>CANTAL010000175.1:0-686189 GCA_947650365.1 Chamaelirium japonicum
CGGGTCGTGTCGACTCGGGTTGGGTCAACAGAACCCATCGGGTTGGGTCAAGACAAGTCGGATTGGGCCGTGTTTGATGGGGGGAGGGGGGTCGGGTTGGCTCGAGTTGGTTCGGGTTGGCTCGGGTCGGGTTGACACGACCCATTTGTTAAACAGGTCAAGTCGGGTTATAAGTACAAACCCGAACCCGACACATTAAATAAACGGGTCAATCGGGTCGACCCGTTTATGACCCGAACCCGTTTAGGCCAAACCCAAACCCGCTAACTTTGGATCGGGTTGCGGGTCGGGTCAACCCGTTTATTAGGTGGGTCGGTCTGATGATGATCATGATCCAAACCCGTTTAACTCGTTTAGGCCAAACCCAAACCCGCTAACTTCGGGTCGGGTCGGGTTGGCGGGTCGGCAGATGATGATTTGGATCATGATTATTATTTATAATTGCTAACTCCGGCCTTCCTGTTCGTCGCCTAACCCACACATCAGGGCTACAACTCAGAGATGTTGGATTGGTTGGAGGTCCACGCAAGCCCAACTCAAGTACTAGAACCATCAACCCTAATTCATTCCAACCTCCAACCTGAGATGTTTAGTCCAAGCCCAACCCAAAATTTTCTAAGTACGGATTGGGCTCGGGTTAGCCCATGTTGGTAGGAAGGGATCGAGCTGTGCGGTTTTGAGTATATTTATTTTAAATCGTTGTTTAAAGTTTTAATCTTTAAAAATTAAAAACTGAAAATCACTATTCTTGCTAACACTACCGTACAACTTTTGTTTCATTTCTATCTATGCAATATACTAATATACTGGATCATTAGATAATTTATTTATGTGATAGGCAATAGATAAATAATTAATTAATATGGGATTGGGTGAAACGGATGGTTGTGATTAATTACGACCCCTTCAATATGATTATTTGGGATGGCTGTGATTGTTACTTATATATCACATGGTCACAGACATACTTGAGTACTAGCGTTCGGGTTGGCCAACCCCATAACCCGAGCCCAATTTGAGTTCAACTTGGGTTGTATATTTTAAACCAAACCTAACGTATCTTCAAATTCATCAATCCAAACCTACCCCAAACTCGGGTTGGCTAGAATCTAACCCGCCAAGTTGCAGCGCTACTCACCATCTAGCAGAAGTCTGCACCACCCACTGTCAGCACCAGGTACACCCCACCGGTGGTCCAAGAGTGGTTTCTGTCGGGGTAACTTGCCGCCTTATTCTGCATTTTTGGTGGGTGTTTGCTTGAGGGTTTGAAGAACTCTACTTTGTACTCTCTTTGATTGATAGTGGAGCACTTCATGTTGCAGCCGATGGATGTAGGATAGAGTTAGGTTGAACCACCTACAATCTTTATTTCTCATTTTTTTGTTTGTTTTCTTTATCTTGTCATTGCATTCATTTTGCTTGCTAATTCCTTCTGATATCGTGTTTGCATCTAATCTATATCGTTTGAATTTATTTGTTAAGCTTTTCGCACATAACACGATGATTGAAGAAGATACCTTCAACCTTACAATTCCCCATTGACTGTTCATCCTCGTCCCACCAACCCATTTGAACCCCAAAATCACCATATGCAGTAGATGTTGGAAATAAATCCATAGTAGAGGCTCACAGCGGAAATGATTTTGCGGTCGAAAGACCGTTCATGGTGCACGTTACACGATTTAAACTTTCATAGAAACTAATCTACATATGTGTGCATGTGTATGCACGTGAATCGAAAACCCCTAACAGCAATCTAGCGTGATGATTAACTAGTATGCATGCAAATCATAATACTCGCTAGATCTACATGTTAGATTACTCATACCTTTCGTACGGATCTTTTAACCGCGGAGAATTGTCTTCTTTGTTGATGGAGACGGAAGATCGTTCGCGAAGATGCCGATGGTACGATTGGAGACGATGTCTTCTTGTTCACCCGATCTTACATGATGCACGGAACGTCGCTCTCGGATCTCTGAGTGCCTCCAAAGAACGACCCTTCTTCTTCTTCAGAACTCCACGCGAGGAAGACGAAGTAGCAAGCGGGAAACGGGAGATGGATTAGGGAGAGAACTAGAGAGATGAGAGGGTGGAGGGGTTCGGTTTTTTTTATCCCTATGGCCGGCCCCCTATAGCCCTTTATATAGGGCCGGCCTACCCCCTTGGATAACGATCCAAGGGGATAAAGACCTCCCACAATTATCTCTCCATTATCTCCTTTTTATCTCTCCTTGTATTTATCCATTTTTCCACTTTTTAGGGCTCGATCTTAACCGATTCTGGGCCCTATCCCTATCTATATGGCCGGCCCTATAGATGAGGGATTCTCATCCCTACTGTTGGAAATTAATCCTTGGTCGAGGCTCACAGCGGAAGCGATTTTGCGGTCGAAAGACCGTTCATGGTGCACGTTACACGATTTAAACTTTCATAGAAACTAAACTACATATGTGTGTATGTGTATGCACGTGAATCGAACACCCTAACGACAATCTAGCGTAATGATTAACTAGCATGCATGCAAATCATAATTCTCGCTAGATCTATATGTTAGATTACACATACCTTTCGTACGGATCTTTTAACCGCGGAGAATTGTCTTCTTTGTCGATGGAGACGGAAGATCGTCCGCGAAGATGCTGATGGTACGATTGGAGACGTTACCTTCTTGTTCACCTGATCTCACACGATGCACGGAACGTCGCTCTCGGATCTCTGAGAGCCTCCGAGGAACGACCCTTCTCCTTCTTCAGAACTCCACGCGAGGAAGACGAAGTTGCAAGCTGTGGGGGAAAATCTTCGTGCCGACCCGAAAATTCTCGCAGCACCAGTCAATTGGAGTTGAAGTTGACGTCGAAGATCGTTGGTCGATCTGTTGATTGAAGTTGAAGCCTTTTGATATGTCAATAGAAAGTGATATGCAATCAGAGAGATTGTGACACGAGATGTGATCTCGGAGTTCAGCCGAAGCCTACGTCTCCGTGCTATAGGGAGCAACCCGAATTCACTAACACTTCAGTTGAAGTGACCTCGACAGGCCGAGTGTCACTGAAAACCCTCTGATCTCTTTTATGGAGAAAAGAAGATCAAGGAGAGATGGTAGATCAGAAGTTGAAAATCCCAGAGCTCTGGTTCTGAAAGTCAGATCTTAGAGTGGAAATCAGAATTTTCGGATCCCTTTTACATTCGTAGGCACTGCTATTTATAGGATTCTCTGGTGGGAATTCTGAGTTAAATGGCGGTTTCTGCCGTCGTATCTGGGGATTCTCCAGGTAAAGCTAGCGGGCCCCGCTACCGTCTTCTGGGGGATTCCACAGGCTCGTGGGCCTTCCGGGCAGGGCCGGTGGGTCCCATGGTAGTCTTTGTGGGCCCACCAGGCAGGGCCGGTGGGTCCCGTGGTAGTCTTCGTGGACCCACCAGGTAGGGCCGGTGGGTCCCGTGGTAGTCTTCGTGGACCCACCAGGCAGGGCCGGTGGGTCCCGTGGTAGTCTTCGTGGGCCCACCAGGCAGGGCCGGTGGGTCCCGTGGTAGTCTTCGTGGGCCCACCAGGCAGGGCCGGTGGGTCCCGTGGTAGTCTTCGTGGGCCCACCAGGCAGGGCCGGTGGGTCCCGTGGTAGTTGGTAGACTTCTGCCAAAATTTGCACCCACAGTTACCCCCTCCAAGTTAGCTAGAGTGCATTCTGGTTGGCTTGGATTTGGTGCAAAGAACAGCAACTTCCTGTTTGAAAAAGAGACACGAAGAAACTTGTCGTGTGTTAGCGTAAAAAAGGACTGACCGGTCAATTTTGATTGATCGGTCAAATTTTGACCGATCGGTCAAAATTCAACCGGTCAAGGATCGAATGATCGGTCAAAAAACACGGCTTTTTGACCGATCTAGTAGAAGTTTTGACCGATCAGAAGATTTTGATTGATCGGTCAAAATTTATCCGATCGGACAAATTTTGACTGATCGGTTAAATTTTGACCGATCGGTCAAAATTCAACCGGTCAAGGATCGAGTGATCGGCAAAAAACCTCGGTTTTTTGCCAGATCCAGTAGAAATTTGACCGATCAAATAATTTTCGCCGATCGGACATGTTTGTCCGATCGGTGAAAAAATATCCGGTCAAGGTTCGAGTGATCGGCAAAAAACCTTGGTTTTTTGCCAGATCCAGTAGAAATTTGACCGATCAAATAATTTCCGCCGATCGGACATGTTTGTCCGATCGGTGAAAAAATATCCGGTCAAGGTTCGAGTGATCGGCAAAAAACCTTGGTTTTTTGCCAGATCCAGTAGAAATTTGACCGATCAAATAATTTTCGCCGATCGGACATGTTTGTCCGATCGGTGAAAAAATATCCGGTCAAGGTTCGAGTGATCGGCAAAAAACCTTGGTTTTTTGCCAGATCCAGTAGAAATTTGACCGATCAAATAATTTTCGCCGATCGGACATGTTTGTCCGATCGGTGAAAAATATCCGGTCAAGGTTCGAGTGATCGGCAAAAAACCTTGGTTTTTTGCCAGATCCAGTAGAAATTTGACCGATCAAATAATTTTCGCCGATCAGACATGTTTGTCCGATCGGTGAAAAAATATCCGGTCAAGGTTCGAGTGATCGGCAAAAAACCTTGGTTTTTTGCCAGATCCAGTAGAAATTTGACCGATCAAATAATTTTCGCCGATCGGACATGTTTGTCCGATCGGTGAAAAAATATCCGGTCAAGGTTCGAGTGATCGGCAAAAAACCTTGGTTTTTTGCCAGATCCAGTAGAAATTTGACCGATCAAATAATTTTCGCCGATCGGACATGTTTGTCCGATCGGTGAAAAAATATCCGGTCAAGGTTCGAGTGATCGGCAAAAAACCTTGGTTTTTTGCCAGATCCAGTAGAAATTTGACCGATCAAATAATTTTCGCCGATCGGACATGTTTGTCCGATCGGTGAAAAATATCCAGTCAAGGTTCGAGTGATCGGCAAAAAACCTTGGTTTTTTGCCAGATCCAGTAGAAATTTGACCGATCAAATAATTTTCGCCGATCGGACATGTTTGTCCGATCGGTGAAAAAATATCCAGTCAAGGTTCGAGTGATCGGCAAAAAACCTTGGTTTTTTGCCAGATCCAGTAGAAATTTGACCGATCAAATAATTTTCGCCGATCGGACATGTTTGTCCGATCGGTGAAAAAATATCCGGTCAAGGTTCGAGTGATCGGCAAAAAACCTTGGTTTTTTGCCAGATCCAGTAGAAATTTGACCGATCAAATAATTTTCGCCGATCGGACATGTTTGTCCGATCGGTGAAAAAATATCCGGTCAAGGTTCGAGTGATCGGCAAAAAACCTTGGTTTTTTGCCAGATCCAGTAGAAATTTGACCGATCAAATAATTTTCGCCGATCGGACATGTTTGTCCGGTCGGTGAAAAAATATCCGGTCAAGGTCCGAGTGATCGGCAAAAAACCTTGGTTTTTTGCCAGATCCAGTAGAAGCTTGGACTTGTCCAATTTTAAGTTTTGAACCTGCCCTTCAGAGTAGGTTCGCTGCTTTGCCCTTCGATCTTTTGGCAGAGTTTCGAACATTGATGGAGCTTGATCCTTCCTGTTTTGAATCTTTGGTTGGCTTTAACGTGGCTTTGAACCGGCGGTTTGGTTTATTCAGACCGGTGGCTCGCTTGGACCGTTGGTTCACGTGGACCGGTAGGTCCGACGTTTCGTCTGGTCCGACGGTTCGCCTGATTTTGCGCTTGCTACGAATGGATGCCACGTGTACCTACAAAAACACGCGATTTGATATGGTGAAGACACGTGACTTCTCGATTTGCGTACCTGTTTTACCCTGGGATAAAAGTTTCACTGGCTGTCATTTCGCCTCACGCTTCCAAAATTTTTCGAAGTCCAGACTCTTGTTCTCCTGATTTCTGATCTGTTCTTGTTTGATCGGTCGAATGGCTTCCTCTGGCAGTTCGAAGAAGTCCGGTACGGTTCCCTCGAAGAGAAAGGGGAAGGAAATTATTGAGGTTCCATCTCCTCCGAGGGGTCGTGGCAAAGGTAAGGCCGCACTTGCCGAACTTGGCCAACTGGGCAAGCGGCACCAAGGAGTAGGGTTTGCCTCAGCGCCATCAAGGCCAGAGTTCATCCCTAAAGTAAAATCTGTTCTGGGTCCGCTCATGCCTCTGACAGAGGAGACAGAGTATATGTACAATACAGGCGGTGAGTTCACGGATACGAAAAGAAAGAAGTGGCAAACATTGCTCTCTTATTTCACAGAAGGGAAGGGGGCGCAGCCTTCACTCCCTAGCATCCAGACGGCTTTTGGTATCGACAAGAAGACAGTCTTCACCAGCTACGCCAGCAAAGAGAAGGTCATGGGAATCATTGTGACCATCGGCCAAATGAACTGCGGTCTGCGTTTACCGTTGCCACCCTTTGCGGCGAGATTGCTGAACACTTCTGGCCTTTGCCCGGGGCAGGTCACAGGAAACGCCTGGCGAATCATCTACGCATTCTGCCGCGTGGAATCGGATTTCCAGGAAGACTTGAAGGCGTGCTACTCCAGCATCCCAGAAGGAGAAGATGCTCGGATCGAACTTGGATACTTCTTCTTCCACTACAGATGGGCTTTCAGGAGGGACAGCCCGTTCTACAACTTGACCGGGGTATCTCCGCTGCGCCCGCTAACTGATACAGTCCCTTCTGACAAGTTATACACAGATTGGCCTATTTCTGTTTCTGGTGCATGGACACCCATGTCAGTGCCCGACACCCCCCGAGACAGCGTGCATGATGCAGTGAAGATGTACAGCGAGGGAGGCATCTTCGCCTGGACTTCTGAGAGGGCTGGAGCCATAGACAACTTATTTCTTGAGTTGACCTGTGGAACCAGGTCGTGGAAGCAGTTCTCCAACTGCCCAGTGAGATATGGCAAGGCCAATCTCCTCCACCGATCGAAAGATAGATACGAGGATAACGAAGTTCTATACTCGGACTATGAGGAGGACCCTCAGTCGGGTAAGATCATTCGAAAGATTCGGGCCGAGAAGAAGATTTATACTGTAAGGCGCCGATTACCCACTGTGGAGGAGAAGCTGGTGCTCCAAAGAGGCCCGGTGAAGAAGAAACGAAAAACCCTTATCAAGCAAAAGGAGGATGAAGACCAAGGGAAAAAGAATGAAGAGGAAGAAGAAGGGAAGAAGAATGAAGAAGAAGAAGAAAGAGAGAAGAAGGGAAGCGACGAAGAAGACGAAGGGACTGAGAATGCCAGCCACGACAATAGTGGCGATGACGAGGATGAGGACGACGATGGCGAGGATGATCTGTCTTCCACTCCCTCTGGTGGAGATGGCGAGAATGGGGGTGGTGAGGAAGAAATTCCTCCCACCCCCACTGTTGGTGCAACAGGGGAAGACTCAATTCCTGTTCCCATTGACGAGGCTAAGGCCCGTCAGATGGAAGGAGTTATGGATGCAGAAGGCGATGGCCAAAGAGTGGTTCCCGCCTACAAGTTTGATGAGTTGAAGAGGCCGATGCGCCTAAAAATAAAATTGTCGAGGAGTGGTGGGGTTGGAAGCAACCCCACGCCCCTTGATCAAATTCCCCCTGACGTTCCTCGCATTGAAGGAGCAACAACGAGCGGGGGTGTGGAGGTTGAGCAACCCCCACCCCCCTCTCGCTCTCTGGCTAACGAGGTGGAAGCCATGGTGGCAGGACTCATCCAGCCTGGCGGATCACAAGAGGAAGAGAGAGTCTCTCCTCCGAGGAATGCTTCCCCCCCTACTCATTTGGAGAGGGGAAGTCGAGTGGGTGATGGGGCTCCTCAACCTCAACCAGCGCCAACTCCTACTCAGGAGAAATCGACCCCTCAGGGTGGCTCTGATCGCCGGAAGGGCAAAAAGCCGAGGGTCGAAACCTCAGGTAATTGAACTAACTTGCTTTGAATGTCTTGTCTCTGAAGCTCGAAAATAATCTAACACTTTGATCTCTTGTTGATTGTAGGTGCACCTGCTGGATTGACTCCAACAATAAGAAGCTTGGGTGACGTTGACATCAACCGCCCCACTGCTGCGATCAGGAAACTCATCAACCTCCCGGGGGCTACTCTGGATGAAGCTTTCGAGAGACTTGATCTGTTGGTAGGTGCATCTGCTCGATCAATCATCTGAGTTGTATCTTTATAATAATTCTAACTCTTTTATTCTTTTGCAGAACTCAGCAGTTATGAATGTCGCAACCAAGCTCTCCATGAGGGCGGGAGCAAAAGAAGCTTTAGCTGAAATATCTCACTTGACTGCTGCACTGGAGGCTGTAACCGTGGAGAGAGATGAGCTGAGAGAGCTCCTGACTTCGAAGAAAGCCTCTCTCAAAACCAAGATTGAGGATCTTCGCAAGGGGAAGCTGGAGATCAAAGGGCTGCTGGATCGTTGTGAGGCACAGAGTCACGAGCTCGAATCCTTGAAGACTCGACTCTCCAAGGTTGAGGAAGTGTCCTGTGGTCGCACCAATGAGATCCAAGAGCTGAAGCAACAACTTGCTACTCAGCACGCTGTCTTCACTGCCAGAGAGGAGACTTCCAAGAAGGCACTGGAGCATGCGCTGTCTGAATGCAAGGTTTACAAGGAAACAGCAGAGAAGGCGGCAGAAGCGCTCAGGGCCCATGTTTCCAGTGTCCGATCCTCTAAGGCATCAGTGGCGAGCAAAGCTCGTCCTGGATCTGAAGGGGAGAAGTCGCATGCGAAGAGTGTGGCCAAGCCTTGAGACTTTTCTCCTTCTTCGTTGTTGTACTTGTAAATTTTTGAAATGTAACAGCGCACTCTTGTATCTGGCATATTTTGATAATAGAAGATCTTCTTGGTGTTTGAAAATTGGATGTCTCTTGATTTGAATGCCTTTGACTATCATGATCTTAATAACATTAGAATAGATACAATCTTTTGAATGTAAGGGGTTGAGTCGCAACTCAATTACCCGAACTTATAGTAACTTTGAAAATTGGACTTGAATTCGTTTAACACTTGAATGTGAGGGGTTGAGTCGCAACTCAAGCACCCAAACCTGTTAAACGATGTAGAAATTGATTGAAATTGAATATCAAAATTTGAAAGTCAGTTTAACATTTGCCAGTAAGGGGTTGAGTCGCAACTCTAACACCCAAACTTGTTAAAAGACTTGGTAACTTGAATGTGGTCAGTTTTTAACATTTGCTAGTAAGGGGTTGAGTCGCAACTCTAACTCCCAAACTTGTTAAAAGACCTGGTAATTTGAATATGAATAACTTGAAACTGCTTCAGAACTTGAATTGAAAAATTGAACACTTGCATATTTGAACACTTTGAAAGAGCACTTTATTTATCATAGAATTTACATCACGGATAGAACAACTTGAGATGTCTAGAATTCCAAGCTCGAGGCAATCTATCTCCTTCTGGCGAGATCAATCTGTAAGAACCTTTGCCTCCCACTGATTCAATGATATATGGACCTTCCCAGTTGGGAGCAAGCTTTCCACTGCTGTGTTCTTTGGTGTTGTAGAAAACTGCTCTGAGAACTAAACTACCCACTGGGAATTGTCTCTTGTAGACTTTCTCATCGTAGGCTCTTTTGATCTTCTGTTGGTACTTGGCCACACGAAGTGATGCTTGATCTCGTAATTCTTCGGAGAAGTCTAGATCATTGATCCGAAGTTCTTCATTGACTCCTTCTTCAACAGCTTTGGTCTTCAAAGTGCTTGATTGCTATGTTTGACCTATGTTTTTGAAAATACATGTGCACTCAGATTGAAATTGTTTGGCTAAGAGAATGCAAATGTGAAATTATATGCACACTAGACTAAATTTACACAGCTTTTATGTGCAAAAGATTTGCAAAGAAAGTTCCATCAAAACATATAAACTTTAATTGCCTAGGTCACATGTGCAATCATGCAGATACACATGTAGCATTTGCACAACATCAAAAGGTGCCCTCAATATTATCATAAGTATATTGGACATCTCTGATCGAACATTAAGCTTGCTTGATAACCGATTCAACCACCGGGATGCTATTAAAAATAACTAATCTAAGATACTCGTAGAAAATAATTTCTTACGAAAAAAGAAAGTTTATTGGCAAAGCGTCGATAAAAAAGAACTACCAGAAATAGGCTATGCAACATATATATATAAGTGTGTATGTAATATTAATATATATAATAATTCGAAAAGTGAGGTAGACTAATGGTCAATAGTACTATAGTATGCGATATTCTTTCATTAACCACTAAATCAATGAGTTGGGATGGTCTCTACCTCGAAAAATGACAAGCATTTGTTTATTGTTGGATAAGTATATAAAGATACGGTTGCCGAAAGAAAAATTGTTTACATCTTGTACCTTGGCATCTTGATGAAAAACAAGCAATGCAAACAAGAGAGGTGGGCTCTCTTCTCTTTAAGCCCCTTATCATTCGTATATGTATTTTTGTGGTTCTTGTACTTTTGAATACAACACAAGAATCCCCCATTGTGATTTTATGAATGTTAGAGCTGTGTGAGGCCCAATAAAAGATGTCAAGGTTTGAAGATTCAACAAAGACATGGGATTCTGAGTGAGGCGACAATAAAAAGCGATCGAGGGCTTGCAGAAGTTGAGCTAACTTGATTAAAAAAATGTGTTATCTAATAGAATATTGGAGAACAAATATGATTAATAATACAAATCTCTTTAACCAAATTATTCCACATTCAAAGAATCTGAAATTTAAATTAAGAATGACATTATCTAATAGAATATATAGCATTCATGCTTCTTTCCCCGTTTCGATCTTCAGACCTCTTTGAGCCCATGATCTAGTGTCCTATCATCTCCTCTAACAACCTGGCCAGTCCATTAAAAGAGAATGTTTTGAGATAATAGCTAACTTCATGAGATGAATAATTCAGTTTGATATCATCAGATAATATAAGAGAATAACAACTCGGCCGAAATACTTCGAAGAAGGATTGTTGTTCATATTATAACCAGTAAAAGCTTATTCATAATATTATGATGTTTTCTAGGTTAAAACCTTCACAACATTGCCAATTGATGAGAATGCACATGTGTTATGCATTGTTGATGAGAAGTGCATGTTTTTCATTAAGAGGAGCATGAAATCTATATAACATGTTATAGCCGTTCAAGATAATAACAAGTACGTCATCAACAAAAAAGTATGGGATAAATCTAATCATCGATCAAGATCGAAAGAATTCAAAGGCATGCATGACAGGCGCATCCAAGCTTTTAATGAGTCACAATCTTAATGTCCCCATACATGCAAGCTCTTAATGAGGTCACCATCATAATGGCCCCATGCATGCAAGCTCTTAATGAGGCCACAATCTTAATTGCCCCATTTAAATGATTTGCAAGCTCTTAATGCATGCAAATTTCTTCAAATTACTCCCCTTCGATTCCCTTCAAATACTAACCGTCCATTTATAATCTATCTATCCGATCGTCAATTTATAAATCCGGGGTGTGTGTTGCCGCCGAAGGCGTCCCTCCAAGTGCTGACAAGCACGTGGCCACCAAAGGAGACCGCGATGGCCATTTGGTGGCCCCGATGGCCACCGAAGACAGTCGTTCGAGTGCTGACACGTACAAGTATTTATTTACTATAAATAAGGTTTGCGTATAAATTAAAGTAGTGAATACTATTACGTTGAATACTTGCACACATGGAGAGATGCAATGTCATGTGCTACCAAACAAAATACCTTCAAAGTACTGTATCAACTACAATACTCCAATTTTTGTTCTGCTCAACAACGCATATAGAGAGACATATGTTATGGATTCGTCTCAACATAATGGTTTAACATTGCTCTACCAGAGTGAACGTCTCCATCTTAATATAATTACTAGTGTGACCCCCCAGTAAGGCCCGGGCTTTGCTCAACCCTCCGATGAGAAATACATGGCCCCAACAGCTCCCTAGAGAAAATCGAGTAAAAAACAAATGAATACTACCAATGAATGCCATGTTTAAGGTCCAACCTCCGCATGTGAGTAGCTCCCTAGAGAAAACCGAATAAAAAATAAATAAATACTATTAATGAATGCAACGTTTAATAGGATTGTAATTTATACGAGTTCACATTAAAGGATAGAGGTTCTACCTTTTTGAAGTTTTTTAGTGGTTGCCATGTGTCACAACCTCCTTGTGAAGCTTCAATTTTAGTATTACTAGTATTGAACCCGTGCAATGCACGGAATAAAATATAAAAATTATAAATAATAATATATTATAATAAAAGAGAAAAAAAATTATGATTAAAAAAATAGAATGAAGGAATAAATAGAAATAAATTCGGTCATGCCAACATTTTTGAAAGAAAAAAAAATCGGATAAGTGCTTGTGGAGACGACTGTGAAAGGGGAATACTGCATGTAGCCGTTGCATACTTAAAAAAAAGTACTTAACAACGGTCTGGTTTTAATTGTGCTATATAATTAAGTAGTTAGAATCTAAAACTCAACCTATATAACCTAGGATAAGGCATATAAATCATCACAGTTTTACAAAAAATTGATTTTCTAATTGGCATTGTTAATTTTCCAAATAGATATCCCAATCAAACCTATAGTGGGATTTGGTATGTAATTAATGGTATTAGAATCAAAACAGAGCTAAAAAAAACAATATTATTATAATTTTCTTTCAAACCATACAACAAATGAGATGACTTAAAAAAACTCATGTGCCTATTTGGACTTCCTTCGATTATTTTGAATGCTGACCAATACCCCGGTTATTCAAGGTGCACAACTCTATATTGCCATCATCCTAGACATCGTGTAATATATCGTATCAAGCTTTCTGATTTGAAGGAGGCAATCACAGATAACAGACTTCATGCCTTCAACCACCGTTTCGGCAAAGACTTTTAGCTTGGTGAAGTACATCATACACTCAGCATTGGTAGACATGTTGGAGCACTTCGTGGCAGATGAAACTCTCGTCCACTTCCATGCCCTCAAGAAGGTCAAATTTGTTGATCACCTTACAGAATTGTTCGTTGGTTACTTTAAGATTTTCCATGCTAAAACATTGCAGCTCAGGACACCTGAAATATTGAGAGAAAAAAAAATCATAAAATTCTCAAGAAACTAATGTACATATTATTACTTAACATCTCTTACTTCCAAGTATCAAAGAGAAAAAATAGAAGATATATAGTGTTAAAATTAACTGTAATAAATTCCAAAACAACCTAATTTACAAACCAAATGAAATGATCCCCTAAATATTTAAGAATAAACACAAACAGAGATTCATGGGGGTAATACATATTCATGCAGAAGGAGTACTGACTGACTCTATGAGAAACCGCCATAAGAAACTTCATAGGAGGTCGGTGAAGTTCGATGGAGAAGTAGAGTTCATTGCCGAGGTTGTCATCGTAGTGGTTCTTGCCGTGAAGGTGGGGGCTGAATCGGAGTTAAAAAAGCGGCAGGGTCCAATGGAGGTGATTTATAGTCTCGTTGAGATCTCATAGAGAGCTGTTACAGAATAGGAGTTGAACCCTTGGGATTACGCTGATATTTTATTTAGTTGAGAATAAACCCACCCTTTTCACATTCGGTCAATGAAGCTCCCCAAGTGTCGGATATTAAGCAGGGTATCTCAAGTCTCAAGTATGCAAGAGGGATTTGAAACGACACGGGATCCTCTGAAGGCAAAAGGGCTTTAAATGAGCATTTATGGGCATCGGGTGAAATGAGTTTAACTTTCCACTAATGGGCATCGGGAGAAATGAGAGAAAATGGCTTGCAAACGGATAGATCGTTTAATTTAAAACGGCATGCAAGAAGGGGTTCAAATGCCAATAAAAAAGGAATCACTCATAAGAGCATTAATGGGCATGCAGAGAAATGGGTTTAAATTTCCATTTATGATCATAGGCATCGGGAGAAATCACTACAATCCAAAAAAGAAATAGATCATGAGAGCATTAATGGGCATGCATAGAAATGGATTTAAATTAAAATTAATGCTTTTAATGCTGTGCCACTTGGCGGAAGCTCCTTGTAAGGCTTCCGTTTTAGTATATAGTATAGATACTATTAGATTAGATTAGATTAAATTACTTGTAAGAAAAATACCCAGATAAACTTGATGCATGCCACTTGGCACAGACGACATCACATCCGTCCAAATAAATGTGCAATCTAGAATGAGTGTGATTCACTTGTTAGAGAGAGAGAGCGAGAGAGTACTACTGATTTTCCTAATAACCTCAAATGATCTCGTGCCATGCACGGATGGTTGGTTGCTTTGCCGCTCGGATGGATCATACATCTGACACCAAATCTTGCTTCACATTGTGGAGAGAGAGAGAGAGAGAGAGAGGATGTTTAATTGTAAAAAATTTAATAGAGAAATAAAGAGAGAAAGAGATGGAGGTGATCGAAGGGGAATGGGGAAGCTGCCATTTGGCACCAAAGGCCTCAGCCTTAGAAGATTTGGAGGGAATTTAAAAAGTTCTACCATGCCCATCAATCGAAAGCGACAAACATCAGAACGGAGTTTAGTGAAACCATTAACGTCATTGTGAGATGGATGTCGCCTAAGCCTTCAGAAATCAAGCTAAACTTCGATGGCGCTCTTGAATGTCACTCCCAACGGGCGGGAGCCGGGTTTGTCTTCAGAAACTCCCATGTATTATTCTGTGTATGGGTGTTATCTTATTGTCTTTGTCTTCTGTGCAAGTGATTGAAGGTTGGGGATTATGGGCGGGATTGGAAGAGGATCTCAGAAGTTTCCTAATGGCGTCCCTATGGATCGAAGGTGATTCGCTTTCTACAATCCAACTTCGACTCTCAAATGATTCTCTTGATCCGATCTTAGCGCCTTAATACAGCTCTGGAGACATGTATGTATTTCTTACATATTTTGAGAAGCTAACGCGGTAGCGGATTGACTGGCTACAAGAGGCAAAATATCCAGACAATCACAAGTTTGGTATGAGGATTTCCCCGGGCCGTTACTTCTGATAGCAGGGCGTGATATGAGAGCTACCGGGTTCATGCATGAATTTAGACAATGCTAATGTAGTGATCTTTTGTGCCGGTGTGGCCTTTGTAGTGTAATGTTCATCACCAAAAAAAAAATAAACATAGATAAACTAGTATTGATTGTTTGGGGATATTTTTCGCTGGCTCGTGCTGTCTCCCTGCAAGACAAAGAAAAACGTAAGAACGGCTGGCTCCCTTAGGAGCGCAGGCCCTCCGACGCTCAAGTCAGTCTCAGGTGATTGATGGAGTCCGGGCGTAAACGAAAGTGGTAGGGATGAGGGATTCGAACCTGTACTTTGGAGCCTGGGGGTGGACATTTATAGCCTACTGCGGCCTACCAGCATGCAACACCTGTCAGCCTTTTCCAGCACCTTCTAGGCCCCCACGTTCAGGCCCACATGGGCCTGTGACAATCTTTGGGAATCGGGCTTCTGACAGCCTTTGTCGCCTAGCTCGCCAGGCGGTGGAGTGGGGGAGAGTATCTGTCTTGTCGCTACCAGGTGGATCTTCTGGAATGTTCAAGTCTGGGAGGTCTCGAACCGACCCGGGTGGGCTTCCGTGGACTACAATCGTCCACGTAGCTTCAGAGGGGTTTTGACACCTGGCAGCCTTTATGCCTCTTCACTGGGGGCAACCTTAAGGAGGAAGCAAAAGCGAGCTCATCCTTAATGCTCTGCCTTTTTCATCTTTGTCAAGAGTCGGGCTCTTAGGAGGGCGACCTCTTCGACAATGGGTTCGGGTGATCCGCCCTCTTCTCCATGTTGCCAAGAGTCGGGCTCCGGAGAGGGCAACCTCTTTCGATAATGGGAGCGGCCTGGCGATCTCTTTGGGCACTCTATCGGTGTTCGTTGATACCCTTCTAAGTTTTCTCTTTGGAAAAAATTCCTGCACGAGCCTCGGGATGGGCCCCGGTACGAGAGGTGGGGCGAGCTCTTCAGCGAGCTGGGGACGAGCTCCTTTGCGTGCTGGGGGCGAGCTCTCTTTTGCGAGCTGGGGGCGCGAGGGCGTGCTCCTGTGCGAGCTATTCATCTTTGGGATTCCTGGGGTCTATGAGATCCATAGAAAGATTCATGGTGTCACCACAGTCCAATGTGGATCTCGCTCCCAGTCGAGCTGGGGGACGAGCTCCTGAAGCGAGCTGAAGGCGAGCTCCTGGAGCGAGCTGAAGGCGAGCTCCTGGAGCGAGCTGAAGGCGAGTTCCTAGAGCGAGTTGAGGGATGAGATTCTGTGCGAGTTTAGGGGGCGAGCTCCTGAGCAAGCTGAAGGCGAGCTCCTGAGCGAGCTGAAGGCGAGCTCCCTTAATCAAGCTAGGGGGCGAGCTCCCGAGCGAGCTGAAGGCGAGTTCCTTATCGAGTTGGGGCGAGCTCCTGAGCAAGCTGAAAGCGAGCTCCTTATCGAGCTGGGGCGAGCTCCTGAGCGAGCTGAAAGCGAGCTCTTTATCGAGCTGGGGGGGCGAGGGCGTTTACTCAGCCCAATATGGATCTCGCCCCTAATAGCCGGTCGATCGAGCCTACGATGATCTGGTGGTTCCAACTCCTGGACGGGCTCTCATGCGAGTTTTATATGTCTGATACAATGTTGTCCGGGATACGGGATTTCAGCTACCCCCAACATTACCCCCTCCTGAGGGAGCGATCAAGGAAACTTGGCGCTTGCTCAGGAGTCCTATGAAAAAAAAAAGTTTCATCCATATCGAGCGCGGGCTCCCTCCCCATGGCTCTAGTAATTGGTGAGACCCCGTTCGAGCTCCAACTCTTAGAAATGCGCCTGATATCAATGTATGTTTTGATAACTTTGGGGGGGGGGGGGCTTTCGACGTTTGAAGGCCAGGAGCATCAGCCACGAGCAATCTCCTGCTGATGCGAGCTTGTCACATGCGGTCATGGTCTGCTTCGAGCGAGCTACGGGTTGCCACTACGAGCTATCTCGCCTTAGTGAGACCTCGAGGACGATGCTGTTGCATCAATCGTTGGGCGGGCTGCGAGCGTTAGTCGCGAGCTAGCTCCTTGCGGTTCGAGCTGTCCATATGCGGTCTGGGCTTGCTTCGTTCGAGCTTTCGGCGCCTGCCCCAGGCGTCCTTGTGGCTCGCCCTATAATCTTTGGGGTTTCGTGCCGGATCTTCAGCGGTCGTGTCCCTTTTAAATACGATGTGAGATTCGAGGTTCGAAACTGATACAATGAATCTCATCATGAGATCCCGATCAGCGTGGGACACATGTCGCCTTTTTATTCATTCTCTTTCTCGTCAGAAAAGACGTTGCTGGCGCCGGCGCAGCTTTCTCCATGCGTGGCCCATGTGGCATCTTGCGATTGGAAAGAAACGAGCTGTCGCCTCTGTCACCGTCGCATCGCCTCGTTGGGCGCGCTTGGGCATTAACTAATCCGCCGATCCCCCTGCCTCTAACCTCTCTATAAATAGGGGTGGACGGGGGGATTTCTATCCTTCTGCGCAAATCAGCACTCCCTTCTTCCCTCATTTCTCCTCGCTTTAGCTCGTACTTCCCTCATGGCCTCCGCTTCCGACGTCGCCACTGCTGTTGCTGCTGCTGCCGCCGCTGCCCAAGCCTCTGAGCCCGCCGTTGAAACGACGGTGGTCTGGCTGCAGAACCCCACCGGGGTGCCCGTAGGAGATAGCATCCGGGCGGTGATCGATCTCCCCAACGAGATCCTCGTTGCCGAGATGCCACTCCGCGGGAGACTGCCCCAGGGCACCGCAGCCTCCGTCTGGTTGCTGTGGTCTGGGCTGCGGTTCCCGCTGAGTCATCTCGCTGGAGAGTTCCTGGAGTTGACGGGGCTTTGCCCCGCCCAACTCTCAGGGAACTCCTGGGGGATACTCTACGGGCTATCCCAGCTGGAGACCGCCCTAAAGGTGAGGATCCCACTGAGCTACTTGCTCAAAAAGTGGCTCCTGAAACCTGGGCCGGTCTTCAGCAATGTGGGCTACGGGTACTTCTACTTCGCTGGGCGGCCCGGCGAAGTACTCCCCTTCTCCGCCATCGAAAACAAAGACCGCCACTGGAAGGACTATCCTTTCGTGGCGGTCGGCGACTGGCACGGGCGGCACAGCGGAGTCCCGGCCCATCCCGGGGTTCCCACGACGGTGGTCTTCAGGGAGCTGTCCTTCTTCCGTGCGGGGAAGAAGAAGTGCATCGCGCCAGATCGGGAGCGATCGTTGGACGAGGCGTTCCTCCACTATCTCGGAGGGCGAACTCCGGAGAAGATCACCGCCCCCGACTTCACCTTCCAGCTGAAGGACGGGAAGACCGGCACGATCCTGCTCAAGCAGAATATCGTCCGGAAGAAGAAGGAGGTCCCTCCTCCCTTCGAAGGGACCAGCAAAGGGGCGGGAAGCCAAGGGGGCAAACCCCAAAAGAAGACGGTCCAAAGGCGGGCCTCGCCCATCCGCCTCAACGACCCCGACACCATGGAGATGCTTCGCCAGGACGAGGCCTCCGCTCCTCCGCAACCTCCTCGCCAGGACGCCGGCACAGGTCAGCCACCCGCCCCCCTCCCAATTATTCGTCGCAAGATTCAATTCGTCGAGCCCGACAACCCGAACGTCGACCTCCTGCTATCCATGGCGAAAGTCGAATTCGGGATGGCTCGAATACTGATGGGCAACGTCCCTGGCGATCTGACAACCTCCCTCCGCATGGCAGTGATGACACCGGAGATGAAAGGCCGCGGGAAGAAGAAGGCCAAGCCCGCGAGGCCCGCGTCCGCTAGCGCCCAGGCGGAGCAGCGACGGAAGGCGCTGGAGGAGGCGGGCTTGGACTCGGAGCCCGAATGGACGGACTCCGAGAAGGAGGAGACGGACTCCGAGGAGGAAGAGCCCGCCGTCACACTTCCTCAAGCAGAGCCCAGCGTCCCCGCTCAAGGGGAGAGGCTCCTAACTTCGCCGGCTCCGCCACAGGGGGCGGGATCTAGCGGGCCGGAGCTTCCCTCCCCTGCCGCCGCTGTTACCTCCTCGCCCCCCGCAGCTCCAGCCCCCGCTCAACTGCCTTCGCCTCCCGCAAAGGGCCAGGAGGAAGCGGGCTTCCCGGAGGATCTGGGGGACCTGATCTACAGGTCCCCTCCCCTTGTGAATATTGGCTCCGACTCCTCGAGCTCGGGGTCGGAAGTCGATGCTGCCGGGGCGATCCCTCCTAGCCCGCCGGGTGCAGGAGCTCGCTCGGAGGTGGCGCTAGTCCCCACTCCCACTCCTGGCGCGCCGCCTCCTGCCCAGGCTCCGGGTGGTCCCAGCGCGGGCTCCTCCGCTGAAGAAGGGAGGGTGCCCCACTACCTGCGGCAGCTGCTGGGCCGCAATATCTTCGCCCGAGCTCCCTTCGCTTCTATAAGCGAACGCCTGGCCGAGGTATTCCTCACCTTCCCTACCCTTGTAGAATTTCATTTCTGGCTAATTTTTCCATCTTTCTCTTGCAGGCGGAGAAACAGAGCCAGGCACTGGTTGCGGAGGTCGCTGGGGCCGGGAAGGCGCTTGCTGCCTTGTTCGACGATTCCCTTCGAGGGTCCGAGCGCAAGGTGGACGAGCACATCCACGAGCTCCAGCGGGCTAACCATGCTGGGACGCTGAAGGAGTTGGAAGAACTTCGGCAGAGGGTCACTACCCTAGTCTCAGGCATGGGCGTGGTGGAGGCGGCCCAACTCAAATCTGCCGTCGACCTTCAAAAGGTCAAGGCGGAGCGGGATGGGGCCGTGACTGCCAGAGAGGCTACTCAGAAAGAGGCGGCTCAACTTCAAGGCGAGGTCACTGCTTTGAAGACAGAGGTCGCCGCTCTGAAGGCGACGCACGCCGAAGGCCTCCGGGCTCAGCAAGGTCGCCTCCAAGCTCAGCTGGACGATCTCCTCAAAAAGGGCGCCCTGGCCGCTGTGGAGAAATATAAGACCGAGAGGTCGAAGAAGCGGCGCCGAGGAGACGACAGCGGGGCGGAGACAAGCAAGCCCTGAGCTCGCCTATCTTGTAATTTGGATTTTTGTAACCTCTGTCGATTAATGAAAAGACCTTTTTTAGTCCGCACTTTCTGTTTCCTTTCTCTGTGTTGCTTTCTTTCTCACTTTCATGAGCCCGCTTTAGAAACTTTGCAGCGATCTTGAGGGTTATACCCCGGGCGAGGCACCTAATTCGATTCCACCATTTTATTTTTGAATTTATGCAACGAAAAGTTCGGCATGCTCGTTAAATCTCGATATAATCTCTGAGCCCGGAAAGGAAAAAGACAAGTGAACCAAATAACTTTTAATAAAATTCCCCACGCTCAGAGATTTAAACCATTTTTATTTTTGAAGAAAACTAGTAAGTGCTAGCTGCCCCCTGCCCGGTTAATTACCCCCAAGGATCCTGATCACTGGACACGCCCTTTGAGGGGTTACCAAGGGATGTTCGGGCTACCTGAAAGGGTGGTCGCCCTTCGCAAGTTTCCCTAGATCATGCCAGGATGCTTCCATTCATGGCAGGTGAACGCGAAGGGTCCCAGTTAGGTTTAGAGTCCTTTCAACAGCGAACTACCCTGGAAATCTCAAGGTCGCTGATTGGCGGCCTCTGAGGAATCCAATCTTGCTTTAAGTCCGCACAACGGCGGACTGCCCCGGGAACCCCAAGGTCGCTTGCTGGCAACCTCTGAGGAGCCCGATCTTGCTTTAAGTCCGCACAACGACGGACTAAACCTCCATAGAGGTAGTGTACCCCTTTACGGGCTCTTTCTATGTCGAGCTTCCGGTCTTAAATACTTTGGAAGAAATCGACATTGCTCATTCATAACTTCTGAAGATGACATTACAAAAGGTCGCCGAAGCTCTACGCATAATATTTTCGGAGGTGCAAAATATTCCAAGGTCGCTCAAGTAGGTCGCCCTCAGCAGTCATCAACTGGTAGGCCCCAGATCCTCGTGCCTGGTGCACTATGTAGGGGCCTTCCCAGTTCGCCGCGAGTTTTCCGGTGTTTGGCTCTTGCGTGTTTGCGAACACCTTTCTCATTACCATGTCACCGGGTTTGAACGCACGATGGCGGACTTTCTTGTCATACGCGCGCTTCATTTCTTGTCTGTACCCGGCGAGGTGTAGGTTGGCGCGCTCTCGTCGTTCTTCGAGCTGGTCGAGGGAGTCGGCGAGCAGTTTATCATTGTCGACCTCATCTGTCGCGAGCCTTCTCTCGGTGGGTAGCTCGGCCTCCACGGGCAGTACAGCTTCGCACCCGTAAGTGAGACCGAAAGACAACTCGTTAGTCGAGCGACGTGGAGTAGTGCGATAGGCCCACAAGACGCCATCAGCTCCTGTTCCCAGAATCCCTTCTTTTCTTCCAACCTCTTCTTGAGGTTGTCCAGGATTACACAATTCGTGGCTTCGGCCTGCCCGTTGCTTTGAGGGTACCTCGGAGATGAAAACCTCAGGTCGATCCCATATTCGGCACAAAAGCTTTTGATCAAGCGATTGTCGAACTGGCGACCATTATCGGTGATAAGTTCTCACGGTAGACCGAACCTGTAGAAAATATTCTTCCAAAGGAAGTCCTTTACCTGCTTTTCGCCTATCTTAGCTAGCGGGACCGCTTCCACCCATTTGGTGAAGTAGTCCGTAGCCACTAAGATGAATTTCTTTTGCCGAGCTGATATGGGAAAAGGGCCCACAATGTCGAGCCCCCACTGCTGAAATGGCCAGGGGCTCACCAGAGGGTGCAGCTTTATAGCGGACATATGATTAGTTATGGTGTGCTTCTGGCATTGAATGCACCTTCGGGCGACCTTCAAAGCGTCTTACTCGAGAGTGGGCCACCAATATCCTTGCCTCCTTACTTTTGTAGCTAGAGACCGCCCACCTGTGTGGTTCCCCAGCTCGCCAGAGTGAATGCTATTTAAAACCTCTTCGCTCTCGGGGTTCTCGAGGCAGCGAAGATTTGGCCCGCCAAACGATCTTCGAAAAAGGCGATCCCAACGAATGAGATAGCGACCGACGCACTTCTCCACTCGTCGAGCTTCCTCTCTATCCTTTGGGAGCCCACCGTTCTGGTGGAAATGAAGAATGGGCGTGGTCCACCCGCCTAGCGATACGCCGGCTGAGACTTGGTTAACGGCGATCTCTACCAGTTGGAGCCGAGACTGACTTTGGACTTCGATGAAAATCTGGCGAGCTTCCGATCCTCCCAGCAGGGAGGCGGCGTTTGCCAAGGCATCAGCCCTCCTATTATCAGTCCGTGGAATTTGCTCGAAAGAAATCTTCTCGAACCCTGCAGCCTTGTCTTTCACTAGATCAACGTAGCCCACCATTCGTGCATCCCGGGAAGCATAATCTTCATTGATTTGGCAGATGATTAGTTGGGAATCGCTAAAGACTTTTAGACATTTAGCGCCCACCTCCTGGGCGAGCTCTAATCCGGCTAGCAGTGCCTCGTATTCTGCTTCGTTGTTGGTGGCCGTGAAATCCAGTCGGATTGATTTCTCAAGGAGTACTGCCTGGGCGATCAGCGCGACCCCGATCCCGGCTCCCGAAGAGTTAGAGGAACCATCGACGAATAGTTGCCAGTCCCCTATTTCTGGATGCTTCGCTTGAGGAAGCTCGCTTTGACTGCCCAAGAACCTCGCCTTCCCAGGGTGTGCCTCAGTTGGCTCATCCTCTTGGTACTAGACCGGTTCTTCTATGGGGAAGTCCGCCAGGAAATCTGCGAGAGCCTGCCCTTTGATAGCAACTCGAGGGACATACTCTAAACCGTAGGCGGCGAGCTCGGCGGACCATCGATAGAGCCTTCCGGTTACCGAGGGCCTAGAAAGTGCGCTCTTCAAAGGGTGTTCCGTGATGACCTTGACGGTATGCGCCGAGAAGTATGGGTGGAGCTTTCTCGCAGTAAGGACCAAGGCCAATGCGACC
This sequence comes from Chamaelirium japonicum, assembly GCA_947650365.1. NCBI lineage: Eukaryota > Viridiplantae > Streptophyta > Magnoliopsida > Liliales > Melanthiaceae > Chamaelirium > Chamaelirium japonicum. The sequence continues at coordinate 22,879 of CANTAL010000175.1, forward strand.
TTCTCGATTGGTCGATACCGGAGCTCGGTAGGGAGCATCGTATGACTTACGAAGAAAACAGGCCGCTCAACCTTTGCCTCTTCCATTACGAGGACCCCGCTCACCGCATTCTCGGTGACCGCAAGATATATGCCTAGCTCAGCGCCGTCCTTCGGTGCCGCTAGAATTGGTGGGCTCGCCAAATAGTCCTTGATCTTCTGAAAAGCGAGCTCGTATTTTTCGTCCCAGCGGATGCTCGCTCCCTTTCGAAGCAGCTCGAAAAGAGGCCGGCAGTTGTCTGAAGACTTAGAAATAAACCGATTTAACACGGCTATTAGCCCACTCAATCTTTGAACCTCCTGCCGTGTTTATGGTGCGGGCATCTCGACGAGTGCTCGGATTTGCCCAGGATCGGCCTCGATCCCCCTATGGGTGACCAGGTACCCTAGGAATTTTACGGAAGTTACCCCGAATGCGCACTTGGCTGGGTTTAGCTTCATCTGGAATTTTCGCAAAACCTCAAAGATTTCGCGGAGATCGGCAACATGCCCTTCTCGCTCTCGACTCTTTACTAGGAGGTCGTCTACGTAAACCTTGACATTTCTGCCGATCTGATCTTGAAACATCTGAGTGACTAACCTTTGGTAGGTCGCTCCCGCGTTCTTGAGTCCGAACGACATCACACGATAGCAAAAGAGCTTTTGGTACGTCGCTCCGGAATAGAAGGCGGTCTTCTCCTGATTGTCAACATGGAGAGGTATCTGATTATATCCAGAGTACCCGTCCATGAACGACAAAGCCTGAAATCCGACAGCAGCGTCTACCAGCGCGCCGATTCGAGGGAGGGGGAATCCGTCCTTTGGGCATGCCTTGTTGAGGTCGGAGAAATCGATACACACTCTGACCGCTCCGCTTTTCTTCGGGACCGCCACAATGTTTGAGATCCACTCGGGGAAGTGCGCCTCTCGAATAAACCCAGCCCTCTCCAGCTTTTCTATCTCTGCTGCCACTGCAGCGGACTTTGCAGCGGATATATGCCGAGCTTTTTGCTTAACCAGTGAGAAGTCCGGCAAGGTGTGCAGACGATGGCAGGCGACCTCTGGGTCAATCCCTGGCATGTCTTCGAAGCTCCAGGCGAACACGTCGCGGTAGTCCCTGAGTAGGTTGGTTAAGGTTAGGACCTCGCCCTTGGTTAGCGAGGTCCCGAGGTGGACGATCCTTAACCCTCCTTCGCTACCGATGTTGATTTCTTGTAGCGGCTCGGCAACAGAAAAACTTCCTTTCTGGGATCCCGACAGGCGACCTTTCTCCTCCAACTTAGGATCCACGCCGCTCCCACCCGGGGGTGGAGTAGGGGATTCAAGCGAGGTGATCCCTCTCGGGCTTCGAGGGAGCTCGCTCGTGGTGGGCGCTAATTGCTAGGAGGGCGCCGGCCTCTTGGCCTCCGCGATTTCCACATCCATGAGATGAAGGACATCTTGCTCGCATCTGGTAGCAGCGACTTGATCTCCTCGAATTACCACGACCCCGCTATCCGTGGGGAATTTGAGGGCCTGGTGATTGGGCGATGATACCGCATTCATTTGCCTCAACCAAGGTCGCCCAAGGATGGCATTAAACGCGGAAAGTCCGTCTACTACCGCGAAGCGGACTTGACGAACCTCCGGGCCCGCAGTTACGGTGAGGGTTATCTCTCCTACAACTTTAGCGACCTCGCCGGTAAAACCGCTAAGCGAGCCCGTCGAGGGAGACAAATCAATTTGTCTCAACCCCATTCGCTGGAAGGCCGACAAGAACAGGATGTCGACAGCACTTCCTGGGTCCACCAGGACCCGCCGTACCTCGATGTTTGCCATCATGAGGCATATGACGAGGGGGTCATTGTGAGGGGTAACAACCCCAGCCATGTCATCTTCCGAGAACCAGAGAAAATCACGGGCTTCGACCCTTGGTGTTTGGAGTAAGACAGGGGTTAGAGAGACAGAATATACCTTCTGAGCTCGCTCCATCTCTCTAACTTGCCGACGAACCTCATTGCTGGATCTCGGGCCGCTCAGATGCCCGCTGATGGTGTGGTAGACCGCCGGTCCACCCTGAGGAGGTGGAGGCAAAGCGGGCTCGTTGGGCCCTGGGCGATCTCCCTCTCGAGGGGCCCGCACGGGGATCACTTTGAATCTCCTCGGGGGCAAGATGAATTGATCCAAATGGCCTAGGGCGACCAAATCTTCCAGGTGGTTCTTCAGAGCTCGGCACCTATTGGTGTGATGCCCGGGGCTGTGATGAAACGCACACCGCCGGGTATTGTCGGTAGAACCGGGCTCTCCGACCTGTAGGGGCGGGGGATACTGGACGAAAGATTCACTCCTAATCAGGTGCAAAACTTGTCCCGGGGAGTGGGACAAGACCGTGAAGTCTCGCTCTCCGGGCCCTGGAGGTAGGCGCCAGTTCGCCGGCCTTCCAGCGGCCACTGCGGGGATTTCCACGGGCTGTAAGGCGGGAGCAGCTGGAGGATCGGGTAATGGAACCAACGGGGGTATATCCCGTCGCTCAACAGCTTTGATGACGAGAGGTCGCAAGATTGGAGCAGGTCGCTGCTCTACCGCCTTGCCTTTTCGATCTAGCACTGCGTCTTCGAGCTTGATATGCTGCTGGACAAGGGCGAAGAGCTCGACCATCGTGTGAGGGTCTTTGATCACCAGTGCGTCGTGAAGTTTTCCCCCCTCGGGGAGGGCGCTCCTGAAAGCGCTCACCGCCGTGCGGTCTTGGCCAGCCGCGTCTTCCAGAGCTAGGTAGGCGCTTCGGAACCGCGTCGCAAAGCACCTCAGCATTTCACGAGCTCCCATGGCCAAGGTAAATAGAGACTCGATTCTCTTCGGGGGCTGCCTGTTACAGCGATATTGCTCTAGAAATAGCCTGGAGAGAGTAGGAAAATCCGGGATCATCCCGGGCGGCAGTTTGTGGAACCAGTTTAACGCCGAACCGGTTAAACTACTGGGGAACGCCCGGCATAAGACATGGTCTTGATCTCGGAAAAACAATGGTTTTCGGTAAGCCAGGAGGTGGTCGACGGGATCTTGCGATCCGTCAAACAGTACAAACTTAGGCAGGGTCCAATGGTGAGGGAAACCTCCTTGGTGCACCTCGCTTGTGAAGGGCGAGCTCCCTCCGTGGGCGGCGAGGTCCTCCAGTAGGTCCACCGGAGTGCTAGGTCGCTGCCAGTGCCCAGGGAAAACTCCCAGAGGCGGCTGCGCAAGGCCTATCCGGTCATGCACACTCCCTCGCGGCAGACTTGGCCCTACGTCGTGACGTCGCGGGTGGGTTCCTTCGTGGCGGCCTTCTCGTCGTCCACCCGCGGGCTCATTGGATACGACGGTGGGTCGATGAGAGGCGGTGACCTCTCGAGCTTCATCCGGTGGAGCCACCGCGGGCTCCTTCCCTCATCGTCGATGGCGCGGGTCGTGGTCTCTCTCCAGAGATCTAGCCTCTGATTCGTTGGAATCAGTGCTTCTGCTACGGCGGTGAGGAAGTGTCACCCGCGCGGTCGCCTGGTTGCTAGACCGTTGGGTCACCAGCTTTTGCAACCTCGTAAGCGGGGTTTCCTGCACCCCACGCACGACCGTTCTCTCAGCTGGGGGCTTCGGATGGGAAGCCCGCCGATCTGGAACGGTCATGGGTAGACGCGACGCCAAAACTGGTGGTCGCACGAGGGATGACACCCTCGACGGCCCAGATTGTCAGCTTGTCGACGGAACCTGATGCAACCGCGTCAATTCCTCCATCATGGCTCGCTGGGTGGCCAACATCTCCAACAGGAGCTGGTCACTGAGCGGGACCAGGGGCTGAGGGGTCTCAGCTGGGGGTCCACTGCGCGCAGACCCCGCCCGGGTCCTCGTACGCCTGCGTCCCCTTGCCGCTGAAGCCATCTTCTGGGTCACGACGATCACGGCTTTCGGACGCGTGGTCGTGGGCGTTCTCGCAGGAACCAGTCGAAAGATCCCACAGACGGCGCCAAATGTTTGGGGATATTTTTCGCAGGCTCGTGCGGTCTCCCTGCAAGACAAAGAAAAACGTAAGAACGGTTGGCTCCCTTAGGAGCGCAGGCCGTCCGACGCTCAAGGCAGTCTCAGGTGATTGATGGAGTCCGGGCGTAAACGAAAGTGGTAGGGATGAGGGATTCGAACCTATACTTTGGAGCCTGGGGGTGGACATTTATAGCCTACTGCGGCCTACCAGCATGCAACACCTGTCAGCCTTTTCCAGCACCTTCTAGGCCCCCACGTTCCGGCCCACATGGGCCTCTGACAATCTTTGAGAATCGGGCTTCTGACAGCCTTTGTCGCCTAGCTCGCCAGGCGGTGGAGTGGGGGAGAGTATCTGTCTTGTCGCTGCCAGTGGATCTTCTGGAATGTTCAAATCTGGGAGGTCTCGAACCGACCCGGGCGGGCTTCCATGGACTACAATCGTCCACGTAGCTTCAGAGGGGTTTTGACACCTGGCAGCCTTTATGCCGCTTCACTGGGGGCGACCTTAAGGAGGAAGCAAAAGCGAGCTCATCCTTAATGCTCTGCCTTTTTCATCTTTGTCAAGAGTCGGGCTCTTAGGAGGGCGACCTCTTCGACAATGGGTTCGGGTGATCCGCCCTCTTCTCCCTGTTGCCAAGAGTCGGGCTCCGGAGAGGGCAACCTCTTTCGACAACAGGAGCGGCTTGGCGATCTCTTTGGGCGCTCTACCGGTGTTCGTTGATACCCTTCTACGTTTTCTCTTTGGAAAAAATTCCTGCACGAGCCTCGGGACGGACCCCGGTACGAGAGGTGGGGCGAGCTCTTCAGCGAGCTGGGGGCGAGCTCCTTTGCGTGCTGGGGGCGAGCTCTCTTTTGCGAGCTGGGGGCGCGAGGGCATGCTCCTGTGCGAGCTCCTCATCTTTGGGATTCCTGGGGTCTATGAGATCCATAGAAAGATTCATGGTGTCACCACAGTCCAATGTGGATCTCGCTCCCAGTCGAGCTGGGGGACGAGCTCCTGAAGCGAGCTGAAGGCGAGCTCCTGGAGCGAGCTGAAGACGAGCTCCTGGAGCGAGCTGAAGGCAAGCTCCTGGAGCGAGCTGAAGGCGAGCTCCTGGAGCGAGTTGAGGGACGAGCTCCTGGAGCGAGTTGAGGGACGAGCTTCTGTGCGAGTTTAGGGGGCGAGCTCCTGAGCGAGCTGAAGGCGAGCTCCCTTAATCAAGCTAGGGGGCGAGCTCCCGAGCGAGCTGAAGGCGAGCTCCTTATCGAGTTGGAGCGAGCTCCTGAGCAAGCTGAAAGCGAGCTCCTTATCGAGCTGGGGCGAGCTCCTGAGCGAGCTGAAAGCGAGCTCTTTATCGAGCTGGGGGGGCGAGGGTGTTTACTCAGCCCAATATGAATCTCGCCCCTAATAGCCGGTCGATCGAGCCTACGATGATCTGGTGGTTCCAACTCCTGGACGGGCTCTCATGCGAGTTTTATATGTCTGATACAATATTGTCCGGGATACGGGATTTCAGCTACCCCCAACATTGATCTCATGTAATACACGGGTGGTTGCAATGTCGCTTGATCTTACTGCACATCCAGCAGTGAATCCCGCTCCTCGTCGAAGAGAGAGAGAGAGAGAGAGAGAGAGAGAGAGAGAGAGAGAGAGAGAGAGAGAGAGAGAGAGAGAGTGGGAGGGGGGATCTTTAATTGTAAAAAATTTAATAGAGGAGAGAGAAAGAGATGGAAGTGATCGAAGGGGAATGGGGAGGCTGCCATTTGGCACCAAAGGCCTCAGCCTTATAAGAATAACATATATAGATAGACTAGTACTGATCTCATGCAATGCACGGGTGGTTGCAATGCCGCGCGATCGTATTGCACATCCAACAGTGAATCCAGCTCCTAGTCGTAGAGAGAGAGAGAGAGAGAGAGAGAGAGAGAGAGAGAGAGAGAGAGAGAGAGAGGATGTTTAAATATAAAAAAATTAATGGAGGAGAGAGAAAGAGATGGAAGTGATCAAGGGGAATGGGGAGGTTGCCATTTGGCACCGAAGACCTCAGCCTTCTATATAACATGGCACGGCGATCTATATGCTGACTAGACAAAATGGAACAACTTGCTGACTAGACAAAAATGAACGGATAGATTTGATCATCATCTCTTGATCTAACAATAGAGTGGGACTCATCCCTTCCCTTATTCACAAGGGACCTCAATTAATACAGAATTAATTGGCTCACAAAGAAGGCAACCCAATCACCGGAAATCCCTCACGAAAATCACTCTCAAATCTCAATTAATATAAGAATCTTTAGAATAAATTACACTTTTCCCCCTGAAGTTTAGCTTAAAAACATTAAACCCTCTTATAGCTATAAAACAACATTTTGACCCCTCCAATTCAGTTTTATGTAGTTGACAAAAGGGTGTATTGTGCTGACATTTCAAACTTTAGGGAGCGATTTGGAACAAAATAAACTACATGGGAGTTAAATGATTTTGAGCAAAACTACAGAGGGGCAAATTGTAATTTATCCTAATCTTTAGGAAATTTTATTCATACCCCAAAAATCTGTAACTAGCCCCGTCTCCCTATCGACTCTTTAATATCAACATTGTCCTTTTATTTTGTACCCCAAACCTCAAAGCCCTAACTTAGCATATTTTGTACCCCCAACCCAACCCAAGGTCTGTTTGAACTTCCTTAGCCCTAGCCTAATCCGTTAGGTTGGCCAGGTTGATCAGGTTGTGCGGGATGGATCGATCGGCCTCAATATGGTAGAGGAGAAATAATTCCGCACGGCGGTCTATATGCTGACTAGACAAAATGGAACAACTTGCTGACTAGACAAAAATGAACGGATAGATTTGATCATCATCTCTTGATCTAACCATAGAGTGGGACTCATCCCTTCACTTATTCACAAGGGAAGTCCCTCAATTAATACATAATTAATTGGCTCACAAAGAAGGCAACCCAATCACCAGAAATCCCTCACGAAAATCACTCTCAAATCTCAATTAATATAAGAATCTTTAGAATAAATTACACTTTGCCCCCTGAAGTTTAGCTTAAAAACACTAAACCCTCTTATAGCTATAAAACAACATTTTGACCTCTCCAATTCAGTTTCGATCAGATAAAAATCACCAAACAAGGAAATTATGTAGTTGACAAAAGGGTGTATTGTGCTAACATTTCAAACTTTAGGGAGCGATTTGGAACAAAATAAACTACATGGGAGTTAAGTGATTTTGAGCAAAACTACAGAGGGGCAAAGTGTAATTTATCCTAATCTTTAGGAAATTTTATTCATACCCCAAAAATCTGTAACTAGCCCCGTCTCCCTATCGACCCTTTAATACCAACATTGTCCTTTTCTTTTGTACCCCAAACCTCAAAGCCCTAACTTAGCATATTTTGTACCCCCAACCCAACCCAAGGTCTGTTTGAACTTCCTTAGCCCTAGCCTGATCCGTTGGGTTGGCCAGGTTGATCAGGTTGTGCGGGATGGATTGATCGGCCTCAATACGGTAGAGGAGAAATAATTCGGATTGGGCTCGGGTTGGGTTTTGGTTAGCCCGCCCAAATTTGGGTTGGGTTCGGGTTGGGCTCGGGTTGGGTTCCGGTTGGCCCGCCCAAGTTGCAGCCCTACGTCTGCCTTCAAGTAGGGGTGGCAATGGGTCGGGTCGGGTCGGCTTGAGACATAGGTATAAGGGCAAAACACCCAACCCGAACCCGACCTGTTTAATAAACGGGTCAAAAACTTAAACCCAAACCCGACCCGACCAGTTTAACCTGTTTACTAAACGGGTCGGGTCGGGTCGGGTTGGGTCAGGTCGGGTTGGCTACCAAAACGGCCCAGTGATTTGGTTACTTCACTCACGGCCAACATACCCACCATTTAGGCCCGTCCCATTATAAAAAAAAATAAATAAAAAAAAGTCCCATTTAGAATTTTCGCCTTAGGCCTCAGTTTGTATCGAGACGCCCTGCTCTCTCTCTCTCTCTCTCTCTCTCTCTCTCTCTCTCTCTCTCTCTCTCTCTCTCTCTCTCTCTCTCTCTCTCTCTCTCTCTCTCTCTCTCCGGGGTAGCGGAGTTGGGGGTTGGTTGGTCGCACCGAAGGCTCCCGCTTTGTGCCAATCGGCACGGGCTTGCCGAAGGCGGTCAGGTGTATTGTCGTCGCATAGGACGATGGAGGTGGTGATGCCCGGGGGGTGTGTTGCCGCCGAAGGCGGCCCGCTGCAGTGCCGACAGGCACGGGCATGCACTAGTATAAGAATAACATAGATAGACCAGTACTGATCTCATACAATGCACGGGTGGTTGCAATGACGTGCGATCGTATTGCACATCCAGCAATGAATCCCGCTCCCAGTCGGAGAGAGAGAGAGAGAGAGAGAGAGAGAGAGAGAGAGAGAGAGAGAGAGAGAGGATCTAAGTAACCTACCGGGGGCCTAGACAAGGTAGAAATTGCGATTAATTGCATAAAATCTATTAAATTTCTAAGCTCTCTACCCTTCATGTAAACCAAATAAAAAATAAAAAATCCCTCTCTGATCCAGATCACACTCATATTATTTTCTATTTAAAAGGAGGAAGCGATATATGAAGCTTTGTGCTGGGACCGATTCATTCAAGGTTCTATCCTTGCAATAACGCCTACATCACATAGTGGTGGCAATGGGTCATGTCGGGTCGGGGTCGTGTCGTGACTAGTTTCGGATCTTATCCAAAACCTCTAGACCCGGGCCTGATTTGTTTAATTAATCATGTCTAGACCCTAAACATGTACCCGACATGTTTATAAACAGATAGACCCTTACCCGACCCGTTTACCACACGGGTATCGGATTGCGGGTAGACCCGACACAACTCGTTGAATTTTAAACGGGTCTTTCCGGGTCTACCGTGTCCATACCTTAAACCCGGGCCCGACCCGTTTATTAAACGGGTTTACCGTGTCGACCCGTTTACGACCCGAACCTGTTTAATCCAGATCCAACTCGCTAACTCGGTGTATGAGAAAACAAATATTAGGGTTTTCGTTTAGGATAAAGATGACGACTCTAGGGTTTTCTCCGTGGAGTCCTTAACCCTAATGAGACCCTTTATGAGTCTTCCATACTTATTTTAGTAACCCTAGGCTGTGCATCCCGGTTAGACGCAATCTGGGTCGGAAACCGATGTCAAACCCCGTTAAAATCGAACAAATTAAAAATCCAACTATGCCAACATCATGTGTATGCATGGTATCATGCGCATGATGTGCATGAAACACCAAAAAAAAAAAAGGTGTTTGGTGTCATCACGGACCCATCCGTTTCTAAACTTTGTTCCATATTTCAAACTCAACGGATACTATTTGTTCCGGTGGAATGAAGGACTTTAGAACATAATTTATCACTCCGTCCGTTTTTATGCTAATCGGAAATCTGGAATTCGAAACCAATAAATTACACTGAAAATAGTAATTGACATGATTACCCTCTTCTGGACGAGGTTTAAGCGAAACAATTGTTCCTCATGCCAAACACCCCTAAGTTTCTTGCAACTTTATGTTCAATCTTCCCAGATCATGCACATGGTCTTTCAGGATAGTGAAGCTTCGCACCATTTAGACCATTATAATGATAAATTGCGGTGCACTGCACCACATCGTACCATATGGTGCAGTTTCGGTTATACATAATAATACACAGTTGTGGTGCGGTGCGATTTTGATGTGGCGGTTCGGTATTACGGTGCGGTTTCGGTTTTACCCAAAACCGCACCGTTGCCATCTCTACCCCTCAGGTTGGCTAGGTGGTAAAGCCCAAACTTGCCCCCCTTTCAATAAAAAAAAACCCTCATATGCCTTTTATTTACATTTTTTTTCCAGCTTAGCCCCTCTTAAAACCGATATTCCCCCTTCCTTTTGTACAAAAACTCTTCCTCTCAGGATCTATTATTTATTCTCTTCCCCAGATGTGTTTGCACTCACCTCACTAGATCATGATTGTGACTTTTTCCCCATGATAAATATGAACCGCCACTTATCAACTAGGGGTGGCAATGGGTCGTGTCGAGTCGGGTTCGTGTCATGTCTAGTATCAGGTCGTATCCAAAACCCTAGACCTGGACACGACCCGTTTAACTAATCGTGTCTAGACCCTAAACCCATGCCCGACCCTTTTATAAACAGGTAGACCCAATAAGACCTGTTTACCACACTGGTCTATTCAGTTGACCCGATCCGACTCGACCCGATCTAACCTGCTGGTACTACATACTACAGTATCGGATTGCGGATAGACCCGACCTGACACGACCGGTTGAATTTTAAACGGGTCTTCTCGGGTCTACCGTGTTTAAACCCTAAACCCGAACCCAACCCATTTTTTAAACGGGTCTATCGTGTCGACCCTTTTATGACCTGAACCCGTTTAATCCAAACCCAGACCTCCTAACTTCGTGTCGTGTCGGATCTGCCGTGTAGGGTCCAGAATTGCCAGCCCTGTTATTGGCACAAACTACCCATTAACCTTGCCATGTTATATACTAGTGCATGCCCGTGCCTATTGGCACTGCAGCGGGCCGCCTTCGGTGGCAACACATCTGTTGGCACTGCAGCTAGCCGCCTTCGGTAGCAGCACACCTGAACGCCTTTAGCAACAAAACACTTTCGATGACAACACCAGCATTTATAGAGACACCCATTTCCTCTCCCGTGCTGATTGACACGAAGCGAGTGCCTTCAGCGCAACCAACTCCCCCTCCCCCTATAATTGATCAATGATAACTGTCTCTATTCGAACGAATTCCTCGAGATCGACCCGATGGTTTGGGACGGTCGAAATTTCAACAGGCGGATGTATAGCCGTTGATGCAAACAACGATCACGGGATGAACGGTTAGGTTTAGTGCAGTTTAAATGGGTCGGGATTTTAGGGTTTTAGTGCAGTTTAAATGGTTAGGAAAGTAGTTGGTTGACGGGAAAATAGAGATTGTGTGCTGATTTTTGAATGAATGGACGGGGAAATCGAGAATGTGCGTTGATTTTTGAATGAATGGTTGGATCTATTCGGTTCATTTTTGTCTAGTCAGCTTGTCCTAGTCAGCTTCCGTTTTGTCTAGTCAGCACAAAACCGACATGCCATGTTATATAGATGATATCAGATGGAGACATAGGAGTATCTCCAATGGACTCCTAATATAGGTTACTTAGCCAATGTAGGTAACCGATCCTGGAAAAAAAAAAAAACCCTTCAACTGACTCCCTACTTGGCTCCCTAAAATAGGGAATCACATTCCAACTCAACTCCCTATTTTTTTTATTTTCCGGGCAGGACTCACCAAAGTTTTGTCGTGGATGTGTCATCAATCGTGAGGAGCGTTATACCAGTTCATTAGGCATTTGGAGATGATCAGTTCAACTCACCCATCAAATCTGATGAACATCAAACGGTTTACAGCAATCACATGGATTTGGAGAGCCAAAATTAGAGAGAACATGGTTTGGAGAACCCACTAAAAAATTTAAGCTCCTTACTTTAGAGAACAATCTTCTTTCATTCTTTTTAACTAAAGAATAGAGAGCCATGTTGAATAGCCACCGCAAGACATCCTTCTCTCTCACATAACCCAACCCCTCCATTCCTAGATTATTCCTACTCAGGCCATTGACTGGTAAAAAAAACTTGGTAAACTCTTTGAAAATAGAAAGCAGGAGGGTGGATCTATCAAATCAAACGGGGAGAGAGAGAGAGAGAGAGAGAGAGAGAGAGAGAGAGAGAGAGAGAGAGAGAATCAAGGACCGTAGATCAGGAGCTTCTCACGGTGATGCCGTGCATCATGTGCTTGAACTCCTGGAAGTCCACCCGGCCGTCGCGGTTGTGGTCGACGGAGCAGATCATCTGATGGACCCGGTCGATGCTCTGACCCTCCTGCAGGCCCAACTTCCCCAGCACCGCCTGCAGCTCCTTGGCCGAGATGAACCCGTCCCCGTCCTCGTCGAACACCCTGTGTTGGTGAAAATAGAATGGATAACACAGAGATAAAATAAGAATGAAAAACAAGGAAATGATCCGAGGCACGCTTGGCGCTGACTTAAGAATAGATATTGCCGCCTTTAAGTGCACTGGCTTATTTGGCAAACTACTCCCAAGATACAACGGACCGTCAGATTCCTTAACGTGCACAAGAACTAAGGAATCTCCGAACTCAAGGATTGCAATCACAACTGTTGTCCAAGACTCAAAAATCAGAAAGAAAACAAACTCTATGTCTCGGTTTTCCCGTCCCTTTTCCAAAGCCATTTTGGTCCCTATAAAGTTACGAACAGTGCACAAAGCACCCATTCACCTGTTGGATAGAGGTGTGTCCCTTCATAGGGATGTGTCCCTCGTATTGGGATGCAAATTCAAGAGATGCTATTCCCAACTCCTGAAGAGTCGCACGAAAACCCATTGGACCAAAAGGTGCATTGGTTCACTAGAGACTCACAAAAATCCATTGGACCAAAAGGTGCATTGATTCACTAGTGGCTCACCGTACCATAGCACTCAAGTGCTGTACTTTGGTTAGCCTAAAGAATATAAAGTGAATTCAATATTCAAACACCCTCATAAAAGAGTGTGTGTACCAAGTCAAACAAGTACACCACCATAACAAGACTTGTGGGACCCAATTTCCACTTACAAAATAAATAACACTCAAAAGATTCAGCCAAAAGAGACAAAAGGATAAAAGGATTTGGATTCGCAAAATCATATACAATAAAATTATAAATATTAAAATCAACCAACATTTCCCCACATGATTTAAATATTTAAAACAATAAAATTTGACAACAGTACAATATGTTTTCAAAGATGGGTATCTTTTGGATTTGAACCCACTTCTAGTTGATATAATTCCATCTATGCAAGTCCTAAGTAACCGAAGTTTTGAACTTGAACCCATATACATAAATTTTATTATATCGAACATCATACTGTAAGATCGAGCTTGAGTTCTATCAGTGGTTCGCATTACGGCCATGCGACAGTATCTTGAATTCATGAGTGATCTAGCGAATAAGCCTCTCTAATTCTCATAGACTGCGGCCTCACAGTCACACTCATATAGGTGTTTGTCTCCAAGGATATCCTGCCATATCCTGCCTTAAAGGCCTTGACAACATTTAGACATTAGTCTTCCTTAACATCTGCAGGTGAGCATAGAATATTAGGAGGATTATTTTGTGCTCCACTGGTCACCCAATTAGCTTGTTTTTCCCATTGAACCTTAATCCCGGGATCTCCGTTCAATAAGGTTGGGTTTCTGCTAACGGTGATTTATGATATAGGCTTTAGGTCTTTAAGACCTATCCTCCTAGAAGAATTAAGGACTTGTCCTCTTGACAATCCTTTAGTAAGATGATCTGCTAAATTATCCTCCGACTTTGTATAAATTAGAGTTATTACTCCAGTCGTATCTAGCTTTCTCAAAATCTTATACCTTAACTCTATATGTCTAGAATTTTTAGAGTTATGGTTCTTACTCTTAATCTTTGCTAGAGTGGCTTGGTTATCACAGTGTATGAGAACCCCAGGAATTGGCTTATCTATACCAGGTAGCTCGGATAATAATCCCTTAAGCCATTCAGCCTCACTTCCAGCTAACTCGAGAGCCACTAACTCGGCCTCCATTGTCGACCTTGTAATTATGGTCTGTTTAGAAGATCTCCAAGCCACTGCTGCACCTCCTAAAGTGAATACATATCCACTAGTGGCCTTGGTTTCTTCAGAATCTGAGATCCAATTAGCATCACTGTACCCCTCAAGCACAGTTGGATCTCCAGTATATAATATACTATACTCCATGGTTCCTTTAAGGTACCTTACGAGTCTAATTAGTGCAGCCCAATGAGAATCATCAGGATTATTAGTGTATCTACTTAATCTTCCTACAGCATAGGAGATGTCTGGCCTTCCGGAATTAGCCAGATACATTAAACTTCCTATTAGCTGTGAATATTTAAGTTGTGATACAGCATCCCCACAATTTTTTCTTTAATTTTAAGCTTGCATCATAAGGAGTACTTACTTGCTTATAATCATAGAAACCAAATCTTTTTAGAACCTTTTCCACATAATGAGATTGATGTAGAGATATACCACTTGTAGTTCTTGTAAGCTTGATACCTAAGATTACATTTGCAACTCCAAGATCCTTCATCTCAAAGTTAGTACTCAATAATATTTTAGTTTTCTTTATATGATCAATATTATTGCCAAAGATTAGAATATCATCTACATATAGGCACATAATAACAAAAGAAGAACCAAAATATTTCCAATATACACATTTATCAGATTCGCATATAGAAAAACCATTGGAAAGAATTACACTATCAAACTTTTCATGCCATTGTTTTGGTGCCTGCTTTAACCCATATAGAGATTTCACTAATTTACATACTTTCTCTTCCTGTCCTTTGACTACATATCCTTCTGGCTGTTCCATATAAATTTCTTCCTCTAAAACCCCATTAAGAAATGCGGTCTTAACATCCATTTGATGTATCTCGAGGTGATATGATGCAGCTATTGCAATTAGCACTCGAATGGTAGTCATCCTAGTTACAGGAGAATATGTATCAAAATAATCAATACCTTCCTTTTGCTTAAACCCCTTAGCCACTAGTCTAGCTTTGTACTTATTTATGGATCCGTCTGAATTGAGTTTCTTTTTAAAGATCCATTTGCATCCAATTGGTTTGATCCCAATAGGAAGATCTGTCAAGTCCCAAGTACCATGAGCCATTATAGAGTCCATTTCACTCTTGATGGCTTCTTTCCAAAATGAAACTTCAGAGCTAGACATGGCTTCTCCATAGGTTATAGGCTCACTCTCAAGAGAAAATGTATAAAACTCATCACCGAAGTTTTTCTCAACCCTAGGTCTTTTGGACCTTCTAGGTTCAAGACATAATTCCGGCTCTCTAGTTTCTACAGTTTTCTCAGAAGATTTTGAAAGAGAGGAAGTCGTAGATATGGAAGAATTATTCGTATTAAGCATAGGAAATATATTTTCAAAAAATACAGCATCATTAGATTCCTTAATAGAGTTTGGAGCATACTCAGGATTATCAGATTTTAAAATAAGAAATCTATATGCATGACTATGAAAAGCATAACCAATAAAAATGCCATCAAAAGTTCTTGGTCCTAGTTTGTCAATCTTAGAGTTAGGGATTTTTACCTTGGCAAGGCATCCCCATACTCTCAAAAAATTCAAACTAGGTTTTCTACCAAACCAAAGTTCGAAAAGGGTTTTGTCTTGCTTTTTGAAAGGAACTCGATTTAGAACATTATTAGATGCATATAATGCTTCTCCCCACAAGTTCTTGGGTAAACCAGAACAAATTAACAAAGAGTTTATCATCTCTATAAATGTTCTGTTCTTCCTTTCTGCCACACCATTAGATTGTGGCGAATAAGGTGCTGTGGTTTCATGGATTATCCCACTACTTTCACAAAACTTAGTGAATTCAGCAGAGCAAAACTCACCTCCCCGATCGGTTCTTAACTGCTTAATTTTCTTTTCGGTTTGGTTTTCCACTTCAGACTTAAAATTACAAAATTTTAGAAATGCTTCATCGTTTGATTTTATCAAATACACATGACAATATCTAGAAAAATCATCTATAAAAGTTATGAAATACCTTCTACCTCCCCTTGTTAGAACTTCATTTAACTCGCATATATCACTATGAACAAGTTCTAGCAATGTAGTAGAACGACAAACAGAATAAAATGATTTTCTAGATTGTTTTGCTTGTACGCAAATTTCACATTTAGAATCAACTAAAATATTAGACATAGGAATTAAACCTAATTTCATCATTCTTTTAATAGTATGAAAATTAACATGCCCCAGTCTAATATGCCAAATATCAGAAGATTCCACATTTAAAAGCATAGACGATGAAGCATGCTTTATTTTATTAGATAGAATACTCAATTTAAACAAGCCATTACACAAATATCCAAGACCAATAAAATTATTATTTTTAGAAATAACAAATTTGTTCGACTCAAATACAAGTTTATAGCCTTCTTGGCTTAAGACCACACCACTAACAAGATTCTTCCGAATTTCAGGCACATATTGCACGTTGTGAAGAGTAATCACATTCCCAGATGTGAAGCGTAGATTCACATTCCCTTCTCCTAGCACACGTGCAATAGTGGAGTTCCCCATGGTCACAGTTCTTCCTCGGGTATCCTGATATGATATAAATGAGGAGAATTCAGAACACACATGAATATTTGCACCTGTATCAACCCACCAATCAGTAGGTTGATAAGTCAAATTTACTTCAGGTTTAGATATTTCTAACCTTAAATTTGATACCCCAGTGGTAGTGCTACATATCATATTTGCCTGAGGAGTAAGAGCAACACTTCGAGATTGTTTTCCAATCTCCTTATCCTTCCTTTGTCGGCATTGTTTGGCAAAGTGACCAGACTTGCCGCACACCCAACAAGTCTTCTTGTTTTGATCTTTCTGGATCTTGCCAATTGGCTTGAACTTGTTTTTTCCTTTCTTGGATTTCTTTGGAAAAGACTTATTCTTAGATTGAATAAAATTAGCCATACCTCCTTGCTCATGAGTAGGAAGCGGTTTGTGCTTGATTCGATGCTTCTCCTCTATCTGAATCGCCATTATGAGATCATCAAGTGTCATTGCTTCTTTTTTATGCTTGAGAAGGATTTGGAAGTCACTCCAGGATGGCGGAAGCTTATCGATCAATGCCGGTACTTGAATACGTTCATCGATGGGAATACCTTTGGCTATGATCTTCGTCACCAAGTTTTGAACTTGATGTACTTGCTCTATCACGGGCTGATCATTGACCATCTTGAAGTCAAAGTACTCTCCCACTACATACTTCTCTTCTCCAGCATTCTCTTGCCCATATTTCTTCTTAAGGGTTTCCCACAACTCTTTGGAAGAAGGTGTCTCACAATAAAGATCATAAAGAGAATCACTCATAGCACTCAGAATATGTCCATGACAAGAATAATCATCTAGATTGAATTTGACAACCTTCTCGGAATCGGATTTAACAGTTTCACCATTTTCAGAAAGTGTTGGAACACTAGAAGGTGTGGGATCAGAAATCACATAGAAGATATTCAAAGATGAAAGCCAAAACTTCATACGACGTTGCCACCGTTTGAAATCTTTGCCATCAAAATTTTTGGGTTTGAGGGACCTATCAATCTTATCGGATCTCTTGGCACAATTATCCATACTAGCCATAGAAGGCAGTATCTATTCTTAAATTGTTGGTGAAAATAGAATGGATAACACAGAGATAAAATAAGAATGAAAAACAAGGAAATGATCCGAGGCACGCTTGGCGCTGACTTAAGAATATATATTGCCGCCTTTAAGTGCACTGGCTTATTTGGCAAACTACTCCCAAGATACAACGGACCGTCAGATTCCTTAACGTGCACAAGAACTAAGGAATCTCCGAACTCAAGGATTGCAATCACAACTGTTGTCCAAGACTCAAAAATCAGAAAGAAAACAAACTCTATGTCTCGGTTTTCCCGTCCCTTTTCCAAAGCCATTTTGGTCCCTATAAAGTTACGAACAGTGCACAAAGCACCCATTCACCTGTTGGATAGAGGTGTGTCCCTTCATAGGGATGTGTCCCTCGTATTGGGATGCAAATTCAAGAGATGCTATTCCCAACTCCTGAAGAGTCGCACGAAAACCCATTGGACCAAAAGGTGCATTGGTTCACTAGAGACTCACAAAAATCCATTGGACCAAAAGGTACATTGATTCACTAGTGGCTCACCGTACCATAGCACTCAAGTGCTGTACTTTGGTTAGCCTAAAGAATATAAAGTGAATTCAATATTCAAACACCCTCATAAAAGAGTGTGTGTACCAAGTCAAACAAGTACACCACCATAACAAGACTTGTGGGACCCAATTTCCACTTACAAAATAAATAACACTCAAAAGATTCAGCCAAAAGAGACAAAAGGATAAAAGGGTTTGGATTCCCAAAATCATATACAATAAAATTATAAATATTAAAATCAACCAACACCCTGAACGCCTCCACCATGTCCGACTCCTCCGCCGCCGCCTCCCCCTCCGCCTCCCCGAACAGCGCGTCGCCGAGTGCGCGGTGGAAGGCATGGAACTCCTCGAACCCGAGGCCGGCGCGGCCGGGGTGGACGTGGGCGGAGACGAGGGAGCCGAGCTCGGAGGGGTCGGCACCGAGGCCGAGGCGGTCGAGAGCCCCGCGGAGCTCCTCGGCGGTGATCTCGCCGTCGCCGTTGTGGTCGAAGAGGTCGAAGACGCGGCGGAGGCGGACGGTGTTGAGGCTCGAGGAGCGGAGGCGGAAGGACGGGGAGGCGCGGCCCAGGCCCGGCCTCAGGGACGGCGGCGATGACGTCGGCTCCTCCATCCGGAGAGGACCGCTAATTATCGGACTTGGGTGATGGGCGAAACGAGCGGAGGGGTATTTATACGGCGAGGGGTTCGATACTTCGATTTGGATTTTGGACGGATCAGCTCGGTGGGTAGCAGGAATAGAAAGTTCCGACGGGTCAGTATTCGCTAGACACGTGGACTTTGAATTCAGAGTAATCATGACCGATGCACTGAGCGCCGGCCGATGTCACCCACATCGTCATTATGTCCGCGGATTGAGCTACGAAAACAAAGAAGGGTCAATTTGACTTACCCCCCTCTGCTAATAATATTTAGACTTAAACCCCCTCTCCCCGCAAAAATGATCTCAATTAGAGTTACCACAATAAAGTTGGATTAATCCCCAAAAATTTTGGCTTAACCCCCCCCCCCCCCCCCCCCCCCCCCCCCCCCCCTATATGTTATTTTGAGATACGTCCAATTCCGTCTAATTATGTGATTCTGTCTAATTATCACATAAAAATTTGGAGGACTTAGTGATAGGGCCCTCATCAACTAGCCTAAAGGATAGCCAATTGCTAGGATAAAAATACCTCTCATTGCTCTTCGAATTTTCATTTCATGTCACTACTCTCTAAACTAAACCTAAACCAAATCCGAACCTTAAGATCTATCGGTCATGGGATTAATCGTAGACCTAATACTAAACCTAAACCAAATCCGAACCGAACCCGTACGTTTGCCACCTGCCTCTCGTTGCAGCTGCTCGCCGCCTCTGTTGCTTGCGCCGTTGAGGAGGAAGGAGGGGGCGTCGGGGGACGGGACGAGGTGGAGACTGAGGCGCCGCTGCTGCTCGCATCTCGCTGGCTATCATCGATCTTGAGATATAGTTTGGCATTTTGGGTTTTGATGGGGGTAATATCGGGTTTTGGTAGTCTTTTATACCGTACGGATCCGTTGATCAGGAACCTGAGGGTATAGCCATCTTCAGCCGTCCTTTACACTGAACCAATATGTTGTTAAGGACCTTCGCCACTTTACCCCTAGAATTTTTTTTTTTATGTGTGTGTGTGTGGGTTGGGGGGGGGGGGGGGGGGGGGGGGTTATAGTTAAGCATAAGATATGGGGGTGATTAGTCAAATTGACCCAACAAATAAAGGGTTCGGATCCTCTAGCTCCGAGCCTATTACCGTTTGAGCGCCCCAATGAGTGCCACATCACATGAACAATGTCACAGTCTGATTCATCTGGTGGTGCGGATATGTAGCTCGAACAGTGATTCCTTCCACTGAAATAGTGACAGGTGGCATTCAAAAATTAGTAAGAAGCTGTTCACTTGTTCAGTACTAGGGGTGGCAATGGGTCGGATAGGGTCGGGTTGAGACATTATGTATAAGAGCAAAACACCCAACCCGAACCTGACCGGTTTAATAAACGGGTCAAAAACTTAAACCCAAATCCGACCCGCCTAATAAACGGGTTGACCAGACCCGAACCGTTTAACCCGTTTACTAAACTGGTCGGGTCGTGTCGACTCGGGTTGGGTCAACAGAACCCATCGGGTTGGGTCAAGACAAGTCGGATTGGGCTGTGTTTGATGGGGGGAGGGGGGTCGGGTTGGCTCGAGTTGGTTCGGGTTGGCTCGGGTCGGGTTGACACGACCCATTTGTTAAACAGGTCAAGTCGGGTTATAAGTACAAACCCGAACCCGACACATTAAATAAACGGGTCAATCGGGTTGACCCGTTTATGACCCGAACCGGTTTAGGCCAAACCCAAACCCGCTAACTTTGGGTCGGGTTTGCGGGTCGGGTCAACCCGTTTATTAGGTGGGTCGGTCTGATGATGATCATGATCCAAACCCGTTTAACCCGTTTAGGCCAAACCCAAACCCGCTAACTTCGGGTCGGGTCGGGTCGGGTTGGCGGGTCGGTCAGATGATGATTTGGATCATGATTATTATTTATAATTGCTAACTCCGGCCTTCCTGTTCGTCGCCTAACCCACACATCAGGGCTACAACTCAGAGATGTTGGATTGGTTGGAGGTCCACGCAAGCCCAACTCAAGTACTAGAACCATCAACCCTAATTCATTCTAACCTCCAACCTGAGATGTTTAGTCCAAGCCCAACCCAAAATTTTCTAAGTACGGATTGGGCTCGGGTTAGCCCATGTTGGTAGGAAGGGATCGAGCTGTGCGGGTTTGAGTATATTTATTTTCAATCGTTGTTTAAAGTTTTAATCTTTAAAAATTTAAAACTGAAAATCACTATTCTTGCTAACACTACCGTACAACTTTTGTTTCATTTCTATCTATGCAATATACTAATATACTGGATCATTAGATAATTTATTTATGTGATAGGCAATAGATAAATAATTAATTAATATGGGATTGGGTGAAACGGATGGTTGTGATTAATTACGACCCCTCAATATGATTATTTGGGATGGCTGTGATTGTTACTTATATATCACATGGTCACAGACATACTTGAGTACTAGCGTTCGGGTTGCCCAACCTCATAACCCGAGCCCAATTTGAGTTCAACTTGGGTTGTATATTTTAAACCAAACCCAACGTATCTTCAAATCCATCAATCCAAACCTACCCCAAACTCGGGTTGGCTAGAATCTAACCCGCCAAGTTGCAGCGCTACTCACCATCTAGCAGAAGTCTGCACCACCCACTGTCAGCACCAGGTACACCCCACCGGTGGTCCAAGAGTGGTTTCTGTCGGGGTAACTTGCCGCCTTATTCTGCATTTTTGGTGGGGGTTTGCTTGAGGGTTTGAAGAACTCTACTTTGTACTCTCTTTGATTGATAGTGGAGCACTTCATGTTGCAGCCGATGGATGTAGGATAGAGTTAGGTTGAACCACCTACAATCTTTGTTTCTCATTTTTTTGTTTGTTTTCTTTATCTTGTCACTGCATTCATTTTGCTTGCTAATTCCTTCTGATATCGTGTTTGCATCGAATCTATATCGTTTGAATTTATTTGTTAAGCTTTTCGCGCATAACACGATGATTGAAGAAGAGACCTTCAACCTTACAACTCCCCATTGACTGTTCATCCTTGTCCCACCAACCCATTTGAACCCCAAAATCACCATATGCAGTAGATGTCGGAAATAAATCCATAGTAGAGGCTCACAGCGGAAACGATTTTGCGATCGAACGACCGTTCATGGTGCACGTTACACGATTTAAACTTTTATAGAAACTAATCTACATATGTGTGCATGTGTATGCACGTGAATCGAAAACCCCTAACGGCAATCTAGCGTGATGATTAACTAGCATGCATGCAAATCATAATACTCGCTAGATCTACATGTTAGATTACTCATACCTTTCGTACGGATCTTTTAACCGCGGAGAATTATCTTCTTTGTTGATGGAGACGGAAGATCGTTCGCGAAGATGCCGATGGTACGATTGGAGACGATGCCTTCTTGTTCACCCGATCTCACACGATGCACGGAACGTCGCTCTCGGATCTCTGAGTGCCTCCGAAGAATGACCCTTCTTCTTCTTCAGAACTCCACGCGAGGAAGACGAAGTAGCAAGCGAGAAACGGGAGATGGATTAGGGAGAGAACTAGAGAGATGAGAGGGTGGAGGGGGTTCGATTTTTTTTATCCCTATGGCCGGCCCCCTATAGCCCTTTATATAGGGCCGGCCTACCCCCTTGGATAAGGATCCAAGGGGATAAAGACCTCCCACAATTATCTCTCCATTATCTCCTTTTTATCTCTCCTTGTATTTATCCATTTTTCCACTTTTTAGGGCTCGATCTTAACCGATTCTAGGTCCTATCCCTATCTATATGGCCGGCCCTATAGATGAGGGATTCTCATCCCTACAACATAGGGCCGACCCTAGCAAGGTCTCCCACTGCTAGGGTCGGCCAAGAGTGAGGTCCGGCAGAGTGAGGTTTTTACCAAAATGCCCTGATGCCTCATTTTGACCATTTCTAGCGTGCGATACCTAGCGGCCATTACTTAAGTGATTTCTACTAATTACCTTACTATTAACTGAGGCCACCGGAGGGTGCCTCTAGCAAAATCAACTAGTCAACTCGCAGCACATCCTGGTGCATCGCACCTATGCAGCGAAGTTCACTTACGGCTAGGGATTACTATGTGTGCCTCTGTACTAGTCTCGGGCATAACCCTTAGTACTCGCATGTAGTTACGCGTCTATCGTGCTCTAGTGCCAAGCACACACGGAGCGTATACTTTTTTCTTCCTCTTAGTGCTTATGGTGTTCCGAGGAGATGGTTCAAGAACCGTACATAATGTTGATAAGGTGGAACCATCAGGGACCGGGGTTCATGGCTTCCAACTCAAGCTCGATCGACATACTACCCGAGTGTACCATCGATCCTCTGAGCTCGAGTTAACCTGCGTAGCCACCCAGAGTGTGACGCAGGCTGCACTCCAATTCACCCAGACTTACTATGTTCTCCATCATACCCTTGCTCTCCGCTTAGTAGTGGTAAACCCGCTGTCCCTCCACTTGATGCCATGATTCACTTCGAGCGGTGGAGACTACCGTCAGACTCGAATGATCATATGACTTGGTTCCTTGTAGGTTGACCTATACATCGTACCTCTGATTACCCCGTCGAGTAATCGAACCCGGTCAACAGTCAAACTGGTGACCACCAGGCCTGGGTTTGGTACAGTGTAAGTCACACCAAGGAACGCACCTCCCTTCAGGGGTGTGGATGGCATGCAGGAGTGACACGCTAATGCAACGCCAGTCGGGTAACCCGGTACACCGTGGTTTGGATCACTGCATACGGATCCTCACACATTGGTGCGCCAAAGCACCACGCAACTGGTTAGTCCATCAGACGTGGTTCCTTAGGGTTTAGGATCATTTTACCCTAAGCAGAAACACGGCTTAATGTACCAGTGTCTGCTCACTGATCTATACACCGTGTTAGTTCCGTTCAGCCACAGACACTATGCCTGGTGATAACCATGGTGAAGACATCCTATGAACTGTCATCGCCAACAGCTTAACATGATGAGGCGACCAACCTGATCATAGCTGCGAACTAATTTAGATTATATGGGACCAATCCACTCAGTCTTCAACTTAGTGGACTACCATATAACCATGGCTCTCTGTTCTTAAAAGAACACGTAACTGTGTTACGCACCTATATGCATCTCATATAATAATAACTATCAATCTTTATTAGACCAAAACATAAAGTTTTATAAGCTTAGAACACATCAATCCTAACAATCTCCCACTTGGTCTAGCGTAGCAAAATAGTTTTGACTCCCATCGCGTCCACATGTCGCTCGAATGCCTTGGTAGGTATTGCCTTTGTGAAAGGATCAGCAACATTATCTGTAGATGCAATCTGTGTCACCGTTACTTGCTCTTGCTTTTGAAACTGTCGAATCAAGTGGAACTTGCGCTCGATGTGCTTCCCCTTTAGGTGATGTTTTGGCTCCTTTGCTTGTGCTACCGCCCCACTATTGTCGCAGTAAAGCACAATAGGTAACTGGGTCTCTGGTACGCACCCCAAATCCGTAAGGAATTTCTTGAGCCATACCGCCTCTTTGGCTGCCTCGCACGCTGCAACGTACTCAGCCTCTGTGGTAGAGTCTGCGATGCATTTCTGCTTCACACTCTGCCAACTAACCGCTGCTCCTCCTAACATAAACACAAAACCTGATATCAATTTTCTGGATTCCAAATCTGACATAAAGTCAGAATCTGTGTATCCAATCGGCGTCAGTTCTTGTGCAGTGTAAACCAACTCATAGTTTCTTGTTCTACGAAAGTACTTGAGTATACACTTCACTGTTGTCCAGTGATCTGGACCCGGATTCGACTGAAACCGACCCATCATGCCTACTGCGAAACAGATATCTGGCCTTGTATAATGTATAGCATACATTAGACTATCTAATGCCGAAGCATAAGGTATCTTCTGCATTTCTGCTCTCTCCTCAGGTGTCTTAGGACATTGATCCTTAGATAGTTTTACGCCATGTTTAAATGGCACAGAACCCTTCTTGGAGTTTTGCATGTCAAACCTAGCCATAACCTTATCTATATATGCGGCCTGTGACAGCGAGAGAATCATGTTCTGACGATCACGTCTTACCTTGATCCCCAAAACATAACTCTCTTCACCTAGGTCTTTCATATCGAACTGTGTTGACAACCAGACCTTTACCGTTGACAATGTTCCAACATCATTTCCAATGAGTAGAATATCGTCTATGTAAAATATCAATATATACCACTGTAGTCTTATTACTCCTCTTGTATACACATGGTTTATCATCGTTTTGAGTAAATCCATATGTCTGGATTGCCTGAACAAAACGGATGTTCTAACTTCTAGATGCTTGCTTTAGTCCATAAATGGACTTCTGCAACTTGCAAACTAGATGTTCCTGATCCTCTGACTCAAAACCTGGTGGCTGCATCATATAAATATCTTCTTCCAAATTTCTATTGAGGAATGCTGTCTTGACATCCATTTGCCAGATCTCCTAGTTGTAATGGGCTGCAATGGATAGGAGGATCCGAATAGACTTTATCATAGCTACCGGCGAGAAGGTTTCGTCAAAGTCGATTCATTCTCTCTGGGTATAACCCTTGGCAACTAATCTAGCTTTATAAGTCTCAATTGTACCATCGGATCCTCTCTTCTTCTTATACACCCACTTACACCCAATAGGTTTAATATTGGATGATGGTGTAACAAGAGTCCAGACAACGTTATGGGATATAGATGCAATTTCTGCCTCCATGGCCTTTTGCCAGTCAGAGCCGTTAGATGCTCCCATTGTCTCATCATAGCTCAGTGGGTCATCCTCCTGATCTTCTGGATCAACCAATAAGGTTTCTCCATAGTATCTGTCAGGAGCTCTGATGCTTCTCCCACTGCGACGAGGTGATGGTTGTGTTACAGGATTAATAGGCTCTACAATATCTGGTATATTAGTATCTATAATGTCAGCTCCCACTATGCTTTCGGATGCACTATTTGTACTGGTACCCAGCAGCTCATCCAGAACTACCTTACTAGTAGGCTTGTGGTCCATAATATAATCCTGTTCTAGGAAATAGGCATTCGTAGAAACGATTACTTTCTTTTCCTCAGGATCATAAAATAGTCCTCCTTTGGTCTCCTTGGAATACCCTATAAATAAGCATACTCTAGTTTTAGATTCCATCTTTTCCCTTTTATCCCTTCGCACATGTGCAGGGCATCCCCATATTCTGAAATGCTGTAGTATAGGCTTTCGCTTTGACCACAGTTCTCTAGGGGTCTGAGGTACTGACTTAGACGGAACGTGATTCAGAATATAAACAGCTGTTTGTAGGGCATATCCCCAAAAGGTCATTGGTAAACTGGCATAACTCATTATGCTACGAACCATGTCCAACAAGGTTCGATTTCTTCTCTCGGAAACTCCATTCTGTTGTGGGGTACCTGGAGCAGTTAGTTGGGATGTTATCCCATGCTCCACTATATACCCAAGGAACTCGTTAGATAGGTACTCACCTCCTCGATCAGATCGAAGGGTTTTTATATATTTACATGTCTGTTTTTCTACTTCAGCCCTGAACTCTTTGAACATGTCAAAGGATTCCGACTTCCGATGCATCAGGTAAATGTAACCATATCTTGAGTAATCATTAGTGAAAGTGATGAAGTACTCATGGCCTCCTATCGCCTTGATGCTCATGGGTCCATATACATCTGAATGAATTAACTCCAATACCTCAGTAGCTCTTACTCCTTTGCCTTTAAAGGCCCTCTTGGTCATCTTGCCTTCCAGGCAGGATTCACAGGTGGGAAGGATCTTCGTAGGATCTGTTTCCAGAAGCCCAGCCTTCACCATTCTATGGATCCTGTCTAAGGCAATATGCCCAAGTCGTAAGTGTCACAATTGAGTTAAATTTTCCAAAGGTTTCTTACGTTTAAATGAATTAACATTAAATGCTGAAGTTATTATGTTATCCTTTTCAAATTTAGGACTGACAACATAAAGATGATTCTGAACTATTCCTCTTATTATAAAAGTTCCATTCAGTTTAAATGACACACCAGAAGTATCAAAATAAACTGAATAACCTTCATTAACTAAAGAAGAAACAGAAATTAAATTACGTCTCAAGGACGATACATAAAAAACATCTCTAAGAGTCAAAGTCTTATTATTCAAAAAACTAAGATTAACGTCTCCAATAGCTTCAACAGTAGCCACAGCCTCAGTTCCCATGCTCAAGGTCACCTCTCGATCAAGCAACCTTCTGCTTTCCCGAAACCCCTGAAGAGAGTTACAGGCATGGTTAGTGGATCCTGAATCCACAATCCAACTAGCAAAAGAACTATTACTTGAAAGAAATGATACAACAACTAAGAGTTGTGGATTACTTTCACCAGCATTCTGAGGCTTCTTGCAGTCCTTCTTCCAATGACTCTTCTGGCCACACCGGAAACACTTCGTGCTCGGTTTCTTTGATTCTCCAGACCCAAAGGCCCCAGCAGAGTCCTGCACAGGTGCTGACTTAGGTTTCTTCTTATGTTTCTTGCCCTGAGGTTTACCAGACTTCTTGAAGGATCTGCGTTGCACGTGAAGTGCTTCGCCCTTCTGCTTGAAGCCATCCTCAGCTACCTGGAGAGCTCCCAGAAGCTCTACATTTGTCATAGCCAACTTGTTTAAATTAAAGTTGGTGACAAAGCCTTCAAAGGCTCCAGACTGTGACGAGAGGAAGATGTCTGTCATCACCTCACCTTCTAGCACAATGTCCATGATAGCTAGTTCGTTCTGGAACCCAAACATTTTCATCATGTGTTCCCGAACTGGCGTCCTATTGGACATCTTAGTGTCGACGAGTTTCTTGATGGTAAGGTATCGCATAACACGATTATGACCTTCAAACATCTCCTTCAGATACAACATCATGTCAGAAGCGTTGGGCATCTCCTCGACTTACTTCTGCAGAGTTGTTTGCAAGGATGCTATAATATAGCATTTACATATTTCATTAGATTCCTTCCAGTCAGTAAAAGCCTTTAACTGTGCCTCTGTGGCATCGGGTCCTGGCAAATCCGGCTCAGGGTCATTCAGGGCTGTCATGTATTTACCAATCCTTAAGACCAGATACAGGTTGCGCTTCCAGTCCTTATAGTTGGGACCGGTAAGTTTGTGGTCATTTAGGATAGCGGACAGGGGGTCTAACTTGGTCATCTATAAATTAAAGATTGAATAATGAGAATGCATGAAAAACTTATTTTATGGATTTTTAAAATAAGCTAATTATATCCATATGTCGACGCTACCCTCAAGCGAAGCCATTTCCATGGATTAATTAACCATGTATGTAAGATCTCAGAATCAACTGTACCTGCCCTAGGGGGCATCATACAGTGTCAATCCGCTTACACGGGCCTTTTTCTTGACCCTATCCAAATCTGTCAACTAAGGGCTGTGATGGACCATGGTTATCTTTCGGCCAGTATCACATGATCACCGTTGTCTTCGCAACGAATACCTCACGTGTACTTAGGATGCTTACCCACGAGCCTAAGCAATTACGACACGGGAGTTCATGCGGCCCCCACTAGGGTGGGATAAAAAGCCCTTATCTCCTGGCCTCGTAATCACCATATCCATGGGGAGGTCATTAAGTTATTTGGCATAGAAGCACACAGCTCCCACCCTAGGGGGTGTGAAGTTATGCATCCCTACCCAAACACAAAACGACTGGCTGTGGAGGCCAGAGGATTTCTAAAAGTCCTCTCTTGCATCCCTTATTATATATGAGGGTTATTTTTGCGAGTATGAATTTATGCAAATGCAAAGGTAGCGACCTCCTATATACTAGACCCTGGTCACACCATGCTCCCACTAGCGTTCAAGCCCTTCGCCTAGCATTAATCATTGTCGGAATATCATAGTCCCTGCCTCAAGCGGATTTCTCCATTCAAGGGTCACATTACATATTCCGAGAATATCAATGCTTTGCAAAATTGGTTATCACGCTAATGCTCTGGAGCTAATCCTAGAGTCAGACTCACTGGAAAGGACTCCCACTAGTCATGGCGCCTCGCTTATAAATTTGACAATTGATGTTCAATGGATCTCCATCTCATCTTTGATTTCGATGCTGGCCAAATAGGCACACTCGACTAGTCGGGTGCTGACCTAATGGTGGCATAACCATATGTGATGGGATCCCACTAACATCAAAAGTCAACTAAATAATTGGCGTCATCTAGCGGGATCCTATCCTCAAACAGTCGCTTGGACCGGAGGGGAAAGGCATCCCTCTGAAAACTGATAATCACATTATCTCATCGGGGTTCGATATGAAGCATAAAAAACTAATAAAGAAAGCAACCATTAAAACTGAATTAAGTTCAGGGTCCGACCCCTGAACCTAATTAGCACAGCGCATGCCTCTAGCTTTCTTCGCAAGGTTTCTCGGTCCGGCTCCTCCGTCGCGCTCGCGAACACTTTGCCGGATCGTCTTCATCCTCCAGGGTTCCGCTTACGCTCCCGATGGTGGATTTCTTTGGCACATCTTTCTTCTCGATCTGTAACCGAAAAAGTCTAGTACGCTTCGAGCAAGTGCTCGCTGTGGGGGGAAATTTCCGAGCCGCCTTGATCGAGAATCCCACCCCACCGCCTTGATTGAATTGGATTGTTTGTAGAGTTAGAGAGATGGGAGAATAGATAGAGAGAGTAAGCAATGATGACACAAGGATTGGTGACGGAGTTCGGCCTTACGACCTACGTCTCCGGGCGAGAGGTGCCACCTGATCTTCACTATAATTTAAGTCAATAAGGGGTGAGCGTTCTCTTGACAGGCCAAGAGAAGCTTCGTACAGTCGGGTTGCACGGAGCAACTAGAAGAGAATAAGAAGGAGAGAATTGAGCTCTAGCACTTGCTCTGGGATCCTCCTCCTCTGATTGAATGGCCAACCCCCTTCCTGGATTCCTTGGGGGTCCTTTTGTAGCGTAGGCACGTGCCCGATATGGCAGTGGTGACGTGTCGATGATGATGTGGCACTGGTTCTGGGCCTCCTTGCTGGGCCCTTATTGGGTCGTTGTTCGGGCCCAATAAGGGGGAGGGCTTGATCTGCGAGCCTCGTAGAATGGGCCCATGCACCCGGACGGGCTTACTCACTTGGGCCGTTGCGCGGGCCCATGCTGCTCTGATCTGGTCCGGTACAATTTTTGCACCCACACTCGCTCATACACAATTTCCTAGAAAGAAAAGAAAACACACCTAGGAAAAAGGCCATGGGAACCGAGGATGGTCATCCCCCATTACTCGCCCAATCTACGGCTCAATTATATATCCACACACAGAAAGCAAATCCAGACAATTGCTAACTCGGGGTACGACCCCCGATAGCAAGCACAAAACATAGATCTAGATTTTTTTATAGCGGCGCCCTGCAAGAATGATTAATAGAACAAGCACAATCTATATATATGCAAGATCTAAGCGTAAGAACCTCGATGAGTTCACGCATTCATCATGCGCACACATATTGGTTTCATGAAAAAACGTGAAACACACACCACTAATGCGGCTCTGATACCAATTGTTGAAAATAAATCCATGGTAGAGGCTCACAGCGGAAACGATTTTGCGGTCGAAAGACCGTTCATGGTGCACGTTACATGATTTAAACTTTTATAGAAACTAATATATATATATATATATATATGTGCATGTGTATGCACGTGAATCGAAAACTCCTAACGGCAATCTAGCGTGATGATTAACTAGTATGCATGCAAATCATAATACTCGCTAGATCTACATGTTAGATTACTCATATCTTTCGTACGGATCTTTTAATCACGGAGAATTGTCTTCTTTGTCGATGGAGACGGAAGATCGTTCGTGAAGATACCGATGGTACGATTGGAGACGATGCCTTCTTGTTCACCCGATCTCACACGATGCACGGAACGTCGCTCTCGGATCTCTGAGTGCCTCCGAAGAACGACCCTTCTTCTTCTTCAGAACTCCACGCGAGGAAGACGAAGTAGCAAGCGGGAAACGAGAGATGGATTAGAGAGAGAACTAGAGAGATGAGAGGGTGGAGGGGGTTCGGTTTTTTTTATCCCTATGGCCGGCCCCCTATAGCCCTTTATATAGGACCGGCCTACCCCCTTGGATAAGGATCCAAGGGGATAAAGACCTCCCACAATTATCTCTCCATTATCTCCTTTTTATCTCTCCTTGTATTTATCCGTTTTCCCACTTTTTAGGGCTCGATCTTAACCGATTCTAGGCCCTATCCCTATCTATATGGCCGGCCCTATAGATGAGGG
This sequence comes from Chamaelirium japonicum, assembly GCA_947650365.1. Lineage (NCBI taxonomy): Eukaryota > Viridiplantae > Streptophyta > Magnoliopsida > Liliales > Melanthiaceae > Chamaelirium > Chamaelirium japonicum. Next base: position 53,627 of record CANTAL010000175.1, read on the forward strand.
ATTCTCATCCCTACAACATAGGGCCGGCCCTAGCAAGGTCTCCCACTGCTAGGGTCGGCCAAGAGTGAGGTTCGGCAGAGTGAGGTTTTTACCAAAACGCCCTGACGCCTCATTTTGACCATTTTTAGTGTGCGATACCTAGCGACCATTACTTAAGTGTTTTCTACTAATTACCTTACTATTAACTGAGGCCACCGGAGGGTGCCTCTAGCAAAGTCAACTAGTCAACTCGCAGCACATCCCGGTGCATCGCACCTATGCAGCGAAGTTCACTTGCGGCTAGGGATTACTACGTGCGCCTCTGTACTAGTCTCGGGCATAACCCTTAGTACTCGCATGTAGTTACGCGTCTACCGTGCTCAAGTGCCAAGCACACACGGAGCGTATACTTCTTTCTTCCTCTTAGTGCTTATGGTGTTCCGAGGAGATGGTTTAAGAGCCGTAGATAATGTTGATAAGGTGGAACCATCAGGGACCGGGGTTCATGGCTTCCAACTCAAGCTCGATCGACACACTACCCGAGTGTACCATCGATCCTTTGAGCTCGAGTTAACCTACGTAGCCATCCAGAGTGTGACACAGGCTGCACTCCAATTCACCCAGACTTACTATGTTCTCCATTATACCCCTGCTCTCCGCTTAGTAGTGGTAAACCCGCTGTCCCTCCATTTGATGCCATAATTCACTTCGAGCGGTGCAGACTACCGTCAGACTCGAATGATCATATGACTTGGTTCCTTCCAGGTTGACCTATACATCGTACCTCTGATTACCCCGTCGAGTAATCGAACCCGGTCAATAGTCAAACTGGTGACCACCAGGCCTGGGTTTGGTACATTGTAAGTCACACCAAGGAACGCACCTCCCTTCAGGGGTGTGGATGGCATGCAGGAGTGACACGCTAATGCACTGCCAGCCGGGTAACCCGGTACACCGTGGTTTTGGATCACTGCATACGGATCCTCACACATTGGTGCGCCATAGCACCACGCAACTGGTTAGTCCATCAGACATGGTTCCTCAGGGTTTAGGACTGTTTTACCCTAAGTAGAAACACGGCTTAGTGTACCAGTGTCTGCTCACTGATTTGTACACTGTGTTAGTTCCGTTCAGCTACAGACACTATGCCTGGTGATGACCATGGTGAAGACATCCCATGAACTGTCATCGCCAACAGCTTAACATGATGAGGCGACCAACCTGATCATAGCTGCGAACTGATTTAGATTATATGGGACCAATCCACTCAGTCTTTAACTTAGTGGACTACCATATAACCATGGCTCTCTGTTCTTAAAAGAACACGTAACTATGTTACGCACCTATATGTATCTCATATAATAATAACTATCAATCTTTATTAGACCAAAATATAAAGTTTTACAAGCTTAGAACACATCAATCCTAACAGTAGAAAGGTTGATTCCCCACTATTTGACCCAATCTAAATGCAACCCGAGCTCAACAAACTTAGCCGACCCCACATGTTATGCTACTTAACGTTGTGGAGCAACGAAGCTTGGTTGCACCGCCTTCTCGATGGTTATTTCCTTTTTATATCACACTTGATTTTTTTGCTTATTTACCACTTTCATCTAGTAGTTACTTTGGGGGCCATTGGATATACTATTTGCTTATAAGTAGAGCTGTTTCTATAAGAGCTTATTAAAAAGTTCTTCTAGAAGAAGCTCTTATAATAAGCAAATTAGCATGCCAAGATGGTCTCCTAATTTTATTTGCTCTACACATAGGTCAATTACTAATTTCTTCATCTATTTCGATCATTGCGTATGCAACCATTCATTCGGAGTCATCCTAAACAAATCATAAGATTTGAAATAATAAACGGAAATAACATGTTTCAAAATTTGGCATTAATAACAAAGAGACAAAATATGAAGCATTTTATATAAATAGCAAAAAGGAGGTTATCGTAATGCATCATTAACAATTATAGATAATAATCATGATCCAAATCATTATCTGACCGACGGTAATTACTCGAACAAGATCACTTTGCCCAATAGCTCAACTATGAGCTCTAACTCATAAATTTATTATGAGTTGAAGACTTTTTCATACTCTATGAATTTCTAACATCAAAGAAAAGAGTGAAAATCAAATCAAACACCACATTGCAAAAGTTCTATTTGCATTGTCGATCACCAAAATTCAAGGACACGAAACACAGATCAACCAACTCTTAAAGATCTGAACTAACATTATCATAATTTACAAATTAACATATTGAATTTGTGAATATGTTAATAAAATCAAATGCAAAACCCTTTTCAATTTCTATCAGATTTATGAATATAGGAAGAGAAATAGGGAGAGTGACGCAATCGGACCATATCAACAGAGAATCTAACATTCTCGACGAAAAATCTGACCTTAAATTCTGCAAGACAACCCTTTTTTTATAACTACATATCCGGGGAGAAAACCCCCCATTAATCCTGAATAAAGAGCAATGAGAAGGAGAGAGACACAATCGACAAAAAAGAGGGAAAAAAGAAGTGCAAGACACTAATATGTTCACGCAAAGGAGAGGAGCTTCGATCGATCACGCAAAGGAGAGGCCATCGAGGGAGATTGATCAAACAGAGGAGAGCCATCGTGAGGGAGATAGATCGCGCAAAGAGATGTTGTTTAGGGCGGCTGCGTAAAAGGATCTTTGATCGAACACGGAAAGAATATGTGCTTCCAGGGAGATCGAACGTGTATAGGAGATGGGCTTCGCGGCATATCAATCACGCAAAGGAGATGCGTTTCGAGGAGATCAATCTCGCAGGGTATTTTTTTCCTCTCAGGCACCGCATCAGCTGTTGGGCGGATAGGTCAAAGGTAAAAAAATATATACCCTCTGTACTTTATCAGATAAGTGAGGGGCACAATAGTTTAAAATATCATTGAGCGAATAAGTACAAAAAGTCCCTTTCAAAAAAGCATTGATTCAGTTGCTTCTGAATGAAGAGAAAAAAAAAATTCTCTCTTAAAATAAGTACTGAAAAAACAATAATTAGCCAAACAAACTTTCTAAACAAAAAAGTACTTATTTTATCAAATAAGTTCAATAAGTTCTTAAAACAAGTCGAACCAAACGACACCTTAAAGTCAAAAATGACGTATTTCACTTAAATTATGTATTTACAAGTTTGCCGCTAGGTAGAATATCTACACGTACATAATCCAGCGTGTTGAACGGTGGGGGTCCCAGCCACTGCATTAATCTAAGGAAACTTTATTCCCACCTCAAAAAATTATGAGTATACCCTGCTTCCCATACGAAACAATTTTCCTTTATATTATGGCAAGATTACCCCCACTACCTCAAACCCACTATTCCCTCTCTGTCTACTCTATCCTCCTCCCTCCATACCCTTTCACCTCCTCACCGATACGTCCGTCACCAGCATACCACCCCAACACTCGATGCCTTCACTACCCATTTCCGATGCCAGCAACTTCGACAACCATCTCTGACGCCGGCACATTTCGCTCCCCTTTTCTCCCTTCTCCTCCTCATTTTTTCATCGTCGGAGTCATCGTTGCTTCCCTTGCCCTCCTCGTTGCCTAGCATGTTTGGAGTTCAGTGTCGAACATTATTCAGTATGTTCGATAGTTCAGTGCCAATCATGTTCGTCATTGAACTCCAAATATGTTGCGCAACGAGGATGGTAAGAGAAGGCAACGATGACATCGTTGATAAAAAAAAAAAGAGGAGGAGGAGGAGGAGAAGGGGGGAAGGGGAGGCTATGTCAAGGACGACAAAGAGGAAGAAAGTCGGTGGTGAGGAATGAGGGAAAAGAGTGGAAGGAGAAGAAGTGGTGGCAACTCCGACAATGGAAAATGAGGAGGGGAAGGGGAGGACAGAGGTGGGGAAGAGATAGCGGTGAGGGGCATGCTGGTGAGGAGACGATGGGGTATGAAAGTTCGAAGAGTTTGGAGTATGGAAGGGGCCGGGAGGATGAGGTGTGCTGGGAATGAATAGGGATAAAATTTGGGGGGTGTGAATAAAATTCCCCATGATCTACGGGCCAAACTTCTACGACCACCAGGGGAAGTTCAAACTGCCGACCGCCGGCGCCGGCAATCAAGGAACGAGTATTAGGCATCTGTCGCCCAGTCGAGCCGGTGGACTCGGTCATTGATCCAAGCCTGCATCCAACGGCGGAGGGCATGCAACTGACAGTTGTCCGCTTCCCCATGAACTACTCCCTTGACGCTGCCGTCGCCTTAGTTGACCAGCCGCTCCTGGTCAACAAAACCGGTGCAGCGTATCAGATGTAACCCCAGATTGGTCCGGACCGTTTGATTAAATTAATATCATCTACCGTTTAGTCCACGAACCCTGATTAACAGGAGACTCACATCTGACCGTCCCCGGCTCCCGCGTATCCCGCACGTACAGATTCCAAAACCTCAGACCATCAACTATTACACATGCAGACAAAATATCAAAAAGTCAAACCACACATCTCTCTCTCTCTCTCTCTCTCTCTCTCTCTCTCTCTCTCTCTCTCTCTCTCTCTCTCTCTCTCTCTCTCTCTCTCTCTCTCTTAAAGGTCTCTGTATCTGTCTCTCCTCTCTCTCTCCCCCCGGACTCTCTCTCTCTATAAAGGATTTCTCAAATCCTAACGACTCTCTCTCTCTCTCTCTCTCTCATGGACAGCACCAAAGCTGAAGTGCATGAAGAAGGCTGCCTTCCGAGCTCCGACGAGCACGATGCAAGACCAGCCATCGTGGGCGAGAACGAGGAGGACGAGTCCTTCATCGACTTAAGCCCGGAGGTGATGTGGCCGGCGTCAGAATTCGAGTTCCGACGATCTTTCTCGCCACCCACCATCCCGGGACCGGCCCGGAGCTCCGCCGATGAGCTCTTCAAGAAGGGCCGGATCCTTCCCTTGGGAAGCATCGAGATCGCCAAGACAGGGAGCTCCGCTCCTCCTACGCGCCACGGGGGCCCGCTATCTCGCTCACGTAGCTCGCCGGGGGTTTGCCGACCACCTTTGGAGATCGGAGCATCGACGAAACTTCCGACCGATTGTGTTGACCGGCGATCGGCATCCCCGTTGAAGGACAAGGAGCTGACCGGAACCAGGTAAGAACAGGCGCGGAATTTTGAATAGTCTGTTAAGGCCACATCGGCTATGGTCTATTCGGTGGTGTCTACACGTTTTATCAGAGCCGATTCCACCCAGTCAGGTTCTAGTCGGGTCAAGGTGGGGGCATCGTTGTGCCCAAGGTGAACCTCTTTTTCTGATCTCCGCCCATAAGATTAGGGGGGGTGGACTAGCCAGTGGCGGAGTCAAGAATTCACTCCAGTGGAAGTGACCTTTGCTTGGTTTTAAAAGTTTTATATAATTTATACCAATAAAGGATTTGAGTTGACTATAAAAACATTTTGCTTTTAATTAGTTCATAAGTACACAAAAATCTTCCATCCAAAAAATATTACACAAAAAATCGTAAATAACTATCAAGATCAGAGACACACACACACACACACACACACAGAGAGAGAGAGAGAGAGAGAGAGAGAGAGAGAGAGAGAGAGAGAGAGAGAGAGAGAGAGAGAGAGAGTAGGGTTTTGAATGGCGCTACAGACTGGCTATACTTGTTGGTCTCGTCACCGGCCACAGATTTTAAGCTATTGATGGTTGAAGTGGACATGGACGGAGCCTCGGAGAATATAATTTGAGCCGTGAAACTGTGTGAGGCTACCGCAAGGTAGTCGTAAGACGAACATTGATTTTATTTTGAGTAAAGTACACTTTATTCAATAAAAATTCACTCAAAAACATTTAAACCCTTTACTTTATTTTGTTCCAAATGACTCCTAAAGTTTGAAAAGTTAGTATAATTAATACACCATTTTGTCAACTACTTAATTTTCTCATTTGGTAACTGATCAAAACATTGAAGGGGGGTAAAATGTAGTTTTTAAACTATATAGGATGGTTAAGTGTGTTTGAGCTAAACTTCAAGGGGGGCACAATGTATTATATTTAATGTTTTTTTTTTTGACAAATCAGATCCATGATGTGGGGACAAGGCTCAGTGCTTATTGATTGGTGTGAATGCCGATGCACTGAGCCCACCTCCACTTCATTGGTCTGGATTGTCAATGTGTTTGTTGACTGAGATTGTAAAAATAGTATTATGTACTGTTTGTTTTTTTTAAAATCTCAGTGGGGGCAGCTGTCCCCACTGGGTGAATGTTGGCTCCACCCTTGGGGCTAGCCTAGTGGGTAGTGCTTAGCCCTAATCTTATAGCGGGCTCCACCTAGTCAGGTTCTAGTCAGGCCAAGGTGTATGGCTAGGTTATGCCCAATGTATGCCTCTTTTCCTAGTCTCCACCTATTAAAGGGGGGTTGGTGGGTGTTCGGCCCTAACTTCGTGTGATCAGGGGGATTGTTGTGTTTAGTCCCACATCGGCTAAGGATCGAGCGATGGTATCTTTATAAACACCGTGGACCTCCCCTTATGACCCGATGTGAACATGAGCTAATTGTGTGTGGCATTATCTCAGGAGGCCGTCGAATGTGGCAATGCTTCTAACCGGCGGTGTCATGAAGTTCTTGATCAAGTTTCCGTTAGAGAAGATCAGATCAACTTTCTCCTCGGTGGTGAAATCTCTCGAGGACTTCTGCTCATCATCGAAGGCCCGTCCGAAGGACAGAGGAGCCCGCAAAGCGGATTCGGGGCGTCGGGGTAGGAAAATCTGCACCACCGACCACCAACCACACGAAAGAAAGTCGAGAAAGCGGAGAAGGTCGGTGATGATCGCGGACAGTTTTAAAGGCGCTTTAGATTCGTTGAATTTGAGCTTTCGGGGAAGGAATGTTGATTTTAGGAGCAGCCCAGGTTCGACTTTTGCATCACCAGCTGGTCCTAAAGGAGCTCTCGAGAAGGATAACTCCGTCGGTGCCGCCATTGCCCATTGTAAGAAGTCATTCGAACGTGGTGATGGGCTTCAAAGATAATTAAGGTTTTGACAGCCCCTTGTGTACTACATGTAAATTTGGATAAAAAATTGAGAGGTTTTGGTTTGAGGGGCTTTTAAGTCAGCTCACAAAAATTCCCAATGAAAAATGTGGAGTTTTGACTTACTTTGCCAATGAATCAATGGTAGCCCTCAAAAGGCTCCTTTTTCCTCCCCCAGCTTCCTCCTCCTCCTCCTTCTTCCTCTTTCCCCTCCCTCCTCTACCTTCCCAGCATAGAAACCCTAATCATGTGTCAACAGTTGCCCGCTGACAGTATCGACGAGGTAGCAGTCAACATTACCGTATTGATGTACGTTGATAGGTACCCTTGTGTGGTTTAGGGTTTTAACGTGGGAAAGATTGAGGAAGGAGGAGAAAGAAGGAGCTAGGGGTGTGTGGCGGGGAGGGGACGACTGTGGTGGAGATGTGGGCAGGGGACGATGACAGGCATGATGTGGGTCGGGCAACATCGGGGGCCGTGGGTTGCGGCCTGGCTAGAGGTTTAAGGATGAGGGTAGCTAGTATGGGTATCAAAAAAAAAAAAAGGTCGGATGTTGTGGGGTTTTTTTTTTTTTCTAGTTTGAAGCGGTTCAACTGAAAAGCACAATCTAACAATCCAAATAACAAAATAGATAAGACCGGATTTATGTGAAAAACTTTCTCAAAGTCGAAGTGGAAAAAACCATGGGGTATGGTGAGAAATGTACTAGAAACTTGATCGGTTGCAAACTCTTACCCAAACCATCTTACACCCAGAAAGTATTGGCCTCCCAACTGTCGACCTCTCAACTTTCTTAGTGCGAGAATTCCGGAAAGCAAGCAGCATCACCTCCCCCTCTAGAATTCAGATCCGTTATTCTAAGAGGGTAGGTCCTCTTTTATAGTAGCTCGAGATGATAGTTCGAGTGTTCTGAGCGGGAAAGATTTTGATAGAGTGTCTCAGTGATTTTAGCAACCGTTTCGCGCATGGACGATGTGTCATCTTGTAATTGCTCATTCGTGATGGAGTAATTATTGCGATAGATGTGTCTTTCCTTATTGGTCGATCAAAAATCTCAGGACGTGACCTGTCCACCTGTAATCATTGCCCAACCGAGATTTTCATACATCACAACCGGAAAATCTTGGCTCGTGATCTTTGGAAAAAAATATTCGCGTGAATATTGGAGCTGCCTTGGAACAAAAGAAGCAGGATTCCACTCTGATTTATCTGTATCTTAATCGGTCAATTGGCCATTTTTGAGCAATCGATCAGCCGACACCCACGGTTCGATCGGTCGGTCGATCAGTTTTGGTTCACTAGTCAGTCGACAGTTGGGAGTGATCGGTCGGTCGACACCCACGGTGGACCGGTTGGTTGATTAGTTTTGGTCGACCGATTGGTCAACATTTTTGAGCGACTGGTCAATCAATACCCATGGGTACGTTGACCAATCGGTCGGTCAGTATGGCTCATTTGACTCATTGGCTCTAACCCTTCCTAAAATGCGGCCTTCATACAGCTGGACAATCGGGTCAGCATTCATAGGCCGATTGGTTGGTCGCTAGTAGAACTCCAATAGTCAGCCAGTCGCGACCTTCCTGATGACCGGTCGATGGGTCGCACCCACGGGCTAGCTAATCGATCGGTTGTGATCTTTCGAATGACCAGCCAATTGATCAGCACCCATAGGCTGGCTGACCGATTCGTTCCACATGTCCACTTGCCATTAGTCAGTTTTACTATAGGTTCCGATCAATCGGTCAAATATCTCAACACATGCACTTCCCTTGATTGTCCGACCGGCTAATAGCACCCCCAATCAAGAGCTACCTGATTTGGTCGATCGGTTGATGTCCACCGGCCAATACCAGTCGGTTAAAACCATCCCTAATTGAGAGCCTTCAAAACTGACCAACCGACTAATACGGATCGATCCATGCCCCGTTGGGGAAGTGATTGGCCCCTTCTTCCTTAGTCTCTGGGGCTTTTTTTCAAAATATTATTAAAAAATAAAATATTGAAAGAAACAGCGGCTGACCAAAACTATTTACCAACGTAGCGCTCTGACAGCCACTTGGCATGTCATCGCCGTAAAGCGAATGCGCGGTTTTTTTTTTTTCTGTTTCAAGTAGAACCCGATATTTGGAATGCTGGGTTTAAACCCGGTATTGTGGATACCGGGTTTACCCAAAATCCAGAGAGAAAACGGCTGAAGTCTAGAGACAAAACAGCTAAGTATAGAAACTTCATATAAAGGGCTTCAGTTAAAATCGGTATTCAGATTACCGGTTTTAAATCCGGTAATCCAAATACCGGGTTTTCAAACGAAAAAAAAAAAATTCGCGCTGACGTGGCTGTCAGAGCGCTAGGTTGGTAAATAGTTTTGGTCCGGTGCTATTTCTTTCAATTTTTTATTTTTTAATAATATTTTGAAAATAATTCCTATTCTTTGCGATGATGATGCTAGGAGTGAGTGGGTGGACATTGATAACTCCACCCCTTCATTTTGTCATAGGCATCTGATGTCTACCCGATGAATCGCACCCGTGATATTCAAAAGAAGGATCTTGATTTAGCTTTGCCTTTAAACCCCACAACCCTTGTCACGCCCCAGAAATCTGAAGACTGATTCCTGGGGTATGAGGTGAGAAAAGGAAGAGGGTTATGGGTATGGTTACTTAACTATGCCAATTTAGGATTCTCACTGGGCTCTTTCTACGCTCACACACAAGCAAATGAAAGAAGGGGAAGAACAAAAGATCAGACTCGACCTTTAAAAGGAGTATCCTTTCAGTACATGCTACCCAACGGGGTCACAACATACTGACAGAATATCCTCTAAAGGAGCACGAGGCTCAAGCCTCCGACGGCGAGCCGAGTATCTCACCCGCTCCTGAACACTCGGTGCATCTTTCTGGAGGTCCTATCTACTGGGCTTGTCAAATTAGGTCACTTATTCGTCTTATATTTTTGTGGTGATCTAACCTAGGCTTGGGGCCTTGAGGAGAGGCCTACCCAAAGAAAGTTCAGCTGGCACATTACCACTTATCAAACTGACTAACTAATAGAAACTTATTCCAATCCAATTCGATTACATCCGATGAAAAGGTACCACTACTAAGATTGACATAAATAGAAAAAAATAAGCTGCTACCCTACTGACTGTTGGACTCCTACTGCTGCTCCTGTGACTCAGCTCCTGCAGAAGAGTCTACTCGTGGGAATGAGTAGCCCCCAAAAATACATTTGGGAGATTAGCCAAATAAATGGCTAGTGACAAGCTAACAATTTTAATAACTAACAACGCCCAAATTTTAAGATAAATTATTGATTAACCTAATTGTCAAGCTATGTTCTCAATCACGTCCTATGTGTCCATGCAATTTCTATATTCACATGCAAATCCTACCGACTAGGTCATCGTGTATACAGTCATACAATTCCAAATTTAATAAGCAAACAATTATACATTCAAACATGAACCCCGGATATTTTGTTCAACCTGCCCCCGGTCGGGCATTACTATCGGGCCTTTTATTTCGATGTAGAGGGCCAGCTCTCTCGCCGTGCATCCACCAACTCCATGCACAATTCACCCAGATGATCATAAGGGGTTTCCCGTCTTTCACGGTGGAGCTCTACCGCCCAACTTGCTTTACTATGGGGACTTCAACTCCCCGGGACAGGGTTGCTAGGCCAATCCCTACTCAAGGGCACCTCCTATTGGCTTTACCACAACCCTTGCCCGTGACCCCTAACCTACTTAACTTCGGCTGTACGCGCAAGGTGGTTCACGACCCTTGCGCGCACGGGGTCTCTACCCTCTAACCAGGTTGATTAACAATAATTAACATAACACATGGCATTGAATGAACTAAACAGTGTTTAATCATTTTCAATGGATTACCCCGGGATTCGCACCCACTCACAACCCAGCATCATAATCAAATAAAATAAAGCACTCTCACCCAAAATCCATTTACTGGGGTTGTCACGCTCCCCTTGGGAGGGTGGGTCCCGATAATTCTTTAATTATTTATTTATTCAAATTAAGGGAAAACCTATCTATGGTGTCCATGCAAACAATAGAATATTTATTATTAAATTATTAACTTTTTATGCATGCGTCGCCGGACTCGCGACTCCGCATGCAAGGCGGGGTCCACTCGACCACATGCGACGATGTCCGGCGGGACCCGCATGCAGCGTTATGGACACCTACCCTTAATTTCTATATCGACATCATTAGTTATTAGAGAAAAGCGTGCTGTGTCACCTGGAAAGTGTGCTCGGGCTGATGCTGCTAAGCGCCCTCTGCTCCGCCTCCGACTCGGTCCACGTGCTCACCAACTGCCAAACATACCAGCGGCCTATGGTCATTAAGTGCTACTTAAAATATTACCGGCTTAGGTCTGATTGGTCGAGCCGAGAATTTATACGTCATCGGACGCCGTCTATCAGCACGCAAATTGATGTGCCTAAGGTAGTGTCATCGAACGCCGGTCTACTGGCACGCAAATCGATGTGCCAAGGGTAGCATCATGGTTAGTCGGCGTTGCCGATGCAAAGAATCACACTACAGCTCATATAAGCTATTATGCCTAAACGATCGCATTTACATCGATGCCGCTACTAGCGTGCTATCGTGCTTTGAGGAGCCTTCAGCATCTTGACCATGGTGACACAGATCAGGTCAAGTCTAGGCAAGGTTTGGAGGTTTGATTCGTTATTTGCCCGAGAAATCATCTGGCTAAGGTACAAAAACACAGTTACTACTATAATTAAAACGAGTCGCACGAGCCTGAGCTCGGATTGACGACCGCCATTACGTCTCACCTAGTTGAACTCCGGGACCGGCAAGGTTTCGTATATGGGTCGCTGAGCGGCCCACCGCCATTCATAGCACGATGATTCGTATGCCATATAAAAATAGATGTAATAATGGGGGCATCATCCGCAAACAATGGTCATAGATTGTCTGACCCAAACGACATGGTCGAAGGGTTTTATGACCTCGATGATTGCGATTAAGTCATCTAGGATAGTTGGCATTGCTAACAACAATAGTCTTACTATGGTTCGATTATACCAATTTGAGTAGACGGTCGAAACCGCGTCGAGCACTACTACTAGTATGCCTTTGTGCTCTTTGGCATAAAAAAAAAAATCGCCGAGCTGGTCTCAACAGGACCAAAGGGAAAACAGGGAAAACGAAGAGGGGCTGACCTGTCGATTGGTTAGCATCTGCCGATTGCACAGCCGTCGGCCCGCCGGCTGATGGCCATGGCTGCGATGAAGGTGAAGGGAAACTAGGGATGGAGTTGGCCGGATCGTGCAACAAGGAGAAGAGAGAGAAGGGGGGTTGGGTTTGGGATTAAAGAGAGATAAAGAGGTGTGGGATTTAAGAGAGATAAAGGAATTAAAGAGAGATAAAGAGAGAGAAACAATTAGGGGCCAGGTTGGGTTTGGGATTAAAGAGAGATAAAGAGAGAAACAATTAGGGGGTTGGGTTTGGGATTAAAGAGAGATAAAGAGAGAAACAATTAGGGGGTTGGGTTTGGGATTAAAGAGAGATAAAGAGGTGTGGGATTTAAGAGAGATAAAGGAATTAAAGAGAGATAAAGAGAGAGAAACAATTAGGGGCCAGGTTGGGTTTGGGATTAAAGAGAGATAAAGAGGTGTGGGATTTAAAGAGAGATAAAGGAATTAAAGAGAGATAAAGGTGAGAAACGATAATGGGTTTGGTTATAGATTTAGGTGTTTTTAATTTTTAATTTATTTAATTTATTTTTTTTTTCTTAGCAAACAAGTATAACTCGCAGTTAAGCATGGATCGTACTCGAGCTCGCATCGCACCAAGACGGGCCGGTGCACAAACCTTACGAGTCCGACAGACTCGCCTTAAAACCTATTATTTTAATTAATTTTTATTATTATCAAAAACATTCATGCCATGCCTTGTTACACGTGCTCGCATGCTCGTGTAACGATCACCATGCCTCCAGTGTCGCCTAGCGACCCGGACCTGGGGCCCACTGCCCGGTCCAACTCATGTTCAAGCACATACCATCGACAACCATAACTGAAAAAAACAAATCAATCAATTTAGTAATAATAAAACTGGGCTGCCCTGAAATCAAACGTACCGGGTATTACATCCTACCCACCTTATTAAAATTTTCGTCCCGAAAATTAACTAACACTAATCATCGAACAAAGAAGAGTATTGGGACCGCATCGCTGACTCGAGCTCCCATGTAGCCTCCTCCTCACTACAGTGCTGCCACTGCACCTTCACCATGGGGATGGTCTTTGTACGAAGCACTCGATTCTCACTAGCCAAAATCCTGACCGGTCGCTCCTCATAGGATGCATCTGAACTAAGGGTCAGATCCTGCCAATCTAACACGTGTGACGGGTCTGGCTCATACCTCCGAAGCATCGACACGTGAAAGACACCGTGGACGCTAGAGAGCTGCGGGGGCAGTGCCAGACGATATGCCACCTCGCCAACTCTCTCCAAAATCTCGAAGGGACCTATGAACCTCGGAGCCAACTTTCCTTTCTTCCCAAACCTCGTGATGCCTCGCCGAGGGGAAACCTTCAGGAAGACATGGTCTCCGACGGTAAACTCGAGCGGGCGTCGACGCACATCCGCGTAGCTCTTCTGTCGACTCTGCGCCGCTCTAAGTCGCTCTCTAATCAGCTGGATCTTCTCAGTCGTCTCCTGGACAAGCTCTGGCCCCAAGAGACTCCGCTCTCCTACCTCTGCCCAACAAAGAGGTGACCGACATGGCCTCCCGTACAAAGCTTCATAGGGGGCCATGCCGATGCTAGCTTGGTGACTATTATTGTAGGCGAACTCTACAAGAGGTAGGTGCTCCTCCCAACTGCCTCCAAAATCTACTGTGCAAGCCCGCAACATATCCTCCAAAATCTGAATCGTCCGCTCTGACTGGCCATCCGTCTGTGGGTGAAACGCAGTGCTAAAACTGAGCTCCGTCCCCAAAGCTGTCTGCAGGCTCTCCCAAAAGTGAGAAACAAACCGAGGATCTCGATCCGAGACAATGGAAACTGGAACTCCGTGCAGCTTGACAATTTCCCTCACATATAACTTCGCTCGGTCGATGGATGTCATCGTTGTTCGCACCGGAAGAAAGTGTGCCGACTTCGTCAGTCGGTCCACGACCACCCAAATTGAGTCATGTTTGTTCCGGGTCAGAGGCAACCCCGAAACAAAATCCATCGTGATGTGCTCCCATTTCCACTCAGCTACTGGGAGCGGCTGCAGCAATCCAGCCGGTCTCTGGTGCTCAGCCTTGACTTGCTGACAAGTCAAACATCTAGACACAAAGGCGGCCACGTCATGCTTCATGCCCTTCCACCAGAATTGCCTTCTCAAATCATGATACATCTTGGTGCCGCCAGGGTGCACCGAGAATCTGGATCGATGTGCCTCTGACAATACCTCCTCTCGAACCTCTTCATCAGCAGGGAGGCACAACCTCCTCTGGAACCGCAGACCTCCATCAACATCAACTGACCAGTCAGGAACGAGCTCCCTACTGTCACACCGTGCTCTAATCTCCTCCAACTCAGAATCCAACCTTTGTGCTGCAATCACCTTCTGTAGTAGGCTGGGCTGCACTCGTATGGTGCGCAACATGGTATGAGAGGGCTCCCATTGAACCCACAAATCAAAGCCTTCTATCGTGGCCAGAAAATCCTGTCGATCAGTCACCAATCTAGCAAGATGACTATGGGACTTCCGGCTCAATGCATCTGCAACAACATTCGCTTTACCAGGATGGTAAAAGAGTGAATAGTTGAAGTCTTTTAAGACTTCGATCCACCTCCTCTGACGCATGTTCAGATCCTTCTGACTCGCGATGTACCGCAGGCTCTTGTGATCACAATACATATCGAACTCCTCACCGTACAGATAATGCCTCCAGATCTTCAAAGCAAAAACCACCGCCGCCAACTCCAAGTCATGGGTGGGATAGTTCCTCTCGTGAGTCTTCAATTGTCTAGAGGCATAGGCTACCACCCTACCATCCTGCATCAATACAGCTCCAAGCCCCATCTGTGAGGCATCGGTGAAGACAACATAACCTTTGCCACTGGCCGGAATCGTAAGCACTGGGGCCGAAGTGAGACGCCGCTTCAATTCCCGGAAAGACTTCTCACAATCTTCCGACCACTCGAACCTGACACCCTTCTTTGTCAGACGGGTGAGAGGTGCTGCTAGACGAGAAAATCCCTCCACGAAACGTCTATAATAGCCTGCTAGCCCCAAGAAACTCCTGATCTCGAATACGTTTTTCGGCTGCTCCCAGTCCATCACGGCCTCTATCTTCGATGGATCCACGGAGATACCTTCCTGCGAGACAACATGTCCAAGAAATTTCACCTCCTGCATCCAAAACTCACACTTACTGAGCTTGGCATACAATTGGTGGTCTCTAAGGGTCTGCAACACAGCACTCAGGTGCTCCCGATGATCTCCCTCCGTCTTGGAGTAAATGAGGACATCGTCTACAAATACCACAACGAATCTATCCAGGAACATGCTGAAGACTCGGTTCATCAGATCCATGAATGCTGCAGGAGCGTTAGTTAGACCGAAGGGCATGACCAAAAACTCATAGTGCCCATATCGTGTTCGAAACGCCGTCTTTGGAATATCCTCCGCTCTCACAGCCAACTGGTGATATCCGGTCCTCAGGTCAATCTTCGAGAAATAACAAGCACCATTCAACTGATCAAAGAGGTCCTCGATTCGCGGCAAAGGGTACTTGTTCTTGATCGTGATGCTATTCAGTTTGCGATAATCGATGCAAAGCCTCTTCGTCCCATCCTTCTTTTGAGCAAAAAGAACTGGGGCTCCCCAAGGAGATGTGCTGGGACGAATGAAGCCTTTATCGAGTAACTCCTCCAACTGGGTCTTCAGCTCCTTTAGCTCCGCAGGAGCCATCCTATATGGAGCAACCGAGATCGGTGCTGCTCCAGGTGCCAAATCTATAGCAAACTCAACCTCTCGAGGTGGAGGCAAGCCTGGAAGCTCATCTGGGAAGACATCCGGAAACTCACGAACCATCGGTGGTAGCACTACTGGGTTCCCATCTTTATCTCTACTCGGTAGCTGCGCTAGTAAGCTGAGGGTTATCTGTTGCAGCGGTACCGGGCACAAGATCTTCTGCTTGTCTCCCAAGAAGTAAAATGCCTCGCTCCCCGGAGGTGAGAATATGACCTTCTTAGTAAAGCAATCAAGGGTAACGTGATAGGCTGACATCCAATCCATCCCAAGCAATACGTCCACTCCTCCTAAGTCCAGGATGATGAGGTTTGCCGAGAGCTCTCTATCTCCAATATGAATGATGCAGTCCCGGCAGATCCGGTCCACATCGGTACTTACCCCGAGCGGTGAAAACACCGACAGAGTATGACCCAATGGAACCGACTCTAGTCCCAAAGTCTTGACAAAACTAGGGACGATATAGGAGTGAGTAGACCCGCTATCGAAATGAACGAAAGCAAGGGTCGAAAAGACAGGAAGGGTACCTAGCGTTATCGAAAACATGTAAGAAACCAATCTAGCTACTGGTTGCTACAAGTTCTAACGAGTTAAAACTAATAGCAATGACAACTACACCATTACGTCTACGAATTTAAATTCTAAGTTCAGGATTACCTTCAATCGCTCCCCCAGAAGCCTCTGGGTCTTGACCAACTAGCATGTACATCCTTCCCTGAGCCTGGTTGCCTCCTCCGCCCTGACGGGGGAAAGACCTCTGCTGTTGTACCTGGGGAGGACGCTGTTGCTGCTGAGCTCTCTGTGGAGGCCTCTGCTGCTGCACAGGTGGTGGCAACAGAGCAGGCCTCTGGGGTGGAGCTGGTAGGAGTGGCTGCCGACGAAGCTGTGGACAGTTCCACTTCAAATGATCAAATGAACCGCACTGAAAACATCCACGCCGCGGCGGTCCAAGAGCTGGAGGACCACGAAAGTTCTGAGGCTGGCGCGGCGGGGGTCGAGTCTCCATAGGCCTAAACCTCTTCTGAGTCGGTGGACCGTTGCGACTGCTGCCACTCCGCTTCTCCATGATAGCGCGGGACTCCTTCAACTCCTGCTCCACTGCCAGGGACCGGTTGACCAACTCCTCATAAGATTGCCCCAAGAAAGGGGTAACCCTGCCTCTGATCGCTGGATTCAAGCCATGCTCAAAGCGCAAGGCCCTCCGGCCGTCGGTCGCCACCTGGTGTGGAGCATACCTCGCAAGCTCCGAGAACTTGGCCTCATACTGTGTCACAGTACGAGATCCTTGATAGAGCGCCAGAAACTCCATCTCCATCCGGTTCTGCACAGTAACCGGAAAGAACTTCTTTCGAAAGAGTTCCTCAAACTCCTGCCACGTAATCGCTCCTCGATCTGCTGCTCTAGTGCGCTGGACTGTCTGCCACTAGAAGTCTGCCTCAGCCTCAAACTGGTACGAGGCGAAGGTCACTCTCCTATCGTCGGTGATGCCCAACGCATTCAGTATCTTCTCAGTCTGTTGGAACCATCTATCGGCCTCTATGGGGTCTGGCTCGCCCTTGAAGCTCGGTGGTCCCATCGCCTTGAAGTCTTTCAGCAATTTCCCTTGCCGCTCGCCCTCAGCCTGCTGACGAGCCTGGGCCTGGGCAAGAGTAGCCTGTGCTAGCTCGGCCTGCTGCTGAGCAGCCGTCTGCTGCTGCGCAATAGCAGCCTGCTGTTGTTGGACCATGGTGGCCATCCCCTGGAGCATTTCCATCATCCTCGCCGTACTATCAGCCGCAGAGGATGATCCTGCTCCGTTGTTCGCACCATTTTCACTCCTAGTGCCCGCCATCTGAAATGGAAAGACAGTCCTAACGTCAACCATCCACTAACCAACTGCGAAAACTCTAGACTCATAATACTAGAGACTAACCCCTAGGAACATAACCTGGCTCTGATACCAGCTGTCACGCCCCAGAAATCTGAAGACTGATTCCTGGGGTATGAGGTGAGAAAAGGAAGAGGGTTATGGGTATGGTTACTTAACTATGCCAATTTAGGATTCTCACTGGGCTCTTTCTACGCTCACACACAAGCAAATGAAAGAAGGGGAAGAACAAAAGATCAGACTCGACCTTTAAAAGGAGTATCCTTTCAGTACATGCTACCCAACGGGGTCACAACATACTGACAGAATATCCTCTAAAGGAGCACGAGGCTCAAGCCTCCGACGGCGAGCCGAGTATCTCACCCGCTCCTGAACACTCGGTGCATCTTTCTGGAGGTCCTATCTACTGGGCTTGTCAAATTAGGTCACTTATTCGTCTTATATTTTTGTGGTGATCTAACCTAGGCTTGGGGCCTTGAGGAGAGGCCTACCCAAAGAAAGTTCAGCTGGCACATTACCACTTATCAAACTGACTAACTAATAGAAACTTATTCCAATCCAATTCGATTACATCCGATGAAAAGGTACCACTACTAAGATTGACATAAATAGAAAAAAATAAGCTGCTACCCTACTGACTGTTGGACTCCTACTGCTGCTCCTGTGACTCAGCTCCTGCAGAAGAGTCTACTCGTGGGAATGAGTAGCCCCCAAAAATACATTTGGGAGATTAGCCAAATAAATGGCTAGTGACAAGCTAACAATTTTAATAACTAACAACGCCCAAATTTTAAGATAAATTATTGATTAACCTAATTGTCAAGCTATGTTCTCAATCACGTCCTATGTGTCCATGCAATTTCTATATTCACATGCAAATCCTACCGACTAGGTCATCGTGTATACAGTCATACAATTCCAAATTTAATAAGCAAACAATTATACATTCAAACATGAACCCCGGATATTTTGTTCAACCTGCCCCCGGTCGGGCATTACTATCGGGCCTTTTATTTCGATGTAGAGGGCCAGCTCTCTCGCCGTGCATCCACCAACTCCATGCACAATTCACCCAGATGATCATAAGGGGTTTCCCGTCTTTCACGGTGGAGCTCTACCGCCCAACTTGCTTTACTATGGGGACTTCAACTCCCCGGGACAGGGTTGCTAGGCCAATCCCTACTCAAGGGCACCTCCTATTGGCTTTACCACAACCCTTGCCCGTGACCCCTAACCTACTTAACTTCGGCTGTACGCGCAAGGTGGTTCACGACCCTTGCGCGCACGGGGTCTCTACCCTCTAACCAGGTTGATTAACAATAATTAACATAACACATGGCATTGAATGAACTAAACAGTGTTTAATCATTTTCAATGGATTACCCCGGGATTCGCACCCACTCACAACCCAGCATCATAATCAAATAAAATAAAGCACTCTCACCCAAAATCCATTTACTGGGGTTGTCACGCTCCCCTTGGGAGGGTGGGTCCCGATAATTCTTTAATTATTTATTTATTCAAATTAAGGGAAAACCTATCTATGGTGTCCATGCAAACAATAGAATATTTATTATTAAATTATTAACTTTTTATGCATGCGTCGCCGGACTCGCGACTCCGCATGCAAGGCGGGGTCCACTCGACCACATGCGACGATGTCCGGCGGGACCCGCATGCAGCGTTATGGACACCTACCCTTAATTTCTATATCGACATCATTAGTTATTAGAGAAAAGCGTGCTGTGTCACCTGGAAAGTGTGCTCGGGCTGATGCTGCTAAGCGCCCTCTGCTCCGCCTCCGACTCGGTCCACGTGCTCACCAACTGCCAAACATACCAGCGGCCTATGGTCATTAAGTGCTACTTAAAATATTACCGGCTTAGGTCTGATTGGTCGAGCCGAGAATTTATACGTCATCGGACGCCGTCTATCAGCACGCAAATTGATGTGCCTAAGGTAGTGTCATCGAACGCCGGTCTACTGGCACGCAAATCGATGTGCCAAGGGTAGCATCATGGTTAGTCGGCGTTGCCGATGCAAAGAATCACACTACAGCTCATATAAGCTATTATGCCTAAACGATCGCATTTACATCGATGCCGCTACTAGCGTGCTATCGTGCTTTGAGGAGCCTTCAGCATCTTGACCATGGTGACACAGATCAGGTCAAGTCTAGGCAAGGTTTGGAGGTTTGATTCGTTATTTGCCCGAGAAATCATCTGGCTAAGGTACAAAAACACAGTTACTACTATAATTAAAACGAGTCGCACGAGCCTGAGCTCGGATTGACGACCGCCATTACGTCTCACCTAGTTGAACTCCGGGACCGGCAAGGTTTCGTATATGGGTCGCTGAGCGGCCCACCGCCATTCATAGCACGATGATTCGTATGCCATATAAAAATAGATGTAATAATGGGGGCATCATCCGCAAACAATGGTCATAGATTGTCTGACCCAAACGACATGGTCGAAGGGTTTTATGACCTCGATGATTGCGATTAAGTCATCTAGGATAGTTGGCATTGCTAACAACAATAGTCTTACTATGGTTCGATTATACCAATTTGAGTAGACGGTCGAAACCGCGTCGAGCACTACTACTAGTATGCCTTTGTGCTCTTTGGCATAAAAAAAAAAATCGCCGAGCTGGTCTCAACAGGACCAAAGGGAAAACAGGGAAAACGAAGAGGGGCTGACCTGTCGATTGGTTAGCATCTGCCGATTGCACAGCCGTCGGCCCGCCGGCTGATGGCCATGGCTGCGATGAAGGTGAAGGGAAACTAGGGATGGAGTTGGCCGGATCGTGCAACAAGGAGAAGAGAGAGAAGGGGGGTTGGGTTTGGGATTAAAGAGAGATAAAGAGGTGTGGGATTTAAGAGAGATAAAGGAATTAAAGAGAGATAAAGAGAGAGAAACAATTAGGGGCCAGGTTGGGTTTGGGATTAAAGAGAGATAAAGAGAGAAACAATTAGGGGGTTGGGTTTGGGATTAAAGAGAGATAAAGAGAGAAACAATTAGGGGGTTGGGTTTGGGATTAAAGAGAGATAAAGAGGTGTGGGATTTAAGAGAGATAAAGGAATTAAAGAGAGATAAAGAGAGAGAAACAATTAGGGGCCAGGTTGGGTTTGGGATTAAAGAGAGATAAAGAGGTGTGGGATTTAAAGAGAGATAAAGGAATTAAAGAGAGATAAAGGTGAGAAACGATAATGGGTTTGGTTATAGATTTAGGTGTTTTTAATTTTTAATTTATTTAATTTATTTTTTTTTTTCTTAGCAAACAAGTATAACTCGCAGTTAAGCATGGATCGTACTCGAGCTCGCATCGCACCAAGACGGGCCGGTGCACAAACCTTACGAGTCCGACAGACTCGCCTTAAAACCTATTATTTTAATTAATTTTTATTATTATCAAAAACATTCATGCCATGCCTTGTTACACGTGCTCGCATGCTCGTGTAACGATCACCATGCCTCCAGTGTCGCCTAGCGACCCGGACCTGGGGCCCACTGCCCGGTCCAACTCATGTTCAAGCACATACCATCGACAACCATAACTGAAAAAAACAAATCAATCAATTTAGTAATAATAAAACTGGGCTGCCCTGAAATCAAACGTACCGGGTATTACATCCTACCCACCTTATTAAAATTTTCGTCCCGAAAATTAACTAACACTAATCATCGAACAAAGAAGAGTATTGGGACCGCATCGCTGACTCGAGCTCCCATGTAGCCTCCTCCTCACTACAGTGCTGCCACTGCACCTTCACCATGGGGATGGTCTTTGTACGAAGCACTCGATTCTCACTAGCCAAAATCCTGACCGGTCGCTCCTCATAGGATGCATCTGAACTAAGGGTCAGATCCTGCCAATCTAACACGTGTGACGGGTCTGGCTCATACCTCCGAAGCATCGACACGTGAAAGACACCGTGGACGCTAGAGAGCTGCGGGGGCAGTGCCAGACGATATGCCACCTCGCCAACTCTCTCCAAAATCTCGAAGGGACCTATGAACCTCGGAGCCAACTTTCCTTTCTTCCCAAACCTCGTGATGCCTCGCCGAGGGGAAACCTTCAGGAAGACATGGTCTCCGACGGTAAACTCGAGCGGGCGTCGACGCACATCCGCGTAGCTCTTCTGTCGACTCTGCGCCGCTCTAAGTCGCTCTCTAATCAGCTGGATCTTCTCAGTCGTCTCCTGGACAAGCTCTGGCCCCAAGAGACTCCGCTCTCCTACCTCTGCCCAACAAAGAGGTGACCGACATGGCCTCCCGTACAAAGCTTCATAGGGGGCCATGCCGATGCTAGCTTGGTGACTATTATTGTAGGCGAACTCTACAAGAGGTAGGTGCTCCTCCCAACTGCCTCCAAAATCTACTGTGCAAGCCCGCAACATATCCTCCAAAATCTGAATCGTCCGCTCTGACTGGCCATCCGTCTGTGGGTGAAACGCAGTGCTAAAACTGAGCTCCGTCCCCAAAGCTGTCTGCAGGCTCTCCCAAAAGTGAGAAACAAACCGAGGATCTCGATCCGAGACAATGGAAACTGGAACTCCGTGCAGCTTGACAATTTCCCTCACATATAACTTCGCTCGGTCGATGGATGTCATCGTTGTTCGCACCGGAAGAAAGTGTGCCGACTTCGTCAGTCGGTCCACGACCACCCAAATTGAGTCATGTTTGTTCCGGGTCAGAGGCAACCCCGAAACAAAATCCATCGTGATGTGCTCCCATTTCCACTCAGCTACTGGGAGCGGCTGCAGCAATCCAGCCGGTCTCTGGTGCTCAGCCTTGACTTGCTGACAAGTCAAACATCTAGACACAAAGGCGGCCACGTCATGCTTCATGCCCTTCCACCAGAATTGCCTTCTCAAATCATGATACATCTTGGTGCCGCCAGGGTGCACCGAGAATCTGGATCGATGTGCCTCTGACAATACCTCCTCTCGAACCTCTTCATCAGCAGGGAGGCACAACCTCCTCTGGAACCGCAGACCTCCATCAACATCAACTGACCAGTCAGGAACGAGCTCCCCACTGTCACACCGTGCTCTAATCTCCTCCAACTCAGAATCCAACCTTTGTGCTGCAATCACCTTCTGTAGTAGGCTGGGCTGCACTCGTATGGTGCGCAACATGGTATGAGAGGGCTCCCATTGAACCCACAAATCAAAGCCTTCTATCGTGGCCAGAAAATCCTGTCGATCAGTCACCAATCTAGCAAGATGACTATGGGACTTCCGGCTCAATGCATCTGCAACAACATTCGCTTTACCAGGATGGTAAAAGAGTGAATAGTTGAAGTCTTTTAAGACTTCGATCCACCTCCTCTGACGCATGTTCAGATCCTTCTGACTCGCGATGTACCGCAGGCTCTTGTGATCACAATACATATCGAACTCCTCACCGTACAGATAATGCCTCCAGATCTTCAAAGCAAAAACCACCGCCGCCAACTCCAAGTCATGGGTGGGATAGTTCCTCTCGTGAGTCTTCAATTGTCTAGAGGCATAGGCTACCACCCTACCATCCTGCATCAATACAGCTCCAAGCCCCATCTGTGAGGCATCGGTGAAGACAACATAACCTTTGCCACTGGCCGGAATCGTAAGCACTGGGGCCGAAGTGAGACGCCGCTTCAATTCCCGGAAAGACTTCTCACAATCTTCCGACCACTCGAACCTGACACCCTTCTTTGTCAGACGGGTGAGAGGTGCTGCTAGACGAGAAAATCCCTCCACGAAACGTCTATAATAGCCTGCTAGCCCCAAGAAACTCCTGATCTCGAATACGTTTTTCGGCTGCTCCCAGTCCATCACGGCCTCTATCTTCGATGGATCCACGGAGATACCTTCCTGCGAGACAACATGTCCAAGAAATTTCACCTCCTGCATCCAAAACTCACACTTACTGAGCTTGGCATACAATTGGTGGTCTCTAAGGGTCTGCAACACAGCACTCAGGTGCTCCCGATGATCTCCCTCCGTCTTGGAGTAAATGAGGACATCGTCTACAAATACCACAACGAATCTATCCAGGAACATGCTGAAGACTCGGTTCATCAGATCCATGAATGCTGCAGGAGCGTTAGTTAGACCGAAGGGCATGACCAAAAACTCATAGTGCCCATATCGTGTTCGAAACGCCGTCTTTGGAATATCCTCCGCTCTCACAGCCAACTGGTGATATCCGGTCCTCAGGTCAATCTTCGAGAAATAACAAGCACCATTCAACTGATCAAAGAGGTCCTCGATTCGCGGCAAAGGGTACTTGTTCTTGATCGTGATGCTATTCAGTTTGCGATAATCGATGCAAAGCCTCTTCGTCCCATCCTTCTTTTGAGCAAAAAGAACTGGGGCTCCCCAAGGAGATGTGCTGGGACGAATGAAGCCTTTATCGAGTAACTCCTCCAACTGGGTCTTCAGCTCCTTTAGCTCCGCAGGAGCCATCCTATATGGAGCAACCGAGATCGGTGCTGCTCCAGGTGCCAAATCTATAGCAAACTCAACCTCTCGAGGTGGAGGCAAGCCTGGAAGCTCATCTGGGAAGACATCCGGAAACTCACGAACCATCGGTGGTAGCACTACTGGGTTCCCATCTTTATCTCTACTCGGTAGCTGCGCTAGTAAGCTGAGGGTTATCTGTTGCAGCGGTACCGGGCACAAGATCTTCTGCTTGTCTCCCAAGAAGTAAAATGCCTCGCTCCCCGGAGGTGAGAATATGACCTTCTTAGTAAAGCAATCAAGGGTAACGTGATAGGCTGACATCCAATCCATCCCAAGCAATACGTCCACTCCTCCTAAGTCCAGGATGATGAGGTTTGCCGAGAGCTCTCTATCTCCAATATGAATGATGCAGTCCCGGCAGATCCGGTCCACATCGGTACTTACCCCGAGCGGTGAAAACACCGACAGAGTATGACCCAATGGAACCGACTCTAGTCCCAAAGTCTTGACAAAACTAGGGACGATATAGGAGTGAGTAGACCCGCTATCGAAATGAACGAAAGCAAGGGTCGAAAAGACAGGAAGGGTACCTAGCGTTATCGAAAACATGTAAGAAACCAATCTAGCTACTGGTTGCTACAAGTTCTAACGAGTTAAAACTAATAGCAATGACAACTACACCATTACGTCTACGAATTTAAATTCTAAGTTCAGGATTACCTTCAATCGCTCCCCCAGAAGCCTCTGGGTCTTGACCAACTAGCATGTACATCCTTCCCTGAGCCTGGTTGCCTCCTCCGCCCTGACGGGGGAAAGACCTCTGCTGTTGTACCTGGGGAGGACGCTGTTGCTGCTGAGCTCTCTGTGGAGGCCTCTGCTGCTGCACAGGTGGTGGCAACAGAGCAGGCCTCTGGGGTGGAGCTGGTAGGAGTGGCTGCCGACGAAGCTGTGGACAGTTCCACTTCAAATGATCAAATGAACCGCACTGAAAACATCCACGCCGCGGCGGTCCAAGAGCTGGAGGACCACGAAAGTTCTGAGGCTGGCGCGGCGGGGGTCGAGTCTCCATAGGCCTAAACCTCTTCTGAGTCGGTGGACCGTTGCGACTGCTGCCACTCCGCTTCTCCATGATAGCGCGGGACTCCTTCAACTCCTGCTCCACTGCCAGGGACCGGTTGACCAACTCCTCATAAGATTGCCCCAAGAAAGGGGTAACCCTGCCTCTGATCGCTGGATTCAAGCCATGCTCAAAGCGCAAGGCCCTCCGGCCGTCGGTCGCCACCTGGTGTGGAGCATACCTCGCAAGCTCCGAGAACTTGGCCTCATACTGTGTCACAGTACGAGATCCTTGATAGAGCGCCAGAAACTCCATCTCCATCCGGTTCTGCACAGTAACCGGAAAGAACTTCTTTCGAAAGAGTTCCTCAAACTCCTGCCACGTAATCGCTCCTCGATCTGCTGCTCTAGTGCGCTGGACTGTCTGCCACTAGAAGTCTGCCTCAGCCTCAAACTGGTACGAGGCGAAGGTCACTCTCCTATCGTCGGTGATGCCCAACGCATTCAGTATCTTCTCAGTCTGTTGGAACCATCTATCGGCCTCTATGGGGTCTGGCTCGCCCTTGAAGCTCGGTGGTCCCATCGCCTTGAAGTCTTTCAGCAATTTCCCTTGCCGCTCGCCCTCAGCCTGCTGACGAGCCTGGGCCTGGGCAAGAGTAGCCTGTGCTAGCTCGGCCTGCTGCTGAGCAGCCGTCTGCTGCTGCGCAATAGCAGCCTGCTGTTGTTGGACCATGGTGGCCATCCCCTGGAGCATTTCCATCATCCTCGCCGTACTATCAGCCGCAGAGGATGATCCTGCTCCGTTGTTCGCACCATTTTCACTCCTAGTGCCCGCCATCTGAAATGGAAAGACAGTCCTAACGTCAACCATCCACTAACCAACTGCGAAAACTCTAGACTCATAATACTAGAGACTAACCCCTAGGAACATAACCTGGCTCTGATACCAGCTGTCACGCCCCAGAAATCTGAAGACTGATTCCTGGGGTATGAGGTGAGAAAAGGAAGAGGGTTATGGGTATGGTTACTTAACTATGCCAATTTAGGATTCTCACTGGGCTCTTTCTACGCTCACACACAAGCAAATGAAAGAAGGGGAAGAACAAAAGATCAGACTCGACCTTTAAAAGGAGTATCCTTTCAGTACATGCTACCCAACGGGGTCACAACATACTGACAGAATATCCTCTAAAGGAGCACGAGGCTCAAGCCTCCGACGGCGAGCCGAGTATCTCACCCGCTCCTGAACACTCGGTGCATCTTTCTGGAGGTCCTATCTACTGGGCTTGTCAAATTAGGTCACTTATTCGTCTTATATTTTTGTGGTGATCTAACCTAGGCTTGGGGCCTTGAGGAGAGGCCTACCCAAAGAAAGTTCAGCTGGCACATTACCACTTATCAAACTGACTAACTAATAGAAACTTATTCCAATCCAATTCGATTACATCCGATGAAAAGGTACCACTACTAAGATTGACATAAATAGAAAAAAATAAGCTGCTACCCTACTGACTGTTGGACTCCTACTGCTGCTCCTGTGACTCAGCTCCTGCAGAAGAGTCTACTCGTGGGAATGAGTAGCCCCCAAAAATACATTTGGGAGATTAGCCAAATAAATGGCTAGTGACAAGCTAACAATTTTAATAACTAACAACGCCCAAATTTTAAGATAAATTATTGATTAACCTAATTGTCAAGCTATGTTCTCAATCACGTCCTATGTGTCCATGCAATTTCTATATTCACATGCAAATCCTACCGACTAGGTCATCGTGTATACAGTCATACAATTCCAAATTTAATAAGCAAACAATTATACATTCAAACATGAACCCCGGATATTTTGTTCAACCTGCCCCCGGTCGGGCATTACTATCGGGCCTTTTATTTCGATGTAGAGGGCCAGCTCTCTCGCCGTGCATCCACCAACTCCATGCACAATTCACCCAGATGATCATAAGGGGTTTCCCGTCTTTCACGGTGGAGCTCTACCGCCCAACTTGCTTTACTATGGGGACTTCAACTCCCCGGGACAGGGTTGCTAGGCCAATCCCTACTCAAGGGCACCTCCTATTGGCTTTACCACAACCCTTGCCCGTGACCCCTAACCTACTTAACTTCGGCTGTACGCGCAAGGTGGTTCACGACCCTTGCGCGCACGGGGTCTCTACCCTCTAACCAGGTTGATTAACAATAATTAACATAACACATGGCATTGAATGAACTAAACAGTGTTTAATCATTTTCAATGGATTACCCCGGGATTCGCACCCACTCACAACCCAGCATCATAATCAAATAAAATAAAGCACTCTCACCCAAAATCCATTTACTGGGGTTGTCACGCTCCCCTTGGGAGGGTGGGTCCCGATAATTCTTTAATTATTTATTTATTCAAATTAAGGGAAAACCTATCTATGGTGTCCATGCAAACAATAGAATATTTATTATTAAATTATTAACTTTTTATGCATGCGTCGCCGGACTCGCGACTCCGCATGCAAGGCGGGGTCCACTCGACCACATGCGACGATGTCCGGCGGGACCCGCATGCAGCGTTATGGACACCTACCCTTAATTTCTATATCGACATCATTAGTTATTAGAGAAAAGCGTGCTGTGTCACCTGGAAAGTGTGCTCGGGCTGATGCTGCTAAGCGCCCTCTGCTCCGCCTCCGACTCGGTCCACGTGCTCACCAACTGCCAAACATACCAGCGGCCTATGGTCATTAAGTGCTACTTAAAATATTACCGGCTTAGGTCTGATTGGTCGAGCCGAGAATTTATACGTCATCGGACGCCGTCTATCAGCACGCAAATTGATGTGCCTAAGGTAGTGTCATCGAACGCCGGTCTACTGGCACGCAAATCGATGTGCCAAGGGTAGCATCATGGTTAGTCGGCGTTGCCGATGCAAAGAATCACACTACAGCTCATATAAGCTATTATGCCTAAACGATCGCATTTACATCGATGCCGCTACTAGCGTGCTATCGTGCTTTGAGGAGCCTTCAGCATCTTGACCATGGTGACACAGATCAGGTCAAGTCTAGGCAAGGTTTGGAGGTTTGATTCGTTATTTGCCCGAGAAATCATCTGGCTAAGGTACAAAAACACAGTTACTACTATAATTAAAACGAGTCGCACGAGCCTGAGCTCGGATTGACGACCGCCATTACGTCTCACCTAGTTGAACTCCGGGACCGGCAAGGTTTCGTATATGGGTCGCTGAGCGGCCCACCGCCATTCATAGCACGATGATTCGTATGCCATATAAAAATAGATGTAATAATGGGGGCATCATCCGCAAACAATGGTCATAGATTGTCTGACCCAAACGACATGGTCGAAGGGTTTTATGACCTCGATGATTGCGATTAAGTCATCTAGGATAGTTGGCATTGCTAACAACAATAGTCTTACTATGGTTCGATTATACCAATTTGAGTAGACGGTCGAAACCGCGTCGAGCACTACTACTAGTATGCCTTTGTGCTCTTTGGCATAAAAAAAAAAATCGCCGAGCTGGTCTCAACAGGACCAAAGGGAAAACAGGGAAAACGAAGAGGGGCTGACCTGTCGATTGGTTAGCATCTGCCGATTGCACAGCCGTCGGCCCGCCGGCTGATGGCCATGGCTGCGATGAAGGTGAAGGGAAACTAGGGATGGAGTTGGCCGGATCGTGCAACAAGGAGAAGAGAGAGAAGGGGGGTTGGGTTTGGGATTAAAGAGAGATAAAGAGGTGTGGGATTTAAGAGAGATAAAGGAATTAAAGAGAGATAAAGAGAGAGAAACAATTAGGGGCCAGGTTGGGTTTGGGATTAAAGAGAGATAAAGAGAGAAACAATTAGGGGGTTGGGTTTGGGATTAAAGAGAGATAAAGAGAGAAACAATTAGGGGGTTGGGTTTGGGATTAAAGAGAGATAAAGAGGTGTGGGATTTAAGAGAGATAAAGGAATTAAAGAGAGATAAAGAGAGAGAAACAATTAGGGGCCAGGTTGGGTTTGGGATTAAAGAGAGATAAAGAGGTGTGGGATTTAAAGAGAGATAAAGGAATTAAAGAGAGATAAAGGTGAGAAACGATAATGGGTTTGGTTATAGATTTAGGTGTTTTTAATTTTTAATTTATTTAATTTATTTTTTTTTTTCTTAGCAAACAAGTATAACTCGCAGTTAAGCATGGATCGTACTCGAGCTCGCATCGCACCAAGACGGGCCGGTGCACAAACCTTACGAGTCCGACAGACTCGCCTTAAAACCTATTATTTTAATTAATTTTTATTATTATCAAAAACATTCATGCCATGCCTTGTTACACGTGCTCGCATGCTCGTGTAACGATCACCATGCCTCCAGTGTCGCCTAGCGACCCGGACCTGGGGCCCACTGCCCGGTCCAACTCATGTTCAAGCACATACCATCGACAACCATAACTGAAAAAAACAAATCAATCAATTTAGTAATAATAAAACTGGGCTGCCCTGAAATCAAACGTACCGGGTATTACAACCCTTTTCTTCGTGTGGTTGGGATGAAGGCACATCAAGATACCGACCGTCCTAGTCTTTTTTGACCGAAAATGCTAGGTAGCCAACTAGTTTGCCAACATAAATACTCCCAGCATTGAGGACCTGCTAGCACTCCACATCACATGGAGTTGGCAACAAAAGTTGGCAGACGAGTTGGCTATATAGCATTACTCTTTTTAGACCAACTAGCAGTTTGCTCAATCGTTGACCGACCGAACCGGGTTCCCTTTGTTAACGTATTTATTGTTTCTGTCCTTTCCCACTGCTACACGCAGGGGCTTTCCCACGGGTATACGCTTGTATTGTCTATATATATGTTGGCCATGTGCCTAATGAGAGATGTCCGGTATTCTTTCAAACCCTAGCCTTTCTATATCGTGACATGGTATCAGAGCCGACTTGATCCCGCGGCGCCTGTACCGGATCTATTCCGTATCCCGCACCGCAACCTATTCCGTATCCCACACCGGATCCCGTCGCATCCGATCCCGCCACATCGGATCCAGCCGCTCATCCCGCACCGCACCGCACTATCCCGCACCGGATCGGTTATCCCGTACCGCTGCACCGTACCGCTCTATCCCGCACCGGATCGGTTATCCAGTACCGCTGTGACCTATCCCGCACAGCAGTCTTATCCTGTACCGGACCTATCCCGCACCGCAACCTATTCCGTATCGGATCTACCCCGTATCGGATCTATCCCGCACGAATCCTATCCTGCACCGGAGCCCTATCCCTGATGGCATCTTCTGATCCGCCCACAGTGACGTCCTCTGCTCCGTACGGAGTATCATCTGTTCCGTTCTCGGCGACACCTATCGAACAAATAAGGGATTTTCTTCCAATTTCTACGGACTTCCCCCTTGTGACCGTCGCGGACTGGACTGCGTGGTCGGCTATAGTCCGAAGCGTTCTGGATGGTCGTGCCATATACGGGCACCTTGACGGATCTACTCCCGCTCCTCCTCCTGCCACTGCTCTTGAGTTTTTACCTCCTCCTCCTGTAGTCGTCCCTTCTACACGCTTGAGTCATTCCTCTCCTTCGGATCCCTCGTCTCCTCTACCTGTTTCTTATTCATCTGACCCGCTACCTGCCATGCCTTCATCTGTCAGTGACTCCTTTGGTACTCCATCCATTTCGGGCATCCTACCTCTACCGGATGTGGATCCTCACAGTTCTCCTCGCTACCCCCAGCGCGAGCGTCGCCCTCCCGACCACTTTGGCTACTCCCCTGATCGTTTTGGTTTTACTGCTGTCACTTCTTACTCGCCTTAGTTCGTTACCTACCTTATCGCCCTTCACACAGACAGAGAGCCCAGGTCTTACAAAGAGGCATTACAGTACCCTGTGTGGCAGCAGGCTATAGCTGAGGAGTTTCAGGCCTTTGCGCAGACTCAAACATGGGAGATTGTGCCTCTGCCTCCTGGTGTCGAGCCTATCAGCTGCAAATGGGTCTTCAAGATCAAGCATCGCCCAGATGGCTCTATTGACCGATACAAAGCCCATCTCATTGCTAGAGGCTTCACTCAGGAGTATGGGATTGATTATGATGAGACGTTTGCTCCAGTAGCTCAGATGACCACCATTCGGACTCTTCTCGCTGTTGCTGCTGCTAGAGGTTGGCCCCTGTCACAGATGGATGTGAAGAATGCTTTCTTCACGGTGATCTCTCCGAGGTTGTCTATATGCAGCCTCCTCCAGGCCTCCGCATACCTTCTCAGCATGTATGTCGCCTTCGTCGAGCTATCTATGGCCTCAAACAGGCTCCTCGTGCCTGGTTTGAGCGTTTCCATCGCGCAGTTACTGACATCGGCTTTGTGGAGAGCGTTCAAGACCATTCTATGTTTGTGCGGACTTCTCCCCAGGGCCGGGCAATCATCCTTCTCTATGTCGATGACATGATTCTTACAGGTGATGACACCAGTGCCATAGCCTCCCTTCAGGAGCATCTTCGGAGCCAATTTCAGATGAAGGATCTTGGTCCTCTACGTTATTTTCTTGGCCTGGAGGTTGCTAGGAGTACTAGAGGGATTCTGCTTTCTCAACAGAAGTATACCACTGACATTCTTGCTCGGGCTGCACTTTCTGATTGCTGGACAGTTGACACTCCTCTTGAGTTTCATGTGAAACTTCGTCCCGCCGATGGTGAGCCCCTCTCAGATCCTACCAGGTACCGCGAGATAGTTGGTCAGCTGGTTTATCTCTGCATCACCAGACCGGATATTGCTCATGCAGTCAGTGTTCTCAGCCAGTTTGTGGATGCCCCTCACTCTGTTCACTACGCTGCTCTTCTTCGGACTCTTAGGTACCTTCGTGGCACTATCACTCGGTCGCTCTTCTTCTCGTCATCCTCCTCTTTGGCTCTTCGTGCATACTCTGATGCCGATTGGGCAGGGGACCCGACTACTCGTCGCTCGACTACTGGTTATTGTCTGTTTCTTGGTGACTCTCTTATCTCCTGGAAGAGCAAGAAGCAGACCGTGGTTTCTCTCTCCAGTACCGAGGCTGAGTTTCATGCCATGACCACTACTACTAAGGAGATCGTTCATCTCCGACGTCTTCTTCGAGATCTTGGTGTTGATACCTCAGGACCCACCGTTCTTCATTGTGACAACAAGAGTGCCATTCAGATTGTCAGCAATCCGGTGTTTCATGAGCGGACCAAGCACATTGAGATAGATTGTTACTTCTCCAGAGAGCAGTACCAGGCTGGGATCATCTCTCTGCCTTATGTCTCTTCGACGGAGCAGATTGCTGACTTATTCACGAAGTCTCATCCATCTCCTCGTTTTTTGTTTCTTATTCGCAAACTCTCAGTGGTTGACCCACCGTGAGTTTGAGGGGGGGTGTTAACGTATTTATTGTTTCTGTCCTTTCCCACTGCTACACGCAGGGGCTTTCCCACGGGTATACGCTTGTATTGTCTATATATATGTTGGCCATATGCCTAATGAGAGATGTCCGGTATTCTTTCAAACCCTAGCCTTTCTATCTCGTGACACCCTTCTTTGTTGTTTGGCGACGATTTGGCTGACTGGTGGCAGTGAATCAAACGACCCTTTCTTCTTCGGCTTGTGGGTGATCGATGAATCGCAGCCGCCTGTGCGGTCTCAAGCCTCCACGTGCACATTTCTGATATGATTTTTGACGATAGTATGGTACACACAGATGCCAAAGCTGAAACCGACGAGTGCAAATAGAGCACGACACTTAATAACAACTTTATACTTTTTCTTAGAATGGAAAAGTTTAGAATTAAGTTAGAACATAAATCATTTTTCAAGAGCCATAACCTTTTTATTTCTGGTATTGTTTAGCACTTTTTACCACAACTTATCCACATATTAAATTAATTTATGTTGGCATTTGATTTTTTTTTTTCTTTTTCTTCAGCATTGGCATCACCTGTAATAATCCCAAATCCACACACAATTTAATTCGCTGTACTTTTACTAACATGAAGCCAGTGTGGTCACAAATTGTCTGGAAAAAAACCCCACCAAGAAGATCAATTTTTTTTTAAAAAAAAAAAACTAAACAAAGAGAAAATCTCAAAATGTCAGAAGTGGGATTTGAACCCACGCCCTCTCACGAGGACCAGAACTTGAGTCTGGCGCCTTAGACCACTCGGCCATCCTGACGTCTTTCGATAAAATTACTTAGTTCTTTTATTTTATAACAACTATAAAGCTCCAAAAGTGCAGTTTCTTTGTCCACGCTGGAAGCTGAGAAGGAAACGAGGCTCGAATGGCGAGATGCTATTCAGCCCAAGGTTTTCCTGATCCCGCTCAGCCCGATTGACATAAAAATGGTGGTTGAGTTGGGTTGGCAATTTCGGACCCGACACGAAGTTAGCGGGTCTGGGTCAGGGCTAAACGGGTTCGGGTCGTAAACAGGTCAACACGATAGACCCGTTTAATAAACGGGTCGGGTCCGGGTTTAGGTCTGAACACGGTAGATCCGGAAAGACCCGTTTAAAATTCAATGGGTCGTGTCGGGTCGGGTCTACACGCAATCCGATACTGTATTATATAGTATCAGTGGGTCTATTGGATTAGGTCGGGTCAAGTTGAATTGGGTCAGATCGGGTCAACTGAATAAACCCATGTGGTAAATGGGTCTTATCGGGTCTACCCGTTTATAAATGGGTCGGGTACGGGTTTTGGATCTAGACACGGTCAGTTAAACAAGTCAGATCCGGGTCTAGGGATTTTGGACACGATCCGAAACTAGACCCGACACGAACCCGACCCGACATGACCCATTGCCACCCCTATGGTTAAGTCTCACTAGCGACATTTAAATCTTTAATACCACGAATCGTATGCTGCCACGTCAATCGGACTGAGCCGAATAACATTTCTAGCTCGAATGGCATTGTGGGCACCGGAATTAGCCCACGGGTCGAACCCGACCCGTATGTGAAAAATTGGCCCACAACGGTCCACATGCGAACTCGGCCCGCACACAACGGCCTGGATGCAAACTTGGCCCGCACACAATGGCCCACATCCGAACACGGCCCGTACACAACAGCCCACATGCGAACACGGCCCGCACACAACGGCCCGCATGCGAACATAACTCGCACACAACGGCCCGCATGCGAACACAGCCCGCACACAATGGCCCACATGCGAACACGGCCCGCACACAACAGCCCGCATGCGAACACGGTTTGCACACAACGGCCTGCATGCGAACATGACTCGCACACAACGGCCTGCATATGAAGCAGACCTGACTCAACGCAAACGGGCCCCACTGGACCCATAACTCAAACACAAAAAGGGGTCCACCGACCCCCCTTCTTGGAAAACCGTGCCCCCTCCCCATGGGGAGGTGTGGCTGGCCATAAAGGAAAAAGAAAAAAAAAAGAAAAAAAAAAGAAAAAAAATCATAACCGCCTCGATGCGGGGGGAGGTGACGTGAACGTCTACACAACTGTAGATCCACGACGATCCCTCGATCCGACGGACAAGATGACGTCGTGTCGCCATGCAATCAGAAAGTACAAAGATGACAACTTATCTTCAAAGATCAAATCACATCTTACCCATAACCATCCCCACAAAAAAGGAAGGGATCAAGGTTGTTCCCCCCAAATAAGGGAACAATATCTTGATGGTTATGGGGGGAAATATTGGATACAACTAAAAGATTACAGTCATATCTCTCCCAATCTCCCCCCTTTGCCTATAAATAGAAGGGGTGGGGAAAGGCATCAAAGGTCGAAAACTGAAGATGAAAAGGCTCTGCAAAAAAGGCCTCCAACGCTTGAAGACCAAAGGCTTCACGAGGCATGGCAAGCGCATCCTACGGGAACACTTAGCCCATCAAGTACTCATCAAAGCAGAAGCCTTGCACTCGAAGATCAAAGCTTCGACTCCTCGCACGAAGAAGAAAGTTTGGAGAAGAAGGCCCAGAGTCATCATCATCCTGACGTCTCCAACGATCTTCATCAACTCTAAAGACGCCATAAGCAAAGGTCGGAGAAGAAAATCGAAGCCGACAACACCCCGTCGTCTTCAACAAAGGCGTCGACTCCTCGTACGAAGAAGAAAGCTTGGATAAGAAGGCTTGAAGCCGGTGCTACCCCCACTGTCTTCATCAACAAAAGCCGACGTTGCAACTGTCGCACGAAGACCGGCGCTACCCCTACCGTCTTCATCAACAAAAGCCGACGCTATAATCGTCGCACAAAGACCGATGCTACCCTCGTCGTCTTTATCAACAAAAGCCGACGTTACAACCGTCACACGAAGACCAGTGCTACCCCCGCCATCTTCATCAACGAAAGCCGACACTACAATCATCGCACGGAGATCGGTGATACCCCTGCCGTCTTCAAAAGAAGCCTTCGACTCCGATCACGCCAAAGAATCCCAGAGAAGAAGAGAAGTCAAGCCGACGCTGCAACCGTCGTACGGAGATCGGTGCTACCCCTACCATCTTCGAAAGAAGCCTTTGACTCCGATCACGGCAAAGAAGCCCGAAGAAGAAGAGAAGTCAAGCCGATGCTACAACAGTCGCACGGAGATCGGTGCTACCCTTGCCATCTTCAAAAAAAGCCTTCGACTCCGATCGCACCAAAGAAGCTCGGAGAAGAGAAGTCAAGTCGACGCTACAACCGTCGCACGGAGATTGGTGCTATACTTGTCATCTCCAAAAGAAGCCTTCGACTCCGATCACACCAAAAAAGTCCGGAGAAGAAGAAAAGCAAAACCGATGCCACATCTGTCGCATGGAGATCGGTGCTACCCTCGCCGTCTTCAAAAGAAGACTTCGACTCTGATATCATGCCAAAAAAGCCCGGAGAAGAAGAGAAGCGAAGCTGACGCCACATCCATCGCACGGAGATCAGTGCTACCCTCGCCGTCTTTAAAAGAAGCCTTCGACTCAGATCAAAGCCAAATAAGCCTGGAGAAGAAGAGAAACCAAAGTCGATGCCACAACCGTCGCCACCGAAATAAAGCCAGAATAATAAAGAAGACTCGGAGATATCGCCATCATCATTCAAGGTAAAGATCAAGCCAAAGTCAAAAGCAAAAGCCCAAAGCCAAAGCCAAGTAAAGCAAGAGCTATGCTCGCGCTAAAGCCACACACATGTTGAAGCCAAGCAACTACGAAGGATCACGAGCAAAGCAACGCACTTCTAGCCGATACGACACGAAGTTCGAAAAAACGAAAGCACCGCAAGCCTCTACGCCTTTTACGTTCAAGAGCTAAACGCTAAAGCTACGCCGACGCCAGAGCTACGCCGGAGCCAGACGTAAGAAGCTAAAGTCAAAGCTAAAGTTCAATTAGAACCAAACGCAAGAAGCCCAAAGCTAAAGCCAGAGCAAAGCCAAAGTTACCCCCGCGCTAAAGCCACGCACTTACTGAAGCCAAGCAACTACGAAGGATCACGAGCAAAGCAACGCACTTCTAGCCGATACGACGCGAAGTCCGGAAGAATAAAAACACCGCAAGTCTCTACCCCTTCTACGTTCAAGTGCTAAACACTAAAGCTACGTTGACGCCAGAGCTACACCAAAGCAAAGCCAGAGCCAGACGCCCGAAGCAAAAAGCCGAAAGTAAAAGCACGATCGATGTCGCGAACCGACGATCAAGGACGCCGAGATCTAACAAGGATCGAGGACGACACGAAGACCGAGGAACGAAGCCAAAAACCCCCTAGCCGAGAAAGCGCGAAGCACGGAAGGGACAAAAGCAACGGTGGATACTCCTTAGCCTCTCAAGAAACCCTCACCCTGTAAAGACCTTTGTCCTGGGCAACCCCTTCAGAGCTCTCGCACGAATACCATGTGGAGACATAGATCAAAGGGACCCTCCAGAGGATCTTTCCCACAATCTCCTGATCAAATATTTGTCGCATCCGGCTCACCACCCCCGAGTCCCCGGGTCCCGACATTTGTAATCTTCGTGTGTTCGCAATAAAGACGAGCTGGATCTTTTTCTGTGCATACAGGCATACAACTGCACAAACAACATTTCGGCCGATTTGGCCAAAATTTCTTTATGGGGGAATTGGGAGAACATAAATTTGAAGGACTCCAAGGTACGCTGATGAACTCAACAATCCATAAACTCCGAGTTAAGACTTCAAAGTTTCCGAGCACAGCATACGTTAAGTTTGCAGTGTCACTAATCGAAGGTGATCGCAGGAGGTTGTCTCCGGCTATGGCCGTCAAGGGTGGTTACCGACGTCCACGATCGTCGCGTGAATTTTAAAAGTCCATTTATTCAAGTGGAACTTGGAAATGGACGTGTTTAATTATGTGGGAATTTTAAAGATCTCTACTTAAAAGAACTTTTTTCAAAATTCTATCCAAGAGTTTACAAATACAACCAACAAGCGATTTGAGGTCACTGTGGAATTTGGGAGTCACATTTCAAATCGCACGTGCCGGGGATTTCAAATCCTCGCCTCTTGATCTTACTTTTACCGAAGGTTTCATTTCATTTTTTTTTTTTGGTACACGAGACAGTAGTCTTGATTACAAAGTCACTAAGTCATCTCTAACCAGGACTGGCAGAAAACTAGAAAACACATGCTCCCAGAACCCCTCATGTCCACTCCTAAGGGTCTCCTGTGCCAACCAATGAGCCGTACTGTTGCTAGTACGTGGAACCCAATTAGGTATACGGTTTTACACTAGTTATCACTTTGTAGCTCAAGGATCAGTATCTCCTCCCCCCGCTTCCCTCCGCCCGCTTTTGTGAAAACACCTGGAGTGCTCCAAAAGACCGATCTTATGGAGGGAGTAAATAAAGACAATGATCTCTGCTCCCATTACTGATATGGGATCAACCGCTCGACAATTATTCTCTACTTAAGATATTTTTGTTGAGCAAAGACTTTTTGAAATGAGATACCTCTTACATAGTTACAACTTACAAGGTTATGATGATCCCTTGCCATAGGAATTTGTACAGTGATATTTCCTATTATACAATAATTATTTTATTATTCCAGTCCTTATATGGAAATTATCAATCCGATACTCCTAGCGCTGGTAATTTTGGATCCCACACGGTAGACCTGACATGACCCGACACGAAGTTAGCGGGTCTGGGTCAGGGTTAAACATGTTCGGGTCGTAAACGGATCGACACGATTAAAATAAACGGGTTGGGTTCGGGCTTATGGTCTGGACACAGTAGACCCAGGAAGACCCATTTAAAATTCAACGGGTCATGTCGGGTCTACCCGCAATCCGATACTATAATATATAGTACCAGCAGGTCTATCGGGTCAGGTCGGGTCGAGTCGGATTGGGTCAACTGAATAGACCCGTGTGGTAAACGGGTCTAACGTGTCTCTACCCGTTTATAAACGGGTCGGGTACGGGTCCGGGTCTAGAGGTTTTGGACACGATCCGAAACACGACACGAACCCGACCCGACCCATTGCCACCCCTTCATACTCCTCTTTTCTCTTCTCCTTTTATGATTATGGTCCATTTGTTTTCGATCTATGGTTTACGGTGACGTAGTTCTATCCAGACAATGATTGTAACCCCAACCGTTCATCATGGTCGCTATCAACTAAGCCTTGCCACATCAAAATGGAGTTGATTACAAAGCACAACTCCAACTAACAAGGTCCAACAAAAAGACCAGAAAAAAAAATTCCAATGGGTTGTCAACCTGACATCAATACTCTTAAGATTAGTGCTGAAAATCCGACCGAGGTAATTAGGCAAGGAAGGAGCCGCCAAGAAACCTACCCTGTTTGGATAGGATTCTGATTCTGAAATTCTAGGAGTCTGGAATTCCAAAATCCCAAAAAAAGGCTCTGGAGCCCGGAGCCTCGATCAGGTTGTATCAAAACTGGTTTTCCGTCTTTTTAGGGATTCTACACTTTCAGAATCCTAAAATCTAGGGATTGGAGCGTATCCAAACATGCCCTAAAAGACCGATTGACGAGTAGTGCGTTCTACCTTATTGGTAATGCAATTCAATTTCATGCAATCAGGAATCAACCCTTCAATTGCTTTGTAAATCGTAATAACTCGTGCAAAAAAAAAAAATTTGAGCTACCTTTGTTTCGAAATACAATTAACTTAAATAAAAAAATAGGTATGGAAAATAAATTTTAGTAGATTATATGCATTATTTCCTTTGTTTTGAAACAAGATTTGAGATCTTCCATACTCCATTATTTTAGAAATTTTTTTTTTGGTGATATTCTATCATATCACAACTTTTTTAAAACTGTTAATCTATTTACCGGATTCTATGTACAGTCGGGTCGGGTTATGTTTGTATGCATGTACATAAATATTAGGCTTTAGTCCCTCAATAGAAAAGCATTCCATTCTCTCCAAACCCTAGCCGTCATCTTCTAACATGGTATCAGAGCTAGCCCGTCTCCTGCTCCCGCTCCGGGTGCTCCCCACCGATCGTGCCTTGTCACGCGTGCTCCGTGTGGGAGGATCATTGCCACGCTGCTTCATGTGGGGGGGGAGTATTAACGGATAGTCCCACATCGGTAAGGGAGGCACCCATCACCCGCTTAATATACCCGCTGTAGACCTCCCCATACATGCCACTCTCGAGCAGCTGCCACAGCTATGATAGTGCGTACAGTAGTCATCCGAGCAACTGGAGCAAACGTCTCCTCGTAGTCAATCCCATACTTAAGGGAGAAGCCACGAGCAATGAGGCGGACCTTATACCGCTCAATGGATCCATCAGGTCGAGTCTTGATCTTGAATATCCACTTGCAGCTGACATGAACCACGTGTGAGGGACAAGGAACCAGATCCTATGTTTGGTTCGCTGAAAAGCCTTAAGCTCCACTGATATGGCCTGCCGCCACTTTGGATATAAAGCTGCCTTACGGTACGACTGGGGCTCCCGATAGGTGTGAAGGGCAGTAAGAAAAGCCTGATAAGACAGAGAGTAGGAGACAACAACAGAGTAGCCAGAGGGGTCAAAAAAGTCAGAGGTAAAGACAGAGCAACCAAACCTATGGGAGAATAGTCATATCTGTCAGTAGAGTGATATTCGCGTGCCGGGTAGTGCCGAAAAGGAGCAGGATCCGTAATCGGAGAGGAGGGAGCAGCAGCAACAGGCGAGGGAGTACCAATGTGAACCGACTCGGGAGGAGGTACTGTAGAGCGATGAACATAAACACGCGTGACAGATGGTGGTGGTGGTGGTGGAGGAGGAGGCGGGGAAGACCCAACAGGTGGTGGTGGCGGTGAAGGTGGTGGAGACTCAACTGGAGAAGACACAGCCAATGGTGTAGGAGCAGGATACAGAGGAAAAAGGAGATGGTGAGAGGTAGTTGAGGCGTGGAGGGTGACGTAGGTGGTGAGGAAAGATCTTGGGACTCGGTGGAAAAGTAGGGACATCTTCGACAAAAGAGACATGACAAGAGGCGCCTCAGCAATATTCTGCCAAATAAAAATTCATGAATGTCTCAAATAAAGATAACGATCACGTACTCTGCTGGAATTATCAACACCAACAATGAAGCATAAAAGAGTACCATCTTATATATATTCACAAACAAGAAGAGAAGAAAGTGCACAATTACATCATCACAGATACCATCAGGAAAGAAAGGATGTTCTCATGTTTTTCGTGGTATTGTCTTACAATGGCTCTACTTTCTTAAGCAACAAATATACACCATGCTCAGGCTCGAGGGTCAGCCTATGTACAGGCGAGTGGCGATAGTTTGGCGAGATGGAGATGCTGAACCGAGACAAGATCAGGGAGAGGACCATCTTCAGCTCGACCATGGCAAAGTTCTGCCCCAAGCATGTGTGAGGCCCGACACCGAATGGAATGTATGCATGTGGGGGCTTGCAGGCGCCGGAGATGCCATTGGCGAACCTTTCGGGGTCAAATCGGTGAGCATTAGAGCCCCAAAGCTCGGGATCATGGTGGAGCTGGAGTGACGGGATCCATAGGATGGTGCCCTTTGGGATGCGAAGATCCCCTAGCTTCAATTCTTGGAGAGCCTCTCGAACCACCATGGGAGAGCCTGGGTACAAGCGGAGCGTTTCGTGGATCACCATTGTTAGCTGCACGAAGATATATAGAACCTTTAAAATATTGAGCATATGGAAAATTGGTAGGTCAATGCCAAGGGACCTTAGCTTGCCTGGCATGTAAGCATCACGATTCAAGACGAATAGGTTTCATCTTATATCGATCCCCATCTGAATCAAAATAGGTTCTAAGGTTTTGTATTACAATCTTAAGAGGGGGATCGGATTTGTATTAAAAGAGTAAAATGAGTGTAAGATCTAAAGACAATGTGTGAAAGGTGTGAAACAATATTTGAAAAAGGTTGCAGTGACAAGAGGTAGCCCTTGTTAGAAATTAACTGGTATCCTGAAGAATTTGATTAGCTGCACTAGCCAACGATGATAGAGACAGCCCTTAATAGGAATTTACTAACTACGTATGATGACAACAAATCGTGGTTCGAGGGTTTGTCCGAACCAGTTAGGATTCTTGCCGATACGAACCTCCAAACCTTTGGCTTATATCGCGTTCTATTAGTTTGAATGACATATAGGTTGGTATTCCATGATTCATGTTTCACAATAAACTGGGATCGGAAACAACCGATTCATGCCCGACTTTGGCGAATCATACCCTAATTTCTTTTTTATATTTTTTGATATTTTTAGCTGAAATAGCAGAACAGGACGAACCCGAACCACTTCATTTTTTGTATGATCCAAACCTGAACCCGAATTCTGAAACCTTGCAACATATTGGTATCCATATAGGACTTAAATCAAATATTCTGCGACTCTAGACATCTTGATGCATATGGACCAAGTAAACAAATTCGATTTGGTTTACTCAAAATTA
This sequence comes from Chamaelirium japonicum, assembly GCA_947650365.1. Lineage (NCBI taxonomy): Eukaryota > Viridiplantae > Streptophyta > Magnoliopsida > Liliales > Melanthiaceae > Chamaelirium > Chamaelirium japonicum. The sequence goes on from CANTAL010000175.1 coordinate 95,888, forward strand.
ATCCTTGGTCATTTTCATTAGTTCCCTAAAACAACAGAAAATTGGTCTGGTTACCTGAAAAAAATGGATGTTTTATATCGTGCATATCAATTTTATATGATATCTATGATAATGCCATCAGATTTTTATTAATTTATAAAAGATAGATCTGAGAATAGAACCTTTTAAGCCAGACAAGGAATTTTCATATTAATTTTCCAGAACCTTACCTGAAAGGCATGATCCAACTTACCAATGGCATCCTGCGTAACATCTCCCACTCAGGCAAACTGTTCCCACAGACGTCCACAACCTCACTCCGGACGTGTTCTTGCCACTCTGCATTCAAGGCGAGAAGCACCAGCACCCATTTGGACGCTGTGGTGATGGTTTCGTGGCCATTGAAGAATATGCTCTTGCAGTTGTCTACAATAAAATTATCACCATCACAAAGGCCTTCTGCGGCCTGGAGGATGGACTGCAAGAAGTCCGCCTCCCTGCCAGCACCTTCCTTCCTTTCTTTTACTACCTTTAAACTCGAAAAACGATGATATCAATAACAATGTAAGTCTTATCCCATTATATAAATCCGAAACCGAGAAATCATCATAAGAAAAGTGAGGAGAGATTTACTACCTCCAGAACCATGCCTTTTATTTCTCTCGCTAACCTCCAAATCTCTCGGTTACTCTTTGTCGGCAAGTATCTACAAGAGTGCATGAGTGTTAGTGGTCCATTTTTCATGGATAAAACGGTTATGTTCAAATCGATAACAAGAAACTCGGAACCTCAATCCTGGAATTCCAATTAGAGAAGTCTGTGCTGATAGAACCTTTTGAAGGGTTCTAATCTTTGAGAATATCTCGGCTCCTTTGCTGTAGCTTCTGCCAAAACAAGCTCTTGAGATTACATCTACGGAAAAAGTCTTCAAGTCTTCGTCGACTTTTACGTCTGCAACACCACCGGCAAGTTCCACTCTAGTCTCCCATGATTTGAGTAATGGGAGAGCAGACTCCACCATTAGGTTCATCATACCCTGCAAGCATATTTTTTTTGTTCGATCACCAACAAAGGATGATTTGCTCCAAATGATAGCTACTTGTGTTCGGATTTCAATTTTTTTTATTATATACAGAAAGCAGATTGTTTGTATTAAATAAAGAAAAAGGAATATATATATATATATATATATATATATATATATATATATATATATATATATATATATATATATATATATATATATATATATATATATATATATATATATATATATATGTAAGGATAAGGTATTGGGGAAGGATGAATCGCTCCCGAAAAGAATCTATTGATTCTCTCCCAATTGGTTGGATTGTAGGTACGATGATTTACTTCACGGGCGGAATCTTCGTTCTTGGTAGTTGATTCCTAGCCCCCAGTTTTACGAACTTATCTTTCCTTCTTTTATGCGGGCAAAGAAAGAATATATATATATATATATATACTGCAATGGAGGCATCTCTAGAATTTCTATTCTAATTTGTCATTTCACGGGAAGATCTTTCACACTAAACATTACGAGGAGATGCAGTGTGTGTATACATAAATTGATTGTATGATATTGGTATTCACTTTGCCTATACTAATACACTTACAGGTTTATTTCCTTTATTCTGTGATATGGAAAATAATATAGTATATCGCGATCTTAAAATTACAATTTGGTGATTTTGTGGCCTCAATGAGATACAGAGAGATTAACATGCTCATCATGAGATATTGACATATTTTCGTGATTTCCTCAGATATATGATGTAAGAAGAGGTATACAGATGTGAGGAATGAGGATGTATGGAGTTTGCATTCTCATTGAAAACATAAGTTATCGTATGTTGTTTCAGATACCCTCATTTTATCAAGATTGCCATGAAGTACGAAGACTTTCATGAATTCTCGAGAGATGATACCACAAGAGGAGTGCTACAAGCATTGAGGGAGCAAGGAATTGTGCATTCTCTTCTACTATGTCCCCAATTTAACGGAAAGGGTATGAGAGCAGAAGCTATATTGTTTCAGCGGATCATTAACTATACTGTGATGATTATTATAACTACTATTACTGCTGCGTCTATTGTTACTGTATGTTGAAGTCTGGCCCCATGCCCTATTGAGTTATTAAGCCCACCCTCCAAAAGCATGAGCAAGAACTGTTTGGGTCCTTTTAGTTTGACTGGGTTCAAGAGAAACCAATGCTTTAACTGAATTTAAGCCTTTGGCCCACTTAAGTCTGATGCAAAGCGAGGAGCCAAGGCCAAAGGTAGATAGTCCAAGGCAACGCAAGGGTGAGCAAGAGAACCCGTCCTCATCTGCAGCAGCTGAAACTCCTTACCTTATAAAACCAAAAAATAATATGATGAGCCCGCTTAACCAGATAGATAATCGGATAGCTTGTCTACCACATCAAGTATTTCACCTAGCGGAAGCAGAATCATAAACGAGCGTCGAATGGACCGCACACAGAACAATCATAGAAAATTAACGAATAACAAAATAAAGTAGAGAAAAAGAGAAAACTCGCAACCACAAGCACGTACGGGACAAGGATTTTACGTGGAAAACCCAAATTGGAAAAAACCACGGACGAAGGCGATCAAATCCACTAGAAGACGATGAACAAAAGAAGATACAAGCAATCGTTCACCATCAATGAGAAGACCCTATTCGCCCTAGGATTCTCCTCGATCCTCTCAAAGAAGCTCTTATCAATCTCACAAAGAGTTCTATGTTTGTTTGGCCCCATAAAACACCCTGTATATACATAGGGTTACATAAGTTATGAGCCAAAACCCAAAAGAAATAAGACTCCTGGAACTGGTAAACCAATAGATTAAATTCCAATCGGACGGTTTGTCCCTATATTAAACAACACTAATGTGAGGAATCACACCTAATCGATATGTAGAAAATCCGATTGGTCTTTCAAAGATCTATAATTCAGATCCCTAGACCAATTGGTCAGTTTTACATACCGACCGGTCGGCCAGAACGTTTCTTTGAATCTAAAATTGAGCCACAACTCAACAATTCTCCACCTAGTCAAAATTTCCTCATTAAACTAATCATCTCCAATGCACCTACCAGCGTCCAACACAACCTGACGGTGTCACAAACAGCGTAATGAAAACATGCAAAAGCACCTTGATGATACAACCTGATAGTGCAAACCTCTTTACAGCATCTTGACCAAGTTAGAGCAATGCTTAAACTTATGCACGGGAACAACTTCGTCAGTATATCGGCAGGATTCTCCTGTGTATGAATCTTCACCAAAACAATAACCTTATCTTTGATGAATTTTCGACAACATATCTAAGATGATACATGACATGATGTGCTTTGTCCGTGAGTGAAGGACTTGATCCTTCGTCAAGAAAATAACACTCTGGCTATCAGAATGCACCACTATGCTAGAATGCAAAAGACCAAATTCACCAACTATACCTCAGAGCTAGATCGCCTTTCTGGCCGGCTCCGTTATATCCATGTATTTTGCCTATGTCATCGATGGTGCAACCGTAGACTATAGTAAGGCTCTCAAAATCATCGGAACTCCTGCTAGTAAACACATAATGTGTCATAGACCTCCGCACATCGAGATCACAACCATAATCAGCATTAATGTACCCAATTGTATCCATGACTGAATAACCGTCTTGTTGAAAGAGTAGACCAATGCAACGTTAGGGCTGGCAATTTCGGACCCGACAAGGCAGACCAGGCACGAAGTTAGCAGGTCTGGGCCAGGGCTAAACGGGTTCGGGTCGTAAACGGGTCGACACGATAAACCTGTTTAATAAACGGGTCGGGTCCGGGTTTAGGGTCTGGACACGGTAGACCCAGGAAGACCCGTTTAGTATTCAACGGGTCGTGTCGGGTCGGGTCGGGTCTACCCGCAATCCGATACTATACTATATAATACCAGCGGGTCTTTCTGGTCAGGTCGGGTCGAGTCGGATTGGGTTGGATCGGGTCAACTGAATAGTCCCGTGTGATAAACGGGTCTTACCGGGTCTTATCGGGTCTACCTGTTTATTAGCGGGTCAGGTACGGATTTAGGATCTAGATACGATTAGTTAAACGGGTCGGGTCCGGGTCTGGGGTTTTTGGACACGAACACGACTAGACACGACACGAACACGACACGACACGACCCATTGCCACCCCTACCTATCGTACCTCTATGTACCTCAATATCCACTTCACCGTTTATCAGTGTTCCTTTCATGGATCGACCATGTACGACTGACCATATTGACCGTCTGTGTGATATCTAGATGTGTACACATGGTACATAAGACTACCGACTACGCTCGCATGTCACATGAATCATGGACGCATGCTCGTCGTCGATGCTAGGAGATTGTGTCGCCGAAAGGCGAAAGCGGGTAGCAAGAGGGTGCAAACTACCTTAGCATCACCTGTACTATACCAAGAACCACTTTCTCCATATAGCTCATCTACATCAAGTGAATTGTCACATACTTCCGAAATCTGATAATCTCCATACAGGTGTTCAAAAGCTCAAAACTCGGACTCGACTCGAAATCTAGCCAATTCAAGTAAACTCGATCCAACTCAGCCGAGTTTTATCCCAACTCGGTCCTTGGCCCAATAACTCGACTCAAAATTTCGTTGAGTCTAGTCAACTCAGTCCGACTTAGCCGAGTTTATCGAGTTTTAAAACAATACTCCATACCAAGTGTCTCATTAGCATCACCCACGTCGTTCATCTCAAATTCATTACTCAACTGAGATTTAAACTATCAATCTCTAGCATACTCATCACAACAATAAGTATGACATCTACATAAAAAAGAAGATATATTATTGAATTATCACAAAGCTTCCTGAAGTAGATGCAACGATCGTACTCACTTCTGACGTACCCATGATCATCCATGACTATGTCAATCTATTGTACCACTGTCTCGATGACTGCTTGAGCCCATACAAGGACTTCCTCAATTTGCAAGCATAATCATCCTTCCTTTTCACCATGTACCCCTCGGCTACTGCATGCAGAGCAATTCCCTAGTTTGTCATGCAAGGACGTGGTCTTTATATCAAGTTGCTCCAAGTCTATAAATCAAGCAATGCCACCAAGGACAACAAATGCGAATGGAGGTGTGTTTTACCACTGGTGAAAACACCTTATTATAGTCGACACCCTATTTTGGTAAGTAGCCCTTCACCACCAATCACGCCTTATACCGAACATTGCCTGTATAATCTTCTTTCATCTTGTACACGTACTTGCAGTCAATCACCTTCTGCGCTTTGGGTCTATTAACATGTTCTCAAGTCTGATTCTTGTGAATAGACTCAATTTCCTCACTCATAGCCTCTCCCCACTGAATGTTATCTGAGTCTTGAACTGCCTTGTTGTAAGTGGTCAGCTCATCTCCTTCAATAGTAAGTGCATAAGCTACCAGCTCCTCATACCCAAATATGATTAAGGTTTTGATAGTCCTTTTCGCCCTGTCGGCTGTTAAGGATTATTGTTGTGGAATATGAACTATTTCCTCCAGAATGCATTGTGAATTGTGTGGCAACATGTCAACGGTGAAAAAAATAGTCGTTGGTTTGTGTGGCCACATAATCAGTTATACGGCCGCACAATGCATTCTGGAGGAAATAGTTCAGATTCAACATGTCAACGGTGAAAAAAATAGTCGTTGGTTTGTGTGGCCACATAATCAGTTATACGGCCGCACAATGGATTGTGCGAGTGTGCGACAACATAAGAAACCCCGCATATTCGTTCCCATGGCTATGGACTGCATATGCACATACGCGATAACACAGGACAATAATGTTAAGAATAATTGTACACGGTTTTCCATTAGAGATCCATTTTTTCCAGAAGATATTGTGTCTTTACTAGGGTTCTTCACATCTAGTCCATCTGTCTATGTGGCAGCATTATACCACGATGGATAACTTAAGAATTGTCCATCTAAATCTCCTTCAACGTCAGCTGGTTGATTCTCTAATGATTTCTCTGGTTCTTTTTCTTATTCTGATTTTGTATCCCCAATTTCTTCTTCTTTTGTATTAAATTTGATAAAGCTCAAATTTTCTTCTGGGACAATCAGAGGATTTATGATAGTTTCCCCACATTTAGCACACTCAAATCCATGTGGCGTAGATCCCAAAATGCATTTCCACTTCTAGATAAGGAGGAAACATTGAGTCTTCATTGTTGGGCTAGTAGGAAGTTTGCTAAGACCATGTTTATGGCTCATGACTCTACACAATAAATGCTCATATCTAGGGCTTTCCATGATCACCTTAAAGTAACGGCCGAAATGTGAATGGTTGCCATTCAATGTGATACACCGGCTCAAGCCGAGCCAGCCGGGAGAGAGTGGGGCACTTCGAACGAATATGTGTTTTTTAATAGATCAACGAGACTCCACTGTAAACGAAAGTACATTATCAAATGGATCGACAAGATCCAATTGATGCTCATATCTAGGGGCTCAAGACCCTACATAATTGACCTTTCCTATATATATATATATATATATATATATATATATATATATATATATATATATAGTAGTGATACATTGCGGCCTGGTAACGTGCGGCACCCCCTTTGGGGGTATTTTCGGATTTTTTTTTTTTTTGGGATTGATCACCTACCCTTGGATTGGAAACACAAAAAATTTCAGCCCGATCCAAGACCTGTAGGCCGTCCAAATGTGTTGATCAAAATGACGAAAAAAATGAACGACCGATAAAAGATCAACACATTTGGACGACCTACAAGTCTTGGATCGGGCTGAAATTTTTTGTGTGTCCAATCCAAGGGTGGGTGATCAATCCCAAAAAAAAAAAAAATTCCGAAAATACCCCCGAAGGGGGTGGCCGCACGTTACCCGGCTACAATGTATCACTACTCTCTCTCTCTCTCTCTCTCTCTATATATATATATATATATATATATATATATATATATATATATATATAGAGGGCTGTTACGTTGCGCTGTGAGCTGCCATGGGGGGAAAGTGAGCTGCGGGTATTTTGACCCCCCAAAAAGTTTTGGAATTTGATGAAATTTGGTGAGGTTGTTGTCTAGGATAAGATGATCATCCTCACCAATTTTCATCAAATTCCAAAACTTCTAGGGGGGTCAAATGGTCAAAGCAAAATCTGCAGATTTTAACGGTGACTGCGGACGGCAGAAATTACTTCGACCATTTGACCCCCCTATAAGTTTTGGAATTTGATGAAAATTGGTGAGGATAATCATCTAATCCTAGACAACAACCTCACCAAATTTCATCAAATTCCAAAACTTCTAGCGGGGTGAAAATACCCGCAGCTCACTTTCTAAAACCGCAGCTCACAGCTCACTGTAACATTCCTCTCTCTCTCTCTCTCTCTCTCTCTCTCTCTATATATATATATATATATATATATATATATATATATATATATATATATATATATATATATATATATATATATATATATATATATATATATATATAGGGGGCGGGGAGCCAGCACCCGAGGTGTAGCATCGTTGCTGCACCTCTCGCTTGTTTACCCCCCTACAAGTTTTGGAATTTAATGAAATTTGGTGAGGGTGTTGTCTAGGGTAAGATGATCATCCTCACCAATTTTCATCAAAATCCAAAACTTCTACGGGGGTCAAATAGTCGAAGCAAAATCTGCAGATTTTAATGGTGACTGCGGACGGCTGATTTTGCTTCGACCATTTGAACCCCCTAGAAGTTTTGGAATTTGATGAAAATTGGTGAGGATAACCATCTTACCCTAGACAACACCCTCACCAAATTTCATCAAATTCCAAAACTTCTAGGATGGTTAAACAATGCATGACGTGCAGCAACGACGCTGCACCTCAGGTCCAGCATTCCTTTTCCCATATATATATATATATATATATATATATATATATATATATATATATATATATATATATATCAACACCCTCACCAAATTTCATCAAATTCCAAAACTTCTAGTATGGTCAAACAATGCCTGAGGTGCAGCAACGACGCTGCACCTCAGGTCCAGCATCCCTTTTCCCATATATATATATATATATATATTAACTAAGAAGCACGGACACGGACACGGACACGGACACGGGACACCGACACGACACGACACAGACACGCCGACACGATATTTTTCAAAAAACCAGGACACGGACACGTTAGAGGACACGCTAAATTATATATATATATATATATATATATATATATATATATATATATATATATATATATATATATATATATATATATATATATATATATATATATATATATATATATAGGGGGCGGGGAGCCTGCACCCGGGGTGCAGCGTTAACGCTGCACCTCAACCTTGTTTTACCTACCTAGAAGTTTTGGAATTAGATGAAATTTGGTGAGGGTGTTGTCTAGCGTAAGATGATCATCCTCACAAATTTTCATCAAATTCCAAAACTTCTAAGGGGGTGAAATGGTCGAAGCAAAATCTGCAGATTTTAACGGTGACTGCGAACAGCTGATTTTGCTTCGACCATTTGAACCCCCTAGAAGTTTTGGAATTTGATGAAAATTTGTGAGGATGATCACCTTACCCTAGACAACACCCTCACCAAATTTCATCCAATTCCAAAACTTCTAGGTAGGTAAAACAAGGGGGCGGTGCAGCGTTAACGCTGCACCCCGGGTGCAGGCTCCCCGCCCCCATATATATATATATATATATATATATATATATATATATATATATATATAGAGAGAGAGAGAGAGAGAGAGAGAGAGAGAGAGAGAGAGAAAGGAATGATAAAATGCGGCGTGCAGTGTCATACCGCAGCTGTTTGATGCACCCGCTGCATGAGTGCGATGCATGCAGCGGTGCATCAGACGGCTACGGTGCGACACAGCACGCCACATCCTAACACGCCCCTATATATATATATATATATATATATATATAAAATAAGTCTTATATTATGATTTATAATCAAACATAATGCTAATAGTTAACTAAAAAAGTCTCCAAAAAACATCATAAATGATTCAAGTGTATAGTTTCAAACTTTCTAAACACAAAAAAACAAATAGAACATGCATAAAATCATCATCCATCAAGGCCAATGTCAAGTGTTACCACATCATCACCATCGACGTGAAGACCACGGCCTCCATATCTGGCTCATTGATGGAAATATTTGCAATCTCAAGGCTCCCAACATCTTCAAATGAGAAAAAAGTCTCTCCGGTAATATCCGACACACTCCAACACGCATCTGACACGCTCCGACACGTGTCGGACAACCTTTCTTTATAGAAGACACATTTTTTGGTGTGTCCGACATGTGTCGGAGAGTGTCGGACGAGTGTCGGTGTTCGACACGTGTCGGACACGGACACGTTGAGGTCCCGAGAGTGTCGGTGCTTCATGGTGTATATATATATATATATATATATATATATATATATATATATATATATATATATATATATATATATACAATGCCTGAGGTGCAGCAACAACGCTGCACCGCTGCACCTCTCGCTTGTTTACCACCCTAGAAGTTTTGGAATTTGATGAAATTTGGTGAGGGTGTTATCTAGGTTAAGATGATCATCCTTACCAATTTTCATCAAATTCCAAAATTTCTAGGGGGTTCAAATGGTCGAATCAAAATCTGCAAATTTTAACGGTAACTGCGGACGACTGATTTTGCTTCGACCATTTGACCCCCCTAGAAGTTTTGAATTTGATGAAAATTGGTGAGGATGATCATCTTACCCTAGACAACACCCTCACCAAATTTCATCAAATTTCTAGATTCTAGGATGGTAAAACAATGGCTGAGGTGCAGCAACGACGCTGCGCCTCAGGTCCAGGCTCCCCTTTCCCTATATATATATATATATATATATACATATATATATATATATATATATATATATATATATATATATATATATATATATAGAGAGAGAGAGAGAGAGAGAGAGAGAGAGAGGAATGTTACAGTGAGCTGTGAGCTGCGGTTTTAGAAAGTGAGCTGCGGGTATTTTCACCCCCCTTGAAGTTTTGGAATTTGATGAAATTTGGTGAGGTTGTTGTCTAGGATTAGATGATCATCCTCACCAATTTTCATCAAATTCCAAAACTTATAGGGGAGTCAAATAGTCGAAGCAATTTCTGCCGTCCGCAGTCACCGTTAAAATCTGCAGATTTTGCTTCGACCATTTGACCCCCCTAGAAGTTTTGGAATTTGATGAAAATTGGTGTGGATGATCATCTTATTCTAGACAACAACCTCACCAAATTTCATCAAATTCCAAAACTTTCTGGGGGGTCAAAATACCCGCAGCTCACTTTCCCCCCATATATATATATGGGGAATGCTTAGGTGCGGTCTGCGGTCCGTAGTCGTCCGATGTACCGACCGCGTGCATCTGATGCACGGAGTGGTGCATCGGACGGCTACGGACCGCACAGACCGCACCTAAGCATTCCCTTATATATATATATATATATATATATATATATATATATATATATATATATATATATATATATATATATATATATATATATATATATATATATAGAGAGAGAGAGAGAGAGAAATGCTTGAATGCGGCATGCGGTAAGTGCGGCACCTACCGCATGCCGTCTGATGCACTGCTGCGTGCATGCGATGCACGCAGCGCGTGCATCAGACGGCTGCGGTGCTGTGCCGCACGTACCGCATGCCGCAGCATAGCATGCCCTTATATATATATATATATATATATATAGGAAACGGGGTATATATTGGCGGCCTATTTCGGCGAAATAGGCAGCCACCCATTTGATGCCCATAGGAGTTTTAGAATATGCTAATTTTTTGTGAGCATGAGCACCTTACCTTAGATAGAACACCCACAAAAAATTAGCATATTCTAAAACTCCTAAGGACATCAAATTTTAAAAGTTTTATCAACTGTCCGTTGTTACCGTTAATTTGAATTATAACATTTGATGCCCCTAGGAGTTTTAGAATGTGCTGATTTTTTATGGGTGTTCTACCTAAGGTAAGGTGCTCATGCTAAAAAAAAATAGCACATTCTAAAACACCTAGGGGCATCAAATAAGTGGCTGCCTATTTCGCCAAAATAGGCCGTCAGCCTTTATCCCGTATTCTATATATATATATATATATATATATATATATATATATATATATATATATATATATATATATATATATATATATATATATATATAGGGGAGGGATACTCTTACTCATGAACTCTTACTCATATAGTTACCTATGATCCGGGCCGTCCATTAGATCCCGACGTACAGTTAAGATTAGATGGGGAGGTAAAGCAATGGTGTTTGCATTAAATGCGGGCTTTTAATACGGACTTTTAAAAGCCCTCATTTAATGCGGACACCATTGCTTTAACTCTCCATCTAATCCGAACCGTACGTCGGGATCTAATGGACGGCCCGGATCATAGGTAACTATATGAGTAAGAGGCCATGAGTAAGAGTATCCCTCCCCATATATATATATTGTTAGGAGATGACGGCTAGGGTTTGGAGAGGAATTGAATGCATTCCATTGAGGGACTCAAGCCCAATATATGTACATGTATATCTATACAATCCGACCCGACTGTACAGTAAACCCGACCCATCTATATGTACATTAACACTCCCCCTCAAACTCACGGTGGATCATGAACCGAGAGTTTGCCTAGAAAATGCCGGAAGCGAGCAATCGTCAAGGGCTTCGTCAGAAAATCAGCAGTCTGCTCCGATGAGGAAATGAAAGGCAGGGAGATGGTGTGGTCGAGAAACGCCTGGCGAACATAATGACAATCAACTTCAATATGTTTTGTTCGCTCATGGAAGACCGGGTTGCTTGCAATCTGAATAGCACTCCGGTTGTCACAGAAGAGAGGGGTGGGCCCGGATATCACCACTCCCAAGTCGAACAGAAGGCGGCGAAGCCAGACAATATCGGCGGTGGTGGAAGCCATAGCCCTGTATTCGTCTTCGGTGCTGGAGCGAGCAACAGACTCCTGTTTCTTGCTGCGCCACGAAATCAGTGAATCACCCTGAAACACACAGTATCCTGTAGTAGATCGACGAGTGGCTGCATCTCCTGCCCAATCTGCATCGGAGTAGGCACGCAGCACCAACGGAACATAGACACGAGTAACAGGTGGTGGTGGTGGAGGTGGCGAGGGAGACGGAGGAGGTGGTGGTGATGGTGATGGTGGTGGTGGTGGAGGTGGAGTAGGCGTGGATGGGGCAACAGAAATCGGGGGTAGAACAGGGATGTGGAGATGTGAGGAAGGTGAGGAGGATGACGTAGGAGGCAAGGAAAGATCCCGAGACTCAGGTGAAAAGTACGGGACATCCTCAACAAAGGAGACGTGACGGGAGACACGGATCCGACGAGCCAAGGGATCGTAGCAACGATACCCCTTGTGCTCCCGACTGAGCCCCAAGTGAACACACCTAACAGACCTCGCAGAGAGTTTGGTGCGCTCATGGGGAGGAAGAAGAATGAAACACGTGCAGCCAAACGTGCGAAGAAGAGAGTAGTTAGGTGGGCTGGAGTGAAGGCGCTCGTATGGGGTGGCACCGGACAGAGCAGACGACGGAGTGATATTGATGAGGTGGACAGCCGTCATGACAGCTTCAGCCCAGTAGGAGTGAGGAACAGATGCAGAGAGAAGCAAGGCTCGTGCAGTCTCAAGGACATGACGATGCTTGCGTTCGGCAACGCCGTTCTGCTCATGGGTGTGAGGACAGGACTACTGGTGAAGAGTGCCGTGAGACTGAAGAATCTCACGCATCTCAGAGGAGAGATACTCCTTGGCACAATCAGACCGAAAGGTCTTGATGTGCCGACCAAACTGAGTGTGTATCATAGTGGTGAATCTCCTAAAGATGTGAGGTACTTTAGATCGATGACGCATAAGATAAACCCAGGTGCACCTAGAATAGTCATCGATAAAGCACACATAATACAGGTAACCCGATAGAGATGCAACAGGAGCAGGACCCCAAATGTCCGAATGGACTAAATCAAATAAAGCATCAGACTGGGAAGCACTAGCAGAAAATGGAAGAGCTAGATGCTTTGCCAGTCTACAACCCGTACAAACAGAGAGGGGGGAGAAAGACGCTCGACCCAAAGCGCCCGAACGGAATACGCTTTTGAGTCGATCACTCGATATATGACCTAACCTTCTGTGCCACAGGTCGGCATCAGAGGTGACAGACATGACAGACGCAATGGAAGACACATGTAGATGGTCCAACTGGTAAAGTCCTCCTGCCCTACGGCCCAGCCCAATCCTCTGACCAGTCCGCGAATCCTGCACAACACAAACAGAAGGGGTGAAGGTGACAGTTAGGCCAGAGTCGCAAAGAGAACTGATAGAGATCAGATTAATATTAAGACGGGGGGCATAATAGACATAGGGTAGGGTCAGGCGACCAGAAGGGTCAGAGGTGGTAGTGATGGAGCCACATTGCGGAATAGGGACGAGAGTCCCATCCGCAGTGCGAACCTCCTGGTGGGTGGTAGTGGGAGAACAGTCTATGAGGACAGTAGAGTCAAAGGTAAGGTGACAGGAGGCACCCGAATCGAAGATCCATGGAGCAGTAGTACCAGAGGTGGCAGACAAGCCGTGCGCAGTCGCGGAGCCGGTGGAGGCTAGGTGGCGAAGAAGGAGCTCCTCAAGGCGCTGAAGACGGTCCGGCTCAGGCTGAGAAGGTGCTGTAGTAGCAGTGGGGAGCGTCGAGGCCTCTACAGTAGTCGCTGTACCACCAAAGTGGCGGAAAGAAGACGAACCACGTCCACGGCTCTGTCCACCTCGATCGCCGCGTCGATCGTCGCGGGAAGTCGAAGCCCAGCGTGGGGCTCTCTCATCCGGACCCCAGCGGGGGTTGCGTGGAGGACGTGTAGGGCATTCGCGCTTCATGTGGCCGGGCTCCTTGCAGTAGTGACAGAAGACAGCCTCATCGGAGAACCCGGCTGCCAGGACAGTGTCGGAGCTAGGAGCAAGTGGAGGAGGACGAGCGCCCTGAGTCTGAAGGCGGGTCTCCTCGTCGACCAAGGCGAGTAGAGCATCCTCTAGCCGAGGGAGTGGCTCACGGTGCAGGAGCTGGGCAGCTATGAGAGCAAAGTCCGGCCGAAGCGCTGCCAGGAACTGGTGCAGGTGGCCCTCATCGAGGTAGCGCTAGAAATCCAGGGAGCGGGGGCAGGCACACCGCTCCGGGATCAGTGAGTCCAGCTCATGCCAGTAGGCACTCATCTGACTGAAGAAGTTCTGAATAGTGCGCTCCCCCTGACGGGCAGACTGCGAGTCACAGATGAGCTGATGCCGGCGTGCGCCTCCGCGCGGGAGAAAACGGTCCCGGAGATACTCCTACATAGCGCGCGCAGTCGGAAGGCGGCCGATGGGAGCAAGGAGCGGACGAGCAACAGAGTCCAGAAGGTACGCCCGGATGGCCTGATCGTGGCGGCGCCATGTAAGCGCAGCAACGGTGGTGGCCGTGGTAGCAGTCGCAGCAGAAGACGCTGCACTGCTGGTGACAGAGGAGGAACCGGAGTAGTCAGTGGGAGGAGGATCCTCGCCGGTGATGTGACCCCACAGATCACGACTGAAAAGCGCGGCCTCGACGGTGAGGGACCAATCAGACCAGTCGCTGGCCGATGACAACTGAAAGGCGACCGCCTTTAGCGGTGGAAAGATCGCAACGACGGACGGTACAACAGGAGAAGCCATGGAGAAGGCTCAACAGAGGGCCGGGGGTGCTGAGGGAAGGGGTGAGAGGGTCGGGTGGGGTGTCGGGGCAGCGGAAGGGGGGGGCGGGAGGGGCTGGGAGGTGTCGGGTGGGGTGCCGGAGCAGAGGGAGAGGCCGGAGGGGGGGCAGAGGGGGGCCTGTCGGGGCAGAGGAAGGGGGCGGGGGTGTGCTGTAGAGGGTGCGGTTGGGCTGTCGGGTGGTGCGGAGGGGGCGGAGAGGGCTGCGGGTGGTGTCGAGTGGTGCGGAGGGGGCGGAGGGGGCTGCCGGGTGGTGCGGAGGGGGCGGAGAGGGCTGCGGGTGGTGTCGGGTGGTGCGGAGGGTGGCGGAGGGGGCTGCCGGGTGGTGCGGAGGTGGCGGAGGGGGCTGCCGGGTGGTGCGGAGGGGGCTGCGGGTGGTGCCGGGTGGGCAGTCGGGGCAGAGGAAAGGGGGCGGGGGGGGGGGGGGGGGGAGGCTGGGAGGTGTCGGGTGGGGTGCCGGAGCAGAGGAAGAGGCCGGAGGGGGGCGGAGGGGGCTGCCGGGGTGGAGGAGAGGCCGGAGGTGCTGCCGGAGGTGCTTCCGTCGCACGAGAAACCCTAGAGCTCTGATACCATGTTAGGAGATGACGGCTAGGGTTTGGAGAGGAATTGAATGTATTCCATTGAGGGACTCAAGCCCAATATATGTACATGTATATCTATACAATCCGACCCGACTGTACAGTAAACCCGACCCATCTATATGTACATTAACATATATATATATATATATATATATATATATATATATATATATATATATATAATGTGTCCACTGAAAAGACATAAAGGAAGTAAGAGGGGATAGGCATTTACGAGGGTTGAATACTGAAAAGACATAAAGCAAAAAGTAAAAGAGGGCTGAACATTTTCTCAAGACACGTGGTAGCTTCTCCATTCGAGTTTATCATTTGAATGGTGAACTCGAGTTCAGCTTCCCGGGCCCCTATATATATATATATATATATATATATATATATATATATATATATATAGAGAGAGAGAGAGAGAGAGGCGTGTTAGGCTGCGGCGTGCGGTGTGCGGTGTCGCACCACAACCGTTTGATGCACTGCTGCGGTGCGTGCGACGCACCGCAGCAGTGCATCAGACGGTTGCGGTGCGACACCGCAGCCTAACACGCCTCTCTCTCTCTCTATCTCTCTCTCTCTCTCTCTCTCTATATATATATATATATATATATATATATATATTCTCTACACTGGATTTCCCCTTGCATGCATCGATCATGACAAAAATGAAAGGAAAAAAATCAGACCCTGTGGACTAGGATTATAAAAAGAAAGGAATATTGTCATCTACATATAAAATGTGACTTTTTTATCTTGGATTCTCTTTTAGAAAACAATCTGAACATAGAAAAGACCAAAGCAAAAACGAAGGCACACATTTTATATACAAGCCTTTTTTTCCCTAATTTTTTCATTTTTTGTACTTAGGGAAGCAAAATGTTCAAGGTTTTGTTTTGTATAACAGAGACAAGAAAAAGAACTAGTTTTGTGGATTAGATCAAAAAAAGGAAAGATAAAGCATTTTGTTTGTGTGTCTTAGCATAAAAAAGGAAAAAATAAAAATCTGGATTTGCAGGTTAGGATAAAAAACGGAAAGAAAAAAAAAAAGTTCTCTCTTCATGTACGCCGTGTCTAGATATGGATTCCAATAAAAGGAAAGAAAAACATAGGGATCTCTCTTGATGTGGACTAGTATAAAAAAGGAAAGAAACATTAGTTTTAAAAAAGAATGAACGAAGAAAAGAAACATTCACTCTTCCCTTAGGATATCTCTACACATGAATCAGGAGAAAAAAAGGAAAGAAACAAGGTATTATCTTTCTTCACATAGGATCTCTTTAAACATGATCTATGATAAAAAAAAAGGCAAAGAAAAAAAAATCCAGCTCTGCAGATTACATGAAAGAATGAATAAAATGAAATAATAAGTAAAAATGCTTAATTTCTTCACACAAATCTATCCGGATCTTGTATAAACAATTGCTCTCTTCAAGGTGATTAAGGCATAGGAAAAAGAGACAAGACATGATTCTACGTCAGACAATATGTGCATTACATATAAGTCTTAACATATTTTATTTGATGTTAAACACTATATTCATTTATAACTGAGAAAGAAAGGCTATACAGCAAAATTATTCATATTCATAATTTTGGCTAGTTGCATTGCATGTGGTCGGTTGCTAGTTATGATCACAAGATGCCAAACATGTTCAATCAACTAACATAAAATATGGTCATTAACAAATCCTCAAATGAGGGAACATTCTTAGTTTACACCAAGCTTGACAGTTGAGCGTATATGAATATGAAAGTGAAATAGGCCAATTAATAGATCATAGATGTAAAAGATGTTCTCCCAATTAATAGAGCATGTCTAACATTGAATAGTGAGCTTCAAAAAGTTATTAGTGAGTACACGTAATATGCCATTGAATACGTGCACATATCTTCATGTATGTGTTTATATATGTGCACATATATTCCATTGTGTCAAGTTAGAACAATGTTAGTAGGAAAACTTGCCTTAACCTTGTCCATGAAGAACTCAGGTGCTATAATTTTCCTTTGCATGACCCATTTAGCACCATTTGACGAGACAACTCCGTCTCCAATTAAAGCACCATAGTTCTTTTTCGAAAAAATGGGCCTCCCTAACTCCAAAGTTTTACTTAGGCATATTTCTTTCAGAAGACTTAAGTCACCAACATACAAGACGATCATATTTCCCCTTGAGTATACAAATACGGATCCTGTTGATAAGATAAAACATTTGTTTGTGAGGCCTAATAAATGCAAATGCCAAGGCTACAATAGTCAAGTATGCCCCAATTTAAAGCTATCGAACACGGTGTATCTTGATGAAGGCAACCTAATTAGTTCAGTTCAATTAAAAGTATTGAAATCAATTGTTAAATCTTTGTAACATAGTTTTCCACAGGTTTATATATGAAATTCCGATATAATTTAGATCTTTTGTTTAATTTGGGCACGTTAAAAATAGTACGATCTTGACTCTACATATAATGGGACCTGATGCAGGACAAAGTAGGGGGTTCTGCGGAATCAACAAAAGGACCCTTGAATCATGTGAGTAACATGGAAGAATATCACCTTGAGGATTTCATGAACAAACAAGCAAACCATGATCAGATTTTCTTGAAAAAAAAGGCCTCAATTTAGTAAAAAAAGCAACGAATCATTTCCACAAGAAGCATGGGGGTTGCCCTCAGAAATCAACAGCTTTGTGGGGGTGCCCTCAGCCAATCTGGGAAGTCCAGGCTGAAATACGCAAGCAGTAACATCAGAAAACAGCAGCAGCAGCAAACAACACTTCATGGGTGCCCTTATAGAAGAACATGGTCGCAGCCGGGTAACCATGGAGGGCTGGTGACATGGGATTTTATCTCGTGTTCTGTTTTCACGTAGAAAGCAGAAAAGGAGACTATGACCTCCTCTCTACATCTTTCCTGTGTGAAAAAAAGGAAAATAGAAAGGAAGTGCAGGGAAAGAGGGAGGAAGACACACACACACACACACACACACACAGAGAGAGAGAGAGAGAGAGAGAGAGAGAGAGAGAGAGAGAGAGAGAGAGAGAGAGAGAGAGAGAGAGAGAGAGAGAGAGAGAGAGAGAGAGAGAGAGAGAGAGAGAGAGAGAGAGAGAGAGAGACTAATTTTCCTCTTTCTTCTTATTGTTCTTCTTGATGATTCTTTCGCACGGAAAAACTTGGAGATGAAGCCAGGGGAAATAATGATCACACGAGGACGCTTGAGATGGAGAGATAGATGACATAGAAGAGGTTGAGGGTGAGAGAGTGGGGGAGAAGATCCTAGGCATCACCACCTAGAATTCAGTGAGGTTTCAACACCAAGCGGAATGCATCCTTTCATTATGAACACCATTGCAAACGAAAATTCATTCATGTATTCGATATCAAATAAAGAGGGCATGGGGGTTTTAAATAACCCACTATGTGCCTACATAATTGTCCCCCAGGCAATATGGGACTAATGCAACTAAGAAAAGCCCAAACATGTATACTAAACTTAATTAATTAAACAACTCCGAAAATAATTAATTAAATAAGCAAATAAGATAATTAGACACCGTCTGAGGTGGGCCATTGCATCTGGGTCAAGCATGGGCCTCGAAAGTTGTGCTTGGAAATCTGGCCCGCATGAGGTTTTGTGTTTTACAATTGCAGGAGTTGTCGCATGGAAATCTCAGAAGCACACATTATTCCAGATCCAAAATGGAAACAAAATTCATAGCTCTGGCACTTGCAGTAGAAGAAGTGGAGTGGTTAAAAATTATATTAGCAGACATCTATATAACATGGCACGTCGGTTTTGTGCTGACTAGACAAAACGGAAGCTGATTAGGACAAGCTGACTGGACAAAAAATGAACCGAATAGATCTAATCATTCGTTCAAAAATCAACGCACAATCTCTATTTCCCCGTCAACCAACTCCCTCCCCTTGGTTTCAAATCCTGACTCATTTAAATTGCACTAAACCCCTAAAATTCTAGCCCATTTAAACTGCACTAAACCTGACCGTTCATCCCGTGATCGTTATTCGCATCAACGGCTATAAACCCACATGCTGAAATTTCGGCCATCCTAAACCATCGGGTCGATCTCGAGGAATCCGTTCAAATAGAAACAACTGTGATTGATTGATTATAGGGGGAGGTGGAGTTGGTCGTGCCGAAAATGTTCGCTTCATGCCAATCGGCACGGGTGAGGAAATGGTTGTCCTTATGAATGCCGATGTTGTCGTTAAAAGTGTTTTGTTGCCGAAGGTGTTTAGGTGTGTTGCCGCCCAAGACGACCCGCTGTAGTGCCAATAGGCACGGGCATGCACTATTCATTATAGAAGAAGCTTATGCCACCTATTTCTGTCCATTGTGATAATCAAACAGCCATAGCCCAAGTGAATAAAACTAACTTATAAAGTTGAGGCCTTTAAATCAATGTGGTAAGTGGTAACACCCCCCCCCCCCCGGCCCCATCTATATTAGTTTATTGACCTAGGTCCTCTCTGTTTGTTTTTTTGCTCTCTCTCTCTCTCTCTCTCTCTCTCTCTCTCTCTCTCTCTCTCTCTCTCTCTCTCTCTCTCTCCACACTTAAATGAATTATAAGAGAAACAATTGATGAGAGGTTCTCAGCCATCCAGTCAATGGCAACAGTCATTGACTATGATTCCTCACAGGGGATAAAAAAGAAAAAACAAACAATGCTCTGTGCTGGGGGATTCTCTCTAGTGGTTTGGTGCTGGGGGCACGACTAAATCGTGCGGCATCGCAATTGCCTGTGCATCGCATGGGGTTAGTACTAGTGCAGACAACGGGAAATCGAAGCACATCATAATTTGACATTAATATGTCAAGCAGCACATTCGAGATGGAACTGTTGCATTGGACTTTGTGAGATTCAATTAGAATTTAGAGGATCGGTTAACCAAAGCACTGCAAAGAAAGTTTGGTCAGCTCAACATCGTGGGGATTCGTTTCAAGAATCAAGCCAGCAGCTGACATGCAAATCGATCTCTGGGGGTGGTAACCTCGCATGGAACATCTCCTATAAGAATATTTCAGGCGATTCGTTTCAAGAATCAAAGCAACTGATCGTATGCAATTGTGGAGCATAACACCCGACAACTGTATGACTAAATTCCCCTGCGAGAAAATGGGAACGACGCGTACCGTGCAGCGCTGTCCACCTATGAAAATAGGGGAAAAGAGTCGATCCGTGGTCGTGAGTAACCCCAACGCCGCCTGCTCCTCTCCGGCTCCTCTCTTCGAGCTCCGTCGTCCTCATGTCGACCAAGTTCCCAACGAGAGGCGAAGGCCGCGGCCCGGTGACACCTTGCCGCCTCAGCTCCCTTCGGATATTCTCCGGCCTCAGCCACAAGATGCTGTAGAGGCAGAAGACCACAGTGCTCAGCGCCAGCAGCAGCAGAGCGATGAAGATCTTTTGAATGGACTCCATCTCGCCTCCCCCTCCCCTTCCCCTTCCTTCGGACCAACGGCTATTTGTACAAATGAAGCCGTTAGATATATATCACAGCACGCCGGATAAGGAAGAGAAGGGGACTTAGTGATAGGTCCTTGAAACTTTTCATATTTAACATGAAGGACGGAGAACGTTTTGGTTTTTTAAGTTTCGCCTGAGGTTTTTTCCAAAAAGATGCATTTGACAGCAAGCTCATGTAGACTTCTTTTTTAAATGACAAAACTATCCCTAATCCTTAAATCATATAAAGAATAATAATTCTTTAGAAACAGTAACAATCTTTATTCTTTACTAACTGTAGTAAAAATATACAATGTATTATAGCAAATAGTAATAATCTGTAGATTGTTACTCTTTGTTACAATATTTTGCAGATTGTTTCTTTTTGCTATAGTGAAATCACAATTGCTAGATAGATCTCAAATTTAAAAATAAATAAATTACACTTCGCCCCCTTGAAGTTTAACTCAAAAACACTTCACCTTACTATAGTTAAAAAACTATATTTTTTCCCCTTCAATTCAGTTTTGATCAGATGAAGATTATCAAATGAGGAAATTGAGTAGTTGACAAAAGAGGGTGTTTGTGCGAACATTTCAAACTTTAGAGAGGGATTTGGAACAAAATAAACTACATGGGGGTTAAGTGTTTTTGAGCTAAACCCCAGGGGGGCAAAGTGTAATCCATCCATAAAAAATTTATAGTCGCTAAAATGAAATTATTATAGCAATTATAGTGAAATGTGATTTCAAAACTTTGTTACTCTTTTTTACGGAATTGTTACTCGTCTATATGATTTTTCTGTACAGTTGCATGTAGGGATAAAATAGATATTTTTAAAAATAAAAAAACATCTCTATGTCAATCCTTATTGTTAAATACGATATGCTTAAAGGACCAAACACCAATTTCCCCTAAGGAAACGTATCATCACACGCGACTGTAGATACTTGGCTAATGACACAGACTGTTGCAACTTGGCCAACTGCGAGGTTCAACCAAGGAGCCCTTGTTTTGACCGCACTTACCGGAGCCCTTAGCACGAGCCTGCATCGAACATGGCTCAACCGAACCGGACCAGCTCTGGTCGACCCTATACCGACTCGAGCCGGGCCAGCAACAAGCCAACTCCAGCCGCACCAAGGGTGGCCACTATAAAGCTACTCGACGATGTTCATGGTGCACCTACAGAGCACCGTACATTGCTTTTCTGACCCATGGCTCATGGTATTGAATGGTTGAACCCATAACCCATGGTAATACAGGCCCACTAACAATGTGGGCAAGCTCTGGTTGATGGAACCCCCCCCCCCCCTCAGGACTTCCGAGTGGACCCGTGCGCATTCTGGGAGAGATTAGTCTGAGCTTGAAATGGGTCCATTGCCCAAAAGATTTCGGGACACCCACCAATGTCAAAAAAAAAAAATTATGTTTGACGAAACAAATAAAAAAAATCGAATGTAAATACTAAAGGCACTCAATTGAAACACCATTTTCGAGAAAAAAAAATTAGAAAGCCAACATCCTGTAAAGAATTCCAAGAGCCTCTGTTCTGTCTTTTTGTTCTGTGATCACATACTAGTCACCAAGTATCCGTTTGGATTTGAGTTTCAGCGATCAGGTTCCGAGTTCTGATTCCAGAATTTTGCAAAAACTTATTTGGAATCAGTTTTGTATGGAAAAAAATCGGATTCACGCAGAAGCGACAGCAGCTTCTAGCTTCCAATTCTGGATTATGCAGGAATCCACTTCTGAAGAAATCTAGCTTGTGCAGAAGCAGTCCCACCTCTAGAATCTGGTTTCAAGCTTGGATGACAAGGACTCAAATGCATCACAGAGGCTCACCTCAAAAGTTCACAGCTTACAGACTTGAATGCTTTCGACTATCCAAATGATAACAACAATCACCACCCTGTTAGAATATGAAAGCAATCAAAAAAGGCCTAAATCAGAGACCATCTCCGGCTTTGATCCGCTGAAGCCGAGGGGCTACGAGGCCGCTGCAGCTGATGATGATTCAGTTCCCTAGTATTGCACTGCATCCCCGTACCGCCCACAGAGTTTCGGAACCAGAAAACAAGAGCCATACCAACGATACTTACAATCGGAGCAGCGGCAAGCAATACCCACCTTCTGGCCCCACCCTCCCTACCCGAACTATCCTCCCTCGGATCCAAACCCTCGGCGACACCCTGACCTACCCTTCCATTGCTAGATTCGGGAACCTCATCGGTCGCACTGTCACTCGCCAGATTCGAGGAACTCTCCCCCGTTCGATCCTGCGGCGGATTCTCATGTGATTCACCCATGTTCATCCTCCTCTTCTCCTCGTATTCCACATCATCCATACGGAGCTCATACCGGCATACCGGACATGTATTCCTCACTCTTAACCATGGCAGGATACATGAAGGATGGTAGAGGTGCAAGCAGGGCAGCTGCTTTGCCTCAGTATTGACGGCTAGTGGATCCTTACAGACAGCACAGACTAAGCCACCGTTCGTCTCGTGGGCCTCGGAGATCACCACATTAGGGAGTTTCACCGCAATGGATGTCGCCGCTCGAGGCGCCCCTCTTCTCAAGCTACCAATGTCCGCTAGCTCGAAGCCTATTGCATCAACATAATCACCAGGATTCCCAACAGATGGAGGTGCTATTTCCAATTCATCTAGACTAGCATAGATGTCGGCATAGTGTACACGGCGGCTTCCCCCCAACCTCCAACGGATCCATTCGCGACCCAGAGCTTCTCCCTCACCGCTTCCAATTGGACTGTGATTAACATCTTGGACCTGCTGATGTGGCTCCACAGACCCAACTCGCTCATCAATCTCGGTCTCGCCCCAGTCTCCATCTTCCTCTTCCTCTTCCTCTTCCTCGTCGGAATTCCACTGATCCAAACCAGCATGCATTGGATCTATATCGGTATCCGTGTATGTATGGCTTTCATCGTCCAGTGGAATTAACATCTCTCTCCCAAGTAAACTAAGCCCATCTAGTGAAGCAGCATACTCTCCATAACCATCAAAACTGATATTGGAGTCACTCTCACCAAATAGGGAGTCTGTTTGATAAAGGCCATCACTCTCATTGTCGGAAAACGTCCTCTGCCACCTACTAATCCTGCCTGGAGATGCATTATAACGTGCACCCCGCTGCTCGGTGATTGCAGCGTCGCCATCAACTTCTGCCTCATGCCTCACCAAGCTGATCAGATGAGAGAATTGCTGTGAGAATAAATCTTCGATTGATTCTGAGCTCATGTGCCGGCTCCTCCCTCTCTGTCGCCTTCTCCTATGAAGATCAACGGTTACACTTGTCTCATTCCCATCAAGAACCGTGGATCTACACTCTCTACACAGGTGGATTGCTTCGAAATCACTGGTCATCTCAGTCTCTAAATAGAATGCACTTCTGCATATCATGCATTGTGCCTCTATCTGGCCAGAACGGTGAACTGAACTGCTGTCCACATCAGCATCGTCTGCTGAGCGAGAATTGTGAGATGAAAGTCTGGATTCAGCATCCATCCGATCCTGCATTTAATATGAAAGACAGAAAGAAACATGTTTTATCAACTGAACTAAAAAGACAGTGAAAAACAATTTAAAGGGCTGATTCATTGTAGCAACTACCGGATCAAACATAAGACGTACTAATCAGGCAATGCAGCATGTGACAGTAACCTGCCAAAGAAACCAAGAAACTGAAAGAATGAGGGACCAAACAACAACGCTGAGGAATGAAGCAGCAGCTTTCTGGATGGATACACCAGTCATTGGTATTGACATTCTGAAGTCATGAAGAGGATGGTAGAACACAAATTATGAAAAAATCACAATGGGGCAATGCCCTAATATATACAATATGTGGTGGGAGTCAAACATATATGAAATAAAAGTATAAGAGCCTATGCATATATACATCTAACACCCCCCTCAAGCTCAAGGTGGATCAATCACTGACAGCTTGTCGAGCAGGTACTAATGACGCAAATGTGTGAGTCTTTTAAAGAAGTCGCCTAGCAACTCAGTAGATAAAACGAAGGAAAGCAACAGATTATCAGGATAGACGTGATGGAAAAAGTGGCGGTCAATTTTTATGTGCTTTGTTCGTTCATGATAAATGGGATTGCTTGCAATCTAAATAACACTCGGGCTGTCGCAGTAGAGTGGAATAGGATTAGCGAATGCAACACCCGGGTCGTAGAAGAGACGGCAAACCCAAATGACATCTCCAGCAAACTCGCACCTGGGACCTACTTACCCTGTCTGCTAGGAAGACTCCCATTAGTTTTCAAGGATCTGCAAGCTCAAGACCAGCTTTGATGGCTTCATGAAGCACCACAAAGCTCATCTTGTTGCTCGAGCCTCTACACACGAGTATAGAATCGACTACGAGGAGACATTTATTTCGGTGTCAAAGATGACATCTATTAGACTGTTACAACCTTGATTGTTGTTGCTGTTGTTCGTCAAGCCATCTATGAGCTCAAGCAGGCTCCTCAGACATGGTTTGATCGCTTCATCGGGTAGTTCTTAAGGTTTCTCCTATCTTATACAAATAATGGCAGGGTTTGAAAGAGAAGGAATCTACACATTTATTTTTCCCTTTGGAGGCGTAGATATAAATAAGTACAACCTGTATATATACATTGACAAGGACATGTTTGAAGAAGCAGTTACAAGACTGGTAGTGAGTTCGTACCAAGGGATGAACCTAAACTCATATCACTTTACACTTGTTACAGACTTAACTTTACTTCCTGGGGGGTAAAGATATAGACTTAACTTCTTTTGGTAAAAGAGGCGGAAATCAAGACTACATTCAGACACAACCAGTTCAACATAAAAGTAAAGTTCACTAGGAATCGGCCTATCCTCATTAACTTATTACGGGTCTTAAGACATCCAGTCAAGCATCCATGCCAATCAACATAAAAGTTGCAGCACCTAGTCGAGAACCTGATTTTCCATTCTCTAGTCTTCAACCGGACATCCATGGTTCATATTAATATTATAGGATCAACCAACATGCATATAATAGGGTTAGCTTCAAAACTAAAACTGTGGGGGAAAGCTAAAGGATAAGGGTGCACAACTAATACAACTAAGAAGTATGCGATCACAACTAAAGGAGATTTATATGAGAATAAAGTTCGCCAACTTTGATAGCCAAGAGATTCCTTAATGGGGTCATTTTCATTATCGTGGATATTTTATAAAGAAGGATGAAAAAGAAGATGTCATATTTAATAGAATCTCAGACATACGGATGAAGCAAATGGGTTCGATTCAGGTGTGTAACAGCCAAATGCATTTAAGACCACGGTGAAAATCTTTTAGGACAACAATAATGTTCACAATGTTACATAACTCACATTCTCCCTAATAATAAATAAATTTCCAAGAAATCAACTAAGTTCCAAGGTCTAAAACTAGTAATATGTAATCAGTATTGTTAGATACCCATGAACAACATCATTTATTAGAATGACGAGAATCATACAGATAGGACATTTGATGCATACATATATAGACACACACATATATACATCATCATCATCATCCAAATCTTATCCAATCAAAGATGGAGTCGACTATATGACGATTAACAAGAACTTTCCATCTATCAAACTGCTATCAACCCTTTAAGATTGGTGTCAAAAACCTGACCAAGACAACTTGGAAAGTGAGGGACATGTCATGAACCTAAAAGGCCAGTTGGTGGGTAGGGAGACTTATCTTGTTCGTTATGCAATACAACCTAATGCAACCGGAGAAGCATACATACACCCGTCACAAATAGTTGTACCATTACTACATACATTAGAATATTCTTTTAATTCATATAAAATGCTTGAACCAACTCATAAACATCAATCGTATAAGAGTAAAAAGACAATAGAAGTTATTCTACACAACAAATTATAAAATCTATATCAAACAAAAGCTTCTTGTTTGGATCTTGGAAAGAAGTTCAGCAAAGATCATTGGAGAGGCAGTGTTTTGAAGTGATTTGTAGAGAGTTGAAAAGATCACATCAAATTTGGAACATCTTACAAAGAATATTTTAAGAAAGAAGTAAAACTTCTTGTAACAAAGATGTGCTGTAATTAGTGTTGAAAACAATATTCAATAATGAAATACCTTTTGTACTGCTTGATCAATGTGATAAAGGATTATCGATATTGCTATTACTTGTTTTTACGAAAATGTCTAAAATATTATATTGAATCTAGCAGCAAATAAAATTTGTTTCCCCCATGATTATAAGGTGCCAGAAGGACTACTGTAGTGGACAATTTTGAGGATAGTGCACTTTATTCCGCGGAACTTGTTAGTAAATACAACTTATGTTGCAGATCTGTTTTCAAAGAACATAGTTCAATTGATGTACCAAAACTATTTTACGATATCGAGATATTAGATTCGTCAGAAATTTCTGGAAGACAACATGGACAAAGATAGGTACATAATTGAAAATTTTAAGTGCTTGTCATCCCTACAGACACACGGATACACTACGGTTGTGAACAAACTTGTAAAAAGTATTGACTGCTTGGTCCAGTTCAATATTGGATTTTGGGATTTTATATTTTCAACAACAAAATTTGCTTACAATAGTTTTGTGACTGAAACCACAAGGCAAACACCTTTTAATGAGCAAGGACAGACCTTTGTAGAACATATTAGAGATATTTAAGAGGAAGGAAGGTAGAAGTGTCACCAATAACCCTAGGAGGGAGAGAGAGAGAGAGAGAGAGAGAGAGAGAGAGAGAGAGAGAGAGAGAGAGAGAGAGAGAGAGAGAGAGAGGGAGGGAGGGAGGGAGGGAGGGGGGGAGAGAGAGAGAGAGAGAGAGAGAGAGAGAGAGAGAGAGAGAGAGAGAGGGAGAGAGATGAAGGCTAGGGTTTTGGGAGAGAATGAATCCACTTGCTAATTAGAGCAAGAGCCCAATATGTGTACCAGAGGATATGCATCTCATACACCGTACATGTTGTATCTATGAAGCACCGACACTCTCGGGATCTCAACGTGTCCGTGTCCGACACGTGTCGGACACCGACACTCGTCCGACACTCTCCGACACGTGTCGGACACACCAAAAAACATGTCTTCTAAGAAGAAAGGTACTCCGACACGTGTCGGATGCGTGTTGGAGCGTGTCGGATATTACCGGAGAGGCTTTTTTCTCATTTGAAGATGTTGGGGTTCTTAAGATTGCGAATCTTTCCATCAATGAGCCGGATATGGAGGCCCTGGTCTTCACGTCGATGGTGATGATGTGGTAACACTTGATGTTGGCCTTGATGGATGATGATTTTATGCGTGTTCTATTTGTTTTTTTGTGTTTTGAAAGTTTGAAACTATACACTTGAATCATTTATGATGTTTGTTGGAGACTTTTTTAGTTAACTATTAGCATTATGTTTGATTATAAATCATAATATAAGACTTGTTTATATATATATATATATATATATATATATATATATATATATATATATATATATATAAAATTCAATGTGTCCCCTAACGTGTCCGTGTCCTGGTTTTTTTGAAAAATATCGTGTTGGCGTGTCTGTGTCCCGTGTCCGTGTCCGTGCTTCTTAGTGTTGTATAACCCAATATATATAATTAAATCTAACAACCCCCCCCCCCCCCTCCCACCACCACCACACACACAACCACCCAAACTCAAGTTGGATCATGCACCATGATTTTGCTAAGTAAGAACCGGAAGCACAGGGTTGGGTGTGATTTAGTAAAGAAGTCAGTAATCTACTCTGCAAAGGAAACATAAGAAAGAGTCTGCGTTTCATAGTGTTGTCAGGAGATATAGCAATCGAGCTCGATGTGCTTCGTCCTCTTGTGGAAAACCGGGTTGCTAGCAATCTATATGATACTCTGGTTATCACAGTGAAGAGTTGTAGGTCCAGAAATCTCAACTCCTAGATGCCCAAGGAGGCATCGTAGGTGAATAATCTCCTTGGTGGTGGAGGTCATGGCTCAAAACTATGTCTCGATACTGGCGAGAGAAACAACATCTTGCTTCTTGCTATGCGACTATGCTATGAGACGAGTCTTAAAGAAACAGATAGTAGCCAATAGTCGAGCGGTGAGTTGTCGGATCCCCAGCCCAATCAGTATCAAAGTAGGCATGTAGTACCAAAGGTGAAGTCCAGAACAGGAAGAGCGACTATGTGATGGTACCTTGAAGGTACCGAAGAATCCGCTGGAGGACACAATAATGATGGTATCTCGAAAGTACTGAAGAATCTGCAGAAGAGCACCATAGTAAGCAGAGCGAGGGGCCTCAATAAAGTGACCGACAATGCTGCCTGCATAGGCAATGTTGGGTCTGATGATGCAAAGGTAGATCAGCTAACCAACGATCTGACAATACCGAGTAGGAGCTGAGAGAGGCTCGCCATCTGTAGGTCGAAGCTTCACATGAAACTCGAGTAGAGTGCTAGCGAACCGACCATCGAAAAGAGCAGCTCGACTGAGAATATCAACGGTGTACTTCTACTGGAAGAGCAGAATCCCTAGCACTCTGTGAGCTATCTCAAGGCCGAGAAAGTGGCAAAAAGGACCTAAGTCCTTCATTTGGAACTGACGTCGAAGATGCTGCTGAAGAAATGCAATTACAGTAAAGTCATCGGGACATATTTGTCATTTTTACCTTTTACAGGACATGGAAGACCGCCGTCGCAGCAGCAACCAAGGGTTCCACATTTTGCCTCAGAAAAGTGGATTTGACAGACCAAATAGCGACCGACCAAAATTTTCTTACCTGGGGCATATTCGTCATTTTTGCCTTTTTACAAGCTGTGGAGAGTAATCGCAGTGACACCAGGAGTTCCATGTTTTACCTTAGGACAGTGGATTTGACACGAGTTTCGGGCCAAATGGCGACCTCCAAATATGTAAGTGTGACTTCGGCCCAAAAAGCTCCAAAGTTGCACCAGTTTTCCCACTAAGTGTAACTGAACTGGGAATTCCATCTAGAAGTCTCAGTTCATGGAAGCACTAGTTCCACCAGTTCTCCCACTTCCTCACGATTTCAGGTAACCAAACACGCCCCTATTGTGCCAGTGAGTGAAGTGTGACCCTGACTCACACAAACATATGTTTAACTAATAAGTTAACTTGATTCTCATTCTGATATCAATGATATTGGTGTTAGGGACCTTTAGGTGTCAAGTTTGTTATCTAATACATGTAAAAGAAACTCGATTTGAAGGGTTTTAATGGGGATATAATAGATAATAAATGAGAATATTTAGAGGGACCAACTAGTCATACACTTCCTATTAAGGACCAAGCGGTTAATGATTTATCTTTTACCTTCTTTAGACTTCATAAGATATGAGAAATCCAAATGTACTTTATTTCTTTACTTTCTTCCATTAAATTAATGAGTTCCAAAGTGGAACAAATTAAAAATTATATGTCCCTCCCATTTAAACGATCAGAAGACTAGAAGAGTCGTTCGGGTCTAGTGTATGAAAGTTTTAAGATAAAAGGAAAAAAGAGCTATGTCTTACCTTTGCACCCTCTCTTTATCACTTTCTCTGGGATATCATTCATTTGGGGGTGACTATGGAGGTTTTGAATGGATAAAAAGAGGTCACCATCTAATTCTCTCTTACTCTTAAGGTCTAGTTTGTTGTGGGTGAAATATGTAACCGAAAGACAAAGAAGAAAACAGTTTGCCTCCTTTTCCTATCACTTTCCCTAGCCTCTTTCTCTTCTTCTGCCTTTTAATGTTATTTGTGTTTAAACCAGAAATTTTGGAGATAGCCTCAATCTGAAACAAGGTCTAACATCCTCATACCAAGACCCTAACCACATTTTTCTTCTTTCTTGTTCTCTTCCACCTTCTTTATTTCGACAACTTTAAGATCCGATTTCATATCATGCATAAACTCAGCTTTGAGAGACTTCCAACAAGCCTTTGGAGTTTGGATCATCATCCACAATCTCCCCTAGTAACCCTAACCCTAGGAGGCCTAATGTCCTTCTCCCTCTTATTAGTTGTTGTTTTCTATCGCATCCATCTGACCATATTATAGCAATCCCTGAAATTCCCCGCTTTTCTCCATGGCACCCTAATCTTCCAACTGTTTTTAATCACTCCATAACCCTAGAAACCTAGAAATCATATTCCTCTAGCCTTTTATCGTTCTAGTTGATCGTTACCCTAAATACATTAGCAAACAGATTGCAGAAGCATCTTCCTCGAAACCTAACTTTTGAAAGACAATGCCGAATATAACATGAATTGTTGAAGTACGCATCGATGAGAAGGTACAGCAAACCCCAAAAAAAGTTTGGATTTTGCATCACTATGCACATTTCTTGTTAAACTTGAAATTGGTAGCGGCTAATTCTAGGCAAATTCACACTCCCAACCATCCAACTCGACATCGACTCCAGATCGAGACATACCGCCGCTATCCTCGGGACAGATATCTGAATTTCCCAACAATTATAACTACAAAACATCGTATAATCCAAAAAACTTCTCTTCAAGATTCAGATGATAACTAATTTAACCAAAAATCAACATAAATCATGATTGAAATTCGCATCCAAGTCATGAGATAAAGATTCGAATCAAAAACGATGGAATGAGATCAACAATATATTTTGGAAATCGATTCGCGCCTTACCATGATTCTGCTCCGTCTCCGAAGGTCGGGATCTCGAATGCGAGCTTTCGAACCACAGGCGCGATCAAAAAGAGAGGGGAGGGGGGAAAGTTCGGAATCGAAAAATTCGGGATCCTCGTTTGGGGAGAGAATGAGGGAGAGATCTGCGCTGAATGCTGTGGTGCCCTCCTTTTACACAGCGATTCTGACGAGAGATCGAGACTGTGCGATGGTCGTAGCAATCTCAAGCGTCGGATGTTGGGGCGGCTCGGCGAGGGGTGAACAAACTCGGCGACACATGATCCGACGGTTGTGATCTATTGAGGTTTGGTTGTACACTTGTACGGAGAAATGCTCAACTGGTCAAACTCAGGTTGGTGAGAATATTCTCTAACGACTCGGCCCCAGTGCGATGATAAATGTTTTTTTTTTGAAAGGGACCACCTTTGTGGTGAGTACATCTCCTCTTAGTGGGCCAAAGATGATAGACCAAGGATTGAAGCTAGTCATAGGAATGATAGACCCAGATTTTTAATAACCTTAGAGATAGAAAAGCTTGCCACAAGAGATGAGAAGGAGACTCGCCACTATAGAGAAAGCAAAATATGTCGTAGCACTTATTCGAACCCTTAACCAAGGCCATGGGTTGCATGTGTCTTACCAACTGAGTTATCAATTGGAGAAAATTGTTACATATAAATATACATTCTTTCTTACTATCCAAATCCTGAATCATTGTTCATCTCCATTGGTGGTACTAAAACCCTAATTTTCTACAAACCCTAGTTTGCCACAAAAACCTAAGGAAAATGGGTGGAGATGAAGAAACAAACAACCCTCCCAAGGTAAATCCCATGTATTTCATGTTATTATTTTGGTGTTTAGTACAAGAAATTTTTGACCTCCACTTCCTCTTCAATCTCTAGCCATGCATTCTGATTTCAACTTCAGCCAAAATGTCCTAGATCTAATGATGTTTCATGCAAAATCTCACAAATCAAGTAGGGTTTTATCAAAAAATAGATAAACCCATATGATTTTATCCATATAAACATAACTCTATTGGATTTTATCAAAAGCCCAACGTAAAAAGATGAAGAAGCTGCTTCAACAAATGATGAAAAGCCCTTTGATATTACAGAGAAGAGGTTATTCAAGTATTTTTCACAAATGATGGGAGGGTGCTTCAATGACGACTTCAAATATTGTCCAAAGCTTTAATATCGGGTTTCAATTGAGTCTCTATTTATCACAGCATGGAAGCTTCAAGCCAAGCTCTAGGGATCTTCAATGTATCCATTCTAATTCATTCGCACGATCCATTCTAATTCATTCGTACAAATGTATCCATTCAAATTCATTCGTACGATCCATTTTAATTCATTCGCACGATCCATTCTAATTCATTAGCACGATCCATTCTAATTCATTCGTACGACGAATTAATTAGAATATATCATACGAATGAATTAGAATGGATCATGTGAATGAATTAGAATTGATACAATCGTACGAATGAATTAGAATAGCTCATACGAATGAATTAGAATGGATCGTGTGAATGAATTAGAATGGATCGTACGAATGAATTAGAATGGATCGTGCGAATTCTAATTCATTCGTATGATCCATTCTAATTCATTCGCACGATCTATTCTAATTCATTCGTACGATCTATTCTAATTCATTCGTACGAATGTATCCATTCTAATTCATTCGTACGATCCATTCTAATTCATTCGCACGATCCATTCTAATTCATTCGTACGATCCATTCTAATTCATTCGCACGATCTATTCTAATTAATTCGTACGAGCTATTCTAATTCATTCGTACTAATGTATCCATTATAATTCATTCGTACGATCCATTATAATTCGAACGATCCATTCTTATTCATTTGTACGAATGAATTAGAATGGATCGTGCGAATGAATTAGAATAGATCGTATAAATGAATTAGAATGGATACATTCGTACGAATGAATTAGAATAGCTCGTACGAATGAATTAGAATAGATCGTACGAATGAATTAGAATGGATCGTGCGAATGAATTAGAATAGATCGTACGAATGAATTAGAATGGATATATTCGTACGGATGAATTAGAATAGCTCGTATGAATGAATTAGAATGGATCGTGCGAATGAATTAGAATGGATCGTATGAATGAATTAGAATGGATAGTGCGAATGAATTAGAATGGATCGTACAAAAGAATTAGAATGGATACATTTTGTACGAATGAATTAGAATAGCTTGTATGAATGAATTAGAATGGATCGTGCTGCGAATGAATTAGAATGGGTCGTACGAATGAATTAGAATGGATCGTGTGAATGAATTAGAATAAATCGTACGAATGAAATAGCATGGATCGTGCAAAGGAAATAAAATGCATTGTACGAATGAATTAGAATGGATACATTCGTACGAATGAATTAGAATAGCTCGTACGAATGAATTAGAATAGATCGTGCGAATGAATTAGAATGGATCGTATGAATGAATTAGAATTGATCGTGCGAATGAATTAGAATGAATCGTATGAATTAATTAGAATGGTTACATTCATACGAATGGATTAGAATAGCTCGTACGAATGAATTAGAATAGATCATGCGAATGAATTAGAATGGATCTTACAAATGAATTAGAATGGATCGTGTGAATGAATTAGAATGGTTCGTACGAATGAATTAGATTAGATACATTGGTACGAATGAATTAGAATAGCTCGTAGAAATGAATTAGAATAGATCATACAAATGAATTAGAATAGATCGGGCGAATGAATTAGAATGGATCATACGAATGAATTAGAATGGATCGTGCGAATGAATTAGAATGGATCGTACGAATGAATTAGAATGGATACATTCATACGAATGAATTAGAATAGCACGTACGAATATATTAGAGTAGATCGTGCGAATGAATTAGAATGGATCGTACATATGAATTACAATGGATCGTACGAATGAATTAGAATGGATACATTCGCATGAATGAATTAGAATAGCTCGTATGAATGAATTAGATTAGATCGTGCGAATGAATTTGAATGGATCATACGAATGACTTAGAATGGATCGTGCGAATGAATTAGAATGGATCATACGAATGAATTAGAATGGATACATTCGTACGAATTAATTAGAATAGCTCGTATGGATGAATTAGAATAGATCGTGCGAATGAATTAGAATGGATCATACGAATGAATAACAATGAATCATGCGAATAAATTAGAATGGATCATATGAATGAATTAGAATGGATACATTCATACGAATGAATTAGAATAGCTCGTATGAATAAATTAGAATAGATCGTACGAATGAATTAGAATGGATTGTGCGAATGAATTAGAATAGATCATACGAATAAATTAGTATGGATACATTCGTATGAATGAATTAGAATAGCTCGTACAAATGAATTAGAATAGATCGTGCGGATGAATTTAAATGAATCGTACGAATGAATTAAAATGGATCGTGCGAATGAATTATAATGGATCGCATGAATGAATTAGAATGGATACATTCGTACGAATGAATTAGAATATCTCATACGAATGAATTAGAATGGATCATGCGAATAAATTAGAATAGATCGTGCGAATGAATTAGAATGGATCGTACAAATGAATAAGAATGGATACATTCGTACGAATGAATTAGAATAGCTCGTACGAATGAATTAAATAGATCGTGCGAATGAATTAGAATGGATTGTATGAATGAATTAGAATGGATCATGCGAATGGATTAGAATGGATCGTACGAATGAATTAAAATAGATAGTTTCGTACAAATGAATTAGAATAGCTCGGACGAATGAATTAGAATAGATCGTGCGAATGAATTAGAATGGATCGTACAAATGAATTAGAATGGATCATGAGAATGAATTAGAATGGATCGTACGAATGAATTATAATGGATACATTTGTACGAATGAATTAGAATAGCTCGTACGAGTGGATTAGAATGGCTCGTACGAATGAATTAGAATGGATCGTGTGAATGAATTAGAATGGATCGTACGAATGAAATAGAATGGATCATACGAATGAATTAGAATGGATACATTCGTACGAATGAATTAAAATAGATTGTACGAATGAATTAGATTAGATCGTGCGACTGAATTAGAATTGATCGTACGAATGAATTAGAATGGATCGTGCGAAAGAATTAGAATGGATCTTATTCATTCGCACAAATGTATCCATTCAAATTCATTAGTACGATCCATTCTAATTAATTCGCACGATCCATTCTAATTCAGTCGTATGAATGTATCCATTTTAATTCATTCGTACGATCCATTCTAATTCATTCGTACGATCTAATTCATTCGTACGATCCATTTTTATTCATTCGTATGATCGATTCTAATTCATTCGCACGATCCATTCTAATTCATTCGTACGATCCATTCTAATTCATTCGTATGATCCATTCTAATTTATTCGTTCAAATATATTCATTCTAATTTATTCGTACGATCCATTCTAATTCATTCGCACGATCCATTCTAATTCATTCGCACGAATGTATCCATTCTAATTCATTTGCACGATCCATTCTAATTCATTCCTATGATCCATTCTAATTCAATCGTACGATCCATTCTAATTCATTCGCTCGAATGTACCCATTCTAATTCGTTCGTACGATCCATTTTAATTCGTTCGTACGATCCATTCTAATTCGTTCGTACGGTCCATTCTAATTCATTCGTATGATCCATTCTAATTCATTCCTACGATCTATTCTAATTCATTCGCTCAAATGTATCCATTCTAATTCATTCGTTCGATCCATTCTAATTCATTCGTAAGATCCATTCAAATTCATTCGCATAATCCATTCTAATTCATTCGTATGATCCATTCTAATTCATTCTCACGAATATAACCTTTCTAATTCATTTGTATGATCCATTCTAATTCATTCGTACGATCCATTCTAATCCATTCGTACGATCCATTCTAATCCATTCGTACGATCCATTCTAATCCATTCGTATGATCCATTCTAATTCATTCGTACGATCCATTCTAATTCATTCTTACAAATATAACCTTTCTAATTCATTTGTACGATCCATTCTAATTCATTCGTACGATCCATTCTAATCCATTCGTACGATCCATTCTAATCCATTCGTACGATCCATTCTAATTCATTCGCACGAATATAACCATTCTAATTCCTTCGTACGATCCATTCTAATTCATTCCTACGATCCATTCGAATTCATTCGCACGAATGTATCCATTCTAATTCATTTGCACGATCCATTCTAATTCATTTCTATGATCCATTCTAATTCATTCGTACGATCTATTCTAATTTATTCGTTCGATCTATTCTAATTCATTCGTACAATCCATTCAAATTCATTCGTATTATCCATTCTAATTCATTCGTACGATCCATTCTAATTCATTCGTACGAATGTATCCATTCTAATTCATTCGTACGAATGTATCCATTCTAATTCATTCGTACCATCCATTCTAATTCGTTCGCACGATCCATTCTAATTCATTCATATGATCCATTCTAATTCATTCCTACGATCTATTCTAATTCATTCGCTCGAATGTATCCATTCTAATTCATTCGTACAATCCATTCTAATTCATTCGCACGATCCATTCTAATTCATTCGTATGATCCATTCTAATTCATTCCTACGATCTATTATAATTCATTAGCTCGAATGTATCCATTCTAATTCCTTCGTATGATCCATACTAATTCATTCGTATGATCCATTCTAATTTATTCGTATGATCCATTCTAATTCATTCGTACGATCCATTCGATTTCATTCGCACGAATGTATCCATTCTAATTCATTCGTACGATCCATTCTAATTCATTCGCACTATCCATTCTAATTCATTCGCACGATCCATTCTAATTCATTCGTACGATCCATTCTAATTCATTCGCACGAATGTATCCATTCTAATTCATTTGTACGATCCATTCTAATTCATTCGTACAATGCGTTCTAATCCATTCGTACGATCCATTCTAATTCATTCCTATGATCCATTCTAATTCATTCGTACGATCCATTCTAATTCATTCCCTCGAATGCATCCATTCTAATTCATTCGTACGATCCATTCTAATTCGTTCATACGATCCATTCTAATTCATTCGCACGATCCATTCTAATTCATTCGTATGATATATTCGTGAGAATGAATTAGAATGGATCGTATGAATAAATTAGAATGGATACATTCGTGCGAATGAATTTGAATGAATCGTACAAATGAATTAGAATGGATCGTACGAATGAATTAGAATGGATTATGCGAATGAATTAGAATGGATTGTACGAATGAATTAGAATGGATACATTTGTGCGAATGAATTAGAATGGATCGTGCGAATGAATTAGAATGGATCGTATGAATGGATTAGAATGGATCGTACGAATGGATTAGAATGGATCGTACGAATGAATTAGAATGGATCGTACGAACGAATTAGAATGGTTACATTCGTGCGAATGAATTAGAATGAATCGTACGAATGGATTAGAATGGATCGTACGAATGGATTAGAATGGATCGTACGAATGGATTAGAATGGATCGTACAAATGAATAAGAAAGGTTACATTTGTGAGAATGAATTAGAATGGATCGTACGAATGAATTAGAATGGTTGTACAAATGGATTAGAATGGATCGTACGAATGAATCAGAATGGATCATAGAAATGAATTAGAAAGGTTACATTCGTGAGAATGAATTAGAATGGATCGTGCGAATGAATTAGAATTGATCATACGAATGAATTAGAATGGATCGTACGAATGAATTAGATTGCATCGTACGATCCATTTTAATTCATTCGCACGATCTATTCTAATTCATTCGTATGATCAATTCTAATTCATTCGCACGATCCATTCTAATTCATTCGTACGATCCATTCTAATTCATTCGCACGAATGTAACCATTCTAATTCATTCGTACGATCCATTCTAATTCATTCCTACGATCCATTCTAATTCATTCGCACGAATGTATCCATTCTAATTCATTTGCACGATCCATTGTAATCCATTCGTACGATCCTTTCTAATCCATTCGTATGATCCATTCTAATGCATTTGTACGATTCATTCATATTCATTCGTACGATCCATTCTAATTCATTCGTACGATCTAATTCTAGTCCATTCGTACGATCCATTCTAATTCGTTCGTATGATCCATTCTAATTCATTCGTATGATACATTCGTGAGAATGAATTAGAATGGATCGTACGAATAAATTAGAATGGATACATTCGTGCGAATGAATTAGAATGGATCGTACAAATGAATTAGAATGGATCGTACGAATGAATTAGAATAGATCATGCGAATGAATTAGAATGGATTGTACGAATGAAGTAGAATGGATACATTTGTGCGAATGAATTAGAATGGATCGTGCGAATGAATTAGAATGGATCGTATAAAAGGATTAGAATGGATCATACGAATGAATTAGAATGGATCGTACAGACGAATTAGAATGGTTACATTCGTGCGAATGAATTAGAATGGATCGTACGAATGGATTAGAATGGATCGTACGAACGGATTAGAATGGATCGTACGAATGAATTAGAATCGATCGTACAAATGAATTAGAAAGGTTACATTTGTAAGAATGAATTAGAATGGATCGTATGAATGTATTAGAATGGATCGTACGAATGGATTAGAATGGATCGTACGAATGGATTAGAATGGATCGTACGAATGAATTAGAATGGATCATACAAATGAATTAGAAAGGTTACATTCATGAGAATGAATTAGAATGGATCGTGCGAATGAATTAGAATTGATCATACGGATGAATTAGAATGGATTGTACGAAAGAATTAGATTGCATCGTACGATCCTTTCTAATTCATTCGCACGATCCATTCTAATTCATTCGTATGATCAATTCTAATTCATTCGCACGATCCATTCTAATTCATTCGTACGATCCATTCTAATTCATTCGCACAAATGTAACCTTTCTAATTCATTCGTACGATCCATTCTAATTCATTCCTACGATCCATTCTAATTCATTACCACGAATGTATCCATTCTAATTCATTCGTACGATCCATTCTAATTAATTCGCACAAATGTATCCATTCTAATTCATTCGTACGATCC
The DNA here is from genome assembly GCA_947650365.1 of Chamaelirium japonicum. Classification (NCBI taxonomy): domain Eukaryota; kingdom Viridiplantae; phylum Streptophyta; class Magnoliopsida; order Liliales; family Melanthiaceae; genus Chamaelirium; species Chamaelirium japonicum. The sequence goes on from CANTAL010000175.1 coordinate 135,652, forward strand.
ATTCTAATTTATTCGTTCAAATTTATCCATTCTAATTCATTCGTACGATCCATTCTAATTCATTCGCACGATCCATTCTAATTCATTCGCACGAATGTATCCATTCTAATCCATTCTAATTCATCGCACGAATCCGTTCTAATTCATTCGCACGAATGTATCCATTATAATTCATTCGTGCGAATGAATTAGAACGGATTCGTGCGATGAATTAGAATGGATCGTACGAATGAATTAGAATGGATCGTATGAATAAATTAGAATGGATCATACGAATGAATTTGAATGGATCGTACAAATGAATTAGAAAGGTTACATTTGTGAGAATGAATTAGAATGGATCATACAAATGAATTAGAATGGATCGTACGAATGGATTAGAATGGATCGTACGAATGGATTAGAATGGATCGTACGAATGGATTAGAATGGATCGTACGAATGAATTAGAATGGATCATACGAATGAATTAGAAAGGTTACACTTGTGAGAATGAATTAGAATGGATCGTACGAATGAATTAGAATGGATCATGCGAATTAATTTGAATGGATCGTACGAATGAATAAGAATGGATCGTACGAATGAATTAGAATGGATCGTACGAATGTATCCATTCTAATTCATTCGTACGATCCATTCTAATTCGTTCATATGATCCATTCTAATTCGTTCGTACGATCCATTCTAATTCGTTCGTACGATCCATTCTAATTCATTCGCACGATCCATTCTAATTCATTCGCACGATCCATTCTAATTCTTTCATATGATCCATTCTAATTCATTCGCATGAATGTATCCATTCTAATTCATTCGCACGATCTATTCTAATTCATTCGTATAATCCATTCTAATTCATTCGTACGATCCATTCTAATTCATTCGCACTATCCATTCTAATTCATTCGTACGATCCATTCTAATTCATTCGTACGATCCATTCTAATTCATTCGTACAAATGTATCCATTCTAATTCATTCGTACGATCCATTCTAATTCATTCATACGATCTATTCTTATTCATTCGCACGAATGTATCCATTCTAATTCATTCGCACAATCCAATCTAATTCAAACGTACGATCCATTCTAATTCATTCACATGATGTATTCGAATTCATTTGTACGATCCATTCCAATTCTTTTGTACGATCCATTTTAATTCATTCGCATGATCCATTCTAATTCATTCGTATAATACATTCATACGACTGAATTAGAATGGATTGTACGAATGAATTAGAATTGATCATACGAATGAATTAGAGTGGATCGTATGAATGAATTAGAATGGATCGTGCGAATGAATTAGAATGGATCGTACAAATAAATAAGAATGGATCGTACGATTGATTCTAATTCATTCGTACGATCCATTCTAATGCATTCGTACGATTCATTCTAATTCATTCGCACGATCCATTCTAATTCATTCGTATGATCCATTCTAATTTATTTGCACGAATATACGATCCATTCTAATTTATTCGCAAAAATGTATCTATTCTAATTCATTCGTACAATCCATTCTTATTTATTCGTACAAATGTATCCATTCTAATTCATTCGTACGATCCATTCTAATTCATTCGTACGATTCATTCTAATTCATTCGCACGATCTATTCTAATTCATTCGTACGATCCAGTCTAATTCATTCGCACAAATGTATCCATTCTAATTCATTCGTACAATCCATTCTAATTCATTCGCACGATCAATTCTAATTCATTCATATGATCCATTCTAATTCATTCCTAAGATCTATTCTAATTCATTCGCTCGAATGTATCCATTCTAATTCATTCGTTCGATCCATTCTAATTCATTCGTACGATCCATTCAAATTCATTCGCATGATCCATTCAAATTCATTCGTATGATCCATTCTTATTCATTCTCACGAATGTAACCTTTCTAATTCATTTGTACGATCCATTCTAATTCATTCGCTCGAATGTATCCATTCTAATTCATTCGTATGATCCACTCTAATTCATTCGCATAATCCATTCTAATTCAGTCATATGAATGTATCATACGAATGAATTAGAATGGATCATGCGAATGAATTAAAATGGATCGTACAAATGAATTGGAATGGATCGTATGAATGAATTAGAATGGATCGTACGAATGAATTAGAATGGATACATTCGAGCGAATGAATTAGAATAGATCGAACAAATGAATTAGAAAGGTTACATTCGTGAGAATGAATTAGAATGGATCGTACGAATGAATTAGAATGGATCATGCGAATGAATTTGAATGGATCGTACGAATGAATTAGAATGGATCGAACGAATGAATTAGAATGGATATATTCGAGCGAATGAATTAGAATAGATCCTAGGAATGAATTAGAATGGATCATACGAATGAATTAGAATGGATCGTGCGAATAAATTAGAATGGATTGTACGAATGAATTAGAATGGATCGTACGAATGAATTAGAATGGTTACAATCGTGCGAATGAATTAGAATGGATCGGGCGAATGTATTAGAATGGATTGTATGAAAGAATTAGACTGGATCGTACGAATGAATTAGAATGGATACATAGGAATGAATTAGAATGGATCGTACGAATGGATTAGAATGGATCGTACGAATGGATTAGAATGGATCATACGAATGGATTAGAATGGATCGTGCGAATGAATTAGAATGAATCGTATGAATGCATTAGAATGGATCATACGAATGAATTAGAATGAATCATACGCTCCATTCTAAGTCATTCGTACGATCCATTCTAATTCATTCTCACGAATGTAACCTTTCTAATTCATTTGTATGATCCATTCTAATTCATTCGTACGATCCATTCTAATTCATTCGTACGATCCATTCTAATTCATTCGCACGAATGTAACCATTCTAATTTATTCGTACGATCCATTCTAATTCATTCCTACGATCCATTCTAATTCATTCGCACGAATGTATCCATTCTAATTCATTTGCACGATCTATTCTAATTCATTCCTATGATCCATTCTAATTCATTCGTACGATCCATTCTAATTCATTCACTCGAATGTATCCATTCTATTTCATTCGTACGATCCATTCTAATTCGTTCATACGATCCATTCTAATTCGTTCGTACGATCCATTCTAATTCGTTCGTACGATCCATTCTAATTCATTCACACGAATGTATCCATTCTAATGCATTTGTACGATTCATTCTAATTCATTCGCACGATCCATTCTAATTCATTCGTACGATCCATTCTTATTCATTTATACGATCCATTCTAATTTATTAGCATGAATATACGATCCATTCTAATTTATTCGCAAGAATGTATCCATTCTAATTCATTCGTACGATCTATTCTAATTCAATCGCAAGATCCATTCTAATTCATTCATACGATCCATTATAATTCATTCGTACGATCCATTCTAATTCATTCGCACGATCCATTCTAATTCATTCGTACAAATGTATCCATTCTAATTCATTTGTACGATCCATTCTAATTCATTCGTACGATGCATTCTAATTCATTCGCACAAATGTATCCATTCTAATTCATTCGTACGATCCATTCTAATTCATTCGCACGATCCATTCTAATTCATTCGTACGATCCATTCTAATCCATTCATACGATCCATTCTAACTCATTCTCACAAATGTATCTATTCTAATTCATTCGTACGATCCATTCTAATTCATTCTCACGAATGTAACCTTTCTAATTCATGTGTACGATCCATTCTAATTCTTTCGTACGATCCATTCTAATTCATTCGTACGATCCATTCTAATTCATTCTCACAAATGTAACCTTTCTAATTCATTTGTACGATCCATTCTAATTCATTCGATCCATTCTAATTCATTCGCAAGATACATTCTAATTTATTCGCACGATCCATTCTAATTCATTCGTATGATCCATTCTAGTTCATTCCTACGATCTATTCTAATTCATTCGCATGATCCATTCTAATTCATTCGTTCGATCCATTCTAATTCATTCGTACAATCCATTCAAATTCATTCGCATGATCCATTCTAATTCATTCGTACGATCCATTCTAATTCATTCGTACGAATGTATCCATTCTAATTCATTCGTACAATCCATTCTAATTCATTCGCACGATCTATTCTAATTCATTCGTATGATCCATTCTAATTCATTCCTACGATCTATTCTAATTCATTCGCTCGAATGTATCCATTCTAATTCATTCGTACAATCCATTCTAATTCATTCGCACGATCAATTCTAATTCATTCGTATGATCCATTCTAATTCATTCCTACGATCTATTCTAATTCATTCGCTCGAATGTATCCATTCTATTTCATTCGTACGATCCATTCTAATTCATTCGTACGATCCATTCTAATTTATTCGCATAATCCATTCGTACGATCCATTCTAATCCATTCGTACGATCCATTCTAATTCATTCGTACGATCCATTCTAATTCATTCATACGATCCATTCTAATTCATTCGTATGATCAATTCTAATTCATTCGTACGATCCATTCTAATTCATTCGCACAAATATATCCATTCTAATTCATTCGTACGATCCTTTCTTATTCATTCGCTCGAATGTATCCATTCTAATTTATTCGTACGATCCATTCTAATTCATTCGCACGATCCATTCTAATTCATTCGCACGAATGTATCCATTCTAATTCATTTGCACGATCCATTCTAATTCATTCCTATGATCCATTCTAATTCATTCGTACAATCCATTCTAATTCATTCGCACGATCCATTCGAATTCATTCGTACGATCCATTCTAATTCATTCGCATGAATGTAACCATTCTAATTCATTCGTACGATCCATTCTAATTCATTCCTACGATCCATTCTAATTCATTCGCATGAATGTAACCTTTCTAATTCATTTGTACGATCCAATCTAATTCATTCGTACGATCCATTCAAATCCATTCGTACGATCCATTCTAATCCATTCGTACGATCCATTCTAATTCATTCGCATGAATGTAACCATTCTAATTCATTCGTACGATCCATTCTAATTCACTCCTACGATCCATTCTAATTCATTCGCACGAATGTATCCATTCTAATTCGTTTGCACGATCCATTCTAATTCATTCCTATGATCCATTCTAATTCATTCGTATGATCCATTCTAATTCATTCGCACGAATGTATCCATTCTAATTCATTTGCACGATCTATTATAATTCATTCCTTTCTAATTCATTAGAATGGATCGTGCGAATGAATTAGAATGGATTCGTGCGAATGAATTAGAATGGATCGTACGAATGAATTAGAATGGATCATACAAATGAATTAGAAATGTTACATTTATGAAAATGAATTAGAATGGATCGTATGAACGAATTAGAATGGATCGTACGAATGGATTAGAATGGATCGTACGAATGGATTAGAATGGATCGTACGAATGGATTAGAATGGATAGTACGAATAAATTAGAATGGATCATACAAATGAATTAGAAAGGTTACATTCGTGAGAATGAATTAGAATGGATCGTATGAACGAATTAGAATGGATCGTACGAATGAATTAGAATGGATACATTCGAGCGAATGAATTAGAATAGATCGTAGGAATGAATTAGAATGGATCATACGAATGAATTAGAATGGATCGTGCGAATAAATTAGAATGGATTGTACGAATGAATTAGAATGGATACATTCGTGCGAATGAATTAGAATGCATCGGACGAATGAATTAGAATGGATCGTACGATTCATTCTAATTCATTCGTACGATCCATTCTAATTCGTTCGTACGATCCATTCTAATTCATTCGCACGATCTATTCTAATTCATTCGTACGATTCATTCTAATTCATTCGTATGAGCTATTCTAAATCATTCGTACGATCCATTCTAATTCATTCGTACGATCCATTCTAATCCATTCGTACGATCCATTCTAATTCATTCTCACGATCCATTCTAATGCATTCGTACGATCCATTCTAATTCATTTGTACGATCTATTCTAATTCATTCGCATGATCCATTCTAATTCCTTCGTACGATCCATTCTAATTCATTCGTACAATCCATTCAAATTCATTCGTACGATGCAATCTAATTCATACGCACAAATGTATCTATTCTAATTCATTCGTACAATGCGTTCTAATCCATTCGTACGATCCATTCTAATCCATTTGTACGATCCATTCTAATTCATTCGCACGATCCATTCTAATTCATTCGTACAACTCAGTCGTACGATCCAATCTTATTCATTTGTATGATCCATTCTAATTCATTCGCACGAATGTAACCATTCTAATTCATTCGTACGATCCATTCTAATTCATTCCTACGATCCATTATAATTCAATCGCACGAATGTATCCATTCTAATTCATTTGCACGATCCATTCTAATTCATTCCTATGATCCATTCTAATCCATTCGTATGATCCATTCTAATTCAAACGTACGATCCATTCTAATTCATTCGTACGATCCATTCTAGTTCGTTCCTACGATCTATTCTAATTCATTCGTTCGAATGTATCCATTCTAATTCATTCGTACGATCCATTCTTATTCATTTGTACGATCCAATCTAATTCATTCGCACAAATGTATCTATTCTAATTCATTCGTACAATGCGTTCTAATCCATTCGTACGATCCATTCTAATCCATTTGTACGATCCATTCTAATTCATTCGCACGATCCATTCTAATTCATTCGTACAACTCATTCGTACGATCCATTCTTGTTCCTTTGTATGATCCATTCCAATTCATTCGCACGAATGTATCCATTCTAATTCATTCGTACGATCCATTCTAATTCATTCCTACGATCCATTCTAATTCATTCGTACGAATGTATCCATTCTAATTCATTTGCACGATCCATTTTAATTCATTCCTATGATCCATTCTAATTCAATCGTACGATCCATTCTAAATCAAACGTACGATCCATTCTAATTCATTCGTACGATCCATTCTAATTCATTCCTACGATCTATTCTAATTCATTCGCTCGAATGTATCCATTCTAATTCATTCGTACGATCCATTCTTATTCAAATCCATTCAAATTCATTCGCATGATCCATTCTAATTCATTCGTACGATCCATTCAAATTCATTCGCACGAATGTATCCATTCTAATTCATTCGTACAATCCATTCTAATTCATTCGCACGATCCATTCAAATTCATTCGTATGATCCATTCTAATTCATTCCTACGATCTATTCTAATTCATTCGCTCGAATGTATCCATTCTAATTCATTCGTACGATCCATTCTAATTCATTCGTACGATCCATTCTAATCCATTTGTACGATCCATTCTAATTCATTTGCACGATCCATTCTAATTCATTCGCACGAATGTATCCATTCTAATTCATTTGCACGATCCATTCTAATTCATTCCTATGATCCATTCTAATTCATTCGTACAATCCATTCTAATTCATTCGCACAATCCATTCGAATTCATTCGTACGATCCATTCTAATTCATTCGCATGAATGTAACCATTCTAATTCATTCGTACGATCCATTCTAATTCATTCCTACGATCCATTCTAATTCATTCGCATGAATGTAACCTTTCTAATTCATTTGTACGATCCAATCTAATTCATTCGTACGATCCATTCAAATCCATTCGTACGATCCATTCTAATCCATTCGTACGATCCATTCTAATTCATTCGCATGAATGTAACCATTCTAATTCATTCGTACGATCCATTCTAATTCACTCCTACGATCCATTCTAATTCATTCGCACGAATGTATCCATTCTAATTCGTTTGCACGATCCATTCTAATTCATTCCTATGATCCATTCTAATTCATTCGTATGATCCATTCTAATTCATTCGCACGAATGCATCCATTCTAATTCATTTGCACGATCTATTATAATTCATTCCTTTCTAATTCATTAGAATGGATCGTGCGAATGAATTAGAATGGATTCGTGCGAATGAATTAGAATGGATCGTACGAATGAATTAGAATGGATCATACAAATGAATTAGAAATGTTACATTTATGAAAATGAATTAGAATGGATCGTATGAACGAATTAGAATGGATCGTACGAATGGATTAGAATGGATCGTACGAATGGATTAGAATGGATCGTACGAATGGATTAGAATGGATAGTACGAATAAATTAGAATGGATCATACAAATGAATTAGAAAGGTTACATTCGTGAGAATGAATTAGAATGGATCGTTTGAACGAATTAGAATGGATCGTACGAATGAATTAGAATGGATACATTCGAGCGAATGAATTAGAATAGATCGTAGGAATGAATTAGAATGGATCATACGAATGAATTAGAATGGATCGTGCGAATAAATTAGAATGGATTGTACGAATGAATTAGAATGGATACATTCGTGCGAATGAATTAGAATGCATCGGACGAATGAATTAGAATGGATCGTACGATTCATTCTAATTCATTCGTACGATCCATTCTAATTCGTTCGTATGATCCATTCTAATTCATTCGCACGATCTATTCTAATTCATTCGTACGATTCATTCTAATTCATTCGTATGAGCTATTCTAAATCATTCGTACGATCCATTCTAATTCATTCGTACGATCCATTCTAATCCATTCGTACGATCCATTCTAATTCATTCTCACGATCCATTCTAATGCATTCGTACGATCCATTCTAATTCATTTGTACGATTTATTCTAATTCATTCGCATGATCCATTCTAATTCCTTCGTACGATCCATTCTAATTCATTCGTACAATCCATTCAAATTCATTCGTACGATGCAATCTAATTCATACGCACAAATGTATCTATTCTAATTCATTCGTACAATGCGTTCTAATCCATTCGTACGATCCATTCTAATCCATTTGTACGATCCATTCTAATTCATTCGCACGATCCATTCTAATTCATTCGTACAACTCAGTCGTACGATCCAATCTTATTCATTTGTATGATCCATTCTAATTCATTCGCACGAATGTAACCATTCTAATTCATTCGTACGATCTATTCTAATTCATTCCTACGATCCATTATAATTCAATCGCACGAATGTATCCATTCTAATTCATTTGCACGATCCATTCTAATTCATTCCTATGATCCATTCTAATCCATTCGTATGATCCATTCTAATTCAAACGTACGATCCATTCTAATTCATTCGTACGATCCATTCTAGTTCGTTCCTACGATCTATTCTAATTCATTCGCTCGAATGTATCCATTCTAATTCATTCGTACGATCCATTCTTATTCATTTGTACGATCCAATCTAATTCATTCGCACAAATGTATCTATTCTAATTCATTCGTACAATGCGTTCTAATCCATTCGTACGATCCATTCTAATCCATTTGTACGATCCATTCTAATTCATTCGCACGATCCATTCTAATTCATTCGTACAACTCATTCGTACGATCCATTCTTGTTCCTTTGTATGATCCATTCCAATTCATTCGCACGAATGTATCCATTCTAATTCATTCGTACGATCCATTCTAATTCATTCCTACGATCCATTCTAATTCATTCGTACGAATGTATCCATTCTAATTCATTTGCACGATCCATTCTAATTCATTCCTATGATCCATTCTAATTCAATCGTACGATCCATTCTAAATCAAACGTACGATCCATTCTAATTCATTCGTACGATCCATTCTAATTCATTCCTACGATCTATTCTAATTCATTCGCTTGAATGTATCCATTCTAATTCATTCGTACGATCCATTCTTATTCAAATCCATTCAAATTCATTCGCATGATCCATTCTAATTCATTCGTACGATCCATTCAAATTCATTCGCACGAATGTATCCATTCTAATTCATTCGTACAATCCATTCTAATTCATTCGCACGATCCATTCAAATTCATTCGTATGATCCATTCTAATTCATTCCTACGATCTATTCTAATTCATTCGCTCGAATGTATCCATTCTAATTCATTCGTACGATCCATTCTAATTCATTCGTACGATCCATTCTAATCCATTTGTACGATCCATTCTAATTCATTTGCACGATCCATTCTAATTCATTCGCACGAATGTATCCATTCTAATTCATTTGCACGATCCATTCTAATTCATTCCTATGATCCATTCTAATTCATTCGTACGATCCATTCTAATTCATTCGCTCGAATGTATTAATTCTAATTCATTCGTACGATCCATTCTAATTCGTTCATACGATCCATTCTAATTCGTTCGTACGCTCCATTGTAATTCGTTCGTACGATTCATTCTAATTCATTCGTACGATCCATTCGAATGCATTCGTACGATTCATTCTAATTCGATTAGAATGGATTGTATGAATATATTAGAATGGATCATACAAATGAATTAGAAAGGTTACATTCATGAGAATGAATTAGAATGTATCGTGCGAATGAATTAGAATGGATCGTATGAATGGATTAGAATGGATCGTACGAATGAATTAGAATGGATCGTACAAATGAATTAGAAAGGTTACATTTGAGAAAATGAATTAGAATAGATCGGAGGAATGAATTAGAATGGATCGTGCGAATGAATTAGAATGAATCGTACGAATGAATTAGAATGGATCGTATGAATGAATTAGAATGGATCGTGCGAATGAATTAGAATAGATCGTACGAATGAATTAGAATGGATCATACAAATGAATTAGAAAGGTTACATTCGTGAGAATGAATTAGAATGGATCGTACGAATGAATTAGAATGGATCATGAGAATGAATTTGAATGGATCGTACGAATGAATTAGAATGGATCGAACGAATGAATTAGAATAGATATATTCGAGCGAATGAATTAGAATAGATTGTAGGAATGAATTAGAATGGATCATACGAATGAATTAGAATGGATACATTCGTGCGAATGAATTAGAATGGATCGTAGGAATGAATTAGAATGGATCGTACGAATAAACTAGAATGGATACATTCGTGCAAATGAATTAGAATGGATCATATGAAATAGATCGTACAAATGAATCGTACGAATGAATTAGAATGGATCATACAAATGAATTAGAATGGATTGTGCGAATGAATTAGACTTGATCATACGAATGAATTAGAATGGATTATACGAATGAATTAGAATGGATCATATGAAAGAATTAGAATGGATCGTGCGAATGAATTAGATAGAATCGTACGAATGAATTAGAATGGACATATTCGTGCGAATGAATTAGATTGCATCGGACGAATGAATTTGAATGGATTGTACGAATGAATTAGAATGGATCGTACGAATGAATTAGAATGGATCATGCGAATGAATTAGAATAGATCGTACGAATGAATTAGAATGGATCGTACGCACGATCCATTCTAATTCATTCGTACGATCCATTCTAATTCAATCGTATGATCAATTCTAATTCATTCATACAATCCATTCTAATTCAGTCGTATGAATGTATCATACGAATGAATTAGAATGGATCATGCGAATGAATTAAAATGGATCGTACAAATGAATTGGAATAGATCGTACGAATGAATTAGAATACATCATGTGAATGAATTTGAATGGATCGTACGTTTGAATTAGATTGGATCGTGCGAATGAATTAGAATAGCTCGTATGATCCATTCTAATTCATTCGTACGATCCATTCTAATTCATTCGCAAGAATGAATTAGAATGGATCGTGCAAATGAATTAGAATGGATACATTCGTGCGAATGAATTAGAATGGATCGTAGGAATGAATTAGAATGGATCGTAAGAATGAATTAGAAGGGATTAGAATGGATCGTACAAATGAATTAGAATGGATCGTACGAATGGATTAGAATGGATCGTACGAATGTATTAGAATGGATTGTACGAATGGATTAGAACGCATTGTACGAATGAATTAGAATAGATACATTTGTGCGAATGAATTAGATTGCATCGTACGAATGAATTTGAATGGATCGAGCGAATGAATTAGAATGGATTGTACGAATGAATTAGAATGGTTACATTCGTGCGAATGAATTAGAATGGATCGGACGAATGAATTAGAATGGATCGTACGATTCATTCTAATTGATTCGTACGATCCATTCTAATTCATTCGCTCGAATGTATCGTACGAATGAATTAGAATGGATACATTCGAGCGAATGAATTAGAATGGATCGTACGAACGAATTAGAATGGATCATAGGAATGAATTAGAAAGGTTACATTTGTGAGAATGAATTAGAATGGATCGTACGAATGAATTAGAATGGATCATGCGAATGAATTAGAATGAATCGTACGAATGGATTAGAATGGATCGTACGAATGGATTAGAACGCATTGTACGAATGAATTAGAATAGATACATTTGTGCGAATGAATTAGATTGTATCGTACGAATGAATTTGAATGGATTGTACGAATGAATTAGAATGGATCGTACAAATGAATTAGAATGGATCATGCAAATGAATTAGAATAGATCGTACGAATGAATTAGAATGGATCGTGCGAACGAATTAGAATGGATCGTATGAACGAATTAGAATGGATCGTACGAATGAATTAGAATGGATACATTCGAGCTAATGAATTAGAATGGATCGTACGAATGAATTAGAATGGATCATAGGAATGAATTAGAATGGATCGTACGAATGAATTAGAATGGATCGTACAAATGAATTAGAATGGATACATTTGTGCGATGAATAAGAATGGAACGTATGAATGAATTAGAATAGATCGTAGGAATGAATTAGAATGGATCGTACGAATGAATTAGAATGGATCGTAGGAATGAATTAGAATGGATCCACCGAATGAATTAGAATGGATCGTACGAATGAATTAGAATGAATCATATGAATGAATTAGAATGGATCATACGAATGAATTAGAATGGTTACATTCGTGCGAATGAATTAGAATGGATCGTACGAATGGATTAGAATGGATCGTACGAATGAATTAAAATGGATACATTCATACGACTGAATTAGAATGGATCGTGCAAATTAATTAGAATGGATCGTACGAATGAATTTGAATGGATACATTTGTGCGAATGAATCTGAATGTATTGTATGAATGAATTACAATGGATCGTACGAATGAATTACAATGGATCGTACGAATGAATTAGATGGATACATTCGTGCGAATGAATTAGAATGGATCGGATGAATGAATTAGAATGGATCGTATGAATGAATTAGAATGGATCGTGTGAATGAATTAGAATGAATCGTACGAATGCATTAGGATGGATACATTCATGCGAATGAATTAGAATGGATCGTACGAATGAATTAGAATGGATCGTGTGAATGAATTAGAATGGATCAGAATGGATCGTACGTTTGAATTAGAATGGATACATTCGTGCGAATGAATTAGAATGGATCGTACGAATGAATTAGAATGGATTGTGCGAATGAATTAAAAAGGATTGTACGAATGAATTAGAATGGATCGTACGAATGAATTAGAATGAATCGTACGATCCATTCTAATTCATTCGTCCGATCCATTCTAATTCATTTATACGATCCATTCTAATTCATTCGCACGAATGTATCCATTCTAATTCATTCGTACGATCCATTCTAATTCATTCGTATGATCAATTCTAATTCATTCGCACGATCCATTCAAATTCATTCGTACGATCCATTCTAATTCATTCGCAAGAATGTATCCATTCTAATTCATTCGTACGATCCATTCTAATTCATTCGCACGAATGTATCCATTCTAATTCATTCACACGAATGTAACCATTCTAATTCATTCGCACGATCCATTCTAATTCATTCGTACGATCCATTCTAATCCATTCGTACGATCCATTCTAATTCATTCGCACAAATATAACCATTCTAATTCATTCATATGATCCATTCTAATTCATTCGTACGATCCATTCTAATTCATTCGTATGATCCTTTCTAATTCATTCGTACGTTCCATTCTAATTCATTTGCATGAATGTATCCATTCTAATTTATTCGTACGATCCAGTCTAATTCATTCGTACGATCCATTCTAATTCATTCGCACGAATATAGATAGTACGAATGGATTAGAATGGATCGTACGAATGAATTAGAATGGATCATATGAAAGAATTAGAATTGATCGTGTGAATGAATTAGAAAGGATCGTACGAATGAATTAGAATGGATATATTCGTGCGAATGAATTAGAATGGATCGTACGAATGAATTAGAATGGATATATTTATGCGAATGAATTAGAATGGATCGAAAGAATGAATTAGAATGGACACATTTGTGCGAATGAATTAGAATGGATCATACGAATGAATTAGAATAGATATATTCATGCGAATGAATTAGAATGGATCGTACGAATGAATTAGAATGGACTGTACGAATGAATTAGAATGGATACATTCGTGCGAATGAATTAGAATGGATCGTGCGAATGAATTAGAATGGATTAGAATGGATCGTACGAATGGATTAGAATGGATCGTACGAATGAATTAGAATGGATCGTACAAATGAATTAGAAAGGTTACATTTGTGAGAATGAATTAGAATGGATCGTACGAATGAATTAGAATGGATCGTACGAATGGATTAGAATGGATCGAACGAATGAATTAGAATGGATACATTCGAGCGAATGAATTAGAATGGATCGTACGAATGAATTAGAATGGATCATGCGAATGAATTTGAATGAATCGTACGAATGAATTAGAATGGATCATACAAATGAATTAGAAAGGTTACATTCGTGAGAATGAATTAGAATGAATCGGACGAATGAATTAGAATAGATTATGCGAATGAATTTGAATGGATCGTACGAATGAGTTAGAATGGATCATACAAATGAATTAGAAAGGTTACATTCGTGAGAATGAATTAGAATGGATCGTACGAATGAATTAGAATGGATCGTACGAATGAATTAGAATGGATATATTCGAGCGAATGAATTAGAATGGATCGTACGAATGAATTAGAATGGATCGTGCGAATGAATTAGAGTGGATCGTATATTCGTGCAAATAAATTAGAATGGATCGTACAAATTAATTAGAATGGATACATTTGCGCGAATGAATTAGAATAGATTAGAATGGATCGTACAAATGGATTAGAATCCATTCTAATTCATTTGTATGATCCATTCTAATTCATCGCACGATCCATTCTAATTCATTCGCTCGAATGTATCCATTCTAATTCATTCGTACGATCCATTCTAATTCATTCGTACGATCCATTCTACTTCATTCATACGATCCATTCTAATTCATTCGTATGATCTAGTCTAATTCATTCGCTCGAATGTATCCATTCTAATTCATTCGTACGATCCATTCTAATTCGTTCATACGATCCATTCTAATTCATTCGCACGAATGTAATCTAATTCATTCGCACAAATGTATCTATTCTAATCCATTCGTACGATCCATTCTAATTCATTCATACAAATGTATCCATTCTAATTCATTCGTACGATCCATTCTAATTCATTCATACGATCCATTCTAATTCATTCGCTCGAATGTATCCATTCTAATTCATTCGTATGATCCAGTCTAATTCATTCGTACGATCCATTCTAATTCATTCGCACGATCCATTCTAATTCATTCGCACAAATGTATCCATTCTAATTTATTCTAATTCATTTGCTCGAATGTATCCATTCTAATTCATTCGTACGATTCATTCTAATTCATTCGTACGATCCATTCTAATTCATTCGTACGATCCATTCTAATTCATTCACACGAATGTAACCTTTCTAATTCATTTGTATGATCCATTCTAATTCATTGGTACGATCCATTCAAATTCATTCGCATGATCCATTCTAATTCATTCGTACAATCCATTCTAATTCATTCGCTCGAATGTACGATCCATTCTAATTCATTCGTACGATCCATTCTAATTAATTCCTACGATCCATTCTAATGTATTCGCACGAATGTAACCATTCTAATTCATTTGCACGATCCATTCTAATTCATTCCTACGATCCATTCTAATTCATTCGCACGAATGTATCCATTCTAAATCATTTGCATGATCCATTCTAATTCATTCGTACGATCCATTCTAATCCATTCGTACGATCCATTCTAATTCATTCGAACGATCCATTCTAATTCATTCATCTGATCAATTCTAATTCATTCGCACGATCCATTCTAATTCATTTGTATGATCCATTCTAATTCAATTCGTGCAATCCATTCAAATTCATTCGCACAAATGTATCCATTCTAATTCATTCGTATGATCCATTCTAATTCATTCACTCGAATGTATCCATTGTAATTCTTTCGTACGATCCATTCTAATTCATTCGTACAATCCATTCTAATTCATTCGTACGATGCAATCTAATTCATTCGCACAAATGTATCTATTCTAATCCATTCGTACGGATCCATTCTAATTCATTCGTACGATCCATTCTAATCCATTCGTACGATCCATTCTAATTCATTCACACGTACGATCCATTCTAATCCATTCGTACGATCCATTCTAATTTATTCATACAAATGTGTCCATTCTAACTCATTCGCTCGAATGTATCCATTCTAATTAATTCTCACGAATGTAACCTTTCTAATTCATTTGTATGATCCATTCTAATTCATTCGTATGATCCATTCTAATCCATTCGTACGATCCATTCTAATCCATTCGTATGATCCATTCTAATTCATTCGTACGATCCATTCTAATTCATTCTCACAAATGTAACCTTTCTAATTCATTTGTACGATCCATTCTAATTTATTCGTACGATCCATTCTAATCCATTCGTATGATCCATACTAATCCATTCGTACGATCCATTCTAATTCATTCGCACGTACGATCCATTCTAATCCATTCGTACGATCCATTCTAATTTATTCATACAAATGTATCCATTCTAATTCATTCGCTCGAATGTATCCATTCTAATTCATTCTCACGAATGTAACCTTTCTAATTCATTTTCGTACGATCCATTCTAATTCATTCTCATGAATATAACCTTTCTAATTCATTTGTATGATCCATTCTAATCCATTCGTACGATCCATTCTAATCCATTCGTACGATCCATTCTAATCCATTCGTATATCCATTCTAATCCATTCGTACGATCCATTCTAAACCAATCGTACGATCCATTCTAATTCATTCGCACGAATGTAACCATTCTAATTCATTCGTACGATCCATTCTAATTCATTCCTACGATCTATTCTAATTCATTCGCACGAATGTAACCATTCTAATTCATTCGTACGATCCATTCTAATTCATTCCTAGGATCCATTCTAATTCATTCGCACGAATGTATCCATTCTAATTCATTTGCACGATCCATTCTAATTCATTCCTATGATCCATTCTAATTCATTCGTACGATCCATTCTAATTCATTCGCTCGAATGTATCAATTCTAATTCATTCGTACGATCTATTCTAATTCGTTCATACGATCCATTCTAATTCGTTCGTACGATCCATTCTAATTCGTTCGTACGATCCATTCTAATTCGTTCGTACGATTCATTCTAATTTATTCATACGATCCATTCTAATGCATTCATACGATTCATTCTAATTCATTCGCACGATCCATTCTAATTCATTCGTACGATCCATTCTTATTCATTCATACGATCCATTCTAATTCATTCGCACAAATGTGTACGAATGAATTAGAATGGAGACATTCGAGCGAATGAATTAGAATGGATCATAGGAATGAATTAGAATGGATCATAGGAATGAATTAGAATGGATCATGCAAATGAATTAGACTGGATACATTCATACGAATGAATTAGAATGGATCGTATGAATGAATTAGAATGGATTGTGCGAATGAATTAGAATGGATCGCATGAATGAATAAGAATGGATCGTACGAATGAATTAGAATGGATCGTGCAAATGAATTAGAATGGATACATTCGTGCGAATGAATTAGAATGGATCGTGCGAATGAATTAGAATGGATCGTACGAATGAATTAGAATGGATATATTTGAACGAATAAATTAGAATGGATCATACGAATGAATTAGAATGGATCGTACAAATGAATTAGAATTGATCCTACGAATGAATTAGAATGGATAGTGTGAATGAATTAGAATGGATTGTACGAATGAGTTAGAATGGATTGTATGAATTAATTAGAATAGATCGTGCGAATGAATTAGAATGGATCGTACGAAAGAATTATAATGGATCATACGAATGAAATAGAATGGATCATACGAATGAATTAGAATCGATCGTGCGAATGAATTAGAATGGATCGTACGAATGAATTAGAATGGATCGTGCGAATTAATTAGAATGAATCGTACGAATGAATTAGAATAGATCATGCGAATAAATTAGAATGGATCATACGAATGAATTAGCATAGATATATTCATGCGAATGAATTAGAATGGATCGTACGAATGAATTAGAATGGATCGTGCGAATGAATTAGAATGGATCGTATGAATAAATTAGAATGGATCGTACGAATGAATTAAAATGGATACATTTGTGCGAATTAGAATGGATTGTACGAATGGATTAGAATTAGATCGTACGAATGAATTAGAATGGATCATACGAATGAATTAGATTGAATCGTGCGAATAAATTAGAATGGATCGCACGAATGAATTAGAATGGATCATACGAACGAATTAGAATGGATGATATGAACGAATTAGATTGGATCGTACGAATGAATTAGAATGGATACATTCGTACGATCCATTCTAATTCATTCGTACGATCCATTCTTATTCATTCGTACGATCCATTCAAACGTACGAATGAATTAGAATGGATCATAGGAATGAATTAGAATGGATCGTGCAAATGAATTAGAATGGATACATTCGTGCGAATAAATTAGAATGGATCGTAGGAATGAATTAGAATGGATCGTACGAATGAATTAGAATGGATACATTCGTACAAATAAATTAGAATGGATCGTGCGAATGAATTAGAATGGATCGTATGAATAAATTAGAATGGATCGTGCGAATGAATTAGAATGGATCGTACGAATGAATTTGAATGGATCCACCGAATGAGTTAAAATGGATCATACGAATGAATTAGAATGGATCGTACAAATGAATTAGAATGTATTGTGCGAATGGATTAGAATGGATCGTGCAAATGAATTAGAATGGATACGAATGAATTAGAATGGATCGTAGGAATGAATTAGAATGGATCATACGAATGAATTAGAATGGATACATTCGTACGAATGAATTAGAATGGATCGTGCAAATGAATTAGAATGGATCATACAAATGAATTAGAAAGGTTACATTTGTGAGAATGAATTAGAATAGATCGTACGAATGAATTAGAATAGATCGTATGAATGAATTAGAATGGATCGTACGAATGAATTAGAATGGATCGTACGAATAAATTAGAATGGATCGAACGAATGAATTAGAATGGATCGTATGAATGAATTAGAATGGTTACATTCGTGCGAATGAATTAGATTGGATCGTACGAATGGATTCGAATGGATCATAGGAATGAATTAGAATGGATCGTATGAATGAATTATACGTACGAATTAGAATGGATCGTATGAACGAATTAGAATGGATCGTACGAATGAATTAGAATGGATACATTCGAGCGAATGAATTAGAATGGATCGTACGAATGAATTAGAATGGATCATAGGAATGAATTAGAATGGATCATGCAAATGAATTAGAATGGATACGTTCGTGCGAATGAATTAGAATGGATCGTAGGAATGAATTAGAATGGATCGTACGAATGAATTAGAATGGTTACATTCGTGCGAATAAATTAGAATGGATCGTACGAATGGATTAGAATGGATAGTGCGAATGAATTAGAATGGATCGTACGAATGAATTAGAATGGATTGTACGAATGAATTAGAATAGATCGTGCGAATGAATTAGAATGCATCGTACGAATGAATTTGAATGGATCGGACGAATGAATTAGAATGGATCGTACGAATGAATTAGAATGGATCATGCGAATGAATTAGAATAGATCAGACGAATGAATTAGAATGGATCGTACGATCCATTCTAATTCATTCGTACGAATGTATCCATTCTAATTCATTCGTACGATCCATTCTAATTCATTCGCACGATCCATTCTTATTCATTTGTACGATCCATTCTAATTTATTCGTACGATCCATTCTAATTCATTCGTACGATCCATTCTAAAATGAGTTAGAATGGATCATACGAATAAATTAGAATGGATCGTACGAATGAATTAGAATGGATCGTATGAATGAATAAGAATGGATCGTATGAATGAATTAGAATGGGTCGTACGAATGAATTAGAATAGATACATTCGAGCGAATGAATTAGAATAGATCGTAGGAATGAATTAGAATGGATCATACGAATGAATTAGAATGTATCATACGAATGAATTAGAATGGTTACATTTGTACGATCCATTCTAATTCATTCCTACGATCCATTCTAATTCATTCGCACGAATGTATCCATTCTAATTCATTTGCACGATCCATTCTAATTCATTCCTATGATCCATTCTAATTCATTCGTACGATCCATTCTAATTAATTCGCACGATCCATTCTAATTCATTCTCACGAATGTAACCTTTGTAATTCATTTGTATGATCCATTCTAATTCATTCGTACGATCCATTCTAATCCATTCGTATGATCCATTCTAATCCATTCGTACGATCCATTCTAATCCATTCGTACGATCCATTCTAATTCATTCGTACAATCCATTCTAATTCATTTGCACGATCCATTCTAATTCATTCGTACGATCCATTCTAATCCTTTCGTATGATCCATTCTAATCCATTCGTACGATCCATTCTAATTCATTCGTTCGATCCATTCTAATTCATTCGTATGATACATTCAAATTCATTCGCATGATCCATTCTAATTCATTCGTACGATCCATTCTAATTCATTCTCACGAATGTAACCTTTCTAATTCATTTGTATGATCCATTCTAATTCATTCGCACGATCCATTCTAATTCATTCGCACGATCCATTCTAATCCATTCGTACGATCCATTCTAATCCATTCGTATGATCCATTCTAATTCATTCGTACGATCCATTCTAATTCATTCGTACGATCCATTCTAATTCATTCGTACGATCCATTCTAATTAATTCGCACAAATGTATCCATTCTAATTCATTCGTACGATCCATTCAAATTCAATCGTATGATCCATTCTAATTCATTAGCACAAATGTATCCATTCTAATTCATTTGCACGATCCATTCTAATTCATTCCTATGTTTTATTCTAATTCATTCGTACGATCCATTCTAATTCATTCGCTCGAATGTGTCCATTCTAATTCATTCGTACGATCCATTCTAATTCGTTCATAGGATCCATTGTAATTCATTCATACAATCCATTCAGATTCATTCACACAAATGTATCCATTAAAATTCATTCGTACGATCCATTCTAATTAATTCACACGATCCATTCTAATTCAGTGATATGAATGTATCCATTTTAATTCATTCGTACGATCTATTCTAATTCATTACGATCCATTCTAATTTATTCATACGATCCATTCTAATTCATTCGCACGAATATATCTATTCTAATTCATTCGTACGATTCATTCTAATTCATTCGTACGATCCATTCTAATTCATTCTCACAAATGTATCCATTCTAATTCATTCGTACGATCCATTCTAATATATTCGAATGAATTAGAATGGATCGTGCGATTGAATTAGAATCGATCGTACGAAAGAATTAGATCGTACGAATGAACTAGAATGGATTATACGAATGAATTAAAATGGATACATTCGAGCGAATAAATTAGAATAGATCGTAGAAATGAATTAGAATGGATCGTATGAATGAATTAGAATGGATACATTTGTGAGAATAAATTAGAATGGATCGTACGAATGAATTAGAATGGATCGTACAAATGAATTAGAATGGATATATTCGTGCGAATGAATTAGAATGGATCGTACGAATGAATTAGAATGGTTCATAATGAATTAGAATGGATCGTACGAATGAATTAAAATGGATACATTCATACGACTGAATTAGAATGGATTGTGCGAATTAATTAGAATGGATCGTACGAATGAATTTGAATGGATACATTTGTGCGAATGAATCTGAATGGATTGTATGAATGAATTACAATGGATCGTATGAACGAATTAGAATGGATCGTACGAATGAATTAGAATGGATACATTCGAGCGAATGAATTAGAATGGATCGTACGAATGAATTAGAATGGATCATAGGAATGAATTAGAATGGATCGTGCAAATGAATTAGAATGGATATATTTGTGCGAATGAATTTGAATGGATCATACGATTGAATTTGAATGGATCGTACGAATGAATTAGAATTGATACATTTGTGCGAATTATTTAGAATGGATCATAATATTGAATTAGAATGGATCGTACGAATGAAATAGAATGGATCATACGAATGAATTAGAATGAATAGTGCGAATGAATCAGAATGGATCGTACGAATGGATTAGAATGGATCGTACGAATGGATTAGAATGGATCGTACGAATGGATTAGAATGGATCGTACGAATAAATTAGAATGGATCATACAAATGAATTAGAAAGGTTACATTCGTGAGAATAAATTAGAATGGATCGTACGAATGAATTAGAATGGATCGTACGAATGAATTAGAATGGATCGTGCGAATGAATTAGAATGGATCATATGAATAAATTAGAATGGATCGTACGAATGAATTAGAATGGATCTTACGAATGAATTAGAATGGATCGTATGAATAAATTAGAATGGATCGTACGAATGAATTAGAATGGATCGTACGAATGAATTAGAATAGATCATACGAATGAATTAGAATGGATCGTACGAATGAATTAGAATGGATACATTCATGCAAATGAATTAGAATGGATCGTACGAATGAATTAGAATGGATCATGCGAATGAATTAGAATGGATCGTACGAATGAATTAGAATGGATCATATGAATGAATTAGAATGGTTACATTCGTGCGAATGAATTAGAATGGATCATACGAATGGATTAGAATGGATCGTACGAATGGATTAGAATGGATCGTACGAATGAATTAGAATGGATCGTACAAATGAATTAGAAAGGTTACATTTGTGAGAATGAATTAGAATGGATCGTACGAATGAATTAGAATAGATCGTGCGAATGAATTAGAATGGATCATACGAATGAATTAGAATGGATATATTTATGCGAATGAATTAGAATGGATCGAACGAATGAATTAGAATGGATACATTTGTGCGAATGAATTAGAATGGATCGTACCTGGTGCAGCCGCCGCGGCGGACGAATGAATTAGAATGGATCGTACGAATGGATTAGAATGGATCATAGGAATGAATTAGAATAGATATATTCATGCGTACAATCCATTCTAATTCATTTGTTCGATCCATTCTAATTCATTCGTGCAATCCATTCAAATTCATTCCTATGATCCATTTTAATTCATTCGTACGATCCATTCTAATTCATTCGCTTGAATGTATCCATTTTAATTCATTCGTACGATCCATTCTAATTCGTTCATACGATCCATTCTAATTCATTCTCACGAATGTAACCTTTCTAATTCATTTGTATGATCCATTCTAATTCATTCGTACGATCCATTCTAATCCATTCGTACGATCCATTCTAATCCATTCATACGATCCATTCTAATTCATTTTCACAAATGTAACCTTTCTAATTCATTTGTACGATCCATTCTAATCCATTCGTACGATCCATTCTAATCCATTCGTACGATCCATTCTAATTCATTCGCACGAATGTAACCATTCTAATTTATTCATATGATCCATTCTAATTTATTCGTACGATCCATTCTAATTCATTCGTATGATCCATTCTAATTCATTCGTACGATCCATTCTAATTCATTTGCATGAATGTAGCCATTCTAATTCATTCGTACAATGTGTTCTAATCCATTCATACGATCCATTCTAATCCATTCGTACGATCCATTCTAATCCATTTGTACGATCCATTCTAATCCATTCATACGATCCATTCTAATCCATTCGTACGATCCATTCTAATTCATTCGCACGAATGTATCCATTCTAATTTATTCGTACGATCCAGTCTAATTCATTCGTACGATCCATTCTAATTCATTCGCACGAATATATCCATTCTAATCCATTCGTACAATCCATTTTAATCCATTCGTACGATCCATTCTAATTCATTCGTACGATCCATTTAAATTCATTCGCATGATCCATTCTAATTCATTCGTACGATCCATTCTAATTCATTCTCACGAATGTAACCTTTCTAATTCATTTGTATGATCCATTCTAATTCATTCGTACGATCCATTCTAATCCATTTGTACGATCCATTCTAATTCATTCGTACGATGCATTCTAATCCATTCGTACGATCCATTCTAATTCATTCGTACGATCCATTCTAATTCATTCGTACGATCCATTCTAATCTATTCCAATTCATTCGCACAAATGCATCCATTCTAATTCATTCGCACGATCCATTCTAATTCATTCCTATGATCCATTCTAATTAATTAGAATGGATCGTACGAATGAATTAGAATGGATACATTTGTGCGAATGAATTAGAATAGATTAGAATGGATCGTACGAATGGATTAGAATCCATTCTAATTCATTTGTACGATCCATTCTAATTCATCGCACGATCCACTCTAATTCATTCGCTCGAATGTATCCATTCTAATTCATTCGTACGATTCATTCTAATGCATTCGTATGATCCATTCTAATTCGTTCGTACGATCAATTCTAATTTATTCGTTCAAATATATCCATTCTAATTCATTCGTACGATCCATTCTAATTCATTCGCACGATCCATTCTAATTCATTCGTACGATCCATTCTAATTCATTCGTATGATCCATTCTAATTCATTCGTACGATCCATTCTAATTCATTTGTACGATCCATTCTAATTCATTCGCACGATCTACTCTAATTCATTCGTCTGATCCATTCTAATTTATTCGCACTATCCATTCTAATTCATTCGTACGATCTAATCTAATTCATTCGTACGATCCATTCTAATTCATTCACACAATCCGTTCTAATTCATTCCTATGATCCATTCTAATTCATTCGTACGATCCATTCTAATTCATTCCTACGATCCATTCTAATTCATTCGCACGAATGTATCCATTCTAATTCATTTGCACGATCCATTCTAATTCATTCCTATGATCCATTCTAATTCATTCGTACGATCCATTCTAATTCATTCACTCGAATGTATCCATTCTAATTCATTCGTACGATCCATTCTAATTCATTCGTACGATCCATTCTAATTCATTCTCACGAATGTAACCTTTCTAATTCATTTGTATGATCCATTCTAATTCATTTGTATGATCCATTCTAATTCATTCGCTCGATCCATTCTAATTCGTTCGTACGATCCATTCTAATTCATTCGCATGATCTATTCTAATTCATTCGCACAATCCATTCTAATTCTTTCATATGATCCATTCTAATTCATTCGCACGAATGTATCCATTCTAGTTCATTCGTATGGTCCATTCTAATTCAATCGTACACTCCATTCTTATTCATCGCACAAATGTATCCATTCTAATTCATTCGTACGATCCATTCTAAATCATTCGCACGATCGATTCTAATTCATTCGTATGATCCATTCTAATTCATTCGTGCGATCCATTCTAATTCTTTCGTACGATCCATTCTAATTCATTCGCACGATCTATTCTAATTCATTCGTACAATCCATTCTAATTCATTCGTACGATCCATTCTAATTCATTCGCACTACCCATTATAATTCATTCGTACGATCCATTCTAATTCCTTCGTACGATGCATTCTAATTCATTCATACGATCTATTCTAATTCATTCACACAAATGTATCCATTCTAATTCATTCGCACAATCCAATCTAATTCAAACGTACGATCCATTCTAATTCATTCGCACGAATGTAACCATTCTAATTCATCCGTACGATCCATTCTAATTCATTCTTACGGTTCATTCTAATTCATTCGTACGATCTATTCTAATTCATTCACTCGAATGTATCCATTCTAATTCATTCGTACAATCCATTCTAATTCATTCGCGCGATCCATTCTAATTCATTCGCACGATCCATTCTAATTTATTCGTACGATCTATTCTAATTCATTCGTACGATCTATTCTAATTCATTCATACGATCCATTCTAATTTATTCATACGATCCATTCTAATTCATTCGTACGATCCATTCTAATTCATTCTCATAAATATAACCTTTCTAATTCATTTGTACGATCCATTCTAATTCATTCGTATGATCCATTCTAATCCATTCGTACGATCCACTCTAATCCATTCGTACGATCCATTCTAATTCATTCGCACGAATGTAACCATTTTAATTCGTTCATACGATCCATTCTAATTCATTCGTACGATCCATTCTAATCCATTCGTACGATCCATTCTAATTCATTCGCACGATCCATTCTAATTCATTCGCACAAATGTATCCATTCTAATTCATTCGTACAATCCATTCTAATTCATTCGCATGATCCATTCTAATTCATTCGTAGGATCCATTCTAATTCATTTGTACGATCCATTCTAATTCATTCGCACGAATGTATCCATTCTAATTTATTCGTACGATCCATTCTAATTCATTCTCACGAATGTATCATACGAATGAATTAGAATGGATCGTACGAATGAATTAGAATGGATCATACGAATGAATTAGAATAGATTGTACGAATGAATTAGAATGGATCGTACGAATAAATTAGAATGGATCGTGCGAATGAATTAGAAAGGATCGTACGAATGAATTAGAATGGATCCACCGAATGAGTTAGAATGGATCATGCGAATGAATTAGAATGGATCGTAGGAATGAATTAGAATGGATCGTACGAATGAATTAGAATGGTTACATTCGTGCGAATGAATTAGAATGGATCGTACGAATGGATTAGAATGGATAGTGCGAATAAATTAGAATGGATTGTACGAATGAATTAGAATGGATACATTTGTGCGAATGAATTAGAATGGATACATTCGAGCGATCCATTCTAATTCGTTCATACGCTCCATTCTAATTCATTCGTACGCTCCATTCTAATTCATTCGTATGATACATTTTAATTCATTCGCATGATCCATTCGAATTCATTCGTATGATACATTCGTGCGAATGAATTAGAATGGATCGTACGAACGAATTAGAATGGATCGTACGAACGAATTAGAATGGATCATGCGAATGAATTAAAATGTATCATACGAATGAATTAGAATGGAGCGTACGAATTAATTAGAATGGAGCGTACGAACGAATTAGAATGGATCGCTCGAATGTATCCATTCTAATTCATTCGTACGATCTATTCTAATTCATTCTCATGATCCATTCTAATTTATTCGTACGATCCATTCTAATTCGTTCGTCCGATCCATTCAAATTCATTCGTACGATGCATTCTAATTCATTCGCACGATCTATTCTAATTCATTCGTACAATCCATTCTAATTCATTCGTACGATCCTTTCTAATTCATTCGCAGTATCCATTCTAATCCATTCGTACGATCCATTCTAATTCATTCGCACGAATGTAACCATTCTAATTCATTCGTACGATCCATTCTAATTCATTCCTACGATCCATTCTAATTCATTCGCACGAATGTATCCATTCTAATTCATTTGCACGATCCATTCTAATTCATTCCTATGATCCTTTCTAATTCATTCGTACGATCCATTCTAAGCTCGAATGTATCCATTCTAATTTATTCGTACGATCCATTCTAATTCATTCGTATGATCCATTCTAATTCATTCGCACAAATGTATCCATTCTAATTCATTCGTATGATCCATTCTAATTCATTCGCACGATCCATTCTAATTCATTCGTATGATCCATTCTAATTCATTCCTACGATCTATTCTAATTCATTCGCTCGAATGTATCCATTCTAATTCATTCGTTCGATCCATTCTAATTCATTCGTACGATCCATTCAAATTCATTCGCATGATCCATTCTAATTCATTCGTACGATCCATTTAATTCATTCTCACGAATGTAACCATTCTAATTCATTTGTTTGATCCATTCTAATTCATTCGTACGATCCATTCTAATCCATTTATACGATCCATTCTAATCCATTCGTACGATCCATTTTAATTCATTCTCACAAAGGTAACCTTTCTAATTCATTCGTACGATCCATTCTAATTAATTCGTACGATCCATTCTAATTCATTCGCTTGAATGTATCCATTCTAATTCATTCGTACGATCCATTTTAATTCATTCGCACGAATGTAACCATTCTAATTCATTCGTACGATCTATTCTAATTCATTCCTACGATCCATTCTAATTCATTCGCACGAATGTATCCATTCTAATTCATTTGCACGATCCATTCTAATTCATTCGTACGATCCATTCTAATTCATTCCTACGATCTATTCTAATTCATTCGCTCGAATGTATCCATTCTAATTCATTTGTTCGATCCATTCTAATTCATTCGTACGATCCATTCTAATCCATTCGTACGACCCATTCTAATCCATTCGTACTATCCATTCTAATTTATTCGTACAATCCATTTTAATGAATTAGTACGATTCATTCTAATTTATTCGCCCGAATGTATCCATTCTAATGCATTCGTACGATCCATTCTAATTCATTCGTACGATCCATTCTAATCCATTCGTACGATCCATTCTAATTCATTCGTATGATCCATTCTAATTCATTCTCACAAATGTAATCTTTCTAATTCATTTGTACTATCCATTCTAATTCATTCGTACGATCCATTCTAATCCATTCGTACGATCCATTCTAATCCATTCATACGATCCATTCTAATTCATTCGCACGAATGTAACCATTCTAATTCATTCGTACGATCCATTCTAATTCATTCGCATGATCCATTCTAATTCATTCGTACGATCCATTCTAATTCATTCGCACGATCCATTCTAATTCATTCGTACGATCCATTCTAATTCATTCGCACGAATGTATCCATTCTAATGCATTCGTACGATCCATTCTAATCCATTCCTACGATCCATTCTAATTCATTCGTACGATCCATTCTAATTCATTCTCACAAATGTAACCTTTCTAATTCATTTGTACAATCCATTCTAATTCATTCGTACGATCCATTCTAATCCATTCGTACGATCCATTCTAATCCATTCGTACGATCCGTTCTAATTCATTCACACGAATGTAACCATTCTAATTTATTCGTACGATCCATTCTAATTCATTCCTACGATCCATTCCAATTCATTTGTATGAATTAGAATGGATCATATGAACAAATTAGAATGGATCGTACGAATGGATTAGAATGGATCATACGAATGGATTAGAACGCATTGTACGAATGAATTAGAATAGATACATTTGTGCGAATGAATTAGATTGCATCGTACGAATGAATTTGAATGGATCGGACGAATGAATTAGAATGGATCGCACGAATGAATTAGAATGGATCGTACGAATGAATTAGAATTGATCATACGAATGAATTAGAATGGATCGTACGAATGAATTAGAATGGATCGTGCGAATGAGTTAGAATGGATCGTGTGGGGGAAAATCTTCGTGCCGACCCGAAGACTTCGCCGCACCAGTCAATCGAGAGTTGAGTTGCGATGATCGTTGTTCGATCTATTAATCGGAATTGATGTTCTTAATACACGAGCAGAGGGAGATGCAATCAGAGAGAGTTTGACACGAGAGATGTGATCTCGGAGTTCAGCCGAAGTCTACGTCTCCGTGCTATAGGGAGCAACCCGAATTCACTAACACTTGTATCGAAGTGATCTCGACAGGCCGAGTATCACTGAATCCCTTTTGATCTCTTCAGAGGCAAGAAGAAGATCGGAGAGAGGAAGTAAGGGTATGGAAATTGGAATCCAGAGTTCTGGGTTTGGGAATTGAGATTTTTCGATCCATTTATATTCGTGGGTTCTACTATTTATAGAATTCTAGAGGAGGGATTCCGGGGTAAATGGCGGTTTTTGCTGCCATATCTTGGGATCCTCTAGTCAGGGCTGGTGGGTCCAGCGAGAGTCTTCGTGGGCCCACCAGGCAGGGCCGATGTGTCCCGCTGCCATCTCCCGGGGGATCTCCATAGGTTTTTGGGCCCACCAGGATGGGCCGGTGGGTCCCGCGGTAGTCTTTGTGGGCCCACCAGGCAGGGCCGGTGGGTCCCGCCGTTTTGCAGATTTCTCTGCCAAAATTTGCACCCACAGTTACCCCCTCCAAGTTAGCAAGAGGTCACCCTGGCTAGCTTGGATTCTTGGTGCAAAAATTATCAACTCCCTGTCCATGAAGAAATATGAAAAAGCTCATCGATTTTTTAGCAAAAAAAGGATTGATCGGTCAAAGTTGACCGATTGATCGATTTTGACCGATCGATTGATTTTGACCGATCGATCATATTTGACCGATCGGTTAAAATCAACCGGTCAAGGTTTGAGTAATCGGGCAAAAGACCAAGTTTTTTGTCCGATCCAGTAGAAAATCGACCGATCGGTTGATTTTGACCGATCGGTCATGTTTGATCGATCGGTTAAAATCAGCCGGTCAAGGTTTGGGTGATCGGGCAAAAAACCAAGTTTTTTGCCCGATCCAGTAGAAAATCGACCGATCGGTTGATTTTGACCGATCGGTCAAATTTGACCGATCGGTTAAGATCAGCCGATCAAGGTTTGGGTGATCGGGCAAAAAACCAAGTTTTTTGCCCGATCCAGTAGAAAATCGACCGATCGGTTGATTTTGATCGATCGGTCAAATTTGACCGATCGGTTAAAATCAGCCGGTCAAGGTTTGGGTGATCGGGCAAAAAACCAAGTTTTTTGCCCGATCCAGTAGAAAATCGATCGATCGGTTGATTTTGACCGATCGGTCAAATTTGACCGATCGGTTAAAATCAGCCGGTCAAGGTTTGGGTGATCGAGCAAAAAACCAAGTTTTTTGCCCGATCCAGTAGAAAATCGACCGATCGGTTGATTTTGATCGATCGGTCATGTTTGATCGATCAGTTAAAATCAGCTGGTCAAGGTTTGGGTGATCGGGTAGAAAACCAAGCTTTTTGCCCGATCCAGTAGAAAATCGACCGATCGGTTGATTTTGACCGATCGGTTAAAATCAGCCGGTCAAGGTTTGGGTGATCGGGCAAAAAACAGAGTTTTTTGCCCGATCCAGTAGAAAATCGACCGATCGGTTGATTTTGACCGATCGATCAAATTTGACCGATCGGTTAAAATCAGCCGGTCAAGGTTTGGGTGATCGGGCAAAAAACCAAGTTTTTTACCCGATCCAGTAGAAAATTGACCGATCGGTTGATTTTGACTGATCGATCAAATTTGACTGATCGGTTAAAATCAGCCGGGCAAGGTTTGGGTGATCGGCAAAAAACGGAGTTTTTTGCCCGATCCAGTAGAAAATCGACCAATCGGTTGATTTTGACCGATCGGTTAAAATCAGCCGGTCAAGGTTTGGGTGATCGGGCAAAAAACCAAGTTTTTTGCTCGATCCAGTAGAAAATGGACCGATCGGTTGATTTTGACTGATCGGTCATGTTTGACCGACCGGTTAAAATCAGCCGGTCAAGGTGATAAGGGAAAAGAGCCTGTTTTTCGCCCGATCCTCTGGTAAATTACCCAACTGTTTGCCCGATCCTCTGCTGTGAACCGGTGGGCCTGATGGACCGGTGAGTCTTCTGACCCGGTGGTTTGGTTGAACCGGTGGTTCGCTTGAACCGGTGGTCCAGCTGGTTCGACTCTTTGTCTGGTCCCGACTGTTCGCCTGGTTTTGTGCTTGCTACGGATTGATGCAACGTGTCCCTGGTAAAAACACGCGATTTGATATAGTGGTGACACGTGTCTTCTCGAACTGTGCGTCGGTTTTCCCTGGGTATATATGCTTCTCTAGGTTTCATTTTTACCTCGCGCTTTCAGAAATTTTTCGAAGTCCAGAACTTTTGCTCCCAATCTCTCGTTCTTTGTTTCCTTTCGATCGGTCAAATGGCGTCTTTTGGCAGTTTGAAGAAGAGCGCAGCTCCTCCCAAGAGGAAGGGGAAGGAGATTGCTGAAGAATCATCCCCCCGCAAAGGTCGTGGTAAGGGCAAAGCAATGCTCGAGGAGTTGGGTCAACTAGGCAAAAGGCATACTGGAGTTGGGTTCGCTACTGCTCCATCAAGGCCGGAGCATGTCCCGAAGGCGAAGTTCGTCTTGGGCCCTCTGATGTCTCTGACGGAGGAGCCTGTTTATATCTACAACACAGGTGGCAAGCTTACCAACAAGAAGAGGGCAACGTGGCGAAAGCTGTTGGCGTGCTTCACAGAGGGGAAGACTCGGCCGTCATTGCCAGGGGTTATATCTGGTTTTGGCATCGACAAACAGACAGTGTTTGTGAACGTTGCCAGCATGGAGCAGGTGATGGGGACAGTGGTCTCCGTGGGCCAGCTGAACTGCGGACTTTGTCTTCTGCTGCTGCCGTTTACCGCGAGGTTGCTAAATGCCTCCGGCCTCTGCCCAGGGCAGCTCACCGGTAATGCATGGAGGATAATCTACGCCTTCTGCCGTGTAGAATCCGATTTTCAGAAGGAGCTGAGGGAGTGCTACTCAAGCATCCCGGACGACGAAGAGGCCCGGATCGAATTGGGCTACTTCTTCTATCATTACCGATGGGCTTCGAGGAAAGACAACCCTTTCTTCAACCTGACAGGGGTTTCTGCTCTACGCCCCCTCGCCGACACGGTTGCCTCCGACAAGCTATACACTGAGTGGCCGCTCTCAGTTGCTGGTGCCTGGACTCCGCTCTCAGTGCCAGAGACTCCTCGCGCTGACGTGAACAAGGAGATCAAGATGTACTACGCAAGAGGTGAGCTGGCTTGGCCTTCGGAGCGGGTTGGGGCCATCGACAACCTGTTCCTGGAATTGACATGTGGTACCAGATCTTGGAAGCAGTTTTCAAACTGCCCAGTCAGGTATGGCAATGCCGATCTTCTTCATCGATCGCAGTCCAGATACGAAGATAACGAAGTCTTGTACTCAGACTACGAGGAGGATCCTCAGTCTGGCAAGATTATCAAAAAGGTTCAAAGCGAGAAGAAAGCCTATGGTGCGAGGCACAGATTGCCCACCACTGAGGAGAAGTTGGTAATACAACGAGGCCCAGCGAAGAAGAAGAGGAAAATCCTCATCGAGCAGAAGGAAGATGAGGATTCAGAAAAGAAGGAGGAAGATGAAGAAGAAGAGGAAGAAGAAAAGAAGAAAGAAAGCGAGGAAGAAGAAGAAGAGGATGAAAATGGTAACAACAGCAACGACGACAACGACGATGATGAGGAGGATGGGGGTGGTGAGGATGATCTTCCTCCCACCCCCCCTGGTGGAGATGGTGGAAATGGGGGTGGTGAGGAACAAATTCCTCCCACCCCCACTGGAGGCGACCAAGGACAGGAGGGTGGTGGGGATGATCTTCCTCCTACCCCCGCTGGTGGTGCAGAAGAAGAAGAAGACTCTCAACCTATCCTCATCGATGAGGCTAAAGCCCGTCGCATGGAGGGGGTTATGGATGCGGAGGGCGATGGCCCTAAGGTGGTTCCCGCTTACCACTTCGAGGGGCTGAAGAAGCGTCCGATGCGCTTGAAGATCAAAATTTCCGGGAGTGGTGGGGTTGGAAGCAACCCCACGCCTCTTGATCAAATACCTCCCGAAGTTCCTCGTATCGAAGGAGTGACTACGAGCGGGGGTTTGGAGGTTGAGCAACCTCCACCCCCCTCGCGCTCTCTGGCTGAGGAAGTGGCTGCCCTCATGGTGGGACTTGATCATCCAGGCGAGCATCAGGATGAAGGGGGAGTCTCACCTCCCCAGGGTGCTCCTTCTCCTGTTCACATGGAGAGGGAGAGCCGTGTGGGTGATGGGGCTCCCCAACCCCAGTCGGAACCAACTCCCACCAAGGAGAAGTCGACCTCTCGGGGTAAAAGCTCCGACCGTGGGAAGGGAAAAGCACCTCTGGTCGATGTCTCAGGTAATTGCACTAATCTTATCTTGATTGCCTCGCCTTTGAAGTTTGAATTCATTCTAACTCTTTGAACTTTTGTGTTGTTTATAGGTACGCCTGCTGGCACAACTCAGAAAATAAAAAACTTGGGAGAGGTTGACATCAACCACCCTACAAGTGTGATCCGGAAGCTCTGCAACCTTCCGGATGCTACTTTGGATGAAGCCTATGACAGGATCGAAGTAGTGGTATGCACATCAGCTTTATTGATCATTGAGTTGTATCTTCAAAATAATTCTAACTCTTTCGTCTCTTGGCAGAACTCAGCAGTTTTGAAATTTGCGAGTAAGCTCT
This sequence comes from Chamaelirium japonicum, assembly GCA_947650365.1. Classification (NCBI taxonomy): domain Eukaryota; kingdom Viridiplantae; phylum Streptophyta; class Magnoliopsida; order Liliales; family Melanthiaceae; genus Chamaelirium; species Chamaelirium japonicum. The sequence continues at coordinate 170,287 of CANTAL010000175.1, forward strand.
TCAAGAGGGCAGGAGAACGGGAGGCTTCATCTGAGGTGTCCCGTTTGACAGCTGAACTGAAGGCTGCAAACGAAGAGAGAGATAAGTTGAGGGAACTTCTCTCTTCCAAGAAGGAGGCCTTAAAGGCCAAGATCGAGGACCTTCGTAAAGAGAAATTCGAAAGCAAGGGCTGGAAGAATGGTTACGAGGCCCGGGGCCACGAACTCGAAGAGTTGAGAAATCGATTTTTCAGGATCGAGACCTTGTCCTTCGAACGAGCGACTGAGAATAAGGAGCTAAAGGAGCGACTTGCTACCCAACATGCTGCCTTCGCTGCCAAAGAGGAGACTTTCAAGAAGGAGCTGGAGCATGCGCTGTCTGAATGCAAGAGTTACAGAGAAACGGCAGAGAAGGCGGTAGAGGCACTTAGGGTACATGCCGACAGTGTCCGATCTTCTAAGGCTTCGGCTGCGAGCAAGGCTCGTGGTGGATCTGAAGGAGAGAGGTCACGTGTTCCAAGCGTAGCCAAACCCTGATGTATTTCTACCTTTTTCTTTGTTGTTACACTTGTAAACTTTTGACATGTAAAAGCTCGTTCCTGTACTTGAATCTTTTTGGTAATGAAGATATCTTTTTGACTATTTGGGATTGAATTGTCTCTGGTATCGAATTTTTGCATGTTGAGTTTTGGAATGTTTGAATAGACATACACTTTGAATGTAAGGTGCCAAGTCGCAACTTGATCATCCGAACGGGTTAAGTAACTTGAAAATTGAACTTGAATTCGTTTAACATTTGTACGTGAGGGGTCGAGTCGCAACTCACACACCCAAACATGTTAGACGCTATCGAAATTGATCGAAATTGAGGGTCATTTAGCATTTGTAAGTGAGGGGTAGTGTCGCAACACAAATTCCCAAACCTGCTAGATCGACCATTAACTTGAAGGTTTTAACATTTGCCCGGGTTGAGTCGCAACTCAAGCACCCAAACCTGTCAAATAACCTTATAACTTGAATATGGATAATTTGAAACTGCTTCAGCACTTGAATTGAGAAAGCTTAGTATTTGAACATTGAAAGAGAACTTTATTCATCATGGAATTTACATCATGGATAGAATAATTTGAGGTGTCTAGAATTCCAAGCTCGTGGCAATCTATCTCCTTCTGGTGAGATCAGTCTATAATAGCCTTTGCCTCCCACTGATTCGACGATATATGGACCTTCCCAGTTGGGAGCTAGTTTCCCACTGCTGTGTTCTTTAGTGTTGTAGAAAACTGCTCTGAGAACTAGGCTGCCCACTGGGAACTGTCTCTTGTATACCTTCTCATCGTAGGCTCGTTTGATCTTCTGCTGATACTTGGCCACACGAAGGGAGGCATGGTCTCGTAGTTCTTTAGAGAAGTCCAGATCATTGACTCGAAGCTCTTCATTGATTCCTTCTTCAACTGCCCTGGTCTTCAGAGTGTTTGATATGTTTTCTATTGGGAGTACTGCTTCCGATCCATATATCAAACGAAAAGGTGAGAATCCTGTTGATCTTCTCGGAGTTGTGCAATATCCCCAAAGAACTTCAGGTAGGACTTGTTCCCACAATCCTTTCTTTGTGTCTAGTTTCTTTTTGAGTATACTCAGAATAGCCTTGTTGGAGGCTTCCACTTGACCATTGCATTGAGGGTATCTTGGAGTTGAATAGAAAAGTTTGATTCCGTTGTTAAGACAGAATTCTAGAAACTTGTCGGAGTCGAATTGAGATCCGTTGTCTGCAACAAGAACCTGAGGTGTACCAAACCTTGAGAAGATATTATGTCTGATGAACTTGATCACTTCATCGTCAGTCTCTTGAAAGAACGGCACCGCTTCAACCCATTTGGTGAAATAATCTGTTGCCAGTAGCAGATACTTCTTTTTTCTCGGAGTTGGAGGAAAAGGACCCAAGAAGTCCAACCCCCATTGATGAAAAGGCCATGGACTTGATAGTTGATGAAGTTCATCTGCAGGGAGATGGATAGCTCGAGCGTGTCTCTGGCAAGGTTCACATCTTTGAACAATTTGTTGAGCATCCCGTGCCATTGTTGGCCAGTAGTAACCTTGTAGCTTTGTCTTGGTTTCCAGAGATCTTCCTCCCGAATGATTTCCACAAGCCCCAGAGTGGATATCAATCAGGATTGCCTTTGCTTGCTCAGGACCAATACACTTGAGCATCATCCCGTTGTGAGACTTGAAGTATAGATCTTCTCCTTGAATGATGTAGCATGGGAGCTTCCTTTGAAGTCTTCGAGATTGATTTGGATCTTCAGGTATTTTACCATGTTTGAAGAAGTTGAGAATTGGCAGTCTCCAATCCTCAAGCTCACTTGTGGTGGTAAGGTTCAATACCATTTGATCTCCACCCCCAGATCTCTTTGTGGTAGCAATGATCTGTTGTTCGGGGATGGTCTTGGGCACCTCTTGATAATCGATTTGTATTTGCCTTCCTCCGAGTGAGTCTCCAAGAACTGAGGCAGCATTGGCTAAGGCATCTGCTTCTCGATTCTTTGCTCTTGGGATTTAAACGAATTCAGTACTAGTAAAACATTGCTGAAGACGTCGTACTAGGGCCAAGTAGAGCTGCATTCTTTCTTCATGAGCTGTGTACTCTCTGTTGATTTGCCTTACAATTAGCTGGGAGTCACTGTGGACGATGATTCTATCCACCCCCAGGGATTCAGCCATTTCGAGTCCGGAGATAAGTGCTTCATATTCAGCTTCGTTGTTGGTGGCATTGAATCCAAGGAGAGTAGCCTTCTGAAGATGATCTTGCTCGGGGGATATCAAGACTATCCCAGTTCCCGAACCGATCGCACTTGAAGCACCATCGGTATAAAGCTTTCAGGGAGGAGTAGTGGTAGGATTCTCAAGGCTTGAATCAGGTTTTATAGTCGGATTGGACGGAGGATCAGCTTCATCTTCTAAGCGCATATTGACATCTTCTTCCTAAGTAATAGGGTCTTCAACTGGAAAGTCAGCTAGAAAATCAGCAATAGCTTGACCTTTGATGGAAGTGCGAGATTCGAATTGAATCCCCAGGGCACTTTTTTCGATCACCCATTTGGTCATTCGACCAGCTCGACCAGCTTTGTCAACGATATCTCTGAGTGGGTGTTCTGAAATGACAGTGATCTGGTGGGAGACGAAATAAGGTTGGAGACGTCGTGATGCAGTGAGCAAAGCCAGTATGACTTTCTCCGTTTTTGAATAGCGGGTTTCAGCAGGGAGAAGAGTATGGCTGATGTAGTAGACTGGATGTTCGGTTCCTTCTCTTCTGCTGATTAGGACCGCACTGATGGCTTGATCAGTAACGGCGAGATAGAGCCACAAATCTTCTTTAGGAAGCAGGGCCGTCAGGATTGGAGCTTGCATCAAATATTTCTTGATGTCCTGAAAAGCTTCTTCGCAAATTGGACTCCACCCAGATGTATCCGCCTTTCGTAGCTTGTCGAAGAGTGGCTTGCATTTGTCGGAGGATTTGGAGATGAATCTATTGAGGGCGGCAAGTCTTCCAGTGAGACGTTGCACTTCCTTCCGAATAGTAGGTGATGGCATATCGAGGATGGCTCGAATTTGGTCGGGGTTGGCTTCAATGCCTCTCCTGGTCACAAGGTGACCCAGGAATTTGCCCGATTGAACTCCAAAAGCGCACTTGGCAGGATTGAGCTTCATACAATACTTTCGGAGGACTTGAAAGGTTTCAGTCAAATCGGCTAAATGGTTTCCTCTGTTGGAGCTCTTGGTGAGGAGATCATCGACGTAGACTTCGACGTTGCGACCGATCTGGTCTTCGAACATCTTTGTGACTAGTCTTTGATAGGTAGAACCAGCATTTTTGAGGCCGAATGGCATTACATTGTAACAGTAGAGTCCTCTGCTGGTCACAAAGCATGTCTTCTCTTGATCATCAGAATGAAGCGGAATTTGATTGTACCCAGACACTACACCAAAACAGACAATTTGTAACGGTCAATTAGTAACGGTTGTTACAAAAAGTGTTACAAATATCTGTAACGCCATATTCCTAACGGTTTTTTTATATTACTAAGCATATTTATAACAGTTGGCTGTGTTACTAAATCCTGATTTTGGTGTAGTGAGAGTATCCATCCATGAAGGACAATAGCTCGTGGCCAGCAGTGGCATCGACGAGTCTATCTATCCTTGGCATGGGGAATGGATCTTTGGGACAAGCCTTGTTGAGATTGGTAAAGTCGATGCACACTCTGACCTTCCCATTCTTCTTTGGAACAGCAACGATGTTGGAGATCCAAGTAGGATACTCTACTTCACGAATGAAGCCCGCTGTGAGTAGCTTACTGATCTCCTCTTGAACAGCAACTTGTAGCTCAGGTCGGATGGTGCGTGGCTTTTGCTTGACAGGCTTCACTTCTTCTTTGATCGCAAGTCGATGACAAGCGTCATCTGGATTGATACCAGGCATGTCTTCGAAACACCAAGCGAAGACGTCGATATTGGACTGAAGGAAGGATACCATGTCTCGCGCTTCTGCGTCGCTAAGACCGGTACCGATAAATGTTTGTCGAGGGAGATCTCCACTGCTGATGTTGATAGGGATGATTTCTTCAATTGAAGGTGAGGCTTCCCATTCGATTGGTGGGGGCTCGATCGGTGGAATCTCCTTTGATTGCTATTTGGAAGAGGGACCAGCTTCATCTCGTGGCTGCTTTGGAGGAGCAATATTGATCTTACGGTCTGTTTTAGCAGCAGCAGCCTCACAAGATCTCCCAGCTTGCTGATCGCCTCGAATGTAGACAATGCCTTCTCCCGTTGCAAACTTGAGTAGTTGGTGGTAAGAAGAGGAGATGGCATTGATCTGGTGGAGGAATGGTCGCCCGAGAATGGCGTTGTAGCTGGATACTCCTTCGATAATTGCAAACCTCACCGAGACTCGAGTCTCTCGGCTGAGGTCGAAAGTGAATCTTGATTCGCCCACCGTAATGCTTTGTTCGCCGTTGAAGCCCGTGATTACGGTTGGGACGACGTCGAGGCTTGAGTATTTATGTCCCAGACGTTTGAAACAGTCCGAGAACATAATGTCGATGGAGCTCCCGGTATCGATGAGGATTCGATTGACGGTGTTTCCGTCGATGAGGAGTTTCAAGACCAGAGGGTCTCGATGTGGAGTATGAACTCCTTGAAGATCGGTGTCGTTGAAAACAATGGATGGCCAAGCCAAGCCTTCAATAGGCTTCTCGATCCAGGTGTCCTCTTTATTCGCAGTAGAACGAACGTGGAAGATGCATGGAACTTGCCGATCCACTTCCTTCCCGGTCAAGGCTTGATTGTGTAGGGTCCCATGAATGCCAAAGACGTTGGCATTCACAGTGATGGGTTGCCGGTTGGAGGAGATTTGATAGATCCAACACGCTTCTTTCCCCTTTGCAGAGGTTCGACGTTGATCTTGTCCGCCTTTGACGAACTCTTGAAGGTGGCCTTCTCGCAACAAGTCTTCAAGATGGAACTTCAGCCGATAGCATCGATCGGTGGAATGGCCATGACTTCGGTGGAAGTCGTAATAAACTGTTTTGTCAGCCGTGAATTTTGAGTTTGGCTGAAGAGGATTGGGCCTTCGAAGGAACTCCTCGTGTTGAATGCGGTCGAGTATCTGCTCGATTGGTAAATTCCATTCGGTGAAAGTGGTCTTCGTTGGAGATCGACGTCCGTCATTCTTTGATCGCTTGTTGGCTGGAGGGGCTGCTGCCTCAGCGTTGTGGGCTTTGGCAGCATACTTAGGAGCTTCTCTTTCAGCAGGCCTTCGCTTCGTTTCTCGCCCTTTTCGAGCGACTTGATCATCCTCCACCTTAATTTCTCTCTGGATTCGATCAAACATTGAACCCAGAGAAGGAGGGGGATTGCGGATGAAGTCATTGTAGATGTGTTGATCGAAGCGGAGTGCATTCTGGAAAGCTAACATGATGGCTTCATCATCCAAATGTCTTCCGAAGAGGGCGGCATGCTCGTTGCGGAATCGCCTTGTGAAGCTGCAGAGACTCTCGTCGACACCCATCCTCAACCGATAGAGGGAGTCGAGCTTCTTCTCCGGCTTCATGTTCAGTTGATAATGCTGTACGAAGAGATTGGCCAAAACGATGAACTGGGTGATGGACCCAGCTCGCAGATTATGGTACCAATCGAGGGAGGGTTCGTCGAGACTTCCCGCGAAGGTGCGGCAGAGCACGTTGTTCTCCTCTTCGTGTGGCGTCAATGCTTGCTTGAATGCTAGTATGTGGAGAGTCGGGTCTCCTTTGACGCAATTGAATTTGGGGAGAGTGGGAGTTCTCCATCCCCTTGGAAATGTAGATTCGAACAAACTCCGATGGAGAGGTCCGGCGGAAGAGTATCCGTCTCTACGACCATGCCCTCGATTAGGATGTAGATCGAGAGGCAAGATCGAGAGGTCTTGTTCAGGCCTTTGGATATCAGCAGGTTGGAGTCGGTGACGAAGATCCGATCCAAGTCCTCGCTGAAATGGAATAGATGGAGAGATTCTACTTTTTGAAGGAGCGCCTTTCATCTGGTGCTTCCTTGGTATGTCGAGCTTTGAAGGTGCCCTCTTGTCGCAGTTGCGACCAGAAGAGGATTGGGAGGACTCGTCGTTAAGGCGATCCCAAACACTTTGTTTCCATGGGGCAGCAGAGGGAGTTGGGTCACGACGAATCCTCTCGAAGGCAGCAGTACCCATTGATCTCTGTTGCTCGGAGTGAATTGATGGTCGTGGCCGATCGACCCTCTCATTAGTCGAGGGGATGGGAAGAGCGATTCCAGCCTCGGAAGCTGCCTTCTTGAGTGCGTCCCTCTCAGCAGTGAGGGTGGCATTCTGCTTTGCCAATTGAAGCAGTTGGAAATCGACCGCCGAGATTTGCTAGGTTGAGGGAAGGTCTTCAGCGGGAGCAGGGGTTGTATGCCCTATTGATGGATGAGGAGGTGGGGCGATCAGTCGATCAACAGATCTCCCACTACCTGACCGAGCATCCACATTGGGGACAACGAGGGGCTGTCCGAAATTGAGCCTTTGACTCATTGATCGAGTCTCAGGACGAGGTTGACGCGTGTTACTTCCTTCTAGTTGACCCTGGTATTTTGGCCTCGCCATTCAGAGAGCGAAGGGTGCAACGAGAGTGCCGATGTCCAAACGGTTGTTTGATCAACCGAAGGGGCGAGGAAGTTTGGCTATTGATCTGGTAGTCGGAGTAGAGAGGACACGGCTTCTCGCTCGATCCCACAAACGGTGCCAAACTGTGGGGGAAAATCTTCGTGCCGACCCGAAGACTTCGCCGCACCAGTCAATCGAGAGTTGAGTTGCGATGATCGTTGTTCGATCTATTAATCGGAATTGATGTTCTTAATACACGAGCAGAGGGAGATGCAATCAGAGAGAGTTTGACACGAGAGATGTGATCTCGGAGTTCAGCCGAAGCCTACGTCTCCGTGCTATAGGGAGCAACCCGAATTCACTAACACTTGTATCGAAGTGATCTCGACAAGCCGAGTATCACTGAATCCCTTTTGATCTCTTCAGAGGCAAGAAGAAGATCGGAGAGAGGAAGTAAGGGTATGGAAATTGGAATCCAGAGTTCTGGGTTTGGGAATTGAGATTTTTCGATCCATTTATATTCGTGGGTTCTACTATTTATAGAATTCTAGAGGAGGGATTCCGGGGTAAATGGCGGTTTTTGCTACCGTATCTGGGGATCCTCCAGTCAGGGCTGGTGGGTCCAGCGAGAGTCTTCGTGGGCCCACCAGGCAGGGCCGATGGGTCCCGCTGCCGTCTCCCGGGGGATCTCCACAGGTTTTTGGGCCCACCAGGATGGGCCGGTGGGTCCCGCGGTAGTGTTTATGGGCCCACTAGGTAGGGCCGGTGGGTCCCGCCGTTTTGCAGATTTCTCTGCCAAAATTTGCACCCACAGATCGTACGAATGAATTAGAATGGATATATTTGAATGAATAAATTAGAATGGATCATACAAATGAATTAGAATGGATCGTACGAATGAATTAGAATAGATCGTGCGAATGAATTAGAATCGATCGTACGAAATGAATTAGAACGAATCGTGCGAATGAATTGGAATGGATCGTACAAATGAATTAGAATGGATCGTGCGAATGAATTAGAATGGTTACATTTGTGCGAATGAATTAGAATGGATCGTACGAATGAATTAGAATGGATCGTACAAATGAATTAGAATGGATCGTGCGAATGAATTAGAATGGATCGTACGAACGAATTAGAATGGATCGTACGAACGAATTAGAATGGATCGTATGAACGAATTAGAATGGATCGTACGAATGAATTAAAATGGATACATTCGAGCGAATGAATTAGAATGGATCGTACGAATGAATTAGAATGGATCATAGGAATGAATTAGAATGGATCGTGCAAATGAATTAGAATGGATACATTCGTGTGAATGAATTAGAATGGATCGTAGGAATGAATTAGAATGGATCATACGAATGAATTAGATTGGTTACATTCATGCGAATGAATTAGAATGGATCGTACGAATGGATTAGAATGGATCATAGGAATGAATTAGAATGGAACGTACGAATGAATTAGAATGGATCGTACAAATGAATTAGAAAGGTTACATTTGTGAGAATGAATTAGAATGGATCGTACGATTCATTCTAATTCATTCGTACGATCCATTCGAATTCATTCACACGATCCATTTTAATTCATTCGTATGATTCATTCTAATTCATTCGTACGATCCATTCTAATTTATTCGCACAAATGTAACCATTCTAATTCATTCGCACGATCCATTCTAATTCATTCGTATGATCCATTCTAATTCATTCGCACGATCCGTTCTAATTCATTCCGTACGATCGATTCTAATTCATTCGCACGATCCATTCTAATTCATTCGTACGATCCATTCTAATTCATTTGTATGATCCATTCAAATTTATTCGTTCAAATATATCCATTCTAATTGATTCATACGATCCATTCTAATTCATTCGTACGATCCATTCTAATTCATTCGTATGATCAATTCTAATTCATTCGCACGATCCATTCTAATTCATTCGTACGATCCATTCTAATTCATTCATGCGATCCATTCTAATTCATTCGTCCGATCCATTCAAATTAATTCGTACGATGCAATCTAATTCATTCGCACAAATGTATATATTCTAATTCATTCGTACAATGCGTTCTAATCCATTCGTACGATCCATTCTAATCCATTCGTACGATCCATTCTAATTCATTCGTACGATCCATTCTAATTCATTTGCATGAATGTATCCATTCTAATTTATTCGTGCGATCCAGTCTAATTCATTCATACGATTCATTCTAATTCATTCGCACGAATATATCCATTCTAATTCATTCGTACGATCCTTTCTAATTCATTCGCACGATCCATTCTAATCCATTCGTACGATCCATTCTAATCCATTCGTACGATCCATTCTAATCCATTCGTACGATCCATTCTAATTCATTCGTACGATCCATTCTTATTCATTCATACGATCCATTCTAATTCATTCGCACAATCCATTCTAATTCATTCGTACGATCCATTCTAATTCATTCGTATGATCCATTCTAATTCATTCGCACTATCCATTCTAATTCATTCGCATGAATATATCTATTCTAATTCATTCGTACGATCCATTCTAATTCGTTCATACGATCCATTCTAATTCGTTCGTACGATTCATTCTAATTCGTTCGTATGATCCATTCTAATTCATTCGCACGATCCATTCTAATTCATTTGTATGATCCATTTTAATTCATTCGTACAAATGAATTAGAATGGATCGTATGAATGAATAAGAATGGATCGTATGAATGAATTAGAATGGATACATTCGAGCGAATGAATTAGAATGGATACATTCGAGCGAATGAATTAGAATGGATCGTACGAATGGATTAGAATGGATCGTACGAATGGATTAGAATGGATCGTACGAATGGATTAGAGTGGATCGTACGAATGAATTAGAATGGATCATACAAATGAATTAGAAAGGTTACATTCGTGAGAATGAATTAGAATGGATCGTACGATGTATGAATGAATTAGAATGGATCGTACGAATGGATTAGAATGGATCGTACGAATGGATTAGAATGGATCGTACGAATGGATTAGAATGGATCGTACAAATGGATTAGAATGAATCGTACGGATGCATTAGAATGGATCGTACGAATGAATTAGAATGAATCGTACGAATGAATTAGAATGGATTGTACGAACGAATTAGAATGGATCGTACGAATGAATTAGAATGGATACATTTGAGCGAATGAATTAGAATGGATCGTACAAATGAATTAGAATGGATCGTACAAATGAATTAGAAAGGTTACATTCGTGAGAATGAATTAGAATGGATCGTACGCACGAATGTATCCATTCTAATTCATTTGCACGATCCATTCTAATTCATTCCTATGATCCATTCTAATTCATTCGTAGGATCCATTCTAATTCATTCGCTCGAATGTATCCATTCTAATTCATTCGTACGATCCATTCTAATTCATTCGTATGATCCATTCTAATTCATTCTCACGAATGTAACCTTTCTAATTCATTTGTACGATCCATTCTAATTAGAAAGGTTACATTCGAGCGAATGAATTAGAATAGATCGTAGGAATTAATTAGAATGGATCATACGAATGAATTAGAATGGATAGTGCGAATGAATTAGAATGGATACATTCGAGCGAATGAATTAGAATGGATCGTACGAATGAATTAGAATGGATCATAGGAATGAATTAGAATGGATCGTTCAAATGAATTAGAATGGTTACATTCGTGCGAATGAATTAGAATGGATCGTACGAATGAATTAGAATGGTTCGTACGAAAGAATTAGAATGGATCGTACGAATGAATTAGAATGGATCATACGAATGAATTAGAATCGATCGTGCGAATGAATTAGAATGGATCGTACGAATGAATTAGAATGGATACATTTGTGCGATGAATAAGAATGGAGCATACGAATGAATTAGAATGGATTATACGAATGGATTAGAATGGATCTTACGAATGGATTAGAATGGATCGTGCAAATGAATTAGAATGGATACATTCGTGCGAATGAATTAGAATGGATCGTAGGAACGAATTAAAATGGATCGTACGAATGAATTAGAATGGATACATTCGTGCGAATGAATTAGAATGGATCGTACGAATGAATTAGAATGGATCGTGCGAATGAATTAGAATTTATCGTACGAATGAATTAGAATGGATCGTACGAATGGATTAGAATGGATCCATTCATGCAAATGAATTAGAATGGATCGTACGAATGAATTAGAATGGATCTTACGAATGAATTAGAATGGATCGTGCGAATGAATTAGAATGGATCGTGCGAATGAATTAGAATGGATCGTGCGAATGAATTAGAATGGATACATTCGTACAAATGAATTAGAATGGATCGTACGATCCATTCTAATTCATTCGCACGATCCATTCTAATTCATTCGCACAATCCATTCTAATTCATTCGCACAATCCATTCTAATCCATTCGCACGAATGTATCCATTCTAATTAATTCGCACGATCCATTCTAATTCATTCGTACGATCCATTCTAATTCATTCTAATTAGAAAGTTACATATGTGAGAATGAATTAGAATGGATCGTACGAATGGATTAGAATGGATTGTACGAATAGATTAGAATGGATCATACGAATGGATTAGAATGGATCGTACGAATGAATTAGAATGGATCATACAAATGAATTAGAAAGGTTACATTCGTGAGAATGAATTAGAATGGATTGTGCGAATTAATTAGAATGGATCGTACGAATGAATTTGAATGGATACATTTGTGCGAATGAATTAGAATGAATCATACGAATGAATTAGAATGGATCGTACGAATGAATTAGAATGGATTGTGCGAATGAATTAGAATGGATCGTATGAATGAATAAGAATGGATCGTACGAATGAATTAGAATGGATCATGCTAATGAATTAGAATAAATCATATGAATGGATTAGAATGGATACATTCGAGCGAATGAATTAGAATGGTTACATTCGTGCGAATGAATTTGAATGGATTGTACGAATGGATTTGAATGGATCGTACGAATGAATTAGAATGGATCGTACGAATGGATTATAATGGATCATCGGAATGAATTAGAATGGATCGTACGAATGAATTAGAATGGATCGTACAAATGAATTAGAAAGGTTACATTTGTGAGAATGAATTAGAATGGATCGTACGATTCATTCTAATTCATTCGTACGATCCATTCAAATTCATTCGTACGATCCATTCTAATTCATTCGCACGATCCGTTCTAATTTATTCGTATGAATGTATCCATTCTAATCGTACAATCCATTCTAATTCATTCGCACGATCCATTCCAATTCATTCGTATGATCTAATTCTAATTCATTCGTACGATCCATTCTAATTCATTCGTACGATCCATTCTATTGCATTTGTACGATCCATTCTAATCCATTCGTACGATCCATTCTAATTCATTCGTATGATCCATTCAAATTCATTCGTACGATCCATTCTAATTCATTCGTACGATCCATTCTAATCCGTTCGTACGATCCATTCTAATTCATTCGCACGAATGTATTAGAATGGTTACATTTGTGAGAATGAATTAGAATGGATCGTACGAATGAATTAGAATGGATCATGCGAATGAATTTGAATGGATCGTACGAATGAATTAGAATGGATCGTACGATACATTCTAATTAATTTGTACGAATGTCTCCATTCTAATTCATTCGCACGATCCATTCTTATTCATTCGCACGATCCATTCTAATTCATTCGTATGATCCATTCTAATTCATTCGTACGATCCATTCTAATTCATTTGCATGAATGGATCCATTCTAATCCATTCGTACGATCCATTCTAATTCATTCGTACGATCAATTCTAATTCATTCGCACGATCCATTCTAATTCATTCGTACGATCCATTCTAATTCGTTTGCATGATCCATTCTTATTCATTCGCAAGATCCATTCTAATTCATTCGTACGATCCATTCTAATTCATTCGCTCGAATGTATCCATTCTAATTCATTCGTACGATCCATTCTAATTCATTCGTACAATCCATTCTAATTCATTCTCACGAATGTAACCTTTCTAATTCATTTGTATGTATCCATTCTAATTTATTCGTGTGAACGAATTAGAATGGATCATAGGAATGAATTAGAATGGATCGTACGAATGAATTAGAATGGTTACATTCGAGCGAATGAATTAGGATCGTACGAATGAATTAGAATGGATACATTCGAGCGAATGAATTAGAATGGATCGTACGAATGAATTAGAATAGATCGTGCGAATGAATTAGAATGGATCGTACAAACGAATTAGAATGGATTGTACGAACGAATTAGAATGGATCGTGTTGGGGGTAGCTGAAACTCGCCCAGGAGTTCGCCCCCCCCCCCCCCCCCCCCCCCCGCGCTCACCAAATCATCTTGACAGGGAGCGAGATCCACATTGGGCTAAAGGGGCCTAAGGCAAAGAGCTCGCTCAGGAGCTCGCCCGAGCTCGTTCAGGAGTTCGCCCGAGCTCGCACAGGAGCTCGCCCGAGCTCGCTCAGTAGCTCGCCAAGCTCGCTCCGAAGCTCACCAAAGCTCGCGCCGGAGCTCGCCTAAGCTCGCGCCGGAGCTCGCCTAAGCTCGCTCAGGAGCTCGCCTAAGCTCGCTCAGGAGCTCGCCAAAGCTCGCGCCAAAGCTCGCGCCGGAGCTCGCCTAAGCTCGCGCCGGAGCTCGCCTAAGCTCGCTCAGGAGCTCGCCTAAACTCGCTCAGGAGCTCGCCTAAGCTCGCTCAGGAGCTCGCCAAAGCTCGCTCAGGAGCTCGCCCAAGCTTACCCAGGAGCTCGCCAAAGCCCACTCCGGAGCTCGCCCAAGCTCGCCAAGACTCCCCTGTTTTTCGAAGAGGTCGCTCCTGCGAGGTCCGACTCTTGATAGATGTGGAAGAGAAGGCAGAGCAATGGAGGGCGAGCTCGCCCTGGCTTCCCACCTGAGGTCGCCCACAATAGAGGCATAAGGGCTGCTAGGTGTCGAAATCCCCTTGAAGCTACGTGGACGATTGTAGTCCACGGAAGCCCGCCATAATCAGTTTGAGACCTCCCAGACTTGAACATTCCAGAATAACCAGCTGGCAGCAACAAGAAAGATGCTCTCCCCCACTCAAACCGCTTGGCAGGCTTGACGACAGAATATCAGGGCGTGAGTACCAAGGACTGTCAGAGACCCACGCGAGCCAGATCGTGGGGGTCTAGAAGGCCCTGGAAGAATCTCCACGTGTCGGGCCACAGTAGGCCGCCGATTGCTATAAATGTTCACCCCCAGGCTCCATAGTACAGGTTCGAAATCCTTTCCCCTACCACTTTGGTATACAACAGCTCGCCGTTGTGCCACCGTGACTGACTTGAGCGTCGGAGGGTCTGCGCTCCTAAGGGAGCCAGCCGTTCTCACGTTCTCTTTTCTTTGTCTTGCAGGCGGCCCGCGCGGACCAGCGAAAAATCCCCCAAACAGATCGTACGAACGAATTAGAATGGATCGTACGAATGAATTAGAATGGATTCATTCGAGCGAATGAATTACAATGGATCGTACGAATGAATAAGAATGGATCATAGGAATGAATTAGAATGGATCGTGCAAATGAATTAGAATGGATACATTCGTGCGAATGAATTAGAATGGATCGTATGAATGAATTAGAATGGATCGTACGAATGAATTAAAATGGTTACATTCGTGCGAATGAATTAGAATGGATCGTACGTAGGAATGAATTAGAATAGATCGTACGAATGAATTAGAATGGATCGTACGAATGGATTAGAATGGATCGTATGAATGAATAGAATGGATCGTACGAATTAGAATGGATCGTACGAATGAATTAAAATAGATACATTCATACGACTGAATTAGAATGGATCGTGCGAATTAATTAGAATGGATCGTACGAATGAATTTGAATGGATACATTTGTGCGAATGAATCTGAATGGATTGTATGAATGAATTAGAATGGATCGTACGAATGGATTAGAATGGATCGTACGAATGAATTGGAATGGATCATACAAATGAATTAGAATGGTTACATTCATGAGAATGAATTAGAATGGATCGTACGAATAAATTAGAATGGATCATGCGAATGAATTTGAATGGATCGTACGAATGAATTAGAATGGATCGTGCGAATGAATTAGAATGGATCGTACGAATGAATTAGAATGGATCATACGAATGAATTAGAATGGATCGTGCGAATGAATTAGAACGGATCGTACGAATGGATTAGAATGGATCGTACGAATGGATTAGAACGCATTGTACGAATGAATTAGAATAGATACATTTGTGCGAATGAATTAGATTGAATCATACAAATGAATTTGAATGGATTGTACGAATGAATTAGAATGGATCGTACGAATGAATTAGGATGGATCATGCGAATGTATTAGAATAGATCGTACGAATGAATTAGAATGGATTGTACAAATACTTTAGAATGGATCGTGCGAATGAATTCGAATGGATCGTACGAATGAATTAGAATGGATCGTACGAATGAATTAGAATGGATCGAACGAATGAATTAGAATGGATCGTACGAATGAATTAGAATGGATACATTTGTGCGAATGAATTAGAATGGATCATACGATTGAATTTGAATGGATCGTACGAATAAATTAGATTGTACAAATGAATTAGAATGGATCATACGAATGAATTAGAATGGATATATTCGAGCGAATGAAATAGAATGTAATGAATTAGAATGGATTGTGCGAATGAATTAGAACGGATTGTGCGAATGAATTAGAAAGGATCGTACGAATGAATTAGAATGGATAGTACGAATAAATTAGAATGGATACTGTGGGTGCAAATTTTGGCAAAAGATTACAGACTACCGCGGGACCCACCGGCCCTGCCTGGTGGGCCCACGAGGACTACCGCGGGACCCACCGGCTATGCCTGGTGGGCCCACGTGGACTACCGCGGGACCCACCGGCCCTGCCTGGTGGGCCCACGAGGACTACCGCGGGACCCACCGGCCCTGCCTGATGGGCCCACGAGGACTACCGCAGGACCCACCGGCCCTGCCTGGTGGGCCCATAAGGATCACCACGGGTCCCACCGGCCCTGCCTGGTGGGACCAAGAGTCTGTGGAATCCCCCAGATGCTGCAGCAGAAACCGCCTTTTACCACCAGAGAATTCTATAAATAGCAGAGCCTGCGAATGTAAAAGGATCAAAATCTAAGATCCGAAACTTCTGATTTCCACTCTGAGATCTGATTTTCAGAATCCAGAGCTCTGGAATTTCTATCTCCTCACATCTTCTTGATCTTCTTTTTGTCTTTGAAGAGATCAAAGAGGCTTCAGTAATACTCGGCCTGTCGAGGTTACTTCGAGAAAAGTGTTAGTAAATTCGGGTTGCTCCCTATAGCACGGAGACGTAGGCTTCGGCTGAACTCCGAGATCACTTCTCGTGTCAACACTCCCTCTAATTGCATCTCTCTGTTTACATATCAAAAGCTACAACTCCAATCGATAGATCGAACAACGATCTCTTTGACTTCCACTTCAATTGACTGGTGCTGCGAAGTCTTCGAGTCGGCACGAAGATTTTCCCCCACAGTTTGGCGCCGTCTGTGGGATCGTACGAGAAGCTGTGTCCGCTCTACAACAACTATTAGATCGATTGAGTAGACAATCGATCCAAATAGTCAAAACTTCCTCGCCCCTTCGGTTGAGCTAACAACCGTTCGGGCACCGGCACTCTCGTTGTACCCTTCGCTCTCTGAATGGCGAGGACAAAGCATCAGGGTCAACCAGAGGGAAGTAACACTCAACAACAAGCTCATCCCGAGACTCGTTCAATGAGTCAAAGGCTCAACTTCGGACAGCCCCTTGCTGTTCCTGAGATGGGGGTTCGTTCAGGGAGTGGGAGATCTGTCGATCGACCTATTGCCCATCCTGCACGACAATCGGTTGGGCAAACTGCCCCCACTCCTGCTGAAGACCCTCCATCGACCTATCAAATCTCTGCGGTCGACTTCCAGCTACTCCAATTGGCGAAGCAAAACACCACCCTCACCGCCGAGAGGGATGCTCTTAAGAAGGCAGCTTCTGAGGCTGGGATCGCTCTTCCTAACCCCTCTACAAGTGAGAGGGTCGATCTTCCTCGATATTCAATTCACTCCGAACAACGGAGGTCAATGAGCACTGCTGCCCTCGAGAGGATCCGATGCGACCCAACTCCCTCTGCTGCCCCCTGGAAGCAGAGTGTGTGGGATCGCCTTGACGACGAGTCTTCCCAATCGTCTTCTGGCCGCAACTGCGATAAGAGGGCACCTTCAAAGCTCAATATATCAAGGAAGCACCAAGTGAAAGGCGCTCCTTCAAAGAGTAGAGTCTCCCCTTCCATTCCACTTCAACGTGGGCTTGGATCGGACCTCCGATATAGACTTCAACCGACAAATACTTCAATGCCTGAGCAAGACCTTGCGATCTTGCCTCTTGACCCATCTCTAGGTCGAGGACATGGTCGTAGGGATGGCTATTCCTCTGCCGGGCCTCTACATCGAAGCCTCTTCGAGTCAACATTTCCAAGGGGATGGAGAACTCCTATCCTCCCCAAATTCAACTGCATACGAGGAGACCCTACTCTCCACATCCTCGCATTCAAGCAAGCTCTAACGCCACACGAAGAAGAAAACAACGTGCTCTGCCGCACCTTTACAGGAAGTCTCGATGAGCCGTCGCTCGACTGGTATCACAATCTCCGAGCTGGGTCCATCACCCAGTTCGATGTTTTGGCTAAACTCTTCGTGCAGCATTATCAGCTCAATCTGAAGCCCGAGAAGAAGCTCGACTCTCTCTATCGACTAAGGATGGGTGCTGACTAGACTCTTCGAAGTTTCACTAGGAGGTTTCGCAACGAACATGCTGCCCTCTCTGGAAGACATCTGGATGATGAAGCCATCATGTTGGCTTTCCAGAACGCTCTCCGCTTCGATCTACACATCTACAACGACTTTATCCGCAATCCTCCTCCTTCTCTGGGAGCTATGTTCGATCGAATCCAGAGAGAGATCGAGGTTGAAGATGACCAAGTCGCTCGGAAAGGGCGAGAAACAAAGCGAAGACCTGCGAAGAGAGAAGCTCCAAAGTATGCTGCCAAGGCTCACAACGCTGAGGCAGCAGCCCCTCCAGCCAACAAACGATCAAAGAATGACGGGCGTCGATCTCCAACGAAGACCACTTTCACCGAATGGAATATGCCGGTCAAACAGATACTCGACCGCATTCAACACGAGGAGTTCCTTCGAAGGCCCAATCCACTTCAGCCAAACACTAAGTTCACGGCTGATAAAACTGTTTATTGCGATTTCCATCGAAGCCACGGCCATTCCACCGATCGGTGCTATCGGCTAAAGTTTCATCTCGAAGACTTGCTAAGAGAAGGCCATCTCCATGAATTCACCAGAGAAGGACAAGATCAACGTTGATCCTCTGCAAAGGGGAAAGAGGCTTGCTGGATTCATCAGATCTCTTCCAACCCATCATCTCTCACCGTGAATGCCAATATCTTTGGCATTCATGGATCATTGCACAATCAATCAGTGACCGGTAAGGAAGTTGATCGGCAGATTCGGCGCATCTTCCATGTTTGATCTACTGCAAACAAAGAAGATACTTGGATCGAGAAGCCCATCGAAGGTCTTGCTTGGCCGTCCATCGTCTTCAACGACACTGACCTTCAAGGAGTTCATACTCCACATCGAGACCCCCTAGTTTTGAAACTCATCATCGACGGAAGCACCGTCAATCGGATCCTCATCGACACCGGGAGTTCCATCGACATTATGTTCTCAGACTGCTTCAAATGTCTGGGACATAAATATCAAAGCCTTGACGTCGTTCCAACTGTGATTACTGGCTTCAACGGCGAACAAAGCATCACGGTGGGCGAATCAAGATTCACTCTAGACCTTAGCCGAGAGACTCGAGTCTCGGTGAGGTTTGCAATTGTTGAAGGAATATCCAGCTACAACGCCATTCTCGGGCGACTATTCCTCCACCAGATCAATGCCATCTCCTCTTCTTATCACCAACTTCTCAAGTTTGCTACAGGAGAAGGCATCGTCTGCATTCGAGGCGATCAGCAAGTTGGGAGGTCTTGCGAGGCTGCTGCGGCAAAAACAGATCGGAAGATCAATATTGCTCCTCCAAAGCGGCCACGAGATGAAGCTGGTCCCTCTTCCAAATAGCAATCAAAGGAGATTCCGCTGACAGAACCTCCACCAATCGAATGGGAAGCCTCACCTTCAATTAAAGAAATCATCCCTATCAATATTGGCAGTGGAGATCTCCCTCAACAAACATTTGTGGGTACCGGTCTTAGTGACGCAGACGCGCAAGACATGGTATCCTTCCTCCAGTCCAATATCGACGTCTTCGCCTGGTGTTTCGAAGACATGCCTGGTATCAATCCAGACGACGCTTGTCACCGACTTGCTATCAAAGAAGACGTGAAGCCTGTCAAGCAAAAGCCACGCACCATCCGACCAGAGCTGCAAGTTGCTGTTCAAGAAGAGATCACCAAACTACTCACAGCAGGCTTCATCCGTGAAGTAGAGTATCCTACCTGGATCTCTAACATAGTTGCTGTTCCAAAGAAAAACGGGAAGGTCAGAGTCTGCATCGACTTTACCAATCTCAATAAGGCTTGCCCCAAAGACCCATTCCCCATGCCAAGGATTGATAGACTCGTCGATGCCACTGCTGGCCACGAGCTATTGTCTTTCATGGATGGATACTCTGGATACAATCAAATTCCGCTTCATCCGGATGATCAAGAGAAGACATGCTTCGTGACTAGCCGAGGTCTCTACTGCTACAATGTAATGCCGTTCGGCCTCAAAAATGCTGGATCTACCTATCAAAGGCTAGTCACCAAGATGTTTGAAGACCAGATCGGTCGCAATGTCGAAGTCTATGTAGACGATCTGCTTACCAAAAGCTCCAGTCGAGGGGGTCATCTGTCTGATCTGGCAGAAACCTTCCAAATCCTTCGAAAATATCGTATGAAGCTCAATCCAGCTAAGTGCGCTTTCGGAGTTCAATCGGGCAAATTTCTGGGTCACCTTGTGACCAGAAGAGGTATAGAAGCCAACCCCGACCAAATTCGAGCTATCCTCGACATGCCATCGCCTACCAATCAAAAGGAAGTTCAACGCCTCACTGGAAGGTTAGCAGCACTCAATAGATTTATCTCAAAATCTTCTGACAAGTGCAAACCCCTCTTCGACAAACTACGAAAGGCAGACACCTCCGGCTGGAGTCCGATCTGTGAAGAAGCATTTCAAAGCATCAAGAAACATCTGGTGCAAGCTCCTATCTTGACGGCTCCACTTCCAAAAGAAGACTTGTGGCTCTACCTCGCCGTGACCGATCAAGCAATTAGCGCGGTTCTAGTCAGTAGAAGAAAAGGCGTCGAGCATCCAGTCTACTACATCAGCCATACTCTCCTTCCAGCTGAAACTCGTTACTCAAAAACTGAGAAGGTCATCCTGGCCTTGCTCACTGCATCGCCTCGTCTCCAACCATACTTCGTCTCCCACCAGATCACTGTTATTTCAGAACACTCGCTCAAAGATATCGTTGACAAAGCTGGTCGAGCTGGTCGAATGACCAAATGGGTGATCGAAATGAGTGCTCTGGGGATTCAGTTCGAACCTCGCACTTCTATCAAAGGTCAAGCTGTTGCTGATTTTCTAGCTGACTTTCCAGTTGAAGACCCCATCGCTTGGGAAGAAGATATCGACATGCGCTTGGAAGAAGAGGATAATCCTCCAATCAATCTTGCAACAAAACTTGATCCAAGTCTCGAGGCTATTGCTGCAACTCCTCCATGGAAGTTATACACTGATGGAGCTTCAAGTGCGATCAGTTCGGGAACTGGGATAGTCTTGGTATCCCCCGAACTTGATCATCTCCAGAAGGCCACTGTCCTCGGATTCACTGCCACCAACAACGAAGCCGAATACGAAGCACTCATTTCTGGACTCGAGATGGCGAAATCCCTGGGGGTGGATCGGATTATTGTCTATAGCGACTCTCAGTTGATCATAAGGCAAATCAATGGAGAGTATACAGCTCGAGAAGAAAGAATGCAACTCTATTTGGCCTTAGTACGACGTCTTCAATAGCGTTTTACTAAGGCCGAATTCATTCAAATCCCAAGAGCAGAGAACCGAGAAGCAGATGCCTTAGCCAATGCTGCCTCAGTTCTTGGAGACTCACTCGGAGGAAGACAAATATAGATCGATTATCAAGAAGTGCCTAAGACCATCCTCGATCAACAGATCCTTGCTACTACAAAAGGATCTGGGGGTGGAGATCAACTGACATCGATCCTCACTACTACGAGTGAGCTTGAAGACTGGAGACGATCAATTTTCGACTTCTTCGAGCATGGCAAAATGCCGGAAGATCCAAATCAAGCCTGAAGGCTTCAAAGGAAGCTCCCATGCTACATTCTGCAAGGAGAAGATTTATATTTCAAATCCCACAATGGAATATTGCTCAAGTGCCTTGGTCCCGAGCAAGCACAGGCAATCCTGATTGATATCCACTCTGGAGCTTGTGGGAATCATTCGGGAGGAAGATCTCTAGAAGCTAAGACTAAACTACAAGGTTACTATTGGCCTACAATGGCAAAAGATGCTCGACAAGTTGTTCAAAGATGCGAGCCATGCCAACGACACGCTCGAGCTATCCACCTCCCTGCAGATGAGCTTCATCAATTATCAAGTCCATGGCCTTTCCATCAGTGGGGGTTGGACTTCTTAGGTCCTTTCCCCCCAACTCCAAGCAAGAAGAAATATCTGTTGCTAGCCACGGATTACTTCACCAAATGGGTTGAAGCTGTGCCCCTCTTCCGAGAGACTGACGACGAAGTGATCAAATTCATTCGGCACAACATCTTCTCAAGGTTCGGTACACCTCAAGTTCTTGTTGCTGACAATGGAGCTCAATTCGACTCCGACAAGTTCCGAGAGTTCTGTCTGAACAACGGTATCAAGCTATTTTATTCAACTCCAAGATATCCTCAATGCAATGGTCAAGCTGAAGCCTCAAATAGAGCTATACTTGGTATACTCAAGAGGAAACTCAACGACAAGAAGGGATTATGGGAACAGGTCCTACCTGAAGTTCTTTGGGGGTATCGCACAACTCCGAGAAGATCAACAGGGTTCTCACCCTTTCGTCTAACATATGGATCGGAAGCAGTACTCCCAACAGAAAACATATCAAGTACTCTGAAGACCAGGGCAGTTGAAGAAGAAATCAACGAAGAGCTTCGGATCAATGATCTAGACTTCTCTGAAGAACTACGAGACCAAGCTTCCCTTCGTGTGGCCAAGTACCAACAGAAGATTAAACGAGCCTACGACGAGAAAGTCTACAAAAGACAGTTCCCAATCGGCAGTCTGGTCCTTAGAGCAGTCTTCTACAACACAAAAGAACACAGCAGTGGAAAGCTTGCTCCCAACTGGGAAGGTCCATATATTGTCGAGTCAGTTGGAGGCAAAGGCTCCTATCGACTGATCTCACCAAAAGGAGATAGATTGCCACGAGCTTGGAAGTCTAGACACCTCAAGTTGTTCTATCCATGATGTAAATTCTGTGATGAATAAAGTTCCCTTTTAAATGTTCAGATGTGCAAGTGTTCAGCTTTTTAATTCAAGTTCTGAAGCAGTTTCAAATTCCATATTCAAGTTACCAGGTCTTTTAACAAGTTTGGGTGTTAGAGTTGCGACTCAACCCCTTACTAGCAAATGTTAAACTGACCCTCAATTTCAATATTCAATTTCAATCAAATTCTATATCGTCTAACAGGTTTGGGTGCTTGAGTTGCGACTCAACCCCTCACATACAAGTGTTACACGAATTCAAATTCAAATTTCAAATTACAACAAGTTTGGGTAATCGAGTTGCGACTCGACCCCTTACATTCAAAAGATTGTATCTATTCTAACGCTATCCAGAACATGATATTCAAAGACATTCAACTCAAGAGACATCCAACTTTCAAACACCAAAAAGATTTCTATTATTATCAAAATTTGCCATGTACAATAGGGAGGTGCTACATATCAAAAGTTTACAAGTGTAAACAACAGAGAAAAAGGTAGAAATACATCAGGGTTTGGCTACACTTGGAGCACGTGACTTCTCCCCTTCAGATCCGCCACGAGCCTTGCTCGCAGCCGAAGCCTTAGAAGATCGGACACTGCTGGCATGTGCCCGGAGTGCCTCTGCCGCTTTCTCGGCCGTTTCCCTGTAACTCTTGCATTCAGAAAGCGCATGCTCCAGTTCCTTCTTCGAAGTCTCCTCTCTAGCAGCAAAGGCAGCATGCTGAGCAGCAAGTCGTTCTTTCAACTCTTTATTCTCGGTTGCGCGATCACAGGACACGTCCTCAACCTTGCTGAGCCGATTCTTCAAAGATTCAAGTTCGTGACTCTGCGCCTCGCAACGGTCTCACAACTCCTTGCTCTCCTGCTTCTCCTTGCGAAGATCCTCGATCTTGGCCTTGAGGGAGTTCTTCTTCAAAGTCAAAAGTTCCCTCAGCTTATCCCTCTCCTCGTGGGTAGCCTCCAGTTCAGCTTTCAAACAGGACACCTCAGAGGCAGCCTCCCGTTCTCCTGCCTTCCTGGAGAGAGTGCTTGTGATTCTCAAAACTGCTGAGCTCTGCAGATGGATAAAGAGTTAGAATTATTCTGAAGATACAACTTGAATAAGTGGATCAATCAGATGCACATACCACTATATCTAGCCTATCGAAGGCTTCTTCAAAGGTAGCTTCCGGAAGATTGCAAAGCTTCCGGATCACGCTAGTAGGGTGGTTGATATCAACATCACCCAAGCTCTTCATCTTCGGAGTCGAGCCAGCAGGCGTACCTGCAATCGACACAAGAATTCAAAGGGTTAGAATATTTTTGAGCTTCAACGGCAAGGCAATCAAAGCAAGTTAGTAAAGATACCTGAAGCCTCGACCTGAGGAGCCTTTCCCTTCCCACAGTCGGAGCTCTTACCCTTGGGGGTCGATTTCTCCTTGATGGGGGTTGGCTCTGGCAAGGGTTGGGGGGTAGCATCACCCACCCGGCTTCCTCTCTCCAAGTGAGCAGGAGAGGGAACATCCCGAGGAGGTGAGGCTCCCCCTTCGTCTTCTCGCCCGCTCGAATTATCGAGCCCTGCCACCATGGCAGCTACCTCCTCAGCCAGAGATCGTGAGGGGGGTGGGGGTTGTTCAACCTCCACACCCCCACTTGTAGTTGCCCCTTCGAGACGGGGAACCTCGGGAGGTATCTGATCGAGGGGTGTAGGGTTGCTTCCAACCCCACCAGTCCCCGATACCTTGATCTTGAAGCGCAGTGGGTTCTTCTGCAACTCCCCAAAGTGATAAGTAGGAATCACTTTAAGGCCATCGCCCGTTGCGTCCATTACCCCCTCCATCTTACGAGCCTTTGCCTCGTCTATGAGGATCGGCTGCGAATCCTCATCACCACCACCAGTGGGGGTGGGAGGAATTTCTTCCTCGTCACCCCCATGTCCTTGACCACCATCAGTGGGGGTGGGAGGAATCTCTTCCTCACCACCCCCATCTTCATCATCATCGTCTTCTCCATCTTCTTCCCCGTCGCTGCCTGTGCCCTCATCCTCCTTATCTCCACCTTCCTCCTCCCTCTTTACCTCCTCTTCTTCATCTTCCTCCTTCTTTTTCTCCTCATCCTCCTCCTGTTTGATGGGGATTTTTCTCTTCTTCTTCGCCGGGCCCCTCTGAACCACCAATTTCTCCTCTGTGGGAAGTGCGTGCCTGGCTCCATAAGCCTTCTTTTCGAATCGAAGCCTTCTAACAATTTTTCCAGACTGAGGGTCCTCCTCATAATCAGAGTAGATAACCTCGTTATCTTCGTAACGAAGCTTCGATCGGTGAAGGAGGTTGGCTTTACCATACCTCACTGGGCAGTTTGAAAACTGCTTCCATGACCTGGTACCGCAGGTCAACTCCAGAAACAAGTTATCAATAGCCCCCACCTGCTCCGGAGACCACGCGAGAGCTCCTCCTACACTGAACATGTCTGTCTCTTTATGCACCTTGTATCGGGGAACCTCCGGAACAGACATTGGAGTCCAGGCACCAGACACTGACAGCGGCCAGTCCGTGTAAAGTTTGTCGGAGCCAATGGTGTCAGCAATCGGGCGAAGGGCAGTGACACCTGTCAAGTAGTAGAACGGGCTATCCTTCCTCCAAGCCCATCGG
Organism: Chamaelirium japonicum; assembly: GCA_947650365.1. Taxonomy (NCBI): domain Eukaryota; kingdom Viridiplantae; phylum Streptophyta; class Magnoliopsida; order Liliales; family Melanthiaceae; genus Chamaelirium; species Chamaelirium japonicum. The sequence goes on from CANTAL010000175.1 coordinate 195,753, forward strand.
TAATGGTAAAAGAAATACCCCAGCTCGATTCGGGCTTCTTCACCTTCAGGGAGGCTGGAGTAGCATTCCTTAAGCTCCTTCTGGAAGTCCGACTCTACGCGACAGAAAGCGTAGATGATCCTCCAGGAGTTCCCAGTAACCTGCCCGGGACAGAGACCGGAGGTGTTCAGCAACCTCGCGGCGAAAGGCGGCAGCGGAAGGCGCAGTCCACAGTTGAGCTGGCCGATCGTGACGATGGTTCCCATCACTTGCTCCTTGCTCGCCCACGAGACAAAGATTGTCCGCCTATCAATGCCAAAAGCAGTTAGAACTCCAGGGAGCGCTGGTCGAGCCTTTCCCTCTGTGAAACATGCCAGCAACTCCTGCAGCTTCGCCCTCTTTACATCTGTAAGTTTACTGCCAATGTTGTACCCAAACACAGGCTCCGCCTCCAAAGGTAGCTGCGGGCAGAGGACAAACTTTGCCTTGGGGATCTGCTCTGGCCTTGACGGGGCAGAAGCGAATCCCACTCCTTGGAGCCTCTTGCCAAGTTGGCCAAGCTCGATCAATTCGGCCCTGCCTTTGCCTCGGCCCTTCGGAACAGAAGAGACCTTGACAACTTCCTTGCCCTTCCTCTTGGAAGGAACTGCACTCTTCTTCGAACTGCCCGAAGACGCCATTTGACCGATCAAAAGGAGACGAAGAACAAGAGAGGGGAAGCAAAGAGTCTGGACTTCAAAAAATTCTGAAAGCGTGAGGCAAAAATGACAGCAAGAAGAACTTATATTACCCAGGGTAAACCGGCACACAGATCGAAAAGACACATGTCTTCACCACATCAAATCGCATGTTTTTGTAGGTATACGTGGCATTCATCCATAGCAAGCGCAAAACCAGGCGAACAGTCGGGACCAGACGAAGCGTCAGACCACCGGTCCAGACAAGCCACCGGTCCAAGCAAACCGCCGGTCTGAGTGAACCGGACCGCCGGTTCAAAACTGCATTCAGGCGAACCGAAGATTCAGAATAGAAAAAATCAAACTCTATCGATGTTCAAGACTGCCAAAGATCAAAGGAGAAGACAAGCTATACAACTTCCTCAAAAGTACAGGTTCAAGACTTTAACCTTGATCGGTTGATTTTAGCCATTCGGTCAAACTTGACCAATCGGTCAAAATCAACCGATCGGTCGATTTTCTACTGGATCTGGCGAAAAACTAAGGTTTTTTACCGATCACCCAAACCTTGACCGGTTGATTTTAGCCGTTCGGTCAAACTTGACCGATCGGTCAAAATCAACTGATCGGTCGATTTTCTACTGGATCTGGTGAAAAACTGAGGTTTTTTACCGATCACCCAAACCTTGACCGGTTGATTTTAGCCGTTCGGTCAAACTTGACCGATCGGTCAAAATCAACCGATCGGTCGATTTTCTACTGGATCTGGCGAAAACTGAGGTTTTTTACCGATCACCCAAACCTTGACCGGTTGATTTTAGCCGTTCGGTCAAACTTGACCGATCGGTCAAAATCAACCGATCGGTCGATTTTCTACTGGATCTGGCGAAAAACTGATGTTTTTTACCGATCACCCAAACCTTGATCGGTTGATTTTAGCCGTTCGGTCAAACTTGACCGATCGGTCAAAATCAACCGATCGGTCGATTTTCTACTGGATCTGGTGAAAAACTGAGGTTTTTTACCGATCACCCAAACCTTGACCGGTTGATTTTAGCCGTTCGGTCAAACTTGACCGATCGGTCAAAATCAACCGATCGGTCGATTTTCTACTGGATCTGGCGAAAAACTGAGGTTTTTTTTACCGATCACCCAAACCTTGACCGGTTGATTTTAGCCGTTCGGTCAAACTTGACCGATCGGTCAAAATCAACCGATCGGTCGATTTTCTACTGGATCGGTCAAAAAACCATGTTTTTTGACCGATCACCCAATACTTGACCGGTTGAAATTGACCGATCGGTCAAACTTGACCGATCGGTCAACCTTGACCGATCGGTCAAACTTGACCGATCGATCAAAATTGACCGATCGGTCAAAATTGACCGATCGATCAAACTTGACCGATCGGTCAAACTTGACCGATCGGTCAAAATCAACCGATCGGTCGATTTTCTACTGGATCGGTCAAAAAACCATGTTTTTTGACCGATCATCCAATCCTTGACCGGTTGAAATTGACCGTTCGGTCAAACTTGACCGATCGGTCAAATTTGACCGATCGGTCAAAATTGACCGATCAGTCAAAATTGACCGATCAGCCTTTTTTGTGCTAAACACTCGGCAAGCTTCTTTGTGCCTTCTTCGACAGGGGGTTGCTATTTTTTGGACCAAATCCAAGCCAGCCAGAACGAACTCTAGCTAACTTGGAGGGGGTAACTGTGGGTGCAAATTTTGGCAAAAGATTACAGACTACCGCGGGATCCACCGGCCCTGCCTGGTGGGCCCACGAGGACTACCGTGGGACCCACCGGCCCTGCCTGGTGGGCCCACGAGGACTACCGCGGGACCCACCGGCCCTGCCTGGTGGGCCCACGAGGACTATCGCGGGACCCACCGGCCCTGCCTGATGGGCCCACGAGGACTACAGCAGGACCCACCGGCCCTGCCTGGTGGGCCCATAAGGATCACCGCGGGTTCCACCGGCCCTGCCTGGTGGGACCAAGAGTCTGTGGAATCCCCCAGATGCTGCAGCAGAAATCGCCTTTTACCACCAGAGAATTCTATAAATAGCAGAGCCTGCGAATGTAAAAGGATCGAAATCTAAGATCCGAAACTTCTGATTTCCACTCCGAGATCTGATTTTCAGAATCCAGAGCTCTGGAATTTCTATCTCCTCACCTCTTCTTGATCTTCTTTTTGTCTTTGAAGAGATCAAAGAGGCTTCAGTAACACTCGGCCTGTCGAGGTTACTTCGAGAAAAGTGTTAGTGAATTCAGGTTGCTCCCTACAGCACGGAGACGTAGGCTTCGGCTGAACTCCGAGATCACTTCTCGTGTCAACACTCCCTCTGATTGCATCTCTCTGTTTACATATCAAAAGCTGCAACTCCAATCGATAGATCGAACAACGATCTCTTCGACTTCCACTTCAATTGACTGGTGCTTCGAAGTCTTCGAGTCGGCACGAAGATTTTCCCCCACAGATACATTCGTGCGAATGAATTAGAATGGATCGTAGGAATGAATTAGAATGGATCATACGAATGAATTAGAATGGATCGTGCGAATGAATTAGAATGGATTATACGAATGAATTAGAATGGATACATTCGTGCGAACGAATTAGAATGGATCATATGAAAGAATTAGAATGGATCGTGCGAATGAATTAGAAAGGATCGTACGAATGTATTAGAATGGATATATTCGTGCGAATGAATTAGAATGGATCATACGAATGAATTAGACTGGATCGTACGAATAAATTAGAATGGATATATTCGTGCGAATGAATTAGAACGGATCGTACGAATGAATTAGAATGGATCGAACGAATGAATTAGAATGGATCGTGCAAATGAATTAGAATGGATACATTCGTGCGAATGAATTAGAATGGATCGTACGAATGAATTAGAATGGATCATGCGAATAAATTTGAATGGATCGTACGAATGAATTAGAATGGATCGTACGATCCATTCTAATTCATTCTCACAAATGTATCCATTCGTATGATCCATTCTAATCCATTCGTATGATCCATTCTAATTCATTCGCACGAATGTATCCATTCTAATTCATTTGCACGATCTATTCTAATTCATTCGTTCGATCCATTCGAATTCATTCGTACGATTTATTCTAATTCATTCGCACGAATGTATCCATTCTAATTTATTCGTACGATCCAGTCTAATTCATTCGTACGATCCATTCTAATTTATTCGCACGAATATATCCATTCTAATTCATTCGTACGATCCTTTCTAATTTATTCGCACAATCCGTTCTAATTTATTCGCACAATCCATTCTAATTCATTCCGTTCTAATTCATTCGCTCGAATGTATCCATTCTAATTCATTCGTACGATCCATTCTAATTCATTCGTACGATATATTCAATTTCATTCGTACGATCCATTCTAATTCATTCGCACGATCCATTCTAATTCATTTGTACGAATGTATCCATTCTAATCGTACAATCCATTCTAATTCATTCGCTCGAATGTATCCATTCTAATCCATTCGTACGATTCATTCTAATTCATTCGCTCGATCCATTCTAATTCATTCGTACGATCCATTCTTATTCATTCATACGATCCATTCTAATTCATTCGCACAATCCATTCTAATTCATTCGTACGATCCATTCTAATTCATTCCTATGATTCATCCTAATTCATTCGCACAAATGTATCCCTTCAAATTCATTCGTACGATCCATTCTAATTAATTCGCACGATCCATTCTAATTCATTCTCACGAATGTAACCTTTCTAATTCATTTGTATGATCCATTCTAATTCATTCGTACGATCCATTCTAATCCATTCGTAAGATCCATTCTAATCCATTCGTACGATCTATTCTAATTCATTCGTACGATCCATTCTAATTCATTCTCACAAATGTAACCTTTCTAATTCATTTGTACGATCCATTCTAATTCATTCGTACGATCCATTCTAATCCATTCGTACAATCCATTCTAATCCATTCGTACGATCCATTCTAATTCATTCGCACGAATGTAACCTTTCTAATTCATTTGTACGATCCATTCTAATTCATTCGTACGATCCAATCTAATCCATTCGTACGATCCATTCTAATTCATTCGCACGAATGTAACCATTCTAATTTATTCGTACGATCCATTCTAATTCATTCGCACGAATGAATCCATTCTAATTCAATTGCACGATCCATTCTAATTCATTCCTATGATCCATTCTAATTCATTCGTACGATCCATTCTAATTCATTCGCTCGAATGTATCCATTCTAATACATTCGTACGATCCATTCTAATTCATTCGTACGATCCATTCTAATCCATTCGTACGATCCAATCTAATTCATTTGTATGATCCGTTCTAATTCATTCGTACGATCCATTCTAATTCATTCGTACGATCCATTCTAATTCATTCGTATGATCCATTCTAATTCATTCCTCTGATCCATTCTAATTCAATCGTACGATCCATTCTAATTCATTCGCTCGAATGTATCCATTCTAATTCATTCGTACGATCGATTCTAATTCGTTCATACGATCCATTCTTATTCATTCGTACGATCCATTCTAATTCATTCGCACGAATGTATCCATTCTTATTCATTTGCACGATCCATTCTAATTCACTCTTATGATCCATTCTAATTCATTCGTACGATCCATTCTAATTCATTCGTCCGATCCATTCAAATTCATTCATAGAATGGATACATTCGTATGATGCAATCTAATTCATTCGTAGAATGGATACATTCGTGCGAATAAATTAGAATGAATCGTAAGAATGAATTAGAATGGATACATTCGTGCGAATGAATTAGAATGCATTCGTACGATCCATTCTAATTTATTTGCACGATCCATTCTAATTCATTCGTACGATCCATTCTAATTCATTCGTACGATCCATTCTAATTCATTCTCACGAATATAACCTTTCTAATTCATTTGTATGTATCGATTCTAATTAATTCGTACGATCCATTCTAATTCATTCACACGATCCATTCTAATTCATTCATACGATCCATTCTAATTCATTCGCACGATCCATTCTAATTCATTCGTACGATCCATTCTAATTCATTCGCACGAATGTATGCATTCTAACGCATTCGTACGATTCATTCTAATTCATTCGCACGATCCATTCTAATTCATTCGTACGATCCATTCTAATTCATTCGCACGAATGTAACCATTCTAATTCATTCGTACGATCCATTCTAATTCATTCCTACGATCCATTCTAATTTATTCGCACGAATGTATCCATTCTAATTCATTTGGACGATCCATTCTAATTCATTCCTATGATCCATTCTAATTCATTCGTACGATCCATTCTAATTCATTCGCACGAATGTATCCATTCTAATTCATTTGCACGATGCATTCTAATTCATTCCTATGATCCATTCTAATTCATTCGTACAATCCATTCTAATTCATTCGCTCGAATGTATCCATTCTAATTCATTTGTACAATCCATTCTAACTCATTCGTACGATCCATTCTAATTCATTTGCACGATCCATTCTAATTCATTCGTACGATCTATTCTAATTCATTCGCTCGAATGTATCCATTCTAATTCATTCGTACGATCCATTCTAACTCATTCGGTGGATCCATTCTAATTCATTCGTACGATCCATTCTAATTCTAATTCGTTCATACGCACGAATGAATTAGAATGGATCTTACGAATTAGAATGAATTAGAATGGATCGTACGAATGGATTAGAATGGATCGTACGAATGAATTAGAATGGATCGTACAAATGAATTAGAAAAGTTACATTCATGAGAATGAATTAGAATTGATCGTATGAATGGATTAGAATGGATCGTACGAATGGATTAGAATGGATCGTACGAATGAATTAGAAAGGATCATACAAATGAATTAGAAAGGTTACATTCATGAGAATGAATTAGAATGGATCGTACGAACGAATTCATTCGTACAAATGAAATAGAATGGATCGTACATTCGCGCGAATGAATTAGAATGGATCGGACGAATGAATTAGAATGGATCGTACGAATGAATTAGAATGGATTATAGGAATGAATTAGAATGGATCGTGCGAATGAATTAGAATGGATATATTCGTGCAAATGAATTAGAATGGATCGTATGAATAAATTAGAATGGATCGTACGAATGAATTAAAATGGTTACATTCGTGCGAATGAATTAGAATGTATTGTATGAATGAATTAGAATGGATCGTACGAATGAATTAGAATGGTTACATTCGTGCGAATGAATTAGAATGGATCGTACGAAAGAATTAGAATTGATCATGCGAATGAATTAGAATGGATCGCACGAATGGATTAGAATGGATCGTACGAATGAATTAGAATGCATTGTATGAATGAATTAGAATGGATCGTACGAATGGATTAGAATGGATCTTACGAATGAATTAGAATGGATCGTACGAATGAATTAGAATGGATACATTCGAGCGAATGAAATAGAATGGATCGTACGAATGAATTAGAATGGATCATAGGAATGAATTAGAATGGATCGTGCAAATGAATTAGAATGGTAACATTCGTGCGAATGAATTAGAATGGATCGTAGGAATGAATTAGAATGGATCGTACGAATGAATTAGAATGGTATCATTCGTGCGAATGAATTAGAATGGATCGTACGAATGGATTAGAATGGATCGTACGAATGAATTAGAATGGATCGTACAAATGAATTAGAAAGGTTACATTTGTGAGAATGAATTAGAATGGATCGTACGAATGAATTAGAATGGATCGTACGAATGGATTAGAATGGATTGTACGAATGAATTAGAATGGATCATACGAATGCGATTCAATTAAAATGGATCGTACGAATGAATTAGAATGGATCATAGGAATGCGATTCAATTAAAATGGATCGTACGAATGAATTAGAATGGATCATAGGAATGAATTAGAATGGATCGTGCAAATGAATTAGAATGGATACATTCGTGCGAATGAATTAGAATGGATACATTCGTGCGAATGAATTAGAATGGATCGTAGGAATGAATTAGAATGGATCGTACGAATGAAATCGAATGGTTACATTCGTGCGAATGAATTAGAATGGATCGTACGAATGAATTAGAAGGGATCGTGCGAATGAATTAGAATTGATCATACGAATGAATTTGAATGGATCATACGAATGAATTAGAATGGATCGTATGAACGAATTAGAATGGATCGTACGAATGGATTAGAATGGATCGTACGAATGGATTAGAATGGATCGTACGAATGAATTTGAATGGATCGTATGAACGAATTAGAATGGATCGTATGAACGAATTAGAATGGATCGTACGAATGAATTAGAATGGATACATTCGAGCGAATGAATTAGAATGGATCGTACGAATGAATTAGAATGGATCATAGGAATGAATTAGAATGGATCGTGCAAATGAATTAGAATGGATACATTCGTGCGAATGAATTAGAATGGATCGTAGGAATGAATTAGAATGGATCGTATGAATGAATTAGAATGGTTACATTCGTGCGAATGAATTAGAATGAATCGTACGAATGGATTAGAATGGATCGTACGAATGGATTAGAATGGATCGTACAAATGAATTAGAATGTATCGTTCAAATGAATTAGAAAGGTTACATTTGTGAGAATGAATTAGAATGGATCGTACGAATGAATTAGAATGGATCGTACGAATGGATTAGAATGGATCGTACGAATGGATTAGAATGGATCATACGAATGAATTAGAATGGATCGTACGAACGAATTAGAATGGATCATATGAACGAATTAGAATGGATCGTATTAGAATGGATACATTCGTACGATCCATTCTAATTCATTCGTACGATCCATTCTACTTCATTCGCACGATCCATTCTAATTCATTCGTATGAGCTATTCTAATTCATTCGTACGATCCATTCTAATTCATTCGTACGATCCATTCTAATTCATTCTCACAAATGTAACCTTTCTAATTTATTTGTACGATCCATTCTAATTCTTTCGTACGATCCATTCTAATCCATTCGTACGATCCATTCTAATCCATTCGTACGATCCATTCTAATTCATTCGCACGAATCTAATTCATTCGTACGATCCATTCTAATTCATTCCTACGATCCATTCTAATTCATTCGCACGAATATATCCATTCTAATTCATTTGCACGATCCATTCTAATTCATTCCTATGATCCATTCTAATTCATTCGTACGATCCATTCTAATTCATTCGCTCGAATGTATCCATTCTAATTCATTCGTACGATCCATTCTAATTCGTTCATACGATCCATTCTAATCCGTTCGTACGATCTATTCAAATTCATTCGTACGATCCATTCTAATTCATTCGTACGATCCATTCTAATCCATTCGTACGATCCATTCTAATTCGTTCATACGATCCATTCTAATTCATTCGTATGATCCATTCTAATTCTTTCGTATGATCAATTCTAATACATTCACACGATCCATTCTAATTCATTCGTACGATCCATTCTAATTCATTCGCACGAATGTAACCATTCTAATTCATTCGTACGATCCATTCTAATTCATTCGCACGAATGTATCCATTCTAATTCATTTGCACGATCAATTCTAATTCATTCCTATGATCCATTCTAATTCATTCATACGATCCATTCTAATTCATTCGCTCGAATGTATCCATTCTAATTCATTCGTACGATCCATTCTAATTCATTCGCACTATCCATTCTAATTCATTCGTACGATCATTCTAGTTCATTCATACGATCCATTCTAATTCATTCGTACAAGTACGAATGAATTACGAATGAATTAGAATGGATCGTACGAATAAATTAGAAAGGTTACATTTGTGAGAATGAATTAGAATGGATCGTATGAATGAATTAGAATGGATCGTACGAATGGATTAGAATTGATCGTACGAATGGATTAGAATGGATCGTACGAATGAATTAAAATGGATACATACGAATGAATTAGAAAGGTTACATTCGTGCGAATGAATTAGAATGAATCGTACGAATGAATTAGAATGGATCGTGCGAATGAATTAGAATGAATCGTACGAATGCATTAGAATGAATTAGAATGGATCATACAAATGAATTAGAAAGGTTACATTCGTGAGAATGAATTAGAATGGATCCACCGAATGAGTTAGAATGGATCATACGAATGAATTAGAATGGATCGTACGAAAGAATTTGAATGGATCGTTCGAATGAATTAGAATGGATCGTGCGAATGAATAAGAATGGATCATACGAATGAATTAGAATGGATACATTTGTACAAATAAATTAGAATGGATTGTACGAATGAATTAGAATGGATACATTCTTGCGAATAAATTAGAATGGATCGTACGAATGAATTAGAATGGATCGTACGAATGAATTAGAATGGATTGTACGAATGAATTAGAATTGATCATACGAATGAATTAGAATGGATCGTACGAATGAATTAGAATGGATCGTACGAAAAAATTAGAATGGATCGTAGGAATGAATTAGAATGGATCATGCAAATGAATTAGAAAGGTTACATTCGTGAGAATGAATTAGAATGGATCGTACGAATGAATTAGAATGGATCAAACGAATGAATTAGAATGGATCGTGCGAATGAATTAGAATGGATTGTACGAATGAATTAGAATGGATACATTCGTGCGAATGAATTAGAATGGATCGTAGGAATGAATTAGAATGGATCGTGCGAATGAATTAGAATGAATCGTACGAATGAATTAGAATGGATCGTACGAATGAATTAGAATGGATACATTTGTATAAATAAATTAGAATGGATTGTACGAATGAATTAGAATGGATACATTCTTGCGAATAAATTAGAATGGATCGTTTATTCATGCAAATAAATTAGAATGGATCATATGAATGAATTAGAATGGATACATTCGAGCGAATGAATTAGAATGGATCGTACGAATGAATTAGAATGGATCGTACGAATGAATTAAAATGGATCGTACGAATGAATTAGAATGGATACATTCGTACGAATGAATTAGAATGAATACATTTGTGCGAATGAATTAGAATGGATCGTACGAATGAATTTGAATGAATCATACGAATGAATTAGAATGGATCATACGAATGAATTAGAATATATAACGTGAATGAATTAGAATGGATCGTACATTTGAATTAGATTGGATTGTACGAATGAATTAGAATGGATACATTCGTGCGAATGAATTAGAATGGATCGTACGAATGAATTAGAATGGATCGTACGAATGGATTAGAATGGATCGTACGAATGAATTAGAATGAATCGTACGAATGAATTAGAATGGATCGTACGAATGAATTAGAATGGATACATTTGTAGGAATAAATTAGAATGGATTGTACGAATGAATTAGAATGGAATGTATGAATAAATTAGAACGGATCGTACGAATGGATTAGAATGGATCGTACGAATGGATTAGAATGGATTGTACGAATGAATTAGAATGGATCGTACAAATGAATTAGAACGGATACATTTGTACGAATAAATTAGAATGGATTCGTACGAATGAATTAGAATGGATCGTACGAATGTACCCATTCTAATTCCTTCGTTCGATCCAGTCTAATTCACTCATACGATCCATTCTAATTCATTCGCACGAATATATTCATTCTAATTCATTCGTACAATCCATTCTAATTCATTTGTACGAATGAATTAGAATGGATACATTCGAGCGAATGAATTAGAATGGATCGTGCGATGAATTAGAATGGATCATACAAATGAATTAGAATGGATTCTAATCCATTCGTACGATCCATTCTAATCTATTGTAATTCATTCGCACAAATGTATCCATTCTAATTCATTCTCACGAATGTAACCTTTCTAATTCATTTGTATGATCCATTCTAATTCATTCGTATGATCCATTCTAATCCATTCGTACGATCCATTCTAATCCATTCGTACGATCCATTCTAATCCATTCGTACGATCCATTCTAATCCATTCGTACGATCCATTCTAATTTATTCACTCGAATGTATCCGTTCTAATTCATTTGTACGATCCATTCTAATCCATTCGTACGATCCATTCTAAACCATTCGTATGATCCATTCTAATTCATTCGCACGAATGTAACCATTCTAATTCATTCATATGATCCATTCTAATTCATTCGCACAATCCATTCTAATTCATTCGTACGATCCATTCTAATCCATTCGTACGATCCATTCTAATTCATTCGTATGATCCATTCTAATTCATTCTCACAAATGTAACCTTTCTAATTCATTTGTACGATCCATTCTAATTCATTCGTACGATCCATTCAAATCCATTCGTACAATCCATTTGTACGATCCATTCTAATTCATTCGCACGAATGTAACCATTCTAATTCATTCGTATGATCCATTCTAATTCATTCCTACGATCCATTCTAATTCATTCGCACGAATGTATCCATTCTAATTCATTTGCATGATCCATTCTAATTCATTCCTATGATCCATTCTAATTCATTCCTATGATCCATTCTAATTCATTCGTACGATCCATTCTAATTCATTCGCTCGAATGTATCCATTCTAATTCATTCGTACGATCAATTCTAATTCGTTCATACGATCCATTCTAATTCTTTCGTACGATCCATTCTAATTCATTCGTACGATCCATTCTAATTCATTCATACGATCCATTCTAATTCATTCGCACGAATGTATCCATTCTAATTCATTCGTACAATCCATTCTAATTCATTCACACGATCCATCCTAATTCGTTCGTATGATCCATTCTAATTCATTCGTACGATCCATTCTAATTCATTCGTATAATCCATTCTAATTTATTCGTTCAAATGGATCGTGCGATCCATTCTAATTCATTCTACGAATGAATTAGAATAGAACGTACGAAAGAATTAGAATGGATCGTACGAATGGATTAGAATGGATCGTACGAATGGATTAGAATGGATCGTACGAATGGATTAGAATGGATCGTGCGAATGAATTAGAATCGATCGTACGAATGAATTAGAATGGATTGTGCGAATGAATTAGTACGATCCATTCTAATTCATTCGTACGATCCATTCTAATTCATTCGTATGATCCATTCTAATTCATTCGTACGATCCATTCTAATTCATTTGCATGAATGTATCCGTTCTAATTTATTCGTACGATCCATTCTAATTCACTCGTACGATCCATTCTAATTCATTCTCACACATGTATCCATTCTAATTCATTTGCACGATCCATTCTAATCCATTCGTACGATCCATTCTAATTCATTCGTACAATGTGTTCTAATCCATTCGTACGATCCATTCTAATCCATTCGTACGATCCATTCTAATTCATTCGCACGATCCATTCTAATTCATTCATACGATCCATTTTAATTCATTCGTACAATCCATTCTAATTCATTCGTACGATCCATTCTAATTCATTTGCACAATCTAATCTAATTCATTCCTATGATCCATTCTAATTCATTCGTACGATCCATTCTAATTCATTCGCTCGAATATATCCATTCTAATTCATTCGTACGATCCATTCTAATTCGTTCATACGATCCATTGTAATTCATTGATACAATCCATTCAGATTCATTCGCACAAATGTATCCGTTCAAATTCATTCGTACGATCCATTCTAATTAATTCGCACGATCCATTCTAATTCAGTCGTACGAATGTATCCATTTTAATCCATTCGTACGGTCCATTCTAATTCATTCGTACGATCTAATTCATTCGTACGATCCATTCTAATTCATTCGTACGATCGATTCTAATTCATTCGCACGATCCATTCTAATTCATTCATACGATCCATTCTAATTCATTCGTATGATCTATTCTAATTTATTCGTTCAAATATACCCATTCTAATTCATTCGTATGATCCATTCTAATTTATTCACACGATCCATTCTAATTCATTCGCACGAATGTATCCATTCTAATTCATTTGCACGATCCATTCTAATTCATTCCGATGATCCATTCTAATTCATTCGTACGATCCATTCTAATTCATTCGTCTGAACCATTCAAATTCATTCGTACGATGCAATCTAATTCATTCGCACAAATGTATCTATTCTAATTCATTCGTACAATGCGTTCTAATCCATTCGTACGATCCATTCTAATCCATTCGTACGATCCATTCTAATTCATTCGTCCGATCCATTCTAATTCATTCGCACGATCCATTCTAATTCATTCTCACAAATGTAACCTTTCTAATTCATTTGTACGATCCATTCTAATTCATTTGTACGATCCATTCTAATCCATTCGTACGATCCATTCTAATTCATTCGCACGAATGTAACCATTCTAATTCATTCGTACGATCTATTCTAATTCTTTCCTACGATCCATTCTAATTTATTCGCACGAATGTATCCATTCTAATTCATTTGCACGATCCATTCTAATTCATTCCTATGATCCATTCTAATTCATTCGTACGATCCATGCTAATTCATTCGCTCGAATGTATCCTTTCTAATTCATTCGTATGATCCATTCTAATTCATTCCTACGATCCATTCTAATTCATTCGTACGATCCATTCTAATCCATTCGTACGATCCATTCTAATCTATTCGTATGATTCATTCTCGTACGATCCATTCTAATTCATTCACACAATCCATTCTAATTCATTCGTACAATCCATTCTAATTCATTCGCACGATCCATTCTAATTCATTCGTATGATCCATTCTAATTCATTCCTACGATCTATTCATTCGCTCGAATGTATCCATTCTAATTTATTCGTTCGATCCATTCTAATTCATTCGTACGATCCATTCAAATTCATTCGCATGATCCATTCATTCATACGATCTATTCTAATTCATTCGTACGATCCATTCTAATTCATTCGTACAATCCATTCTAATTCATTCGTACGATCCATTCTAATTCATTCGCACAATCCAATCTAATTCAATCCTATGATCCATTCTAATTCATTCGTACGATCCATTCTAATTCATTCGCTCGAATGTATCCATTCTAATTCATTCGTACGATTCATTCTAATTCGTTCATACGATCCATTCTAATTCGTTCGTACGATCCATTCTAATTCGTTCGTACGATCCATTCTAATTTATTCGCACGATCCATTCTAATTCATTTGTATGAATGGATTTGTGGGTGCAAATTTTGGCAAGAAGTCTGCCAACAGCGGGACCCACCGGCCCTGCCTGGTGGGCCCACGAAGGCCACAGCGGGACCCACCAGCCCTGCCTGGTGGGCCCTCGAAGACTACAATGGGACCCACCGGCCCTGCCTGGTGGGCCCCCGAAGACTACAATGGGACCCACCGGCCCTGCCTGGTGGGCGCACGAAGACTATCGCGGTACCCACCGGCCCTTCCTGGTGGGCCCAATAGCCTGTGGAATCCCCCAGAAAATGGTAGCGGGGCCCACCAGCTTTACCTGGAGGATCCCCAGATACGACAGCAGAAACCATCATTTACCCCGGAATCCTTCTTCTGGAATTCTATAAATAGCAGAGCCTTCGAATGTAAATGGATTCGAAAATTCTGATTTCCACTCTGAGATCTGATTTTCAGAACCAGAGCTCTGGAATCTCTCAGCTTTCCCTCTTCCACTTCTCTTTGATCTTCTTCTCACCTTTGAAGAGATCAAAGTGACCTCAGTGATACTCGGCCTGTCGAGATCACTTTAATACAAGTGTTAGTGAATTCGGGTTGCTCCCTATAGCACGGAGACGTAGGCTTCGGCTGAACTCCGAGATCACATCTCTCGTGTCAACTCTCTGGTTGAATCTCTCTCTCTGTTGACATATCGAAAGCAACGACTTCAATCAACAGATCTGCAATCAACAGATCAAACAACGATCTTCGACTCGAACATTCAATTGACTGGTGCTGCGAAGTCTTCGGGTCAGCACGAAGATTTTCCCCCACAGTTTGGCGCCGTCTGTGGGATTCGTGCGAGAAGCCGTGTCCTCTCTACATTGTCTATCGAATCAATTGCGCAGACAACTGATCGATAGCCAAACTTCCTCGCCCCTTCGGTTGATCAGACAACCGTTTGGACATTGGCACTCTCGTTGCACCCTTCGCTCTTTGAATGACGAGGTCAAAGCACCAGGGTCAACCAGAAGGAAGTAACACTCAACAACAAGCTCGTCCTGAGACTCGATCAATGAGTCAAAGGCTCAACTTCGGACAGCCCCTTGCTGTTCCTGAGATGGGGGTTCGCTCAGGGAGTGGGAGATCTGTCGATCGACCTATCGCCCATCCCGCACGACAATCGATTGGGCAAACTGCCCCCACTCCTGCTGAAGACCCTCCATCGACCTACCAAATCTCTGCGGTCGACTTCCAACTGCTCCAATTGGCGAAACAAAACGCCACCCTCACCGCTGAGAGGGATGCTCTTAAGAGAGCAGCTTCCGAGGCTGGGATCGCTCTTCCAATCCCCTCTACGAGTGAGAGGGTCAATCTTCCTCGACATTCAATCCACTCCGAGCAACGGAGGTCAATGGGCACTGCTGCCCTCTAGAGGATTCAACGCAACCCAACTCCCTCTGCTGCCCCCTGGAAGCAGAGTGTTTGGGACCGCCTCGACGACGAGTCCTCCCAATCATCCTCTGGTCGCAACTGCGATAGGAAGGCTCCTTCAAAGCTCGACACACCGAGGAAGCACCAAATGAAAGGCGCTCCTTCAAAGAGTAAGATCTCCCCTTCCATTCCACTTCAACGTGGACTTGGATCGGACCTTCGACATCGACTTCAACCGGCAAATACTTCACTGCCTGAGCAAGACCTTGCGATCTTGCCTCTTGACCCACATCTAGGTCGAGGACATGGTCGCAGGGATGGGTATTCCTCTGCCGAACCTCTCCATCGAAGCCTCTTCGAGTCAACTTTTCCGAGGGGATGGAGAACTCCTATTCTCCCCAAATTCAACTGCATCAAAGGAGATCCGACTCTCCATATACTTGCCTTCAAGCAAGCCTTGACACCGCACGAAGAAGAGAACAATGTGCTTTGTCGCACTTTTGCTGGAAGTCTCGATGAGCCATCACTCGATTGGTATCATAATCTCGGAGCTGGGTCCATCACCCAGTTTAGTGTTTTGGCTAACCTTTTCGTGCAGCATTATCAACTCAATCTGAAGCCGGAAAAAAAGCTCGACTCCATGTATCGGCTGAGGATGGGTGCTGATGAGACTCTTCGCAATTTCACCAAGAGATTTCGCAACGAGCATGCTGTTCTCTCTGGGAGACATCTGGATGATGAAGCCATTATGTTGGCTTTCCAGAATGCCCTCCGATTCGATCTACATATTTACAACGACTTCATTCGTAATCCCCCTCCTTCTTTGGGTTCTATGTTTGATCGGATCCAGAGAGAGATTGAGGTTAAAGATGATCAAGTAGCCCGAAAAGGGAGAGAGTCGAAGCGAAGACCCTCGGAAAGAGAAGCTTCGAAGTATGCTGCCAAAGCTCACAACGCTGAGGCAGCAGCTCCTCCAGTCAACAAACGACCAAAGAATGATGGACGTCGATCTCCTACGAAGACCACTTTCACCGAGTAGAATTTACAGGTCGAACAGATCCTTGACCGCATTCAGCACGAAGAATTCGTCCGATGGCCTAATCCACTGCAGCCCGACACCAAGTTCACTGCAGATAAAACAGTCTACTGTGATTTCCATCGCAGTCATGGACATTCTACCGATCAATGCCACCGGCTAAAGTATCATTTGGAAGATCTGCTACGTATAGGACATCTCCAAGAATTTGTCAAAGGCAGGCAAGATCATTCCGTCAAGCATCGACAGTAAAGATCTCCATCGAGATTAAAAGATCTAGGGATTGGAGATGGTCAACTTTCAAGCAACCATTCGCATTGCCAGAGAGCACCAGAGAACACAGCAGCAGGAAACTAGCTCCCAACTGGGAAAGTCTGTACATAGTCAAATAAGGGGGAAGCAAAGGATCCTATCGATTGCCACGAGCTTGGAAAGCTAGACATCTCAAAATGCTTTATCCTTGATGTAAATTTCAAGCTGAATAAAGATTGCTTTCAAATGTTCATCTTATCGATTCAAATTCTGGAGCAGTTTCAAATGTTCATCTTAACGAGTTTGGGAGTTTGTTTTGCGACACTACCCCTTACGTGCAAACGTTAAATGATTTTCAATTTCAATATCGTCTAACAAGTTTGGGTGTTTGAGTTGTGACTCAACCCCTCACGTACAAATGTTAACGATTTCAAGTTGTGCTACAACACAACCTTCAATTTCAATATCGTCTAACAAGTTTGGGTGTTTGAGTTGCGACTCAACCCCTCACGTACAAATGTTAACGATTTCAAGTTGTGCTACAACACAACCTTCAATTTCAATATCGTCTAACAAGTTTGGGTGCTTGAGTTGCGACTCAACCCCTCACATACAAATGTTAACGATTTCAAGTTGTGCTACAACAACCTTCAATTTTCAAGTTACTCAACAGTTTGGGTGATCGAGTTGCGACTCGTCCCCTTACATTCAAGGGTGTATATGTATTCAAATGTTTCAATACCATCCAGAACACAGCATTCAAAGAGTTCAACACGGGAAGCCTTCAATTTTCAAACATCAAAAAGAGATCTTCTATTATCAAAAATGGCCAAGTACAGGAGTAAGCTGATTACATGTCAAGAGTTCAAAAGTTTACAAGTACAGCAGCAAAAAAGAAGATGAAAGAATCTCATGGTTTGGCCACACTCTACGTGCGTGACTTCTCTCCTTCAGTTCCACCACGAGCCTTGCTCGCAGCCGAAGCCTTAGAGGATCGGACACTGCTGGCATGGGCCCTGAGTGCCTCCACCGCCTTCTCGGCCGTGTTTCTGTAACTGTTGACTTCAGATAACGCATGCTCTAACTCCTTTTTGAGAGTCTCCTCTCTGGCAGCAAAAGCAGAATGCTGGGCAGTAAGTCGCTCCTTCAGCTCTTTGTTCTCATCTAAATGTTCGCAGGACACGGTCTCAACCCTATTGAGCCGATTCTTCAAAGACTCTAGCTCGTGACCTCGTGCCTCGAAACCGTCCTTCCACTCCTTGCTGTCTTGCCTCTCCTTGTGAAGATCTTCGATCTTGGCTTTGAGAGACGCTTTCTTAGAAGACAGGACTTCCCTCAGTTTGTCCTTCTCCTCGTTGGAAGCTTTTAACTCAGCTGTCAACCGAGACACTTCAGCCGAGGCTTCCCGTTCTCCTGCCCTCCTGGAGAGTTTGCTCGCGATCCTCAAAACTGCTGAGCTCTGCAAATACATACAGAAGAGTCAGAATTATTCTAGAAGTACAACTCAATGATCGAATCGAGCAGATGCACCTACCACTACTTCAAGCCTGTCGAAGGCTTCCTCTAGAGTAGCATCCGGAAGATTGCAGAGCTTCCGGATTGCACTCGTTGGGTGGTTGATGTCAACCTCACCCAAGTTCTTTAGCTTCTGAGCCTTGCCAGCAAGTGTACCTACAATCCATGCAGGAGTTCAAAAGTGTTAGAATATTTTCAAGCTTCAGAATCAAGACAATCAAGGTAAGTTAGTACAACTACCTGAGGCATCAACTCGAGGGGCTTTTCCCTTCCCGCGGTCGGAGCTCTTACCCCGAGAGGTCGATTTCTCCTTGATGGGAGTTTGCTCCAGCTGGGGTTGCGGAGCCCCATCACCCATATGACTCTCCCTCTCCATGTGAACGGGAGAACGAGCACCCCGGGGAGGTGACAACTCCCCTTCATCTTGCTGCTCGCTTGGTTGGCCAAGCCCCGCCATGAGAGCAGTCGCCTCTTCAGCCAAAGAGCGCGAAGGGGGTGGAGGTTGTTCAACCTCCAAACCCCCGCTTGTAGTCGAACCCCCGAGACGAGGTACGTCTGGGGGTATTTGGTCGAGGGGCGTAGGGTTGCTTCTGACCCCACCGCTCCCAGAAAATTTGATCTTCAAGCGCACCGGGCGCTTCTTCAAACCTTCAAAATGATAGGCGGGAACCACCCTTTGGCCGTCGCCCTCTTTGTCCATCACCTCCTCCATTTGACGGGCCTTAGCCTCGTCAATAGGGATAGGTTGCGAATCTTCTTCTTCTTCACCAATGGGGGTGGGAGGAATTTCTTCCTCATCACCCCCATGTCCGTGGACTCCACCAACGGGGGTTGGAGGAATTTTATCCTCACCACCCCCATGTCCACCTGCCTCATTAGGGGGGGTGGGAGGAAGATCATCCTCGCCACCCCCATCTTCATCTTCATCATCGTCGTCACTACCGTTGTCATTTCCTTCTTCTTCTTCTTCTTCTTCCCCTTTCGTTTCTTCTTCCTCTTCTTCATCCTTCTTTTCCTCATCTTCTGGCTGCTCAACGAGGATTTTCCTTTTCTTCTTTTCTGGGCCTCGGCGTATCACCAAATTTTCCTCCGTAGAGGGTAATCGGCGCCTTGCACTGTAAGCTTTCTTTTCGACACGGACTTTTCTGATGATCTTGCCCGACTGAGGATCCTCCTCATAGTCGGAATACAAGACCTCGTTGTCTTCGTATCGAGCCTACAGCCGATGGAGGAGATTGGCGTTGCCATACCTGACCGGGCAGTTCGAAAACTGCTTCCATGATCTGGTACCGCAAGTCAATTCCAAGAACAGATTGTCGAGAGCTCCAACTCGATCCGAAGTCCAGGCGAAGACACCCCCTTCGCAGTACATCTTCAACTCCTCGTGCACATCTCTCTTGGGAGTCTCGGGCACTGAGAGTGGCGTCCAAGCACCAGAAACCGCTATCGGCCAATCGGTGTATAATTTGTCTGAGGGGATGGTATCGACAATCGGTCGCAGTGCAGACACTCTGGTCAAATTGAAGAATGGGCTGTCTTTCCTCCAAGCTCATCGATAATGATAGAAAAAGTAGCCCAACTCGATCCTGGCAGCCTCACCCTCAGGGATGCTAGAGTAGCACTCCCGAAGCTCATCCTGGAAGTCAGACTCTACGCGGCAGAAGGCGTAGATGATCCTCCAGGCATTCCCAGTAATCTGCCCGGGACAAAGGCCTGAGGTGTTGAGCAACCTCGCGGCAAAAGGTGGCAGTGGAAGGCGTAGTCCGCAGTTGAGCTGCCCAACGGTGACAATGGTCCCCATAACTTGCTCTTTGCTGGCGAAGTTGGTGAAGATTGTCCTCTTGTCAACACCAAAGGCAGACAGAACACTCGGCAGCGACGGTTGGATTTTCCCTTCAGTAAAGCAAGCGAGCAGTGAGTGCCATTTCTTCCTCTTAACGTCTGTGAATTGGCCGCCGGTATTGTACATGTACACTGGCTCCTCTGCCAATGGCATCAGCGGGCCCAGAACAAATTTTGCCTTAGGGATATGCTCTGGCCTCGATGGCGCAGAAGCAAACCCTACTCCTTGATGCCTTTTGCCTAACTGTCCCAATTCTACAAGCACCGCCTTGCCTTTGCCACGGCCCTTGGGAGTAGATGAAACCTCAGCTATCTCTTTTCCTTTCCTCTTCGAAGGGACTGCGCCCATTTTCTTCGAGTTACCAGAGGAAGCCATTCGATCGGTCGAAGAGGGACAATGAAACAGGGAACGGAAGACTAGAAGAGAAAAGCTCTGGACTTCGAAAAAATTCTGAAAGCGTGGGGTAAAAATGACAGCAAGAGAAGCATATATACCCAGGGTAAATTGGCGCGCTGTTCAAAAATACACGTGTCATCACTATATCAAATCGCATGTTTTTACCAGGTACACGTGGCATCAATCCGTAGCAAGCGCAAAACCAGGCGAACAGTCGGGAGTATATGAAGCGTTGAACCACTGGTCCAGACGAGCCACCGGTCCAAGCAAACCACCGGTCCGAGTGAACCGGACCGCCGGTTCAGAGAAACCATTCAAGACAAACCAAAGATTCAAAGAAGAAAAAATCAAACTCTATCAACTTTCAAAGCTCTGTCCAAAGATCACGAAGAAAGAACAAGCTATACTACCTTCTCTGAAAGGCAGGTTCGAGAACCTAAACCTTGACCGACAGATTTTAACCGATCGGTCAAACTTGACCGATCGGTCAAAATCAACCAATCAGTCGATTTTCTACTGAATCTGGCAAAAAACTTGTGTTTTTTGCCGATCAGCCAAACCTTGACCGGCTGATTTTAACCGATCGGTTAAACTTGACCGATCGGTCAAAATCAATCGATCGATCGATTTTCTACTGAATCTGGCAAAAAACTTGTGTTTTTTGCCGATCAGCAAAACCTTGACCGGCTGATTTTAACCGATCGGTCAAACTTGATCGATCGGTCAAAATCAACCGATCGGTCGATTTTCTACTAGATCTGGTAAAAAACTTGTGTTTTTTGCCGATCACCCAAACCTTGACCGGCTGATTTTAACCGATCGGTCTAACTTGACCGATCGGTCAAAATCAACCGATCGGTCGATTTTCTACTGAATCTGGCAAAAAACTTGTGTTTTTTGCCGATCAGCCAAACCTTGACCGGCTGATTTTAACCGATCGGTCAAAACTTGACCGATCGGTCAAAATCAACCGATCGGTCAATTTTCTACTAAATCTGGCAAAAAACTTGTGTTTTTTGCCGATCAGCCAAACCTTAACCGGCTGATTTTAACTGATCGGTCAAACTTGATCGATCGGTCAAAATCAACCGATCGGTCGATTTTCTACTAGATCTGGCAAAAAACTTGTATTTTTTGCCGATCACCCAAACCTTGACCGGTTGATTTTAACCGATCGATCAAAATCAACCGATCGGTCGATTTTCTACTGGATCTGGCAAAAAACTTGTGTTTTTCGCCGATCACCCAAACCTTGACCGGCTGCTTTTAACCGATCGGTCAAACTTGACCGATCGGTAAAAATCAACCGATCGGTCGATTTTCTACTGGATCTGGCAAAAAAGTTGTGTTTTTTGCCGATCAGCCAAACCTTGACCGGCTGATTTTAACCGATCAGTCAAACTTGACCGATCGGTCAAAATCAACCGATCGGTCAATTTTCTACTGGATCAGGCAAAATACCTCCGTTTTTAGCCGATCATCCCAACCCTGACCGGTTGAATTTGATCGATCGATCAAATTCAACCGATCGGTCAAATTCAACCGATCGGTCAAGTTTGACTGATCGGTCAAGTTTGACCGATCGGCCAAGTTTGACCGATCGGTCGATTTTGACCGATCAGTCAAAATTGACCGATCAGGCTATTTTTCAAAACACTAACACTCGACAAAGCTCCTCTGCTTGTGTAACAGGGGGTCGTTAGTTGTGCACCATGAATCCAAGCCAGCCAGATGATCTCTAGCTAACTTGGAGGGGGTAACTGTGGGTGCAAATTTTGGCAAGAAGTCTGCCAACAGCGGGACCCACCGGCCCTGCTTGGTGGGCCCATGAAGACTACAGCGGGACCCACCGGCCCTGCCTGGTGGGCCCCCGAAGACTACAACGGGACCCACCGGCCCTGCCTGGTGGGCCCCCGAAGACTACAACGGGACCCACCGGCCCTGCCTGGTGGGCCCACAAAGACTATCGCGGGACCCACCGGCCCTGCCTGGTGGGCCCAATAGCATATGGAATCCCCCAGAAAATGGTAGCGGGGCCCACCAGCTTTACTTGGAGGATCCCCAGATACGACAGCAGAAACCGTGATTTACCCCGAAATCCCTCTTCTGGAATTCTATAAATAGCAGAGCCTTCGAATGTAAATGGATCCGAAAATTCTGATTTCCACTCTGAGATCTGATTTTCAGAACCAGAGCTCTGGAATCTCTCAGCTTTCCCTCTTCCACTTCTCTTTGATCTTCTTCTCACCTTTGAAGAGATCAAAGTGACCTCAGTGATACTCGGCCTGTTGAGATCACTTCAATACAAGTGTTAGTGAATTCGGGTTGCTCCCTATAGCACGGAGACGTAGGCTTCGGCTAAACTCCGAGATCACATCTCTCGTGTCAACTCTCTGGTTGATTCTCTCTCTCTGTTGACATATCGAAAGCAACGACTTCAATCAACAGATCTGCAATCAACAGATCAAACAACGATCTTCGACTCGAATATTCAATTGACTGGTACTGCGAAGTCTTCGGGTCGGCACGAAGATTTTCCCCCATAGGATTATAATGGATCGTACGAATGAATTAGAATGGATACATTCGTGCGAAAGAATTAGAATGCATCGAACGAATGAATTTGAATGGATCGGACGAATGAATTAGAATGGTTACATTTGTGCGAATGAATTAGAATGGATCGTACGAATGAATTAGAATGGATCGTACGAATGTACGAATGAATTAGATTGCATTGTATGATTCATTCTTATTCATTCGCACGATCCATTCTAATTCATTCATACGATCCATTCTAATTCTTTCGCACGATCCATTCTAATTCTTTCGTACGATCCATTCTAATTCATTCCTACGATCCATTCTAATTCATTCACACGAATGTATCCATTCTAATTCATTTGCACGATCCATTCTAATTCATTCCTATGATCCATTCTAATTCATTCGTACGATCCATTCTAATTCATTCGCACGAATGTATCCATTCTAATTCATTCGCACAAATGTATCCATTCTAATTCATTCGTACGATCCATTCTTATTCATTCATACGATCCATTCTAATTCATTTGCATGATCCATTCTAATTCATTCGTACGATCCATTCTAATTCATTCATACGATCCATTCTAATCCATTCGTACGATCCATTCTAATCCATTCCTATGATTCATTCTAATTCATTCGCATGAATGTATCCATTCTAATTCATTCGTACAATCCATTCTAATTCATTCGTACGATCCATTCTAATTCATACGTACGATCCATTCTAATTCATTCATGCAATCCATTCTAATGGATCGTACGAACGAATTAGAATGGATCATATGAATGAATTAGAATGGATCGTACGAATGGATTAGAATGGATCGTACGAATGGATCATGCGAATGAATTAGAATGGATCGTACGAATGAATTAGAATGGATCGTACGAATGAATTAGAATGGATACATTTGTACGAATAAATTTGAATGGATTGTACGAATGAATTAGAATGGATACATTCTTGCGAATAAATTAGAATGGATCGTATATTCGTGCAAATAAATTAGAATGGATCATACGAATGAATTAGAATGGATCGTACGAATGAATTAGAATAGAACGTGCGAATGAATTAGGATGAATCGTACGAATGAATTTGAATGGATCGTATGATCGAATTAGAATGGATTGCATGAATGAATTAGAATGGATCATACGAATGAATTGGAATGGATCGTACGAATGAATTAGAATGGATACATTCATGCAAATGAATTAGAATGGATCGTACGAATGAATTAGAGTGGATCATACGAATGAATTAGAATGGATCGTGCGAATGAATTAGAATGGATCGTGCGAATGAATTAGAATGGATACATTCGTACAAATGAATTAGAATGGATTGTGCGAATGAATTAGAATGGATCGTACGAATGAATTAGAATGGATACATTTGTGCGAATGAATTAGAATGGATCGTACGAATGAATTAGAATGAATCATGCGATTGATTTAGAATGGATCGTGCGAATGAATTAGAATGGATCGTGCGAATGAATTAGAATGGATACATTCGTACAGATGAATTAGAATGGATCGTGCGAATGAATTAGAATGGATCGTACGAATGAATTAGAATGGATATATTTGTGCGAATGAATTAGAATGGATCGTACGAATGAATTAGAATGAATCATACGAATGAATTAGAATAGATCATACGAATGAATTAGAATACATCATGTGAATGAATTAGAATGGATCGTACGTTTGAATTAGATTGGATTGTGCGAATGAATTAGAATGGATACATTCGTGCGAATGAATTAGAATAGATCGTATGAATGAATTTGAATGTATCGTACGAATGGATCATACAAATGAATTAGAAAGGTTACATTCGTGAGAATGAATTAGAATGAATCGTACGATCCATTCTAATTCATTCTCACGTGAATGTATCCATTCTAATTCATTCGTATGATCCATTCTAATTCATTCGTATGATCCATTCTAACTCATTCGGTGGATCCATTCTAATTCATTCGTACGATCCATTCTAATTCATTCGCACGATCCATTCTAATTTATTCGTACGATCCATTCTAATTCATTCGTACGATCCATTCTAATTCATTCGTACGGTCCATTCTAATTCATTCGTACGATCCATTGTTATTCATTCATACAATCCATTCAGATTCATTCGCACAAATGTATCCATTCAAATTCATTCGTACGATCCATTCTAATTCATTCGTACGATCCATTCTAATTCATTCACACAAATGTATCCATTCTAATTCATTCGCTCGAATGTATCCATTCTAATTCATACGCACAATCCAATCTAATTCAAACGTACGATCCATTCTAATTCATTCACATGATGTTTTCTAATTCATTCGTATGATCCATTCTAATTCATTCGTATAATTCATTCTAATTCATTCGTACGATCCATTCTAATTCATTCGCACTATCCATTCTAATTCATTCGTACGATCCATTCTAATTCATTCGTACGATCCATTCTAATTCATTCGTACGATCCATTCTAATTAATTCGCACAAATGTATCCATTCTAATTCATTCGTACGATCCATTCAAATTCAATCGTATGATCCATTCTAATTCATTCGCACAAATGTATTTATTTTAATTCATTCGTACGATCCATTCTTATTTATTCATACAATCCATTCTAATTCATTCGCACGATCCATTCTAATTCATTCGTACGTTCCATTCTAATTCATTCGCATGAATATATCTATTCTAATTCATTCGTATGATCCATTCTAATTTATTTGCACGATCTTTTCTAATTCATTTGTATGATCCATTCTAATTCATTCGTATGATCCATTCTTATTCATTCGCACGATCCATTCTAATTCATTCGTACGATCCATTCAAATTCATTCGCAAGAATGTATCCATTCTAATTCATTCGCACGAATGTAACCTTTCTAATTCATTCGTATGATCCATTCTAATTTATTCGCACGATCTATTCTAATTCATTTGTACGATCCATTCTAATTCATTCGTACGATCCATTCTAATTCATTATCATGAATGTATCCATTCTAATTTATTTGCACGATTCATTCTAATTCATTCCTATGATCCATTCTAATTCATTCGTACGATAAATTCTAATTCATTCGCTCGAATGTATCCATTCTAATTCATTCGTACGATCCATTCTAATTCGTTCATACGATCCATTCTAATTCGTTCGCATGATCCATTCTAATTCATTCGTACGATCTGTTCTAATTCATTCGTACGATCCATTCAAATTCATTCGTACAATCCATTCAAATTCATTCGTACAATCCATTCAAATTCATTCGTACGGTACAATCTAATTCATTCGCACAAATGTAACTATTCTAATTCATTCGTACAATGCGTTCTAATCCATTCGTACGATCCATTCTAATCCATTCGTACGATCCATTCTAATTCATTCGCACGAATGTAACCATTCTAATTCATTCGTATGATCCATTCTAATTCATCCATATGATCCATTCTAATTCATTCGTATGATCCCTTCTAATTCATTCGTACGATCCATTCTAGTTCATTTGCATGAATGTATCCATTCTAATTTATTCGTACAATCCAGTCTAATTCATTCGTACGATCCATTCTAATTCATTCGCACGAATATATCCATTCTAATTCATTCGTACGACCATTCTAATTCATTCATACGATCCATTCTAATTCATTCGCACGATCCATTCTAATTCATTCGTATGATCCATTCTAATTCATTCCTACGATCTATTCTAATTCATTCGCTCGAATGTATCCATTCTAATTCATTCGTTCGATCCATTCTAATTCATTTGTACGATCCATTCAAATTCATTCGCATGATCCATTCTAATTCATTCGTACGATCCATTCTAATTCAATCGTATGATCCATTCTAATTCATTCGCATAAATGTATCCATTTTAATTCATTCGTATGATCCATTCTAATTTATTCATACGATCCATTCTAATTCATTCGCACGATCCAATCTAATTCATTCGTACGATCCATTCTAATCCATTTGTACGAATGGATTAGAATGGATACATTCGTGCAATCCATTGTAATTCATTTGCACGATCTATTCTAATCCATTCGTACGATCCATTCTAATCCATTCGTACGATCCATTCTAATTTATTTATACGATCCATTCTAATTCATTCGCACAAATGTATCCATTCTAATTGATACGATCTATTCTAATTCGTTCATACGATCCATTCTAATTTATTCGCACGAATGTATCCATTCTAATTCATTTGTACGATCCATTCTAATTCATTCGTACGATTCATTCTAATTCATTCGTATGATCCATTCTAATTCATTCGTACGATCCATTCTAATTCATTCTTACGAATGTAACCTTTCTAATTCATTTGTATGATCCATTCTAATTCATTCGTACGATCCATTCTAATTCATTCGCATGAATGTATCCATTCTAATGCATTCGTACGATTCATTCTAATTCATTCGCATGATCCATTCTAATTCATTCGTACGATCCATTCTAATTCATTCGCACGATCCATTCTAATTCATTCGTACGATCCATTCTAATTCATTCGCACGATCCATTCTAATTAATTCGTACGATCCATTCTAATTCATTCGCACGAATGTATCCATTCTAATGCATTCGTACGATCCATTCTAATTCATTCGTACGATCCATTCTAATCCATTCGTACGATCCATTCTAATTCATTCGTATGATCCATTCTAATTCATTCGCACGATCCATTCTAATTCATTCGTATGATCCATTCTAATTCATTCCTACGATCTATTCTAATTCATTCGCTCGAATGTATCCATTCTAATTCATTCGTTCGATCCATTCTAATTCATTCGTACGATCCATTCAAATTCATTCGCATGATCCATTCTAATTCATTCGTACGGTCCTTTCTAATTCAATCGTATGATACATTCTAATTCATTCGCACAAATCTATCCATTTTAATTCATTCGTACGATCCATTCTAATTTATTCATACGATCCATTCTAATTAATTCGCACGATCCATTCTAATTCACTCGTACGATCCATTCTAATCCATTCGTACGAATGGATTAGAATGGATACATTCGTGCAATCCATTCTAATTCATTTGCACGATCCATTCTAATCCATTCGTACGATCCATTCTAATTTATTCGTACGATCCATTCTAATTCATTCGCACAAATGTATCCATTCTAATTCATACGATCCATTCTAATTCGTTCATACGATCCATTCTAATTCATTCGCACGAATATATCCATTCTAATTCATTTGTACGATTCATTCTAATTCATTCGTACGATTCATTCTAATTCATTCGTACGATTCATTCTAATTCATTCGTATGATCCATTCTAATTCATTCGTACGATCCATTCTAATTCATTCTCACGAATGTAAACTTTCTAATTCATTTGTATGATCCATTCTAATTCATTCATATGATCCATTC
This sequence comes from Chamaelirium japonicum, assembly GCA_947650365.1. NCBI lineage: Eukaryota > Viridiplantae > Streptophyta > Magnoliopsida > Liliales > Melanthiaceae > Chamaelirium > Chamaelirium japonicum. The sequence goes on from CANTAL010000175.1 coordinate 225,128, forward strand.
TAATTCATTAGCACGAATGTATCCATTCTAATGCATTCGTACGATTTATTCTAATTCATTCGCACGATCCATTCTAATTCATTCGTACGATCCATTCTAATTCATTCGCACGATCCATTCTAATTCATTCGTACGATCCATTCTAATTCATTCGCACGATCCATTCTAATTCATTCGTACGATCCATTCTAATTCATTCGCACGAATGTATCCATTCTAATGCATTCGTACGATCCATTCTAATTCATTCGTACGATCCATTCTAATCCATTCGTACGATCCATTCTAATTCATTCTCACAAATGTAACCTTTCTAATTGATTTGTACGATCCATACTAATTCATTCGTACAATCCATTCTAATCCATTCGTACGATCCATTCTAATCCATTCGTACGATCCATTCTAATTCATTCGCACGAATGTAACCATTCTAATTCATTCGTACGATCCATTCTAATTTATTCCTACGATCCATTCTAATTCATTCGCACGAATGTAACCTTTCTAATTAGAATGGATCGTACAAATGAATTAGAAAGGTTACATTCGTGAGAATGAATTAGAATGGATCGTACGAATGGATTAGAATGGATCGTACGAATGGATTAGAATGGATCCGTACGATCCATTCTAATTCATTCGTACGATCCATTCTAATCCATTCGTACGAACCATTCTAATTCAATCGTACGATCCATTCTAATTCAATCGTACGATCCATTCTAATTCATTCTCACAAATGTAACCTTTCTATTTCATTCGTACGATCCATTCTAATTGATTCGTACGATCCATTCTAATTTATTCGCTCGAATGTATCCATTCTAATTCATTCGTACGATACATTCTAATTCATTCGCACGAATATAACCATTCTAATTCATTCGTAAGATCCATTCTAATTCATTCCTACGATCCATTCTAATTCATTCGCACGAATGTATCCATTCTAATTCATTAGCACGATCCATTCTAATTCATTCGTACGATCCATTCTAATTCATTCCTACGATCTATTCTAATTCATTCGCTCGAATGTATCCATTCTAATTCATTCGTTCGATCCATTCTAATTCATTCGTATGATCCATTCTAATTCATTCGCTCGATCCATTCTAATTCGTTCGCACAATCCATTCTAATTCATTTGCACGAATGTATCCATTCTAGTTCATTTGTATGCTCTATTCTAATTCATTCGTATGATCCATTCTAATTCATTCGTACGGTCCATTCTAATTCATTCGTATGATCCATTCTAATTTATTCGCACAAATATATCCATTCTAATTCATTCGTACGATCAATTCTAATTCATTCGCACGATCCATTCTAATTCATTCGTATGATCCATTCTAATTCATTCCTACTATCTATTCTAATTCATTCGCTCGAATGTATCCATTCTAATTCATTCGTTCGATCCATTCTAATTCATTCGTACGATCAATTCTCATTCATTCGCTCGAATGTATCCATTCTAATTCATTCGTATGATCCATTCTAATTCATTCGTACGATCCATTCTAATTCATTCGTACGATCCATTCTAATTCATTCGTACGATCCATTCTAATTTATTCTCACAAATGTAACCTTTCTAATTCATTTGTACGATCCATTCTAATTCATTCGTACGATCCATTTTAATTCATTCGCATGATCCATTCTAATTCATTCGTATGATACATTCGTGCGAATGAATTAGAATGGATCGTACGAATGAATTAGAATGGATTGTACGAATGAATTAGAATAGATCGTGCGAATAAATTAGAATAGATCATACGAATGAATTAGAATAGATATATTCGTGCGAATGAATTAGAATGGATCGTACGAATGAATTAGAATGTACGAATGAATTAGAATGGATACATTCATGCGAATGAATTAAAATGGATCGGACGAATGAATTAGAATGGATCGTATGATTCATTCTAATTCATTCGTACGATCCATTCTAATGCATTCGTACGATTCATTCTAATTCATTCGCACGATCCTTTCTAATTCATTCGTACGATCCATTCTTATTCATTCATATGATCCATTCTAATTCATTCGCACAATCCATTCTAACTCATTCGGTGGATCCATTCTAATTCATTCGTACGATCCATTCTAATTCATTCGCACGATCCATTCTAATTTATTCGTACGATCCATTCTAATTCATTCGTACGATCTATTCTAATTCATTCGCTCGAATGTAACCATTCTAATTCATTCGTACGATTCATTCTAATTCATTCGTATGAGCTATTCTAATTCATTCGTACGATCCATTCTAATTCATTCATACAATCCATTAAGATTCATTCACACGAATGTATCCATTCTAATTCATTCGCACAATCCAATCTAATTCAAACGTACGATCCATTCTAATTCATTCACATGATGTATTCTAATTCATTCGTACGATCCATTCTAATCCATTCATACGATCCATTCTAATCCATTCGTACGATACATTCTAATTCATTTGTACGATCCATTCTAATTTATTCTCACGAATGTAACCTTTCTAATTCATTTGTATGATCCATTCTAATTCACTCGTACGATCCATTCTAATCCATTCGTACGATCCATTCTAATCCATTCGAACGATCCATTCTAATTCATTCGTACGATCCATTCTAATTCATTCTCACAAATGTAACCTTTCTAATTCATTTGTACGATCCATTCTAATTCATTCGTACGATCCATTCTAATTTATTCGTACGATCCATTCTAATTTATTCGTTCAAATATATCCATTCTAATTCATTCGTACGATCCATTCTAATTCATTCGCACGATCCATTCTAATTCATTCGCACGAATGTATCCGTTCTAATCCATTCTAATTCATCGCACGAATCCGTTTTAATTCATTCGCACGAATGAATTAGAATTGATCATACGAATGAATTAGAATGGATCGTACGAATGAATAAGAATTGATCGTACGAATGAATTTGAATGGATACATTCGAGCGAATGAATTAGAATGGATCGTAGGAATGAATTAGAATGGATCGTACGAATGAATTAGAATGGTTACATTCGTGCGAATGAATTAGAATGGATCGTACGAATGGATTAGAATGGATCATAGGAATGAATTAGAATGGATCGTACGAATGAATTAGAATGGATCGTACAAATGAATTAGAAAGGTTACATTTGTGAGAATGAATTAGAATGGATCGTACGATTCATTCTAATTCATTCGTACGATCCATTCAAATTCATTCGCACGATCCATTCTAATTCATTCGTATGATTCATTCTAATTCATTCGTACGTTCCATTCTAATTCATTCGCACAAATGTAACCATTCTAATTCATTCGCACGATCTATTCTAATTCACTCGTACGATCCATTCTAATTTATTCGTACGATCCATTCTAATTCATTCGCACGTTCCGTTCTAATTCATTCCTATGATCCATTCTAATTCATTCGTATGAATGTATCCATTCTAATTCATTCGTACGAATGAATTAGAATGGATCTTACGAATGAATTAGAATAGATCGTACGAATAAATTAGAATGGATCGTGCAAATGAATTAGAAAGGATCGTACGAACGAATTAGAATGGATCATACGAATGAATTAGAATGGATCGTGCGAATGAATTAGAAAGGTTACATTCGTGAGAATGAATTAGAATGGATCGTACGAATGAATTAGAATGGATCGTGCGAATGAATTAGAATGGATCGTGCGAATGAATTAGAATGGATCGTACAAATGAATTAGAATGGATACATTCGTGCGAATGAATTATAATGGATCGGACGAATGAATTAGAATGGATCGTACGATCCATTCTAATTCATTTCTATGATCCATTCTAATGCATTCGTACTATCCATTCTAATTCGTTCGTAAGATCCATTCTAATTCGTTCGTACGATCCATTCTTATTCATTCGTACGATCCATTCAAATTCATTCGCATGATCCATTCTAATTCATTTGTACGATCCATTCTAATTCATTCGCACGAATGTAACCATTATAATTCATTCGCACGATCCATTCTAATTCATTCCTATGATCCATTCTAATTCATTAACATGAATGTATCCATTCTAATTCATTTGCACGATCTATTCTAATTCATTCGCTCGAATGTATCCATTTTAATTCATTCGTATGATCCATTCTAATTCATTCGTACGATCCATTCTAATCCATTCGTACGATCCATTCTAATCCATTCGTACGATCCATTCTAATTCATTCGCACGAATGTAACCATTCTAATTCATTCGTACGATCCATTATAATTCATTCCTACGATCCATTCTAATTCATTTGTACGATTGTATCCATTCTAATTCATTCTCACAAATGTAACCTTTCTAATTCATTTGTACGATCTATTCTAATTAGAAAGGTTACATTCGAGCGAATGAATTAGATCGTAGGAATGAATTAGAATGGATCGTGCGAATGAATTAGAATGGATCGTAGGAATGAATTAGAATGGATCGTACGAATGAATTAGAATGGTTACATTCGTGCGAATGAATTAGAATGGATCGTACGAATGGATTAGAATGGATCGTACGAATGAATTAGAATGGATACATTCGAGCGAATGAATTAGAATGGATCGTATGAATGAATAAGAATGGATTGTACGAATGAATTAGAATGGATCGTGCGAATGAATTAGAATGAATCTTACGAATGATTTAGAATGGATACATTCGAGCCAATGAATTATAATGGATCATACGAATGAATTAGAATGGATCATACGAATGAGTTAGAATGGATCGTACAAATGAATTAGAATGGATACATTTGTCCGATGAATAAGAATGGAGCGTACGAATGAATTAGAATGGAGCGTACGAATGAACTAGAATGGATACATTCGTGCGAATGAATTAGAATGGATCATATGAAAGAATTAGAATGGATCGTGCGAATAAATTCGAACGGATCGTACGAATGAATTAGAATGGATATATTCGTGCGAATGAATTAGAATGGATCGTACGAATGAATTAGACTGGATCGTATGAATAAATTAGAATGGATACATTCATGCAAATGAATTAGGATGGATCGTACGAATGAATTAGAATGGATCATACGAATGAATTAGAATAGATCGTATGAATGAATTAGAATGGATCATGTGGGTGCAAATTTTAGCAAGAAGTCTGCAAACAGCGGGACCCACCGGCCCTGCCTGGTGGGCCACCGGAGACTACAGCGGGACCCACCGGCCCTGCCTGGTGGGCCCCCGGAGACTACAGCGGGACCCACCGGCCCTGCCTGGTGGGCCCCCGGAGACTACCGCGGGACCCACCGGCCCTGCCTGGTGGGCCCCCGAAGACAACAGCGGAACCCGCCTGTCCTGCCTGGTGGGCCCACGAAGGCTTTCGAGAGACTCACCAGCCCTGCCGAGAGGATCCCCAGATACGACAGCAGAAACCGCCATTTACCCTGGAATTTCTCCCCCATAAGTCTATAAATAGCAAAGCCTTCGAATGTAAAAGGGAGAGAAAAATCCTATTTCCACTTATGAGATCTGATTTCCAGAAACCAGAGCTCTGGATTCCAGTTTCCATCCCCTCACTTCCTCTCTTCGATCTTCTTCTTCTTGCCTTTGAAGAGATCAAAAGGGTTTCAGTGATACTCGGCCTATCGAGATCACTTCGATACAAGTGTTAGTGAATTCGGGTTGCTCCCTATAGCACGGAGACGTAGGCTTCGGCTGAACTTCGAGATCACATCTCTCGACTCTCTCTGATTGCATCTCTCTCTGCTAGTGTATTGAGAACATCAACTCCAATCAATAGATCGAACAACGATCATCACAACTCAACTCTCGATTGACTGGTGCGACGAAGTCTTCGGGTCGGCACAAAGATTTTCCCCCACAGTTTGGCGCCATCTGTGGGATCCAACGAGAAGCTGTGTCCACTCTACAACTACTATTAGATCAATTGAGCAGACAACTGATCGATAGTCAAACTTCCTCGCCCCTTCGGTTAAGCAAACAACCGCTCGGACGCCGGCACTCTCGTTGCACCCTTCGCTCTCTGAATGGTGAGGACAAAGCACCAGGGTCAACCAGAAGGAAGTAATACACGTCAACCTTGTCCTGAGACTCAATCAATGAGTCAAAGGCTCAATTTCGGATAGCCCCTTGCTGTCCCCGATGTGAATACTCGATCAGGTAGTGGGAGATCGGTTGATTGACCGATCGCCCCACCTCCTCATCATCAATCAATAGGGCATTCAACCCCTGCTCCTGTTGAAGACCTACCATCAACTTATCAAATCTGGGCGGTCGACTTCCAATTGCTCCAATTGGCAAAGCAAAATGCCACCCTTACTGCTGAGAGGGATGCACTCAAGAAGGTAGCCTCCGAGGCTGAAATTACTCTTCTCATCCCCTCGACTAATGAGAGGGTCGATCGGCCACGACAATCGATCCACTCCGAGCAACGGAAGTCAATGGGCACTGCTGCCCTCGAGAGGATTCGTCGTGATCCAACCCCCTCTGCTGCCCCGTGGAAGCCGAGCGTGTGGGATCGCATCGACGATGAATCTTCCCAATCTTCTTCTGGTCGCAATTGCACCAAGAAGACTTCTTCAAAGCCCAACATATCAAAAAGACATGAGGTGAAGGGAGCTCCCTCTAAGAGCAGAATTTCTCCGCCCATTCCATTTCAACGAGGGCTCGGAGCAGACCTTCCCCACCGACTCCAACCTGCTGAGACTCAGAGGCATGAACAAGACCTCTCGATCTTGCCACTCGATCTACATCTAAGTCGAGGGCATGGTCGTAGAGATGGGTACTCCTCTACCGGACCTCTCCATCGAAGCCTCTTCGAGTCAACATTTCCAAGGGGATGGAGAACTCCCACTCTCCCCAAATTCAATTGTGTCAAAGGAGACCCCACTCTCCATATACTGGCCTTCAAGCAAGCTTTAACGCCACACGAAGAGGAGAACAATGTGCTCTGTCGCACCTTTGCTGGAAGCCTTGACGAGCCGTCTCTCGATTGGTACCATAACCTTCGAGCAGGGTCCATCACCCGATTCGATGTTTTGGCAAATCACTTTGTACAACACTACCAACTGAACTTGAAGCCAGAGAAAAAACTCGACTCCCTCTATCAGTTAAGGATGGGTGCCGATGAAAGCCTCCGCAGCTTCACCAGAAGATTCCGCAACGAGCACGCCGCCCTCTCCGGGAGACATCTGGATGATGAAGCAATCATGTTGGCTTTCCAGAATGCACTCTGATTCGATCTGCATATCTACAACGACTTCATTCGCAATCCTCCTCCTTCCCTGGGTTCAATGTTTGATCGAATCCAGCGGGAAATAGAGGTTGAGGATGATCAAATAGCTCGAAAGGGACGAGAGACGAAGAGAAGGCCTGCCAATCGAGAAGCTCCGAAGTATGCTGCCAAAGCTCACAACGCTGAGGCAGCACCACCCCCTGCGAACAAGCGTGCGAGGAACGATGGACACCGATCTCCCTCGAAAAAGACCACTTTTACAGAGTGGAATTTGCCGATCGAGCAAATCCTCGACCATATTCAATACGAGGAATTCCTCAGAAGGCCTAATCCTCTGCAGCCCGACACAAAGGTCACCGCAGACAAAACCGTTTATTATGATTTCCATCGCAGTCACGGCCATTCTACTGATCGATGCTATCAATTGAGATATCATCTCGATGATCTGCTTCGCGAAGGCCACCTGCAAGAGTTCGGCAAGGGCAATCAAGAGCAACGCCGAACCTCTGCAAAGGGGAAGGAGGCCTGTTGGATTCATCAGATCTCTTCTAACCGATCACCAATCATCGTGAATGCAAACGTCTTTGGTATTCACGGCTCATTGCATAATCAAGCTTTGACCGGGAAAGAAGTCGATCGGCAGATTCGACGCATCTTCCATGTTCGTTCTGCAGCTAACAAAGAGGATACCTGGATTGAGAAACCTATCAAGGGTTTAGCTTGGCCCTCTATCGTCTTCAGTGACATCGATCTTCAAGGAGTTCATACTCCACATCGAGACCCTCTGGTCTTGAAGCTCCTTATCGACGGAAGCACTGTCAATCGAATCCTCATTGATACCGGAAGCTCTATCGATATTATGTTCTCAGACTATTTCAAACGTCTGGGACATAAATATTCAAGTCTTGACATCGTCCCAACAGTGATCACCGGCTTCAACGGCGAACAAAGTATCATGGTGGGCGAGTTGAGATTCACCCTCGACCTCAGTCAAGAGACTCGAGTCTCGGTGAGGTTTGCGATCGTCGAGGGAACGTCCAGCTATAACGCCATCCTCGGGCGACCATTCCTCCACCAGATTAATGCCATCTCCTCCTCTTACCATCAACTTCTCAAATTTGCAACGGGGGAAGGCATTGTCTGCATCCGGGGAGATCAACAAGCCGGACGATCTTGTGAAGCTGCTGCTGCCAAAACAGATCGCAAGATCAACATTGCTCCTCCAAAGCGACCCAGAGATGAAGCTGGTCCTTCGAAATAGCAATCAAAGGAGATTCCGCTGGCTGAACCTCCACCAATAGAATGGGAAGCCTCACCTTCTATCGAAGAAATCATCCCAATCAATATCGGCAGTAGAGATCTCCCTCAACAAACCTTCATCGGTACCGGTCTCAGCGACGCAGAAGCGCGAGACATGGTATCCTTCCTTCAGTCCAACATCGACGTCTTCGCTTGGTGCTTCGAAGACATGCCTGGAATCAATCCAGATGACGCATGTCACCGACTTGCGATCAAAGAAGAAGTGAAGCCTGTAAAGCAAAAGCCACGCATAATTCGACCAGAACTACAAATTGCAGTTCAAGAGGAGATCAGTAAGCTACTCGCAGCAGGCTTCATTCGTGAAGTAGAGTACCCTACTTGGATCTCCAATATAGTTGTTATCCCAAAGAAGAACGGGAAAGTCCGAGTGTGCATCGACTTCACCAACCTCAACAAAGCTTGTCCCAAAGACCCATTCCCCATGCCAAGGATAGATAGACTCGTCGATGCCGCTGCTGGTCACGAGCTATTATCATTCATGGATGGATACTCTGGGTACAATCAAATTCCGCTTCATCCGGATGATCAAGAGAAGACTTGCTTCGTGACTAGCCGAGGTCTCTATTGCTACAACGTAATGCCATTCGGCCTCAAAAATGCTGGATCTACCTATCAAAGACTAGTTACCAAGATGTTTGAAGATCAAATTGGACGCAACGTCGAAGTCTACGTCGACGATCTCCTTACCAAAAGCTCCAGTCGAGGAAGACATCTATCCGATCTAACAGAAACCTTTCAAATCCTTCGAAAGTATCGCATGAAGCTCAATCCAGCTAAGTATGCTTTCGGAGTTCAATCGGGCAAATTCCTGGGTCATCTTGTGACCAGGAGGGGCATCGAGGCTAATCCCGACCAAATTCGAGCTGTTCTGGATATGCCATCACCTACAAATCGGAAGGAAGTGCAACGTCTCACTGGAAGGTTAGCAGTACTCAATCGATTCATCTCAAAGTCTTCCGACAAGTGTAAGCCTCTTTTCGACAAACTACGAAAAGCAAATACATCGGGATGGAGTCCAATTTGTGAAGAAGCTTTTCAAGACATCAAGAAATATCTGGTGCAAGCTCCTATCCTGACTGCTCCACTTCCAAAAGAAGACTTATGGCTCTATCTCGCCGTCACCAATCAAGCGATCAGTGCAGTCCTGGTTAGCAGAAGAGAAGGTATCGAATATCCGGTCTACTATATCAGCCATACTCTTCTTCCGGCTGAGACTCGCTACTCAAAAACTGAGAAGGTCGTTCTGGCCTTGCTCACTGCCTCACATCGTCTTCAACCTTATTTCGTCTCCCACCAGATCACAGTCATCTCAGAACACCCACTCAAAGATATCATCGACAATACTGGTCGAGCGGGTCGTATGACCAAATGGGTAATCGAGATGAGTGCTCTGGGGATCCAATTTGAATCCCGCACTTCAATCAAAGGGTAAGCAATTTCTGACTTTCTAGCCGACTTTCCAGTTGAAGACCCCATAATGTGGGAGGAAGATGTCGATATGCGCCTTGAAGACGAAGACGAACCCCCATCTAATGCAGCTACTAAGATTGATCCAAGTCTTAAGGCTCCTACAACTACTCCAACTCAATGGAAACTTTATACTGATGGAGCTTCGAGCACGATCGGTTCGGGCATTGGGATAGTCCTAGTATCCCCCGAACTCGATCATCTTCAGAAGGCTATCCTCCTTGGGTTCAATGCCACCAACAACGAGACCGAATACGAAGCGCTCCTTTCTGGACTTGAAATTGCTGAATCTCTGGGGGTAGATCGACTCATCATCTACAGCGACTCCCAACTAATCATAAGACTAATCAATGGGGAGTATACAGCACAAGAAAGAGCGAATAAAACACTACTTGGCCTTGGTGAGACGTCTTCAACAGCGTTTTACTAGTACTGAATTTGTTCAAATCCCAAGGGCAGAGAATCGAGAAGCAGATGCCTTAGCCAATGCTGCCTCAGTTCTTAGAGACTCACTTGGAGGAAGACAAATACAAATCGATTATCAAGAAATACCCAAGACCACCCCCGAACAACAGATCATTGCTACTACAAAGAGATCTGGGGGTGGAAATCAAATGGTATCGAACCTTACTACCACAAATGAGCCTGAGGATTGGAGACAGCCAATCTTCGACTTCTTTAAGCAAGGCAAGATACCCGAAGACTCGATGCAAACTCGAAGACTTCAAAGGAAACTCCCATGCTATAGTCATCAAGGAGAAGATCTATACTTCAAATCTCACAACGGGATGTTACTCACGTGCATTGGTCCATTGCTAGCAAAGGAGATCCTAATCAACATCCATTCTGGAGCTTGTGGAAACCATTCAGGTGGAAGGTCTCTCGAAGCCAAAACAAAGTTGCAAGGTTACTACTGGCCAACAATGGCGAGAGATGCTCAACAAGTTGTTCAAAGGTGCGAGCCATGTCAATGACACGCTCGAGCTATCCATCTCCCTGCAGATGAGCTTCATCAGCTATCAAGTCCCTGGCCGTTCCATCAATGGGGGTTGGACTTCTTAGGTCCCTTCCCACCAACACCAAGCAAAAAGAAGTATCTGCTACTGGCCACAGATTACTTCACCAAATGGGTCGAAGCTGTGCCACTCTTCCGAGAGACCGATGATGAAGTGATCAAATTTATCCGACATAACATCTTCTCAAGGTTTGGCACACCTAAAGTCCTTGTTGCTGACAACGGGGCCCAATTCGACTCCGACAAATTCCGGGAGTTCTGCCTGAACAACGGGATTAAACTTTTCTATTCAACTCCAAGATACCCTCAATGCAATGGTCAAGCTGAAGCCTCCAATAGAGCTATTTTGGATATACTCAAGAAGAAACTCAACGATAAGAAGGGATTGTGGGAACAAGTCCTACTTGAAGTTCTTTGGGCTATCGCACCACTCCAAGAAGATCAACTGGGTTCTCACCCTTTCGCCTAACATATAGATCAGAAGCAGTACTCCCAACAGAGAACATATCAAGTACTTTGAAGACCAGAGCAGTCGAAGAAGGAATAAACAAAGAACTTCGAGTCAATGATCTGGATTTCTCTGAAGAACTACGAGACCAAGCAACCCTTCGTATTGTCGAATATCAACAGAAGATCAAGCGAGCCTACGATCAAAAAATTTACAAGAGACAGTTCCCAATTGGCAGCATGGTCCTCAGAGCAGTATTTTACAACACAAAGGAGCACGACAGTGGAAAACTAGCTCCCAACTGGGAAGGTCCCTACATTGTCGAATCAGTAGGAGGCAAAGACTCTTATCGACTGATCTCACCAGAAGGAGACAGATTGCCACGAACATGGAATGCTAGACATCTCAAAATATTTTATCCTTGATGTAATCTCTGTGCTGAATGAATAGAGATCTTTCAAATGTTCAATTCAAAGGTTCAAGTGTTTACTTCTCAATTCAAATCATGGAGCAGTTTCAAATTTTCTACATTCAAGTCACCAGGTCGTTTAACAAGTTTGGGTGCTTGAGTTGCGACTCAACCCCTTACAGGCAGATGTTAAACGATTTCGGGTTGTGTCACAGCACAATCTTCAATGCATTAGGTCAAATTGACAAGTTTGAGAGTTTGTGTTGCGATACTACCCCTTACGTACAAATGTTAAATGATCTTCAATTTCAATATCGTCTAACAAGTTGGGGTGTTAGAGTCGCGACTCGACCCCCACGTACAAATGTTAACGATTTCAAGTTGTGATGATTACAACAACCTTCAATTTTCAAGTTACTTAACCAGTTAGGGTAATCGAGTTGCGACTCGACCCCTTACATTCAAGTGTATGTATATTCAAATATTCTAATACCATCAAGAGTGTGTAACATTCAAAGACATTCAAAACAAGAGATTCAATTTTCAAATACCAAAAAGATCTCTATTATCAAAAATTTGCTGAGTACAGGAGTGAGCTATTATATATCAAAAGCTTACAAGCACAAACGACAAAGAAGAAGATGGAAGATCTCAAGGTTTGGCTACACTTGGCGCACGTGACTTGTCTCCTTCGGTTTCACCATGAGCTTTGCTCGCTGCAAAAGCCTTAGAAGATCGAGCACTGCCAGTATGAATCCTAAGTGCCTCCACCGCCTTCTCGGCCGTTTCCCTATAGCTCTTGCATTCAGCCCGTGTGTGCTCCAACTCCTTCTTTAAAGTCTCCTCTCTGGCAGCAAAGGTAGAATTCTGGGCAGCAAGCTGCTCCTTCAGCTCCTTAATCTCAACTGCGCGGTCACAGGACAACGTCTCTACCGTAGAGAGCCGATTCTTCAGAGACTCGAGCTCGTGACCCCGAGTCTCATAACCTTCCTGCCACGTCTTGCTCTTCAGTTTCTCCTTGCGAAGATCCTCGATCTTGGCCTTGAGAGACTCTTTCATCGAGGATAGCACCTCCCTCAGCTTGTCCCTCTCCTCGTGGGCAGCCTCCAGTTCAGCTTTCAAACGGGACACCTCAGATGAAGCCTCCCGTTCTCCTTCCCTCCTAAAGAGCTTGCTCGTGAACTTCAAAACTGCTGAGTTCTGCAAATAGACCAAAGAGTTAGAATTTTTTTGAAAACACAACTCGATGATCGAATCAAGCAGATGCACATACCACTACTTCAAGCCTGCCAAAGGCTTCATCCAGAGTGTCATCCGGAAGGTTGCAGAGCTTCTGGATCACACTAGTTGGGTGGTTGATGTCAACCTCACCCAAATCTTTCAACTTCTTAGTCGTGCCAGCAGGCGTACCTATAATCAACACAAAAGTTCAGAAAGCCAGAATAAGTTCAAACTTCGTAGATAAGGTAATCAAGATGACGAGCTAGTCTGAATACCTGAGGCATCGACCTGAGGAGCCTTTCCCTTCCCACGGTCGGAGCTCTTACCCTTAGAGGTAGATTTCTCCATAGCGGGGGTTGGCTTCGGCTGAGGTGGGGGAGTCCCATCCCCCACTCGGCTTCCTCTCTCCATATGTGCGAGAGAGGGAACACCTCGAGGAGGTGAGATTTCCCCTTCATCTTGTCGTCCAGGCAACTGCTCCAGCCTGGCAACAAGGGCCGCCATCTCCTCTGCCAAAGATCGCGACGGAGGAGGAGGTTGTTCAACCTCCAGGCCCCCGCTTGTGGTCGCGCCCTCGAGACGGGAAACGTTTGGAGGAATTTGGTCGAGAGGCGTGGGGTTGCTTCCAACCCCACCACTCCCAGAAAATTTAATCTTGAAGCGCACTGGTCGCTTCTTCAAATCTTCGAAATGATAGGCGGGCTGCACCTTCTTGCCGTCGCCCTCTGCATCCATCACAGCCTCCATTTGACGGGCTTTAACCTCGTCAATAGGGATAGGCTGTGAATCTTCCTCTCCTTCTTCACAACCAGTGGGGGTGGGAGGAATCTCTCCCTCATCACCCCCCTGTTCTTTGTCACCATCAGTGGGGGTGGGAGGAATGTCATCCCCACCACCCCCATCTTCACCACCTTCATCATCTCCATTTCCTCCTTCGCTGCTGCCACTGCTGTCATCAACATCATCATCATTGTCATCATCGCCACCCTCATCCTCTTCACCTCCACCTTCCTCCTCTCTCTCTTCTTCCTCTTCTTCTTCTTCCCCCTTTTTCTCTTCTTCTTTCTTCTTCTCCTCCTCAACATAGACTTTCCTTTTCTTCTTTGCCTGGCCTTGGCGACGTATCACCAGTTTCTCCTCTGTAGGCAAACTGCGCCTGGCTCCGTACGCCTTCTTCTCGACCCGAATGCTTCTAACGATCTTGCCCGATTGAGGATCCTCCTCATAATCGGAATACAAGACTTCGTTATCTTCATAACGAGCCCTCGATCGGTGGAGGAGGTTGGCATTGCCATGTCGAACCGGGCAATTCGAGAATTGCTTCCATGATCGAGTCCCGCATGTCAGCTCTAGGAAAAGATTGTCAATAGTCCCTACTCGCTCCGAAGACCATAAGAGAGCTCCTCCTGCGCAGTACATATCTATCTCTTTGTGCACCTTGTACCGAGGAGTCTCAGGTACCGAGAGAGGAGTCCATGCACCGGAAACCGATAGCGGCCAGTCGGTGTAGAGCTTGTCAGAGCCGACGGTGTCGACGATCGGGCGAAGGGCAGAGACACCGGTCAGATTGTAAAATGGGCTATCCTTCCTCGAAGCCCACTTATAGTGGTAGAAGAAATAGCCCAACTTTATCCTTGCAACCTCGCCCTCGGGAAGGCTGGAGTAACACTCCCTCAATTCATCTTGGAAGTCGGACTCCACGCGGCAGAAAGCGTATATAATCCTCCATGCGTTTCCAGTAATCTGCCCAGGGCAAAGACCCGAGGTGTTCAGAAGCCTTGCGGCGAACGGCGGCAGTGGGAGGCACAGTCCACAGTTCAACTGGCCTATGGTAACTATCGTCCCCATCACTTGCTCCTTGCTCGCATACGTGATGAAAATTGTCCGCCTGTCGATACCAAAAGCGGATAGAACTCCCGGAAGCGCTGGTCGGGACTTCCCCTCTGTAAAACAAGCTAGCAGCTTCTGCAGCTTCTCCCTCTTCAAGTCAGTAAGTCTGCCACCAGTATTATACCCAAACTCCGGTTCCACCGACAGAGGCATCAGCGGACAGAGAACGAACTTTGCCTTGGGAATCTGCTCTGGCCTTGATGGTGCTGAAGCAAATCCAACTCCCTGGTGCCTCTTGCCCAATTGACCAAGCTCAATAAGCTCAGCCTTGCCTTTGCCTCGGCCTTTCGGAGTGGAAGAAACTTTAGTAATCTCCTTCCCCTTCCTCTTCGAGGGGACCACGTTCACCTTCTTCACGCTGCCAGAAGACGCCATTTCGACCGATCGAGAGGAAGCAAAGAACAGAGAGCAAGAAATCGAGAGCAAAAGATTCTGGAGTTCGAAATTTTTTTGAGAGCGTGGGGCAAAAATGACAGCAAGAAAAACTTATATACCCAGAGTAAACTGGCGCATAGATCGAGAGGACAAGTGTCACCACCAGGTCAGATCCCATGTTTTTGAAAAAACACGTGGCGTTCATCTGTAACAAGCGCTGAATCAGGCGAACCGTCAGGACCAGACGAAGCGTCGAACCGCCGGTTCAAGCGAGCCACCGGTCCAAGTGCACTGCCGGTTCAGAAGACTCCCCGGTCTAGATGAACCACCAGTTCAATCAAAGCAAACTTCACTCCAGATCAACTCAACCTCCATCGCTATTTTGAAGACTTTACCCGTTCGACAGGCAGGCGGTCGGATAAAAATTCCAAAGGATCGGGCAAAAAACAGGCTCTTTTGCTCAATCACGGCAACCTCCACCGGTTGATTTTAACCGATCGGTCAAAGGTGACCGATCGGTCAAAATCACCCGTTCGGTCGATTTTTTACTGGATAGGGCAAAAAACCAAGGTTTTTGCCCGATCACTCCAACCTTGACCGGTTGATTTTAACCGATCGGTCAAAATTTACCGATCGGTTGAAACCAACCGTTCGGTCGATTTTCTACTGGATAGGGCAAAAAACCAAGGTTTTTGCCTGATCACTCCAACCTTGACTGGTTGATTTTAACCGATCGGTCAAACTTGACCGATCGGTCGAAACCAACCGTTTAGTCGATTTTCTACTGGATCGGGAAAAAAACCAAGGTTTTTTGCCCAATCACTCCATCCTTGACCGGTTGATTTTTAACCGATCGGTCAAACTTGACCGATCGGTCAAAATCAACCGATCGATCGATTTTCTACTGGATAGGGCAAAAAACCAAGGTTTTTGCCCGATCACTCCAACCTTGACCGGTTGATTTTAACCGATCGGTCAAAATTGACCGATCGGTCGAAACCAACCGTTCGGTCGATTTTCTACTGGATAGGGCAAAAAACCAAGGTTTTTGCCCGATCACTCCAACCTTGACCGGTTGATTTTAACCGATCGGTCAAAATTGACCGATCGGTCGAAACCAACCGTTTGGTCGATTTTCTACTGGATCGGGCAAAAAAACTTAGGTTTTTTCCCGATCACTCCATCCTTGATCGGTTGATTTTAACCGATCGGTCAAACTTGACCGATCGGTCAAAATCAACCGATCGGTCGATTTTCTACTGGATTGGGCAAAAAACCAAGGCTTTTGCCCGATCACTCCAACCTTGACCGGTTGATTTTAACCGATCGGTCAGACTTGACCGATCGGTCGAAACCAACCGTTCGGTCGATTTTTTACTGGATCGGGCAAAAAACTTAGGTTTTTGCCCAATCGCTCCAACCTTGACCGATTGATTTTAACCGATCGGTCAAACTTGACCGATCGATCAAAATCAACCGTTCGGTCGGTTTTCTACTGCATCGGGCAAAAAACTTGATTTTTTGCCCGATCACTCCATCCTTGACCGGTTGATTTTAACCGATCGGTCAAACTTGACCGATCGGACAAAATCAGCCGATCGGTCGATTTTCTATTGGATCGGTCAAAAAGCAATGCTTTTTGACCGATCACCTCAACCTCGACCGGTTGAAATCAACCGATCGGTCAAATTTGACCGATCGGTCAAACTTGACCGATCGGTCAAAATCAACCGATCAGTCGATCAGTCGATTTTCTATTGGATCGGTCAAAAAGCAGTGCTTTTTGACCGATCACCTCAACCGCGACCGGTTGAAATCAACCGATTGGTCAATTTTGACCGATCGGTCTAAATTGACTGATCGGTCAATTTTGACCGATCGGTTTAATTTGACCGATCGGTCGATTTTGACCGATCGGTCAAAATTGACCGATCAGTCCTTTAGCGCTAACACTTGACAAAACTCCTTTGCACTTGTGACAGGGGGTCGTTAGTTTTGCACCAAAAAAATCCAAGCCAGCCAAGGTGACCTCTTTGCTAACTTGGAGGGGGTAACTGTGGGTGCAAATTTTGGCAAGAAGTCTGCAAACAGCGGGACCCACCAGCCCTGCCTGGTGGGCCCCCGGAGACTACAGCGAGACCCACCGGCCCTGCCTGGTGGGCCCCTGGAGAGTACAGTGGGACCCACCGGCCCTGCCTAGTGGGCCCCCGGAGACTATCGCGGGACCCACCGGCCCTGCCTGGTGGGCCCCCGAAGACAACAGCGGAACCCGCCTGTCCTGCCTGGTGGGCCCACGAAGGCTTTCGAGAGACTCACCAGCCCTGCCGAGAGTATCCCCAGATACGATAGCAGAAACCGCCATTTACCCCGGAATTTCTCCCCCAGAAGTCTATAAATAGCAAAGCCTTCAAATGTAAAAGGGAGAGAAAAATCCTATTTCCACTTCTGAAATCTGATTTCCAGAAACCAGAGCTCTGGATTCCAGTTTCCATCCCCTCACTTCCTCTCTTCGATCTTCTTCTTCTTGCCTTTGAAGAGATCAAAAGGGTTTCAGTGATACTCGGCCTGTCGAGATCACTTCGATACAAGTGTTAGTGAATTCGGATTGCTCCCTATAGCACGGAGACGTAGGCTTCGGCTGAACTCCGAGATCACACCTCTCGACTCTCTCTGATTGCATCTTTCTCTCCTAGTGTATTGAGAACATCAACTCCAATCAATAGATCGAACAACGATCATCACAACTCAACTCTCGATTGACTGGTGCGGCGAAGTCTTCGGGTCGGCACGAAGATTTTCCCCCACAGATCATATGAATGAATTTGAATGGTTACATTCGTGCGAATGAATTAGAATGGATCGTACGAATGGATTAGAATAGATCGTACGAATGGATTAGAACGCATTGTACGAATGAATTAGAATAGATACATTTGTGCGAATGAATTAGATTGCATCGTACGAATGAATTTGAATGGATTGTACAAATGAATTAGAATGGATCGTATGAATGAATTAGAATGAATGAATTAGAATGGATCGAATGAATGAATTAGAATGGATCATACGAATGAATTAGAATGGATACATTTCTGCGAATGAATTAGAATGGATCATACGATTGAATTTGAATGGATTGTACGAATAAATTAGAATGGATACATTTGTGCGAATGAATTAGAATGGATCGTACAAATGAATTAGAATGGATCGTACGAATGAATTAGAATGGATCGTGTGAATGAATTAGAATGGATTGCACGAATGAATTAGAATGGATACATTCGTGCGAATGAATTAGAATGGATCGGACGAATGGATTAGAATGGATCGTACAAATGAATTAGAATGGTTACATTCGTGCGAATGAATTAGAATGGATCGTATGAATGGATTAGAATGGATCGTACGAATGAATTAGAATGGATCGTACGAATGAATTAAAATGGGTTGTACGAATGAATTAGAATGGATTTGTGAGAATGAATTAGAATGGATCGTATGAATGAATAAGAATGGATCGTATGAAAGAATTAGAATTGATCGCACGATCCATTCTAATTCATTCGCACGATCCATTCTAATTCATTCGCTCGAATGTATCCATTCTAATTCATTCGTACGATCCATTCTAATCCATTTGTACAATCCATTCTAATTCATTCGCACGAATGTAACCATTCTAATTCATTCGTACGATCCATTCTAATTAATTCCTATGATCCATTCTAATTCATTCGCATGAATGTATTCATTCTAATTTATTCGTACAATCCATTCTAATTCATTCCTATGATCCATTCTAATTCATTCGCACGAATGTAACCATTCTAATTCATTTACACGATCTATTCTAATTCAGTCGTATGAATGTATCCATTTTAATTCATTCGTACGATCCATTCTAATTCATTCGTACGATCTAATTCATTCGTACGATCCATTCTAATTTATTCGCACGATCGATTCTAATTCATTCAGACGATCCATTCTAATTCATTCGTACGATCCATTCTAATTCATTCGTATGATCCATTCTAATTTATTCGTTCAAATATATCCATTCTAATTCATTCGTACGATCCATTCTAATTCATTCGCACTATCCATTCTAATTCATTCGCACGAATGTATCGATTCTAATTCATTTGCACGATCCATTATAATTCATTCGAACGATCCATTCTTATTCATTCATACGATCCATTCTAATTCATTCGCACAATCCATTCTAATTCATTCGTACGATCCATTCTAATTCATTCGCACGATCCATTATAATTCATTCGTACGATCCATTCTAATTCATTCGCACGAATGTATCCATTCTAATTCATTCGTACGATCCATTCTAATTCATTCGAACGATCCATTCTAATTCATTCGCACGATCCATTCTAATTCATTCGTACGATCCATTCTAATTCATTTGCACGATCCATTCTAATTCATTCCTATGATCCATTCTAATTCATTCGTAGGATCCATTCTAATTCATTCGCTCGAATGTATCCATTCTAATTCATTCGTACGATCCATTCTAATTCGTTCATACGATCCATTCTAATTCATTCTCACGAATGTAACCTTTCTAATTCATTTGTATGATCAATTCTAATTCATTCGTACGATCCATTCTAATCCATTCGTACGATCCATTCTAATCCATTCGTACGATCCATTCTAATCCATTCGTACGATCCATTCTAATTCGTTCATACGATCCATTCTAATTCGTTCCTACGATCCATTCTAATCCATTCGCACGATCCATTCTAATCCATTCGTACGATCAATTCTAATTCATTCGTACAAATGAATTAGAATGAATCGTACGAATGAATTAGAATGAATCGTGCGAATGAATTAGAATGGATTGTACGAATGAATTAGAATGGATCGTACGAATGAATTAGAATGGATCATAGGAATGAATTAGAATGGATCGAACGAATGAATTAGAATGGATCAAAGGAATGAATTAGAATGGATACATTCATACGACTGAATTAAAATAGATCGTGCGAATGAATTAGAATGGATCGTGCGAATGAATTAGAATGGATATTTTCGTACAAATGAATTAGAATGGATCATACGAATGAATTAGAATGGATCGTGTGAATGAATTAGAATGGATCGTACGAATGAATTTGAATGGATACATTCGTACAAATGAATTAGAATGGATCGTACGAATGAATTAGAATGGATCGTACGAATGAATTAGAATGGATCGTACGAATGAATTAGAATGGATCGTGCGAATAAATTAGAATGGATACATTCTTGCGAATAAAATAGAATAAACCGTACGAATGAATTAGAATGGATCGTGCGAATGAATTAGAACGGATACATTCGTGCGAATGAATTAGAATGGATTGTGCGAATGAATTAGAATGGATCGTGCGAATGAATTTGAATGGATCGTGCGAATGCATTAGAATGTATCATACAAATGAATTAGAGTGGATCGTACGAATGAATTAGAATCGATACATTCGTGCGAAAGAATTAGAATGGATCGTACGAATGAATTAGACTGGATCGTACGAATAAATTAAAATGGATACATTCATGCAAATGAATTAGAATGGATCGTACGAATGAATTAGAATGGATCATACGAATGAATTGGAATGGATCGTACGAATGAATTAGAATGGATCATACGAATGAATTAGAATGGATCATATGAATGAATTAGAATGGTTACATTCATGCGAATGAATTAGAATGGATCGTACGAATGGATTAGAATGGATCCTACGAATGGATTAGAACGTATTGTACGAATGAATTAGAATGGATCGTACGAATGCATTAGAATGGATACATTCGTGCGAATGAATTAGAATGGATTATACGTATGAATTAGAATGGATCGTGCGAATGAACTAGAATGGATACATACATTCATGCGAATGAATTAGAATGGATCATATGAATGAGTTAGAATGGATCGTATGAATGAATTAGAATAGATACATTCGAGCGAATAAATTAGAATGGATCATATGAAAGAATTAGAATGGATCATACGAATGAATTAGAATGGATCGTGCGAATGAATTTGAATGGATCGTACGAATGAATTAGAATGAATCGTACGAATGAATTACAATGGATCGTACGAATGAATTAGAATGGATCGTGCGAATGAATTAGAATGGATCGTACGAATGAATTAGAATGGATCGTGCGAATGAATTAGAATGGATCATACAAATGAATTAGAAAGGTTACATTCGTGAGAATGAATTAGAATGGATCGTACGAATGAATTAGAATGGATCATGCGAATGAATTTGAATGGATCATACGAATGAATAAGAATGGATCGTACGAATGAATTAGAATGGATACATTCGAGCGAATGAATTTGAATAGATCGTAGGAATGAATTAGAATGGATTATACGGATGAATTAGAATGGATCGTGCGAATGATTTAGAATGGATTGTACGAATGAATTAGAATGGATACATTCGTGCGAATGAATTAGAATGGATCATACGAATGAATTAGAATGGATCGTACGAATGGATTAGAATGGATCGTACGAATGGATTAGAATGGATCGTACGAATGGATTAGAATGGATCGTACAAATGAATTAGAATGGATTGTACGATCCATTCTAATTCATTCATCCGATCCATTCTAATTCATTCGCACGAATAAATTAGAATGGATTGTACGAATGAATTAGAATGGATACATTCTTGCGAGTAAATTAGAATGGATCGTATATTCGTGCAAATAAATTAGAATGGATCATACGAATGAATTTGAATGTATCATACGAATGAATTAGAATGGATCATACGAATGGATTAGAATGGATCGTACGAATGGATTAGAATAGATCGTACGAATGGATTAGAATGGATCATACGAATGGATTAGAATGGATCGTACAATCCATTCTGATTCATTCGTACGATCCATTCTGATTCATTCATACGATCCATTCTAATTCATTCGCACAATCCATTCTAATTCATTCGTACGATCCATTCTAATTCATTCGTATGATCCATTCTAACTCATTTTAGAATGGATCGTACGAACGAATTAGAATGGATCGTATGAACGAATTAGAATAAATCATACGAATGAATTAGAATGGATACATTCGAGCGAATGAATTAGAATGGATCGTTCGAATGAATTAGATAGGATCGTACGAATGGATTAGAATGGATCGTACGAATGAATTAGAATGGATCGAACGAATGAATTAGAATGGATACATTCGAGCAAATGAATTAGAATAGATCGTAGGAATGAATTAGAATGGATCGTGCGAATGAATTAGAAAGGATCGTACGAATGGATTTGAATGGATCGTACGGATGGATTAGAATGGATCGTACGAATGGATTAGAATGGATCGTACGAATGGATTAGAATGGATCATACGAATGGATTAGAATGGATCGTACGAATGAATTAGAATGGATCATACAAATGAATTAGAAAGGTTACATTCGTGAGAATGAATTAGAATGGATCGTACGAATGAATTAGAATGGATCATGCAAATGAATTTGAATAGATCGTACGAATGAATTAGAATGGATCATGCGAATGAATTTGAATGGATCGCACAAATGAATTAGAATGGATCGAACGAATGAATTAGAATGGATACATTCGAGCGAATGAATTAGAATAGATCGTAGGAATGAATTAGAATGGATCATACGAATAAATTAGAATGGATCGTACAAATGCATTAGAATGGATCGTACGAATGAATTAGATTGGATACATTCGAGCGAATGAATTAGAATGGATCGTGCGATGAATTAGAATGGATCATACAAATGAATTAGAATGGATTATAATCCATTCGTACGATCCATTCTAATCTATTCTAATTCATTCGCACAAATATATCCATTCTAATTCATTCTCACGAATGTAACCTTTCTAATTCATTTGTATGATCCATTCAAATTCATTCGTACGAATAAATAGAATGGATCGTACGAATGAATTAGAATGGATCGTACAAATGAATTAGAAAGGTTATATTTGTGCGAATGAATTAAAATGGATCGTACGAATGAATTAGAATGGATCGTACGAATGAATTAGAATGGATCGTACAAATGAATTAGAATGGATCGTACGAATGAATTTGAATGGATCCACCGACGTACGAATGAATTAGAATGGATCATACAAATGAATTAGAAAGGTTACATTCGTGAGAATGAATTAGAATGGATCGTACGAATGAATTAGAATGGATCCTTCGTTCATATGATCCATTCTAATTTGTTTGTACGATCAATTCTAATTCATTTGCATGATCCATTCTAATTCATTCGCACGATCCATTCTAATTCTTTCATATGATCCATTCTAATTCATTCGCACGAATGTATCCATTCAAGTTCATTCGTACGCTCCATTCTTATTCATTCGTACGCTCCATTCTTATTCATCGCACAAATGTATTCATTCTGATTCATTCGTACAAATGTATCCATTCTAATTCATTCGTACGATTCATTCTAATTCATTCGCACGATCCATTCTAATTCATTCGTATGATCCATTCTAAGTCATTCCTACGATCTATTCTAATTCATTCGCTCGAATGTATCCATTCTAATTCATTCGTTCGATCCATTCTAATTCATTCGTACGATCCATTCTAATTCATTCGTACGATCCATTCTAATTCATTCGCACGATCCATTCTAGTTCATTCGTATGATCCATTCTAATTCATTCCTACGATCTATTCTAGAATGGATCGTACGAATGGATTAGAATGGATCGTGCGAATGAATTAGAATGGATCGTACGAATGAATTAGAATGGATCGTACGAATGAATTAGAATGGATCATGCGAATGAATTTGAATGGATCGTACGAATGAATTAGAATGGATCGAACGAATGAATTAGAATGGATACATTCGAGCGAATGAATTAGAATAGATCGTAGGAATGAATTAGAATGTATCATACGAATGAATTAGAATGGATCGTGCGAATGAATTAGAATGGATCGTACGAATGAATTAGAATGGATACATTTGTACGAATGAATTAGAATGGATACATTTGTGCGATGAATAAGAATGGAGCGTACGAATGAATTAGAATGGAGCGTACGAATGAACTTGAATGGATACATTCGTGCTGTGGGCATCGAAATTAGCCCACGGGTCGAACCCGATTTTTACACAAAAAAATAGGCCCGCACCCGACGGCCTTCGGGTCAAACCCGATTTTTACACGAAAAATGGGCTTGCACTCGATGACCTTCGGGTCGAACCCGACTCGCTCATGCAACTTGGGCCCGCACACAACGGCCCACATGCGAAACCTGGCCCGCACACAATGGCCCGCATGCGAAACTTGGGCCCGCACACAACGGCCCGCATGCGAAACTTGGGCCCGCACACAACGGCCCGCATGCGAAACTCGGCCCGCACACAACGGCCCGCGTGCGAACTAGGCCCACGTACGAACTCAATTCGTGCGCCATGGCCCGACCCAAAGCAAACGGGTCCCACCGGACCCGCAACTCGGACACAAAGAGGGGGGCCCACCGGCCCCCCCCCCTTCTAGAAAACCGTGCCCCCTCTTCATGGAGAGGTGGGGCCGGCCCTTCTTGAAAACCGTGCCCCCCTCCTCATGGAGAGGTGGGGCCGGCCATAAAGAAAAAGAAAAAGAAAAAGAAAAGAAAAAGAAAAAGAAAAGAAAAGAAAAAGAAAAGAAAAAGTCAAAACCGCCTTGATGCGGGGGGAGGTGGCGTGGATGTCTACACAACCGTAGATCCGCGACGATCCCTCGATCCAACGGACAAGATGACGTTGCGTCGCCATCCGATCCAAAAGTGCAACAAAAATAACAACTCGATCTTTAAAGATCGAGTCACAACTAGCCCGTAACCACTCCAACTAAAAAGGAGGAAATCGGGTTTGTTTCCCCAAATAAGGGAACGATATCTCGATGGTTATGAGGGGAGAGATTGGAGGAAACAATAAGATTTCAGCAATATCTCCCCCAACCGCCCCCCTTTGCCTATAAATAGAAGGGGTCGGGGAAGGCATCAAGGGTCCGAAAGCCGAAGACGAAAGAGCTTCGCAAGAGAAGCTCCAACGCTCGAAGACCGAAGGCTTCACGAGGCACGGCAAGCATATCCTACGGGAGTCCTTGGCCCTTCAAGTCCTCATCAACGTGAAGACCTTGCACTCGGAGATCAAAGCTTCGACTCCTCGCACGAAGAAGAAAGCGTGGAGAAGAAGACCCGGAGCCGTCATCGCCCGATTGCTCCAACGATCTTCATCAGCTCCGAAGACGCCATAAGCAAAGGCCGGAGAAGAAGATCGAAGCCGACAATACTCGTCGTCTTCAATCAAGGCATCGACTCCTCGCACGAAGAAGAAAGCCGGGAGAAGAAGGCCTGAAGCCGGTGCTACCCCTGCTGCCTTCGTCAACCAAAAGCCGACGCTACAACCGTCGTGCTAAAGCCGGTGCCACACCCACCGTCTTCATCAACAAAAGCCGACGCTACAACCGTCGCATGAAGATCGGTGCTACACCCGCCGTCTTCATCAACGAAAGTCGACGCCACAACCGTCGCACAAGCATCGGTGCTACCCCCGCCGAAAAGCCAAAACCGACGCCACAACCGTCGAGGAAGCCGGAAGAGTAAAGAAGCCTTGAAGAGGTAACGCCAGTCGTTCGAGAAGAAGATCGAGTCGAAGCTAAAGTCAAAGCCGACGCAAGAAGCCAAAGCAAACGCACCGGTAAAGCCCGCGCTAAAGCAACGCACGTGCCAAAGCCAAGCAACTACGACGGTCACGAGCAAAGCACCGCACGTTCTAGCCGATACGACGCGAAGTCCGGAAGAACTAAAGCATCGCAAGTCTCTACCCGTCTACGTTCAAGCGCAAGCGCCAAAGCAAAGCAAAAGCCAGAGCCACGCCAAAGCTACGCCAAAGCCGAAAGCTAAAGCCAAAGCTGACGCCAAAAACACGATCGACGCCGCGAACCGACGATCAAGGACGTCGAGGTCAAGCAAGGATCGAGGAAGACACGAAGACCGAGGAACGAAGCCCAAAGCCTCTCTAGCCGAGAAAGCGCGAAGCACGGACGGGACAAAATCAACGGCGGAAACTCCTTAGCCTCTCAAAAACCCTCACCCTGTAAAGACCTCTGTCCTGGGCAACCCCTTCAGAGCTCTCGCACGAACACCACGTGGAGACGCGGATCAAAGGGACCCTCCAGAGGATCTCTCCCACAATCTCCTGATCAAAGAAAATTTGTAATCTCGTGTGATCCGCAATAAAGACGACCCGAATCTTTTTCTGCGACCACAGATTTCTGGCACGCCCGGTGGGACCTCCTCTCCTTTCATCTGTACGTTTGAAGGAGTTGCTTCAAGTTCGCCATGGCCGGAACGAACGACAATACGTTTGCTCCAACAAGCCTCTCACCTATCGCTGAGTCTCCACTACTCCAACAAGGCGATCCAGAAAACCCGGTGGATGACATTCCCCCGGTAGTACGCGTCTACACTAGGCGTACTCAAACTCTTGCGGACTTCTTCACGCCAGAAACTGCTGCCGAAGATGCCCGCCAAGGCGCCAATGAGGCCTTGGTGCATGAAGAAACAAGCCTCAATCCTGGAACATCTGTCCAGAAATTTGGGGAGGACCAGCCCCAACCCCGAACCCGTTCGGGTTCTCCAGCGGACTTTGCACCTCCCTTGCCGGGGGCAAACATCCGTCATCAAGCAGAAGCAAGTCAGCGTAACTACGTCTCCGACGACGATGGCGAGGGTGCAGGCGTGCAACATCGAGACGTTCTGCGACACCATCCTCCGTCCGCTCTCCAGCTCCAAGTCATGCAAATGAGTGAACACATGGCTCAGCTCACCCGACTAATGGAAGAGAAAGATCGTCACATCAACACCTTACTTCAAAGGCTGAGTGCCAGGGATGCCGCAACATTCGGTCAACCTCCTGCTTCTCCAGTAGCTGCTCCAGCCCCATCTCCAACTCCTGCTCTTGCAGAAGTTGGCCCGGCAACACTAGCAATTACTCCTGCACTTTCCTCGGCCCCCGTGCCGACCTCGATAGCCGCGCAACCTTCAGTGGCAGCAACGATGAATGCCCAGCAAATACAAGCACTGGTGGCTGACATGATGCGTTCCCACGGCGGCAGCCTACCTCCGATCACGGCGGCATACTCAAAGCCTTACACCGCAAGGATCCAGCAGCTGCGCTTCCCTACCGGGTTCCAGCCACCAAAGTTTCAACACTTCGACGGAAAGGGGAACCCAAGGCAACACATTGCCCACTTCGTCGAAACTTGCAACAACGCCGGCACATACGGCGACGAGATGGTGAAGCAGTTCGTTCGCACCCTCAAAGGTAACGCTTTTGATTGGTATGTTGACCTTCCTCCAGGATCCATTGACAGCTGGGATCAAATGGAAAGAGAATTCCTCAACCGCTTCTACAGCACTCGGCGCATCGTTAGCATGATCGAGCTTACTGCCGTCAAGCAAAGGAAGGACGAGTCAGTAATCGACTACATCGATCGATGGAGGAATCTCGCCCTGAATTCACGAGACCGTTTGTCGGAAGACTCGGCTATCGAGATGTGCACCCAAGGCATGCACTGGGGCTTACTCTACATCCTCAAGGGGATCAAGCCTCGGTCCTTCGAAGAACTCGCAACTCGAGCCCACGACATGGAGCTCAGCTTAGCAAATCGCGGGGACTCGAAGACCAAAGACTTCCTGAAGGTGGAAAAGAAAGACAAACCGCCGGCACCCAAATCAAAGCAAGTTAACGTCACCGACATCGCCTCGGCCTCCAAGCCACTCAAAATCAGTGGCAAACCGGATCAAGAAAAGGGAGCTGCTATACCACCGCCTCCATCTCAAAGACAGTCAAAGATGACTCTAGAAGAACTCGAGGCCAAAGAGTATCCCTTTCCAGACTCGGAAGTCTCCTCCATGTTCGATCAACTACTACAAGAAAAGATGATCGAGCTTCCTCCTTCAAAAAGGCCCGAACAGATGCATCGGGTCAACGATCCGCTCTTCTGCAAATACCACCGGCTGGTCAGCCATCCTATTGAGAAGTGTTTCGTTTTCAAAGAGAAGATCATGGCGCTCGCAAAGCAAGGAAAAATTGAGATCGACTCCAGCGACGTTGCAACGGCAAACATGACATCCATCACCTTCGGTTCGTTTCAACCGGTACTCGTTGCTACCCACCAGAGAAGGCCCAAGTTGCGCATCAATCGTCAAAGGCCAATTGCGAAGTTAGCTCCACGACGGAAAGTCTCAAGACGACAGCAGTACGCTCCTAAGCTCGCTGAGGAAGAAACGTCACTGCCCTGGGGGCAACCGTCGTCTACATCAATGTCTCTCTCAAACAAAGCTATGTCCCAGCGGAATCTCCAGACGAGGTACGAGGAAGGAGACCCGGAGGTCGGTCTGTTAGGCCAGCCCTCAGGTAAATTCGACTACTACGTCCTCTATTCCAGACCTTCGTCTGTCTCGATAGAAGAAATCAAGCCCACCGGCTGGGAGTCAGAAGGCGAGCCACCAAGGTCCCCAGAGGAGCAAGGCTCCCCGAATCACGGAGAACCCACGAATCTCCAGACAAGGTACGAACAAGGAGACCCGGAGGTCGGCCTGTTAGGCCAGCCCTCAGGTAAATTCGACTACCACGTCCTCTATTCCAAACCTCCGTCTGTCTCAATAGAAGAAATCAAGCCCACCGGCTGGGAGTCAGAAGGCGAACCACCAAGGTCCCCAGAGAAGCAGGTCTCCCTGACCCATGAAGAACCTACAGCTGCCATTCCAGACCTTCACCTTGGTAACGAAGAATCCACTGATGAAGATGCCTGGGTCATGTTGCCCCGCAGACGAAGGCCATGGATGCCAAAAAGTCGCAAGCTCGATCGGGTAACAAGGAAGCTTCCAGAACGAAAAACTTACAAAAAGAAAAGCAAAGCTCCAGGAAGGAGGGGATTCAAAGTACCACCGGCAGATCCTGATGATCTCCTCCTGCAAAACCCTCCAGAACCGACAACGTTGCAGGAGTTCTTCCCCGATTACTTCCTCCCATCTGATCAGCAATGCGAAGCCTCCTGTTGCATGGTTGAGATTCACACGGCACCGGAAGAAGAAGATAGGATCAAGCCTTCTGAAGAAAGCAACACCGACAACGAAGAGGATGATTCCGACAAAGCCAGTACTGCTGCTTACGATGAGGCAATCCTGCACTTGCCACTCATAGAAGCACTACACCTCCCAGAGAAAGCTCGCCTAGCAATGGCCGAGGCTTTGACAGACCCAGACAGTTACAAAAGAAAAAAGAAAAATACCGAGAAGGACAAATCTATTGTCTCATGTAACGCAGCAATAACTTTCTCGGACGAAGATCTGCAGCTCGGAACACGACTGCACAATCGACCCGTCTATGTCTCGGGATACATCAACGAGAAGCCGGTAAATCGAATCCTGTTGGATTGCGGCTCCGCCGTCAACATCATGCCTATCCAAACAATGCGCCAGCTCGACATCACCACCGACCAGCTCTCACAAAGCCAGCTGGTCATCCAAGGGTTCAACCAAGGAGGGCAGTCCACCATAGGGATCATTCGTCTAAAACTCTCCATCAGTCAGCTTGACACGACGGTTCTTTTCCACGTCATCGACTGTCAAACATCATATCACCTTTTGCTGGGAAGACCGTGGCTGCATGAAAACGGTGTCGTGGTATCTACCTGGCACCAATGCCTCAAGTATTACGAGAAAGGTCTGGAAAAGTGCATTATTACAGACGACAAGCCATTCAATGAGGCTGAAGCGCACCTCGCCGATGCCAAATTTTACCAAGAAAAGGACCTTGTTGCAGAAGTCCTTCCAGCTAAAGCTCCTCGAACTCAGAAAGCTAAAAGGATGGAGCAGGACAAAGCTCTGCCAACTCCAAATCCAGTACCACCATCTAAGGCGATACACGAAGTCAAAGAAGTGCTAGCACCAAGGCGAAGAATCCGCATCAGTTCCAAGCCAAGATCCATGAAGCATACTCCATTACCTGTCCAAGCTACGACAGTCTTACGCCTCACGCCTCAGTGGCTTCGTAAAGATAAACCACCACCTTTTGCCTCGCCAAAAGGGATAGTCCAGCCGCTATCGGAAGCTAACGTCATCACTCTGCAAGAGATGACACTGCCACTACCCAGCCTGGGGCAAGCTTCAAATTCGCCAAAACCCATCAATCCCTTCGAATCCAGCCAACTCACATTCAAGCCAAAAGGAAGCTGGGGGCAAAATGCCGCCAAGCTGCTGTTCAAAGCTGGCTACGACAAAGATAGTGCTGCACATATGAGTACACTCCTGCCAGCTCCAATACCACACGGGATGACTAAGACTCAAGCCCATTTACTCCAGGGTGGCGAGCAGATCCCACCAAATCGGCGAGGCATCGGCTCCCGTCAAACCCCGATGGTCATCAAGATAACAGGAGAGAAGACCTTCACCTCTAACTATATTGAGGTGAAGTTGGTAGAAGAAGCAGAAGAAGGATCGTCAACCTCCGATGCACGCTCCACCAATGTCGCTAAAAGAAGACGATATCGAGCTCGGCGTCAGACCGCACCTCAAATGCCAAAGAAGAACGTCAAAAACCAGGCAAGTCAAAATCCCATATCAGTATTCAAAAGACTTGGGCCAATCAGACAGGCAAAGCGAAGGTCAGTATTCGACCGTTTGGGAAAGCCACCCACTGAGGTGAGAAAAATCATTCCCACCCACCCACCCTTCTCATTCTACGATACAGGCGACATCACCGACATTATTCTGGTCTCCGCTAATCACATCACCGTTTCTGACTCTCCAATCGACGCTACTTCTACTTCGGACGACGAATTGCCCGATGCACCGCCGGTCCTCGAAGAAGGGGGGCAATCTACCGTCGACAATTTGAAAGAAATCAACTTGGGTACACAAGAGGATCCTCGGCCTACATTCATAAGTGCACTCCTGACTCCCGAAGAGGAGGCCGCATACACCAAGCTACTCCAAGAATATAGAGATGTCTTCGCATGGTCCTACAAGGAAATGCCCGGACTTGACCCCAAGATTGCAGTACACCAGCTTGCTGTCAGGCATGGAGCTAGCGCCATCAAGCAAGGACAAAGACGCTACCGGCCGGAACTAGTGCCTCAAATAGAAGGTGAAGTCAACAAGCTCATCGAAGCCGGCTTTATCCGAGAAGTGAAATATCCAACATGGATCTCCAGCGTGGTCCCAGTCAAGAAGAAGAACGGCCAGATCAGAGTATGCGTGGACTTCAGGGACTTAAACAATGCATGCCCCAAAGATGACTTCCCACTGCCAATCACAGAACTAATGGTGGACGCAACAACGGGCCATGAAGCACTAACCTTCATGGATGGATCCTCAGGCTACAACCAGATCCGGATGGCGCCCAAAGACGAAGAGCTTACGGCATTCCGCACGCCAAAAGGGATTTACTGCTACAAAGTCATGCCTTTCGGCTTGAAGAACGCAGGAGCTACTTACCAACGAGCCATGCAAAAAATTTTCGACGATATCCTTCATCAGAATGTAGAATGCTATGTCGACGACCTCGTGGTAAAATCAAGACAAAAGTCAACACATCTTCAAGACCTTGAGCTAATCTTTAAGCGACTTCGAAGGTACCAACTCCGCATGAACCCGCTTAAATGCGCATTTGGGGTCTCCTCGGGAAAGTTTCTCGGCTTTGTCGTACGCCATCGAGGCATCGAGATAGATCAAACTAAGATAGATGCTATCTTCAATATGCCAATCCCGAAAACCGTGCGAGACCTCCAAGGTCTCCAGGGCCATCTAGCATATATCAGAAGGTTTATCGCCAACTTAGCTGGAAAATGCAGACCCTTCAGCCGCCTCATGAAGAAAGGAGCAGCATTCAAGTGGGATGAAGCTTGCCAGGAAGCCCTCCAAAACATCAGGGATTACTTGCTTAAGCCCCCGGTTCTGACAGCACCAGTTCAAGGCAAACCATTGGTCCTTTACATCAGCGCCCAGGAGCAGTCCTTGGGGGCACTCCTGGCTCAAGACAACGAGCTAGGCAAGGAAACAGCATGCTACTATTTGAGCCGCACTCTCATCGGCGCGGAGCTAAACTACTCCCCGATTGAGAAGGTCTGTCTGGCGCTCATCTTCGCTACAAAAAAGCTGCGACACTATATGTTAGCTCACGCCATCAGGCTCATCTCAAAAGCTGACCCGCTCAAATATATCATGTCAAGACCAGTGCTCTCCGGACGTCTGGCCAAGTGGGCTTTGCTCCTCCTTGAGTTTGACATCACCTTTGTCCCTCGTAAAGCGGTCAAGGGTCAAGCTCTCGCAGATTTCCTAGCAGAATACCCCCTTCCAGCAGAATGGGAACTATCGGAAGATCTCCCAGACGAAGAAGTATTCTGCATCGACATCGCCCCTTCTTGGAAAATGTTCTTCGACGGTGCGGCCAGGCAAGACATAGCAGGAGCGGGAGTTATCTTCGTCACACCAAACGACGAAGTACTTCCCTTCTCGTTTCTACTATCAGAACCATGCTCTAACAACAGGGCAGAATATCAAGCTCTTATCATTGGCCTCGAACTCGCCAATGATATGAAACTTCAAGGGCTCACAATCTTCGGCGACTCTCAACTCGTCATTCAGCAAATATTGGGAGCATACGAGGTCAACAAAGAAGATCTCGTGCCTTTGCACCTACGAGCCCTGAAACTCCTTGGTACACTCAAAGATGCTTCAATCCAGCATGTTCCCAGAAACCTCAATCAGCAGGCTGATGCGCTTGCAAATTTGGCGGCTACACTTCCGTTCCCAGAAAAAAGCCAACTCATCATCCCTATCTGTAAGAGAATGGTGATCACCGAGGAGGGCCTCCCCATGGGGATCCCGGACCAAGTCAACGCAGTACACGTTCTCATGACCGACGAGCTAGATTGGAGACAACCATTTATAGATTTTCTCGTCCACGGGAAGCTCCCTGAAGATCCAAAGCGTAAAGTCGACATTCGCAGGCGATCTCTGAAATTCTTCCACTTCAACAACGAGTTGTACCGTCGAAGCTATGATGGTGCGCTCCTAAGGTGTCTTGCAAAAGAAGAAGCAGAAACAGCACTAGAAGAAGTCCATGCCGGGATCTGTGGCTCACATCAGTCCGGTCCAAAGCTGCACTTTCGCATCAGGCGGATGGGGTACTACTGGCCCACTATGATCAAGGACTCCCTCGAGTTTGCAAAGAGATGCCACACTTGCCAGCTGCATGGCGACTACATCCGTCAGCCTCCGGAACCTTTGCATCCAACCATCGCATCATGGCCCTTCGATGGATGGGGACTCGACATTGTCGGCCCGCTACCCAAGTCATCCAAGCAGCATCTTTATATCCAGGCGGCAACAGATTACTTCTCCAAGTGGGCTGAGGCAGTACCATTGCGAGAAGTTACCAGGCACTCTGTTATCAACTTCATCCAGAACGACATCATCTTTCGGTACGGCATCCCTCGCTATATCGTTACGGACAACGGGAAGCAATTCAAGAACGCCGCCGTCAGCCAATTTTGCGCCAAGTTCGATATCAAGCAAAGGTGCTCAACCATGTACAACGCCTCTGCCAATGGCCTAGCTGAAGCTTTCAACAAAACACTCTGCAAACTTTTGGAGAAAGTCGTCTCGAAGTCGAAGAAAGACTGGCATGAACGCATGGGCGAAGCGCTATGGGCATATCGCACCTCTTTTCGCACGCCAACACAGGCGACTCCGTACTCGCTGGTCTACGGAGTAGAAGCTGTCCTCCCGCTTGAACTCCAGATCCCGTCACTCAGGATAGCCGTCCAGGAAGGTCTCGTCAACAGCGACAACGCTCAACTTCGCCTAGCAGAATTGGAAGCCCTGGATGAGAGGCGCCTCGAAGCCCAGCAACGCCTGGAATGCTACCAGGCCAGGCTGACCCTAGCCTTCAACAAAAGGATTCGCCCTCGATCCTTCCAAAAAGGAGAATTGGTGCTTGCAGTCAAACGCCCCATCATCCTTTCGCATCGAGGAGGAAAGAAGTTCGACGCCAAGTGGGATGGGCCGCACATTGTCAAAGAAGTCTACTCCAACGGCGCATACCTTCTCACCACGCCAGAAGGGCTTACACTCGGCCCCATCAATGGCAAGTACCTCAAAAGGTACTATGCCTAAAAGCAGGGCTACATTCCTTGCAAAAAAAAAAAAAAAAAAAAAAAAAAAAAAAAAAAAAAAAAAAAGAAAAAGGAACTACGTGTGACTTGATCCCTCTCAGTAGGGTACGTAGGCAGCCTGTAAAGGTTCAGTCCAAACAAAAGAAAAACACAACCAAGCTCCGCCATTCCAGAAGACAAGTCCAAAAAAAATAGATGCATGATACCAGATAAAGAGAAGCAGAACTACAAGTACGTTTAGCAGAAATGACAAGAAAGAAAAGGAAATGCGACATGCTAGTAAAGCGAATCAAATCCTTTGAGACGTTGGAGCAGCTCGCCGTCAGTAACCTCCATGCGCTCCAACTCTGAAGACCGAGAAGCTACCCGCTCCCGATGCGTCGCCAGCTCGATGCGCTGCTTTGCCAAGTCTGCTCCAGAAGACTTCTCGATCGTCTCAGCTTTCTCGAAAGATGCGCGAGCAGCCTCTAGCTTCTTCTGCGCCCGAACAAGGCTCGCAGCAGCAAGTGCATGCTGCGCCTCCAGTCGACGCTCCTCGTCCTCGGCCTTTGCCAGTATCAGGGGGAGGTCATCTTCCATCGAAGCCCGTTTCAAGCAATGAGCTTCACTATCCGCCAAGAGAACACGCATCTGTGTCTCAAACAAAGAGCCATCTACTTGGAAGGCCGCCAGACTCTTGCAAAACTCAGACCCCTCGAGGACCCACCAGCTGCTCAAAGCGGCAAAGCCCTCCTCCTGGAAGGGTGCGAGCGTCGTCTGGATATACTTCCGACAGCTCTCCAAAAGAAGCACAGAAAGAAGGTCTCGAGAACTGCACTTCCCCCTGACTGCCTCTGAGTGCACAGGCAAGGTGGGCCCCGGTCCTGAAGACTCAAGTGTAGGAACCGCCTCCTGGACCATCGCCGTGATAACAGTCAGCGGAACCACCGGAGCCGAAGGAGGAGGCACAGGCAAACCTCCCGACGAAACGACTGCGGGAGTAGCCTCTGCCGGAGTACCGGACCGAGCTGGAGGAGTCTGTTCTCTCCCTACACTGGAGACCTCACCCTCCTCCCCAAAGCCCAACTGCTCCACGTCAATATCATCCAGGTTGACAGCACTGCCGGCAAAATCTGCTCCACACGCTCTCAAGAGCTCCAAGTTATCCCAGGGAATATCCAGCCCGCCACCTTCGACCAACGTGGCTCTAATAGGAGAGCACTCCTGCCCAACCCCCTTTGGGGCAGACTCGCAGTCTGGTCCAGCAGACCCTGCCAAAATGAGAGCTGGACAACTTAGCTAACGAAGTAAGAGTGCAAGCACAGACATTCATAAGAAACAAGGAACAAGGCATACCTGCAGCATCCGAAGAAGATACCCCGGAAGGAGGGATTACCTCATCAGCAAAAAGCCCTGGCTCTCCCTCTCGAGATGGCCCTGCCTCGTCAGCACCAGTCAAAGCTGCCTCGCACAAGAGGTCCAACTTTCTCCTCTTGGGAGAAGTACACCCACTCCAAGAAGCCTGAGTCTCAGGAAGACTATGAACCTTGGAGGGCGGAGCCATCTCAACCTCCTGCACAGAAAGTGAAGCCTGGGAAGTACCCTCTCGACGGCCACAAGATTTCTCTGACCATCGCTCCTCGGACCAGAGACGGCGATCCTCTGACCCCGCCAAAGGGTCAAAAGGAAAGTCAGCCCGCTCACTGCTGGCAAGGACGTCTAGCGGAAGGCTAGCCAAGAGGGGAAGCACTGACCCGTTGACCCAGCGGCGATACTCAGGAGTTGCAGCATCCTTGCCGCCCGACTTAATCCCCGGTGAGAAAGTACACCCAGTAAAGCGAGCGTAAAGTGCTCCCCAGAGGCGGTACGCCTCCTGCGGAGTGTAACGTGGCCGCAGGCGCAAAGGAGTCCCAGGCAACTCCTGTCGAAAACCCTGCTGGCGAGCAAACCGGTGGGGAGAGTACCGTGCCACCTCCACTACATCCCCACGACGCCAAACAAGATACCCAGGCCTGCAACTCACCATGCTCCAGTGCAAAGGATCGGACATCTCCGCCCCATCACATACCAGCGATTTCATAGAAGGCGCAAGTGCATTTTCCGATACAAATTCGAAGTCAGAAGGGCCCATGCGCCGTAAACACTCTCGGGCACTAGGCTTCGGACGCTCCCATGCATAAAAAGCGTTCATTACACCTCCCACACAAGGAAGAAAGGGCACCAAGGTCGAAGGTCCACGCGCTGCAAAGATCCCCTTCGGAAAGTGAAGCCCAATCCAACCATAGAGGTAATGCAGGGGGCAAAAAGAACTAGCTCTGCCTACCTCCCCTCTTGCATTACCCGCACTCGATAAACTCCAGTAGGTGCCGCTAAGCCCACCGTACAACGAACAGAGAATTGCCGGCGCCAGGTTAAGAAAATCTCCAGTCACCATCCGAGCAGCCGCAAGGAAGGTCCCAGGGCGTACCACATCCCCGTCCCAGGGTAAAGCAAAGCGGCAAAGGAAGAGAACTAACCCCGCTGACCAGTAAACAGCACGCCAGTCGTCGCTGCATTCTTCAAGTCCCAAAACTTCCCAGGGACGTTGCGCCCCGGCCATCGAGCACCACTCTTTCTTCAGAGAGTCAATCGGTCGCCGGAAGGTGCCAGGCGCCGGTTTCTTTGACGAAGCATATCTCCACATCGGGTGACTCGAAGGGGGAGCGTGACGATACTCTCCTCGGAACCAGAAGTCCACCCAATCCGAGTGAAGTACCCGGTCTGACCGCTCGCGCGCCGCTATAATAGCATACGCCTTAAAAAGCAAAAGGCAAAAGCTAGGAGACTCGTCTGGGTCTGTCAAAACCTCCAGAGAAGGAACCTCCTCCTGATAATAGCTCCGAACTTCGGGACACCCAGAGATGATGTGCACATCACGAAGGGTGATCCCGATTTCACCGGCTCCAGTCAGAAACGTATTGGTCTCAGGGCACCACTGCTCACACAAAGCCCGGTACATGCCGTCCGGTCGACTGTACTCCCAACAAGCTGGCTCCACAAACCTCGCCAAACGCTCCATCCCTGGCTCTGCCTCCAACGCGCTGGATAGCTCTTTCATCCAGTCCCGGAAACCTCCCAGATAGGTGACATCTCCACGCGATTGAATCCCCACACCCCATCGCGTACGGCGGGAGCATATCTTCAAAGCAACGACAGGGACCGGAACTGACTCATCTCCAGTATGATGAAACGGTAACCCCAAGCTCGGCCGGACAATTTGCCGGGAAGACCCTTCGTCAGTAAGGATGCGCTCGCCAAGTTTTAACACTCGACAAGAGCCGTCGGTCACACCATCCTCGCAAACTCGCTCGTGTGTCAAAAGCTGAAGCACTGACAGCCCGATCTCCTGTCTCGAAGCACGGTGATGGGAGACTTGCGCGAAGGGGAAGCGAAGGTACGTACTCCCGTGGGAAACCGCATCAACAATCCAGCCGGAACTCGGAAAACTCTCGTAACGACGAGACCTGAAAAAGAAAGAACCCAAAGCCCAGGTCAGATGGATTCTGAATACAGAAACAAAGAAGTTTGGGGGGGGGCCTTCAGCAAATATAGAAAAACAGAGGGGGGTCATGGCAAAAAGCCACGGACCCCCCCCTATCTCTCCTATTTAAATACAGGGGGGGAGCTTTCGGCAAATAAAGAAAGAGAGAGGGGGGTCATGGCAAAAAAGCCACGACCCCCTCTCTCTATCTCCTCTATTTACATGCAGAAGGGGGGGGGGTACGTCGTCCGCGTCCGGCTCCGGCCCCCGCCTACGCCGCCGACCTCCGCGCGCCCGGACGCACCCGCGCCCGGCTCCGGCCTCCCCGCGCCCGGCTCCGGCCCCCGCCAACGCCGCCGACCTCCGTGCGCCCGGCCGCACCCGCGCCCGGCTCCGGCCTCCCCGCGCCCGGCTCCGGCCTCCCCGCGCCCGGCTCCGGCCCCCGCCAACGCCGCCGACCTCCGCGCGCCTGGCCTGCGCCTCCGTCTCCGACCCGCGCTCCGGCCCCCGCGCCCTGCGCGCTGCGCCCGCCGGCCCCCGCGCCCTGCGCGCTGCGCCCGCGTCCCCGGCCAAGCCCGCCGCTCCGGCCCTCGCGCCGCCTGCCCGCTGCGCCCACCTCTCCACGCCCTGCCGCTCCGGCCCACGGTCCCCGCGCCCGGCTCCGGCCTCTCCGCGCCCGGCTCCGGCCTCCCCGCGCCTGCGCGCTGTTGCACCGGTCGCCCCCGGCCCCCGCGCCGCCCGCTGCGCCCACACCTCCGACCCCCGCGTGCTGCACCCGCGCCCCGCGCCTCCAACCCGTGCGCCGGCCGCCACAGCAGCCCCCGGCCGCACCCGCACCTCGTACCCTCCGACTCGCATCCCTCCCGCGCTCACCATGCGAAGAAGAAGAAGAGGAAGAAGAAGAAGAAGAAGAAGGAGGAGGAGAAGGATCACCTCGCCGGCAACCCTCCGCCCTCCACGGGCCGGCGATCTTCCCTCCTCCGCGAACCCCATGCCGTCACCATCTTCATCCTCCGCGGCATCGTTGCGAAGCAAGAAACCCTAGCAGAGCTCTCGCATCCAAGCCGTCGGGAATCGCCGATAATGAAGAGAAACGAAAGGCAGGGGTCCTTTTAAAGACCTAATCCCACACGAAT
The DNA here is from genome assembly GCA_947650365.1 of Chamaelirium japonicum. Lineage (NCBI taxonomy): Eukaryota > Viridiplantae > Streptophyta > Magnoliopsida > Liliales > Melanthiaceae > Chamaelirium > Chamaelirium japonicum. The sequence goes on from CANTAL010000175.1 coordinate 264,461, forward strand.
ACGCGACTCAAGTCCAACCGCTACGCGTTTTCCGCGGGCGCACTCGAACTTGAGGGGGCACTTGTGGGCATCGAAATTAGCCCACGGGTCGAACCCGATTTTTACACAAAAAAATAGGCCCGCACCCGACGGCCTTCGGGTCAAACCCGATTTTTACACGAAAAATGGGCTTGCACTCGATGACCTTCGGGTCGAACCCGACTCGCTCATGCAACTTGGGCCCGCACACAACGGCCCACATGCGAAACCTGGCCCGCACACAATGGCCCGCATGCGAAACTTGGGCCCGCACACAACGGCCCGCATGCGAAACTTGGGCCCGCACACAACGGCCCGCATGCGAAACTCGGCCCGCACACAACGGCCCGCGTGCGAACTAGGCCCACGTACGAACTCAATTCGTGCGCCATGGCCCGACCCAAAGCAAACGGGTCCCACCGGACCCGCAACTCGGACACAAAGAGGGGGGCCCACCGGCCCCCCCCCCCCTTCTAGAAAACCGTGCCCCCTCTTCATGGAGAGGTGGGGCCGGCCCTTCTTGAAAACCGTGCCCCCCTCCTCATGGAGAGGTGGGGCCGGCCATAAAGAAAAAGAAAAAGAAAAAGAAAAGAAAAAGAAAAAGAAAAGAAAAGAAAAAGAAAAGAAAAAGTCAAAACCGCCTTGATGCGGGGGGAGGTGGCGTGGATGTCTACACAACCGTAGATCCGCGACGATCCCTCGATCCAACGGACAAGATGACGTTGCGTCGCCATCCGATCCAAAAGTGCAACAAAAATAACAACTCGATCTTTAAAGATCGAGTCACAACTAGCCCGTAACCACTCCAACTAAAAAGGAGGAAATCGGGTTTGTTTCCCCAAATAAGGGAACGATATCTCGATGGTTATGAGGGGAGAGATTGGAGGAAACAATAAGATTTCAGCAATATCTCCCCCAACCGCCCCCCTTTGCCTATAAATAGAAGGGGTCGGGGAAGGCATCAAGGGTCCGAAAGCCGAAGACGAAAGAGCTTCGCAAGAGAAGCTCCAACGCTCGAAGACCGAAGGCTTCACGAGGCACGGCAAGCATATCCTACGGGAGTCCTTGGCCCTTCAAGTCCTCATCAACGTGAAGACCTTGCACTCGGAGATCAAAGCTTCGACTCCTCGCACGAAGAAGAAAGCGTGGAGAAGAAGACCCGGAGCCGTCATCGCCCGATTGCTCCAACGATCTTCATCAGCTCCGAAGACGCCATAAGCAAAGGCCGGAGAAGAAGATCGAAGCCGACAATACTCGTCGTCTTCAATCAAGGCATCGACTCCTCGCACGAAGAAGAAAGCCGGGAGAAGAAGGCCTGAAGCCGGTGCTACCCCTGCCGCCTTCGTCAACCAAAAGCCGACGCTACAACCGTCGTGCTAAAGCCGGTGCCACACCCGCCGTCTTCATCAACAAAAGCCGACGCTACAACCGTCGCATGAAGATCGGTGCTACACCCGCCGTCTTCATCAACGAAAGTCGACGCCACAACCGTCGCACAAGCATCGGTGCTACCCCCGCCGAAAAGCCAAAACCGACGCCACAACCGTCGAGGAAGCCGGAAGAGTAAAGAAGCCTTGAAGAGGTAACGCCAGTCGTTCGAGAAGAAGATCGAGTCGAAGCTAAAGTCAAAGCCGACGCAAGAAGCCAAAGCAAACGCACCGGTAAAGCCCGCGCTAAAGCAACGCACGTGCCAAAGCCAAGCAACTACGACGGTCACGAGCAAAGCACCGCACGTTCTAGCCGATACGACGCGAAGTCCGGAAGAACTAAAGCATCGCAAGTCTCTACCCGTCTACGTTCAAGCGCAAGCGCCAAAGCAAAGCAAAAGCCAGAGCCACGCCAAAGCTACGCCAAAGCCGAAAGCTAAAGCCAAAGCTGACGCCAAAAACACGATCGACGCCGCGAACCGACGATCAAGGACGTCGAGGTCAAGCAAGGATCGAGGAAGACACGAAGACCGAGGAACGAAGCCCAAAGCCTCTCTAGCCGAGAAAGCGCGAAGCACGGACGGGACAAAATCAACGGCGGAAACTCCTTAGCCTCTCAAAAACCCTCACCCTGTAAAGACCTCTGTCCTGGGCAACCCCTTCAGAGCTCTCGCACGAACACCACGTGGAGACGCGGATCAAAGGGACCCTCCAGAGGATCTCTCCCACAATCTCCTGATCAAAGAAAATTTGTAATCTCGTGTGATCCGCAATAAAGACGACCCGAATCTTTTTCTGCGACCACACGTGCGAATGAATTAGAATGGATCGTACGAATGAATTAGAATGGATCATGCGAATGAATTTGAATGGATCGTACGAATGAATTAGAATGGATACATTCGTGCGAATGAATTAGAATGGATCGTACGATCCATTCAAATTCATTTGTATGATCCATTCTAATTCATTCGTACGATCCATTCAAATTCATTTGTACGATCCATTCTAATTCATTCGTACGATCTATTCATATTCATTCGCATGATCCATTCTAATTCATTCGTACGATCCATTCTAATTTATTCGTACAAATGTATCCATTCTAATTCATTCGTACGATCCACTCTAATTCGTACGATCCATTCTAATCCATTCGTACGATCCATTCTAATTCATTCGCACGAATGTAACCATTCTAATTCATTCGTACGATCCATTCTAATTCATTCCTACGATCCATTCTAATTCATTCGCACGAATATATCCAATCTAATTCATTTGCACGATCCATTCTAATTCATTCCTATGATCCATTCTAATTCATTCGTACGATCCATTCTAATTCATTCGCTCGAATGTATCAATTCTAATTCATTCGTACGAGCCATTCTAATTCATTCGTACGATCCATTCTAATCCATTCGTACGATGCATTCTAATTCTTTCGTACAATGCGTTCTAATCCATTCGTACGATCCATTCTAATTCATTCGTATGATCCATTCTAATTCATTCGTACGATCCAATATAATTCATTCGTACGATCCATTCTAATGCATTCTAATTCATTCGCTTGAATGTATCCATTCTAATTCATTCGTACTATCCATTCTTATTCATTCATATGATCCATTCTAATTTGTTCGCACGATCCATTCTAATTCATTCTCACAATCCGTTCTAATTCATTCGCACAATCCATTCTAATTAATTCGCACGAATGTATCCATTCTAATTCATTCGTACGATCCATTCTAATTCATTCGTACGATCCATTCTAATTCATTCGTACGATCCATTCTAATTCATTCGCATGATCCATTCGTACGATCCATTGTAATCCATTCGTACGATCCATTCTAATTCATTCATACGATCCATTCTAATTCGTTCGTACGATCCATTCTAGTTCATTCGCACGAATGTAACCATTCTAATTCAATTGTACGATCCATTCTAATTCATTCGTACGATCCATTCTAATCCATTCGTACAATCCATTCTAATTCATTCGAACGATCCATTCAAATTCTTTCGTACGATCCATTATAATTTATTCGAACAAATGTATCCATTCTAATTCATTCGTACGATCCATTCTTATTTATTCATATGATCCATTCTAATTCATTAGTACGATCCATTCTAATTCATTCTCACGAATATAACCTTTCTAATTCATTTGTATGATCCACTGTAATTAATTTGTACGATCCATTCTATTCCATTCGTACGATCCATTCTAATCCATTCGTACGATCCATTCTAATCCATTCGTACGATCCATTCTAATTCATTCTCACAAATGTAACCTTTCTAATTCATTTGTACGATCCATTCTAATCCATTCGTATGATCCATTCTAATCCATTCGTACAATCCATTCTAATTCATTCGCACGAATGTAACCATTCTAATTCATTCGTACGATCCATTCTAATTAATTCCTACGATCCATTCTAAATCATTCGCACGATCCATTCTAATTCATTCGTACGATCCATTCTAATTCATTCGCACGATCCATTCTAATTCATTCGTACGATCCATTCTAATTCATTCGCACGAATGTATCCATTCTAATGCATTCGTACGATTCATTCTAATTCATTCGTACGATCCATTCTAATCCATTCGTACGATCGATTCTAATTCATTCGTACGATCCATTCTAATTCATTCTCACAAATGTAACCTTTCTAATTCATTTGTACGATCCATTCTAATTCATTCGTACGATCCATTCTAATCCATTCGTACGATCCATTCTAATCCATTCGTACGATCCATTCTAATTCATTCGTACGATCCATTCTAATTCATTCTCACAAATGTAACCTTTCTAATTCATTTGTACGATCCATTCTAATTCATTCGTACGATCCATTCTATTCCATTCGTACGATCCATTCTAATCCATTTGTACGATCCATTCTAATTCATTCGCACGAATGTAACAATTCTAATTCCTTCGTACGATCCATTCTAATTCATTCCTACGATCCATTCTAATTCATTCGCACGAATATATCCATTCTAATTCATTTGCACGATCCATTCTAATTCATTCCTATGATCCATTCTAATTCATTCGTACGATCCATTCTAATCCATTCGTACGATCCATTCTAATCCATTCGTACGATCCATTCTAATTCTTTCGTACGATCCATTCTAATTCATTCTCACAAATGTAACCTTTCTAATTCATTTGTACGATCCATTCTAATTCATTCGTACGATCCATTCTAATCCATTCGTACGATCCATTCTAATTCGTTCATACGATCCATTCTAATTCGTTCGTACGATCCATTCTAATTCATTCGTACGATGCAATCTAATTCATTCGCACAAATGAATCTATTCTAATTCATTCGTACATTGCGTTCTAATCCATTCGTACGATCCATTCTAATCCATTCGTATGATCCGTTCTAACTCATTCGCACGAATGTAACCATTCTAATTCATTCATATGATCCATTCTAATTCATTCCTATGATCCATTCTAATTCATTCGTACAAATGAAAAAGAAAGGTTACATTCGTGAGAATGAATTAGAATGGATCGTACGAATGAATTAGAATAGATCATGCGAATGAATTTGAATGGATCGTACGAATGAATTAGAATGGATCGAACGAATGAATTAGAATGGATATATTCGAGCGAATTAATTAGAATAGATCGTAGGAATGAATTAGAATGGATCATACGAATGAATTAGAATGGATCATGCGAATGAATTAGAATGGATTGTACGAATGAATTAGAATGGATACATTCGTGCGAATGAATTAGAATGGATCAGACGAATGAATTAGAATGGATCGTACGATTCATTCTAATTCATTCGTACGATCCATTCTAATGCATTCGTACGATTCATTCTAATTCATTCGGACGATCCATTCTAATTCATTCGTATGATCCATTCTAATTCATTTGCACGAATATACGATCCATTCTAATTTATTCGCAAGAATGTATCCATTCTAATTCATTCGTACAATCCATTCTATTTTATTCGTACAAATGTATCCATTCTAATTCATTCGTACGATCCATTCTAATTCATTTGTACGATACATTCTAATTCATTCGCACGAATGTATCCATTCTAATTCATTCGTACAATCCATTCTAATTCATTCGCACGATCCATTCTAATTCATTCGTATGATCCATTCTAATTCATTCCTACGATCTATTCTAATTCATTCGCTCGAATGTATCCATTCTAATTCAGTCGTTCGATCCATTCTAATTCATTCGTACGATCCATTCAAATTCATTCGCATGATCCATTCTAATTTATTCGTACGATGCATTCTAATTCATTCTCATGAATGTAACCTTTCTAATTCATTTGTATGATCCATTCTAATTCATTCGTACGATCCATTCTAATCCATTCGTACGATCCATTGTAATTCATTCATACAATCCATTCAGATTCATTCGCACAAATGTATCCATTCAAATTCATTCGTACGATCCATTCTAATTAATTCGCACGATCCATTCTAATTCAGTCGTATGAATGTATCCATTTTAATTCATTCGTACGATCCATTCTAATTCATTCGTACGATCGATTCTGATTCATGCGCACGATCCATTCTAATGCATTCGTACGATCCATTCTAATTCATTCGTCCGATCCATTCTAATTCATTCACACGAATGTATCCATTCTAATTCATTCGTACAATCCATTCTAATTCATTCGCACGATCCATTCTAATTCATTCGTATGATCCATTCTAATTCATTCCTACAATCTATTCTAATTCATTCGCTCGAATGTATCCATTCTAATTCATTCGTATGATCCATTCTTATTCATTCGTACGATCCATTCTAATTCATTCGCTCGATCCATTCTAATTCCTTCGTACGATCCATTCTAATTCATTTGCACGATCCATTCTAATTCATTCCTATGATCCATTCTAATTCATTCGTACGATCCATCCTAATTCATTCGCTCGAATGTATCCATTCGAATTCATTCGTACGATTCATTCTAATTCATTCATACGATCCATTCTAGTTCATTCGTACGATCCATTCTAATTCATTCGCTCGATCCATTCTAATTCATTCGTACGATCCATTCTAATTCATTTGCACGATCCATTCTAATTCATTCCTATGATCCATTCTAATTCATTCGTACGATCCATTCTAATTCATTCGCTCGAATGTATCCATTCTAATTCATTCGTACGATCCATTCTAATTCGTTCGAACGATCCATTCTAATTCGTTCATACGATCCACTCTAATTCGTTCGTACGATCCATTCTAATTCATTCGTATGATCCATTCTAATTCATTCCTACGATCTATTCTAATTCATTCGCTCGAATGTATCCATTCTAATTCATTCGTTCGATCCATTCTAATTCATTCGTACGATCCATTCAAATTCATTCGCATGATCCATTCTAATTCATTCGTACAATCCATTCTAATTCATTCCCACGAATGTAACCATTCTAATTCATTCATACAATCTGTTCGGGGGATTTTTCACCGGTCCGCGCGAGCTGCCTGCAAGACAAAGAAAAAGCGTGAGAACGGCTGGCTCCCTTAGGAGCGCAGACCCTCCGACGCTCAAGTCAGTCTCAGGTGCACAACGGCGAGCTGGTGGTAGACCGAAGTGGTGGGGAAAAGGGATTCCAACCTCTACCTTGGAGCCAGGGGGTGGGCATTTATAAACATTAGCGACCTACAGTTGCCCGACACGTGGAGATTCTTCCAGCGCCTTCTAGACCCCCCACATTCTGGCTCGCGTGGGTCTGACGGTCCTTGGTACTTGCGCCCCTGACATTCTTTGTCGTCGAGCCTGCCAGGCGGTTTGAGTGGGGGAGAGCATCTTTCTTGTCGCCGCCAGGTGGCTATTCTGGAATATTCTAGTCTGGGAGGTCTCAGAACTGATTCTGACGGACTTCCGCGGACTATAATCGTCCACGTAGCTTCAGTGGGCTTTCGACACCTGGCAACCCTTCATGCTGCTCCGTTGTGGGCGACCTCAGGTGGGACGCTAGTGCGAACTCGCCCTCCATTGCCCCGCCTTCTCTTCTACATCTATCAAGAGTCGGACCTTACAGGAGCGACCTCTTCGATAAACAGGGGAGTCTGGGCGAGCTTGGGGGAGCTCCAGGACGCGCTTGGGCGAGCTCCGGAGTGAGCATGGGCGAGCTCCTGAGCGAGCTCCTAGCCTATGGCCTCTTCAGCCCAATATGGACCTCGCTCCCTGTCAAGATGACTTGGTGAGCACAGGGGGGGGGCGAGCTCCCGAGCGAACTCTAATCGAGCCCTTGAATGAGCTTAGGCGAGCTCCTGAGCGAGATCGGGCGGGCACCCGGGCGAGCTCTGGCGAGCTCCCGGGCGAGCTCGGGCGAGCTCCCGGGCGAGCTCTGGCGAGCTCCCGAGCGAGCTCTTAACCTGAGGCCCCTTCAGCCCAATGTGGATCCCGCTCCCTGTCAAGATGACTTGGTGAGCACGGGGGAGGGCAAACTCCGGGGCGGATTTCAGCTACCCCCAACATTACCCCCTCCTGAGGGAGCGACCAAGGAGACTTTGGCGCTTGCTCAGGAGTCTTATTGCACACGACGGTCGGATTGGGAGTTCTTAGTCATTAGCGACCTCCACCTTGCGGGCTGCGGGCGCTTGCTGTGGGCAATCTGCGCCAAGAGTTTTGACTCCCAGTATTTCACAAAACGCTGGGCGGGCCGGGAGCGTCAGCCACGAGCGATCTCCTTCCGGCGCGAGCTCATCACACGCGGTCAGGGTCCGCCTCGGGCGAGCTGCGGGCACTAGCCGTGGGCGGTCTGCGTCGAAAGCTTTGACTCTCAGTATTTCACAAAACGTTGGGCGGGCCGGGAGCGTCAGCCACGAGCGATCTCCTTCCGGTGCGAGCTCATCACACGCGGTCAGGGTCTGCCCCGGGCGAGCTGCGAGCACCAGCCGTGGGCGGTCTGCGTCGAAAGCTTTGACTCTCAGTATTTCACAAACACTGGGCGGGCCGGGAGCGTCAGCCACGAGCGATCTCTTTCCGGCGCGAGCTCATCACACGCGGTCAGGGTCTGCCTCGGGCGAGCTGCGGGCACCAGCCGTGGGCGGTCTGCGCCGAGAGCTTTGACTGCCAGTATTTCACAAACACTGGGCGGGCCGAGAGCGTCAGCCACGGGCGATCTCCTTCCGGCGCGAGCTCATCACACGCGGTCAGGGTCTGCCTCGGGCGAGCTGCGGGCACCAGCCGTGGGCGATCTTGTGATTTGGGTATCGCTCCGAATCTCCGACGGTCACCTCAGATTAAATGCGGTGCGAGGCTCGATGCTGATACAATGAATCTCATCATAAGATCCCGATCGGCACGAGACACGTGTCTTCTTCTTATTCGCTCCTTTTTCTGTCAGTAAAGGACAGCGTCGGCGCCGGCGCAGCCTTTTCCCACGCGTGGTCCACGTGGCACTGCCTGATTGGAGAAAGGCGAGCTGTCGCTTCAACCGTCGGCGGGTCGCCTCGTTGGGCGCGCTCGAGTATTAACTGCGGCCTGATTCACCTGCCGCTCACCCATCTATAAATAGGGGACGGGGGGAGATTTTTACCGCTGCGTAAAAACAGCTCTCCCTTCTCCCTCTGCTTTCAGCTCGCAGCTCGCAGCTCGCTTGCACCCCCTTGCTCTTATGGCTTCTTCTGCTGCCGCTTCTTCTGCTGCTGCTACTTCCTCCCATGAGGAACCTCTCAACGTCGCCCCCATTTCGGTGCTTGAACCTGGCATCGAGGAGGTTCCCTCAAGGGAGCCCGCCGTTGTCTGGTTCAATGACATCGGCGGGGCGCCGATCCCCGCTAGCTTACGCTCCGCGGCGAATATTCCTCAGGAGCTCGCCATCTTGCTCTTCCCGCACTCGGGGAGGCCGCTCTCCGGCAATGCGGTCTCCGTGGGGCAGATTTGGTCAGGGCTCCGGCTACCCCTGAACCACCTCGCCAGCGAGCTACTGGAACTGGCAGGCTTGTGCCCTGCTCAGCTTCCAGGAAACTCGTAGGGGATCCTCTACGGGCTTTCTCGAATTGAGGAAGCCCTCAACGTGAGGATCCTCCTTGCCTACCTCCTGAAGAAATGGTTCCTCAAGCAAGGGACCGCCTTCATCGAGGCGGGCTACGGCCAGTTTTATCTCACTGGTCGCACTGGCGAGGTACTTCCGTTCACCACCGTTGAGAACAAGGACCGGTACTGGAAACAGTATCCGTTCGTGATCGACGGCGACTGGCGAGGTCCTCAAGCTGGCGTCCCCTCTCTTCCTGGCAGACCGCCTCTCCCTGTCTTCAAGGAGATCGCGGAATACCGGCCAAAGGGGAAGAAGTGCATCGCCGCTGCCCGTGAGAGATCGCTCGACTAGGCGATTCTGGACTTCCTCGGGGGTCGAACCCTCGAGAAGGTCCTCCCGCCGGACTTTTCCTTCCTCTGGAAGGATCTCCGGACCGGAACCGTCACCACCCGGTAGAAAGTGATGCGGAAGAAGGTCGCGGTCTCCAGGCGCGCTATCGCGACCTCCACGGCGGCGCCCTCGACCTCCACGGCGGCGACCTCGGCGAAGAAGGGGAAGAAGCGGGCTTCCCCCATTCAAGTCGCCGACAAGGATACCCTCGAGATGCTCCACGAGGAGGATGTCGCGCCACCGCCGCCACCAGCCCGCAAAGCAGCCCCAGGTCAGGCGACCACCCTTTCTGTCATTTCTCCGAGGGCCCCAGTCCCGGAGCCTCGGTGACGTCGCATTTCCTTCGTCGAGCCCGAGGATCCGCGCGTCGAGCTTCTTCTCAGCATGGCGGAAGTGGAGTCCCCAATGGCTGAAGTGCTGATGCGCGGATTCCCAGGTGACCTGACTAAAACTTTGTTTGTTGCGGTGATGAATCCAGAGGAGGGCGCCTCGCGGAAGAAGACGAAGAAGAAGACTCCTTCAGCCCGCCCGTCGGGAGAGGACAACGCTGTTCGGGAGGCTCGCGAAGCCTTCCAACAGGTCCTCGAGGAGCGGAGGAAGGCCGCCCTCGCGGAGGCGGGCTTGGGATCAGTCGATGATCTCAGCACGTCCTCCAGCTCCGACGACGAGGAGCGGGCTTCGGGCGATGAGCCCGTACCAGCATCTGCGGGGCTTCCACCGCCCTTCAAGGGAACAGCGCCGCCGACCTCGGCCTCTCCTGCCCCCGCTCCGAGCAAAACCCCGGCCCCGGCGGTGCCTGCTCCCAGCGCGCCCGCGCCCGAGCCCGCGACCACCGCTTCCAATGCGCCCGAGCCCGCGGCTGCTGCTCCCAGTGCGCCCGCATCCGAACCCGCGGCTGCTGCTTCCAGCGCGCCCGCGCCCGAGCCTATGACCGCCACTCCCAATACTCCCGAGCCCGTGGCTGCTGCTCCCAGCGCGCCTGCGCCCGAGCCCGCGCCTACTGCCCCCAGCGCGCCTGCGCCCTCTGCTGCCAGCGCGCCCGCGCCCGTGCCCGCTGATTCCAGTGCGGCCGCGCCCACACCTATGGCTCCCAGCGCGCCCGCACCCGAGCCTGCGCCGGCCGCTTCCAGTGTGTCCGCGCCCACACCCGCGCGAATGGCTCCCAGTGCGCCCGCACCCGAGCCCGCACCGGCCGCTTCCAGTGCGCCCGCGCCCACACCCGCGCCCGCGCCTGCTGCTACCAGCGCGCTTGCGCCCTCTACTGCCAGCGCGCCCTCTGCCCTCGAGGCTCCTATCCTCCCGGAGCTGGACGGGTTGGTCTACTGGTCTCCGGACCTGGGGGCCATCCTGGATGACCTTCCGAGCTCCAGCTCGGGAGCCTCGGACCCAGACTTGCCCGGGCAAGGGCGAGCCGCCGTGCCTCCCCCTATCAATGAAGGGGTTACCGGGGATCAAGGGGCTGAGCCCGCCACTACTGCCGCCGTTGCGCCCCCTCCAGCTGCTCCCACCGAGGGGAGCCAGGCGGGCTCCTCCTCCGGCGACCCCGAGCGCGCCCCTTACTTCACGCGGGATATCCTGGGACGTAATATTTTCGCCCAGACTCCCTACGTCGTCCTCATCAACCGGCTCCTCGAGGTAAGTACCTTCACACTTCTTTGTCCCAACTCTCTTTTTGTTCTAACTTTCTTCTAACTATTTCACCTTGGCGTAGGTGGAGCGGGTCAGCCGGGCCCTTGCCGATGAGGTCGCTGGCGTCGCGGGGGACACGGTTGCTCTCTATGATGACACTCTCCACGGCTCGGAGAGGAGAGTAGACGAGCACATCCACCGGCTTCGCCAGATGGACCGCTCCGGCGAGCTCCGAGCTGAGGTAGACCGTCTGCGCCAGCAGGCCGTCTCTGCTAATACAGAGGTTGCCGAGCTGCGCCAGCGGGCTGCCACTCTCACCACGGGGCTAGCCTCGGTCGAGGACGCTCATGCCCGCGCCCTCGCGGACCTACAAGAGGCGATCAAAGCCAAAGATTCCGCCCAGAAAGAGGTTCTCGAGCTCCGCAGCCAGGTGGCGGCTTCCACGGACGAGATCGCGGCGCTGAAGGAGGCGCATCTCCGCGACCTCAACTCCCAGCGAGAGCGCCTCCAGTCGCAGCTGGGCGAGCTCCTGTAGAAGGGCGTGCTGGACGCCATCGAGAAGTACAAGACCGAAAGGTCAAAGAAGAGGAAGCGCGACGATGACAATGGCGCGGGTGCTGGCCCTGCTTAGGCTTCATCCTTTTGTAACCCTTCCGATGTATCTATAAATAATGAATGTAATGAATGATACTTTTTGAGCTCGCCTCTACGTTTCTTTCCCTCTCTGTATTGCTCATGAGTCCGCTTTAGGAGTTTCGCAGCGATCTCGAGGGTGATACCCCGGGTGAGGCAGCTAACTCGATTCAATCTTTTATTTTTAAAGTATATGCAAACAAAAAACTCGGCATGCTCGCTAAAACTCAATTAGTCTCTAAGCCCGGAAAACGATAAGTGAACCAAAAGACTTCAAAATCTTCCCTACACTCAGAGACTTAAACCATTTTTATTTTTGAAAGAAACTAATAAGTGCTAGCTGCCCCCTGCCCGGTTAATTTCCCTCGATGATCCTGTTCAGCGGATTTGCCCTTTGAGGGGCACGCTCATGCCAGGATGCTTCCGTTCATGGCAGGTGAACGCGAAGGATCCCGGTTAGGTTTAGAGTCCACTAGGCAGCGGACTGCCCCAGGAATCTCAAGGTCGCCCACTGGCTGCCTCTGAGGATCCTAGTCTTGCTTTAAGTCCGCACGACGGCGGACTGCCCCGGGAAGCTCAAGGTTGCCCACTGGCTGCCTCTGAGGATCCCGGTCTTGCTTTAAGTCCGCACAACGGCGGACTACCCCGGGAAGCTCAAGGTTGCCCACTGGCTGCCTCTGAGGATCCCGGTCTTGCTTTAAGTCCGCACAACGGCGGACTGCCCCGGGAATCTCAAGGTCGCCCACTGGCTGCCTCTGAGGATCCCGGTCTTGTTTTAAGTCTGCGCAACGGCGAACTGCACACTATAGATCATGCGGGCTCTTTCTGCACCGAGCTTCCTAGTTAAATTGTTTGTTGAAACCTCCATCGTACATTCATAACTTCTTCAGAAGATGATTTACAAAAATTTCCTTAGGCATAAAACTTACGAAGGTGCAAAGCGTTCCAAGGTCGCTCTAACAGGTCGCCTCCAGCGGTCATCAACTGGTAAGCCCCCGAGCTTCCTGCTTCGTGTACTATGTAGGGGCCTTCCCAGTTCGCCGCAAGCTTTCCTGCATTAGGCTCTTGCGTGTTTGCGAACATCTTTCTCATTACCAGATCGCCAGCCTTGAATGCCCGGTGGCGGACTCTTTTGTCATAGGCGCGCCTCATTTCTTGTCTGTATCCGGCGAGGTGTAGATTGGTGCGCTCTCGTCTTTCTTCGAGCTGATCGAGGGAGTCGGCGAGCAGAGCGTCATTATCGACCTCCTCTGCAGCGAGCCTTCTTTCAGTGGGCAGCTCGGCTTCGATGGGTAGCACAGCTTCACACCCGTAAATTAGGCTGAAAGGTGATTCGCTGGTCGAGCGACGTGGAGTGGTACGATAAGCCCATAGCACACCGTCGAGCTCCTACTCCCACAGTCCTTTCTTTCCTTCCAACCTTTTCTTGAGGTTGTCTAGGATTACACAATTCATAGCTTCAGCCTGCCCGTTGCTTTGAGGGTACCTCGGGGATGAAAACCTTAGGTCGACCCCATATTCAACACAAAAGCTTCTGACCAAGCGATTGTCGAACTGGCGACCATTGTCGGTGATGAGTACTCGGGGAAGCTCGAAACGGCAGAAGATATTCTTCCAAAGGAAGTCCTTCACTTGCTTTTCGCCTATCTTAGCTAGCGGGACCGCTTCCACCCATTTGGTGAAGTAGTCCGTTGCCACTAAGATGAATTTCTTTTGCCGGGCTGATACGGGGAAAGGTCCCACAATATCTAACCCCCACTATTGAAACGGATAGGGGCTCGCCAGAGGATGCAGTTCCTCTGCGGGCATATGATTTGTCGTGGCGTGCTTCTGGCATTGGATGCAGCTTTGTGCGATCTTCAAGGCATCTTGCTCCAGAGTGGGCCACCAGTATCCTTGCCTCCGAACTTTTGCAGCTAGAGACCGCCCTCCAGCGTGGTTTCCCAGCTCGCCAGAGTGAATGCAATTCAAAACTTCTTCGGTCTCCGGGCTCTCGATGCAACGAAGATTTGGCCCGCCAAAAGATCTTCGAAAAAGGCGATCCCAGCGAATGAGATAGCGACCAGCGCATTTTTCCACTCGTCGGGCTTCCCCTCTATCTTCTGGAAGCTCGCCCTTCTGGAGAAAACGAAGAATGGGGGCGGTCCATCCGCCGGGTTATACGTCGGCAGAGACTTGATTAACAGCGGGCTCTATCAGTCGGAGCCTGGACTGACTTTGGACCTCGATGAGAATCTGACGAGCTTCTGATGTTCCCAGTAGGGAGGCGGCGTTTGCCAAAGCATCAGCTCGCCTATTATCGGCTCGAGGAATTTGCTCGAAAGAGATCTCTTCAAACTCTGCGGCCTTTCCTTTTACCAGATCCACGTAGCCCGCCATTCACGTATCCCGGGAGGCATAATCACCGTTGATTTGACAAATGATCAGCTGGGAATCGCTGAAAACCTTTAACCGTTCGGCGCCTACTTCTTGAGCGAGCTCTAGTCCGGCGAGCAGTGCCTCATACTCTGCCTCGTTGTTGGTAGCAGCGAAATCCAGCCGGACTGATTTCTCAAGAATTACTGATTGAGCGATCAGTGCAACCCCGATCCCGGCCCCCAAAGCGTTGGAGGATCCATCGATGAATAATTCCCAGCCCGCCATCTCTGGATGCTTAGTGGGAGGAAGCTCGCCTTGGTTGTCCAAGAACCTCGCCTTCCCAGGGTGTGCCTCAGTTGGCTCATCCTCCTGGTACTGGACCGGTTCTTCTATGGGGAAGTCCGCCAAGAAATCAGCGAGAGCCTGCCCTTTGACAGCAACTCGAGGGACATACTCCAAACCATAGGCGGCGAGCCCGGCGGACCATCGGTAGAGCCTGCCGGCTTCCGAGGGTCTCGAGAGCGCGCTCTTCAGAGGG
The DNA here is from genome assembly GCA_947650365.1 of Chamaelirium japonicum. Lineage (NCBI taxonomy): Eukaryota > Viridiplantae > Streptophyta > Magnoliopsida > Liliales > Melanthiaceae > Chamaelirium > Chamaelirium japonicum. The sequence continues at coordinate 279,524 of CANTAL010000175.1, forward strand.
TGCTCCGTAATGACTTTGACAGTGTGCGCTGAGAAGTAGGGGTGAAGTTTTCTCGTGGTAAGGACCAAGGCCAATGCGACCTTCTCGATTGGTCGATACCGGAGCTCGACGGGAAGCATTGTGTGGCTTACAAAGTAGACAGGCCGCTCTATCTTTGCTTCTTCGACCACGAGGACCCCGCTCACCGCATTCTCGGTGACCGTCAGGTATACGCCAAGCTCGGCGCCATCTCCGGGTGCCGCTAGGATCGGCGGGCTCGCCAGGTAGTCCTTGATCTTTTGAAAAGCGCGCTCGCACTTCTCATCCCAACATATGCTCGCTCCTTTTCGAAGTAGCTCGAAAAGAGGTCGGCAGTTGTCTGAGGACTTGGAGATGAATCGATTGAGCGCGGCGATTCGCCCGCTCAACCTCTGGACTTCCTGCCGGGTTCTCGGCGCGGGCATCTCGACAAGTGCTCGGATTTGCCCAGGGTCGGCCTCGATCCCCCTGTGGGTGACCAGGTACCCTAGGAATTTTTCGGAAATCACCCCGAATGCGCACTTCGCCGGGTTCAGCCTCATTCGGTACTTTCTCAACACTTCGAAGATTTCACGGAGGTCGGCAACATGCCCCTCTCGCTTTCGACTTTTCACCAGGAGGTCGTCTACATAAACTTCGACATTCCTGCCGATCTGACCCTTGAATATCTGAGTGACTAACCTTTGGTAGGTCGCTCCAGTACTCTTAAGCCCAAAAGGCATCACTCGATAGCAGAATAGCTTCTGGTAGCCCGCCCCAGAATAGAAAGCGGTCTTCTCTTGGTCGTCGACGTGGAGAGGTATCTGGTTATACCCTGAATATCCATCCATGAAGGACAGCGCCTGGAACCCGACAGCTGCGTCGACCAGTGCGCCTATCCGTGGGAGTGGAAAACCGTCCTTCGGGCATGCTTTATTGTGGTCGGAGAAATCAATACACACTCTGACCGCTCCGCTCTTCTTGGGCACCGCCACGATATTGGAGATCCACTCGGGGAAGTGTGCCTCGCGTATAAAGCCAGCTCGCTCTAGCTTGTCTATCTCCGCCGCCACTGCAATGGATTTTGCAGCGGGTATGTGCCGAGCTTTTTACTTGACCGACGGGAATTCTTTCATTGTGTGCAGACGATGACAGGCGACCTCCGGGTCAATCCCTGGCATGTCCGCGAAACTCCAGGCGAATACGTCACGGTTTTCCCTGAGTATGTTGGTTAAGGCTAGGACCTCGCCCTTGGTTAGCGAGGTCCCAAGATGGACGATCCTTGGTCCGTCCTCACCACCGATGTTGACTTCTTCTAGCGGCTCGGTGATGGGAAAACTTCATCTCTGGGACCCTGGTTGGCGACCTCTCTCACCTTTCTCCTTGAGCTCAAGATCCACTCCGCTCCCACCCGGGGGTGAAGTAGGGGATTTAAGCGAGGAGACCTCTCTCGGGCTTTGAGGGAGCCCGCTCGAGGTGGGCACTAATTGCTAGGAGGGCGCGGGCCTCTTGGCCTCAGCGACCTCAACGTCTGCGAGGTGAAAGACGTCCTGCTCGCACCTGGTAGCAGCGACCTGGTCTCCTCGAATCACCACAACCCCTCCGTTGGTGGGGAATTTGAGGGCCTGGTGATTAGGCGAGGACACCGCTTTCATCTGCCTCAGCCAAGGTCGCCCTAGGATGGCATTGACAGCGGACTGCCCATCCACCACCGCGAAACGGACTTGCCGCACCTCCGGGCCCGCCGTTACGGTGAGGGTTATCTCCCCTGCCACCTTAGCGACCTCGCCAGTGAAACCGGTGAGCGAGCCCGTTGAGGGAGACAAGTCAACTAGTCTCAACCCCATTCGCTGGAAAGCCGACAAGAATAGGACGTCCACGGCACTTCCCGGGTCAACCAGGACCCGCCTTACTTCGATATTTGCCATCATAAGGCGTATGACGAGGGGATCATTGTGGGGGGTGACAACCCCGGCCATGTCCTCCTCCGAGAACCAAATAAAATCTCGGGCTTCTACCCTCGGTGTTTGGAGCAACACAGGAGTTAGGGAAACGGAGAATACCTTCTGAGCCCTCTCCATCTCTCTAACTTGTCGCCGCACCTCGTTGCTGGATCTTGGGCCGCTCAGGCGCCCGTTGATGGTGTGACAGACCGCCGGACCTCCAGGGGGAGGCGGAGGCAAAGCAGGCTCAGCGGGCCCCGGGTGATCTCCCTCCCGAGGAGCCCACACCGGTATCACCTCAAATCTCCTTGGGGGCGAAATAAATTGATCCAAATGGCCTTGAGCGACCAAGTCCTCGAGGTGGTTCTTCAGAGCCCGGTATCTGTTGGTGTGATGCCCGGGGCTGCGATGAAAGGTGCATCGCCGCGAGTTGTCGGTAGAGCCGGGCTCCCCGACTTGCAGGGGTGGTGGGTACTCGAAAAAGGGTTTATTCCGGATATGGTGGAAAACTTGCCCTGGCGAGTGGGTTAATACGGTGAAATCTCGCTCCCCGGGTCCCGGAGGCAGGCGCCAGTTCACCGGCCTTCCAGCGACTGTCGGGGGGGCTTCAGCGGGCTGTACGGCAGGAGCTGCGTGCGGTCCGGGCAAAGGTGCCACCTGGGGCACCTCCCGTCTCTCCACGGCCTTAACGACGAGAGGTCGCAGAGCCGGAGGAGGTCACTGCTCGATTGCTTTTCCCTTCCGGTCTAGCACCGCATCTTCGAGTTTGATGTATTGCTGGACAAGGGCGAAAAGCTCGACCATCATGCGAGGATCCTTGATTACCAGCGCGTCATGCAGTTTGCTTCCTTCGGGGAGGGCGTTCCGAAAAGCGCTCACCGTGGTGCGATCTTGACCAACGGTGTCCTCCAGAGTGAGGTAGGCGCTTCGAAAGCGCGTCGCGAAGCTTCGCAGGGTTTCGCGGGCTCCCATGGCCAAGGTGAAGAGAGACTCAATCCTCTTGGGGGGCTGCCTGTTGCAGCGGTACTGCTCCAGAAATAGTCTGGAGAGAGTGGGAAGTCTGGAATGGTGCCCGATGGCAATTTGTGAAACCAATTTAACGCCGAGCCCGTCAAACTGCTCGGGAAAGCTCGGCACAAGACATGGTCTTGGTCCCGGAAGAACAGCAGCTTCCGGTAAGCCAATAGATGGTCGACTGGATCTTGCGATCCGTCGAACAGTACAAACTTAGGCGGTGTCCAATGGTGAGGGAAACCTCCTTGGTGCACCTCGCTTGTGAAGGGCGAGCTACCCCCGTGAGCGGCGAGGTCCTCCAGCAGGTCTATCATCACGTTAGGTCGCTGCCAGTGCCCGGGGAAAACTCCCAGAGGCTGCTGCGCAGGTCCTAGGCGGCCGAGCATGCTCCCTCGAGGGAGGTTCGGATCCGCCCCGTGGCGGCCCTCGGGGGCTACCGCTCGGCGGCCTCCTCGCTGTTCGCCCGCGGATTCCTTCAGCGTGGCAGTTGGTCTGTGGGAGGCCGTTGCCTCTCGAGCTTCGGAAGGTGTAGCCGCCGCGGGCTCTTTCCCACGTCGCCGATGGCGCGGGTCGCGATCCCGCTCTAGAGATCTTGCATCCGACTCGTTAGAATCGGTGCTCCGGCTACGGCGGTGAGGGATGGTCGCCCGCGAGGTCGCCTGGTTGCTAGACCGCTGGGTTACTAGCTTCTGTAGCCTCGTAAGCGGGGTTTTCGGCACCCCGCGCGCGGCTGCTCTCTTGACTGGGGGTTCCGGATGGGAAACCTGCCGAGCCAGAATGGTCGTGGGTGGGCACGATGCTGAAGCTGGTGGTCGCACCGGAGAGGCCGTCTTCGCCGGCCCGGACCGTCGGCTGGCCGCCGGAACCTGTCCCAATCGCGTCAGTTCCTCCATCATGGCCCGCTGGGTGGCCAACATCTCCAACAGGAGCTGGTCACTGAGCGGGACATGGGGCTGAGGGGTCTCCACAGGAGGTTCGCTGCGCGCAGACCTCGCACGGGTCCTCGGTCGCCTGCGTCCCCTTGTCGCTGGAGCCATCTTTGGGTTACGGGAGCCCACCGCTTCCAACCATGTGGTCGTGGGTTCGAATCCCACAGACGGCGCCAAATGTTCGGGGGATTTTTCACCGGTTCGCGCAGGCTGCCTGCAAGACAAAGAAAAAGCGTGAGAACGGTTGGCTCCCTTAGGAGCGCAGACCCTTCGACGCTCAAGTCAGTCTCAGGTGCACAACGGCGAGCTGGTGGTAGACCGAAGTGGTGGGGAAAAGGGATTCCAACCTCTACCTTGGAGCCAGGGGGTGGGCATTTATAGACATTGGCGACCTACAGTTGCCCGACACGTGGAGATTCTTCCAGCGCCTTCTAGACCCCCCACGTTCTGGCTCGCGTGGGTCTGACGGTCCTTGGTACTTGCGCCCCTGACATTCTTTGTCGTCGAGCCTGCCAGGCGGTTTGAGTGGGGGAGAGCATCTTTCTTGTCGCCGCCAGGTGGCTATTCTGGAATATTCTAGTCTGGGAGGTCTCAAAACTGATTCTAACGGACTTTCGCGGACTACAATCGTCCACGTAGCTTCAGTGGGGTTTCGACACCTGGCAACCCTTCATGCTGCTCCGTTGTGGGCGACCTCAGGTGGGACGCTAGTGCGAACTCGCCCTCCATTGCCCCGCCTTCTCTTCGATAAACAGGGGAGTCTGGGCGAGCTTGGGCGAGCTCCGGAGCGGGCTCGGGCGAGCTCCGGGACGCGCTTGGGCGAGCTCCTGAGTGAGCATGGGCGAGCTCCTGAGTGAGCTCCTAGCCTATGGCCTCTTCAGCCCAATGTGGACCTCGCTCCCTGTCAAGATGACTTGGCGAGCACAAGGGGGGGCGAGCTCCCGAGCGAACTCTAATCGAGCCCCTGAATGAGCTTAGGCGAGCTCTTGAGCGAGATCGGGCGGGCTCCCGGGCGAGCTCTAGCGAGCTCCCGGGCGAGCTCTGGCGAGCTCCCGAGCGAGCTCTTAACCTGAGGCCCCTTCAGCCCAATGTGGATCCCGCTCCCTGTCAAGATGACTTGGCGAGCACGGGGGAGGGCGAACTCCGGGGCGGATTTCAGCTACCCCCAACACAATCCATTCTAATTCATTTGCACGATCCATTCTAATTCATTCGCTCGAATGTATCCATTCTAATTCATTCGTACGATCCATTCTAATTCGTTCGTATGATCCATTCTAATTCATTCCTATGATCCATTCTAATTCATTCGCACGAATGTATCCATTCTAATTCATTTGCACGATCCATTCTAATTCATTCCTATGATCCATTCTAATTCATTCGTATAATCCATTCTAATTCATTCGCACGAATGTATCCATTCTAATTCATTCGTACGATCCATTCTAATTCATTCGTACGATCCATTCTAATCCATTCGTGCGATCCATTCTAATCCAATAGTACGATCCATTCTAATCCATTACTACGATCCATTCTAATTCATTCTCATAAATGTAACCTTTCTAATTCATTTGTACGATCCATTCTAATCCATTCGTACGATCCATTCTAATCCATTCGAACGATCCATTCTAATTCATTCGCACGAATGTAACTATTCTAATTCATTCGTACGATCCATTCTAATTCATTCATACAATCCATTCTAATTCATTCGCACGAATGTATCCATTCTAATTAATTCGTACGATCCATTCTAATTCATTCGTATGATCCATTCTTATTCATTCGCACGATCCAGTCTAATTGATTCGCATGATCGATTCTAATTCATTCGCACGAATGTATCCATTCTAATTCATTCGTACGATCCATTCTAATTCATTAATATGATCTATTCTAATTCATTCGCACGAATGTATCCATACTAATTCATTTGCACGATCCATTCTAATTCATTCCTAGGATCCATTCTAATTCATTCGTACGATCCATTCTAATTCATTCGCTCGAATGTATCCATTCTAATTCATTCGTACGATCCATTTTATTCGTTCATACGATCTATTCTAATTCGTTCGTACGATCCATTCTAATTCGTTCGTACGATCCATTCTAATTCATTTGTACGATCCATTCTAATTCATTCGCACGATCTATTCTAATTCATTCGTATGATCCATTCTAATTCATTCCTACGATCTATTCTAATTCATTCGTACGATCCATTCTAATTCATTCGCACAAATGTATCCATTCTAATTCATTCGCTCGAATGTATCCATTTTAATTCATTCGTACGATCCATTCTAATTCATTCGTACGATCTAATTCATTCGTACGATCCATTCTAATTCATTCGTACGATCGAATCTAATTCATTCGCACGATCCATTCTATTCCATTCGTACGATCCATTCTAATTCATTCGTATGATCCATTCTAATTTATTCGTTCAAATATATCCATTCTAATTCATTCGTACGATCCATTCTAATTCATTCGCACGATCCATTCTAATTTATTCGCACGATCCAGTCAAATTGATTCGTACGATTCATTCTAATTCATTCGCACGATCCATTCTAATTCATTCGTATGATCCATTCTTATTCATTCATACGATCCATTCTAATTCATTCGCACAATCCATTCTAATACATTCGTACGATCCATTCTAATTCATTCGTATGATCTATTCTAACTCATTCGATGGATCCATTCTAATTCATTCCTACGATCCTTTCGTATGATCCATTCTAACTCATTCGTTCTAATTCATTCGCACGATCCATTCTAATTCATTCCTACGATCCATTCTAATTCATTCGCACGAATGTATCCATTCTAATTCATTTGCACGATCCATTCTAATTCATTCCTATGATCCATTCTAATTCATTCATACGATCCATTCTAATTCATTCGCTCGAATGTATCTATTCTAATTCACTCGTACGATCCATTCTAATTCGTTCGTACGATCCATTCTAATTCGTTCGTACGATCCATTCTAATTCGTTCGTACGATCCATTCTAATTCATTCGTACGATCCATTCTAATTCATTCGTCTGATCCATTCTAATTCATTCCTACGATCTATTCTTATTCATTCGCATGATCCATTCTAATTCATTCGTTCGATCCATTCTAATTCATTCGTACAATCCATTCAAATTCATTCGCATGATCCATTCTAATTCATTCGTACGATCCATTCTAATTCATTCGTATGAATGTATCCATTCTAATTCATTCGCACGATCCATTCTAATTCATTCGCACGATCCATTCTAATTCATTCTCACAAATGTAACCTTTCTAATTCATTTGTACGATCCATTCTAATTCGTTCGTATGATCCATTCTAATCCATTCGTACGATCCATTCTAATCCATTCGTACGATCCATTCTAATTCATTCATATGATCCATTCTAATTCATTCTCACAAATGTAACCTTTCTAATTCATTTGTACGATCCATTCTAATTCATTCGTACGATCCATTGTAATCGTACGAATGAATTAGAATGGATCGTACGAATGAATTAGAATGGATCGTACGAATGAATTAGAATAAATCATGCTAAAGAAGTTGAATGGATCGTACGAATGAATTTGAATGGATCGAACGAATGAATTAGAATGGATATATTCGTACGATCCATTCTAATTCATTCGTACAATGCGTTCTAATCCATTCGTACGATCCATTCTAATTCATTCGTACGATCCATTCTAATTCATTTGTACGAATGGATCCATTCTAATTCATTAGTACGATCCATTCTAATTCATTCTTACATTCCATTCTAATTCATTCGCACGAATGTATCCATTCTAATTCATTCGCACAATCCATTCTAATTCATTCGTACGATCCATTCTAATTCATTCGTATGATCCATTTTAACTTATTCGCACGAATATATCATACGAATGAAATAGAATAGATCGTGCGAATGAAGTAGAATGGATCGTACGAAAGAATTAGAATGGATCGTACGAATGAATTAGAATGGATCATACGAATGAATTAGAATAGATCGTGCGAATGAATTAGAATGGATCGTACGAATGAATTAGAATGGATACATTTGTGCGATGAATAAGAATGGAGCGTACGAATGAATTAGAATAGAACGTACGAATGAATTAGAATGGATTGTGCGAATGAATTAGAATGGATACATTCGTGCGAATGAATTAGAATGGAATGTAAGAATGAATTAGAATGGATTGTACGAATGGATTAGAATGGATCCATTCGTACAAATGAATTAGAATGGGTCGTACGAATGAATTAGAATGGATCGTACGAATGGATTAGAACGCATAGTACGAATGAATTAGAATGGATCATACGAATGTATCCATTCTAATTCATTCATTCGATCCATTCTAATTCATTCGTACGATCCATTCAAATTCATTCGCATGATCTATTCTAATTCATTCGTACGATCCTTTCTAATTCATTCGTACGATTCATTCTAATTCATTCGTACGATTAGAATGGATCGTACGAATGTATCCATTATAATTCATTCGTTCGATCCATTCTAATTCATTCGTACGATCCATTCAAATTCATTCGCATGATCTATTCTAATTCATTCGTATGATCCATTCTAATCCATTCGTACGATCCATTCTAATCCATTCGTACGATCCATTCTAATTTATTCGTACGATCCATTCTAATTCATTCTCACAAATGTAACATTTCTAATTCATTTGTATGATCCATTCTCACAAATGTAACCTTTCTAATTCATTTGTATGATCCATTCTAATTCATTCGTACGATCCATTCTAATCCATTCGTACGGTCCATTCTAATCCATTTGTACGATCCATTCTAATTCATTCTCACAAATATAACCTTTCTAATTCATTTGTACGATCCAATCTAATTCATTCGTACGATCCATTCTAATCCATTCGTACGATCCATTCTAATCCATTCGTACGATCCATTCTAATTCATTCGTACGAATTAGAATGGATACATTCGTGAGACTAGATCATATGAATGTATTAGAATGGATCGTGCGAATGAATCTGAATTTGAATGGATCGTGCGAATGAATTAGAATGGATCGGACGAATGAATTTGAATGGATCGGACGAATGAATTAGAATAGATAGTACGAATGAATTAGAATGGATCATAGGAATGAATTAGAATGGATCGTGCAAATGAATTAGAATGGATAAATTCGTGCGAACGAATTAGAATGGACCGTGCGAATGTATTAGAATGGATACATTCGTGAGAATGAATAAGAATGGATCGAGCGATTGAATTAAAATGGATACATTCGCACCATCTATTCTAATTCATTCATATGATCCATTCTCACGAATGTATCCATTCTAATTCATTTGCACGATCTATTCTAATTCATAGGAATGAATTAGAATGGATCGTACGAATGAATTAGAATGGATCATAGGAATGAATTAGAATGGATCGTACGAATGAATTAGAATGGATCGTGCAAATGAATTAGAATGGATACATTCATGCGAATGAATTAGAATGGATACATTCGTACAAATGAATTAGAATAGTTCGTAGGAATGATTAGAATGGATCGTGCAAATGAATTAGAATGGATACATTCATGCGAATGAATTAGAATGGATACATTCGTACAAATGAATTAGAATAGATCGTAGGAACGATTAGAATGGATCGTACGAATGAATTAGAATGGATCGTACAAATGAATTAGAAAGGTTACATTTGTGAGAATGAATTAGAATGGATCGTACGAATGAATTAGAATGGATCGTACGAATGGATTAGAATGGATCGTACGAACGAATTAGAATGGATCATACGAACGAATTAGAATGGATCGTACAAATGAATTAGAAAGGTTACATTTGTGAGAATGAATTAGAATGATCGTGCGAATGAATTAGAATGGATCGTGCGAATGAATTAGAATGGATACATTCGTACGAATGAATTAGAATGGATCGTACGAATGAATTAGAATGGATCATGCGAATGGATTAGAAAGGATCGTGCGAATGAATTAGAATGGATCGTACGAATGAATTAGAATGGATCGTACGAATGAATTAGAAAGGATACATTCGTGCGAATGAATTAGAAAGGATACATTCATTTGCACGAATGTAACCATTCTAATTCATTCGTACGATCCATTTTAATTCATTCCTATGATCCATTCTAATTCATTCGCACGAATTTATCCATTCTAATTCATTTGCACGATCCATTCTAATTCATTCCTATGATCCATTCTAATTCATTCGTACGATCCATTCTAATTCATTCGATCGAATGTATCCATTCTAATTCATTCGTACGATCCATTCTAATTCGTTCATACGATCCATTCTAATTCGTTCGTACGATCCATTCTCATTCATTCGTACGATCCATTCTAATCCATTCGTATGATCCATTCTAATTCATTCGTACGATCTATTCTAATTCATTCGCTCGAATGTATCCATTCTAATTCATTCGTACGATCCATTCTAATTCATTCGTAGAACGCATTGTATGAATGAATTAGAATAGATACATTTGTGCGAATGAATTAGAATGGATCATACGAATGAATTAGAACGGATCGTACGAATAAATTAGAATAGTTCATACGAATGAATTAGAATGAATTAGAATGGATCGTGCAAAAGAATTAGAATAGATCGTGCGAATGTATCCATTCTAATTCATTCGTACGATCCATTCTAATTAGAATAGATCGTGGGAATGTATCCTTTCTAATTCATTCGCACGATCCATTCTTTCATTCGTACGATCCATGCTAATTCATTCGCTCGAATGTAATTATTCTAATTCATTCGTACGATCCATTCTAATTCATTTGTACGATCTATTCTAATTCATTCATATGATCCATTCTCATGAATGTATCCATTCTAATTCATTTGCACGATCTATTCTAATTCATAGGAATGAATTAGAATGGATCGTACGAATGAATTAGAATGGGTCATAGGAATGAATTAGAATGGATCGTACGAATGAATTAGAATGGATGCATTCGAGCGAATGAATTAGAATGGATCGTACGAATGAATTAGAATGGATCATAGAAATGAATTAGAATGGATCGTGCAAATGAATTAGAATGGATACATTCATGCGAATGAATTAGAATGGATCGTGCGAATGAATTAGAATGGATCGTACGAATGAATTAGAATGGATATATTTGAACGAATAAATTAGAATGGATCATATGAATGAATTAGAATGGATCGTATGAATGAATTAGAATGGATACATTCGTGCGAATGGATTAGAATGGATCGTACGAATGAATTAGAATGGATCATAGGAATGAATTAGAATGGATCGTGCAAATGAATTAGAATGGATACATTCGTGCGAATGAATTAAAATGGATCATACGAATGAATCCATGCTAATTCATTCGCACAAATGTATCTATTCTAATTCATTCGTACAATGCGTTCTAATTCATTCGTTCGATCCATTCTAATTCATTCATACGATCCATTTTAATTCATTCGTACGATCCATTCTAATTCATTCGTACGATCCATTCTAATTCATTCGTACGGTCCATTCTAATTCATTCGCACGAATGTCACCATTCTAATTCATTCGTACAATCCATTCTAATTCATTCGCATGATCCACTCTAATTCATTCGTACGATGCAATCTAATTCATTCGCACGAATGAATTAGAATGGATAATAGGAATAGATTAGAATGGATCGTACGTAGGAATGAATAAGAATGGATCGGACGAATGAATTAGAATGGATCATAGGAATGTATTAGAATGGATTGTGCAAATGAATTAGAATGGTTACATTCGTGCGAATGAATGAGAATGGATCGTAGGAATGAATTAGAATGGATCGTACGAATGAATTAGAATGGTTACATTCGTTCGAATGAATTATAATGGATCGTACGAATGGATTAAAATGGATCGTACGAATGGATTAGAATGGATCGTACGAATGAATTAGAATGGATCGTACAAATGAATTAGAAAGGTTACATTTCTGAGAATGAATTAGAATGGATCGTACGAATGAATTAGAATGGATCGTACGAATGGATTAGAATGGATCGTACGAATGAATTAGAATAGCTCATACGAATGAATTAGAATGAATCGTACAAGTGAATTAGAATGGTTACATTCGTGCGAAATAATTAGAATAGATCATACGAATGAATTAGAATGGATCGTATGAATGAATTAGAATGCATACATTTGTGCGAATGAATTAGAATGGATCGTATATTCGTGCAAATAACATAGAATGGATCGTACAAATGAATTAGAATGGATCGTACGAATGAGTTAGAATGGATCGTACGAATAAATTAGAATGGATACATTCGAGTGAATGAATTAGAATAGATCGTAGGAATGAATTAGAATGGATCATACGAATGAATTAGAATGGATCGTGCGAATGAATTAAAATGAATCGTACGAATGAATTAGAATGGTTACATTCGTGCAAATGAATTAGAATAGATCGTACGAATGAATTAGAATGGATCGTACGAATGAATTAGAATGGATCGTTCTAATGAATTAGAATGGATACATTCGTGCGAATGAATTAGAATGGATCGGACGAATGAATTAGAATAGATCGTACGAATGAATTAGAATGGATCGTGCGAATGAATTATAATGGATCGTACGAATGTATTAGAATGGATCGTACGAATGAATTAGAATGAATCGTACGATCCATTCTATTTCATTCGTCCGATCCATTCTAATTCATTCGCACGAATGCATCCATTCTAATTCACTCGTACAATCCATTCTAATTCATTCGCATGATCCATTCTAATTCATTCGTTTGATCCATTCTAATTTATTCCTAAGATCTATTCTAATTCATTCGCTCGATTGTATCCATTCTAATTCATTCGTTCTATCCATTCTAATTCATTCGTACGATCCATTCAAATTCATTCACATGATCCATTCTAATTCATTCGTACGATCCATTATAATTCATTCTCATGAATGTAACCTTTCTATTTCATTTGTACGATCCATTCTAATTCATTCGTACGATCCATTCTAATCCATTCATACGATCCATTCTAATCTATTCGTACGATCCATTCTAATTCATTCGCACGAATGTAACCATTCTAATTCATTCGTACGATCCATTCTAATTCATTCCTACGATCCATTCTAATTCATTCGCACGAATGTATCCATTCTAATTCATTTGCACGATCCATTCTAATTCATTCCTATGCTCCATTCTAATTCATTCGTACGATCCATTCTAATTCATTCGCTCGAATGTATCCATTCTAAGTCATTCGTACGATCCATTCTAATTCGTTCATACGATCCATTCTAATTCGTTCGTACGATCCATTCTAATTCGTTCGTACGATCCATTCTAATTCATTCGTACGATCCATTCTAATTCATTCGCACGAATGTATCCATTCTAATTAATTTGCACGATCCATTCTAATTCGTTCCTATGATCCATTCTAATTCATTCGTACGATCCATTCTAATTCATTCTCTCGAATGTATCCATTCTAATTCATTCGTACGATTCATTCTAATTCATTCGCACAATCCATTCTAATCCATTCGTACGATCCATTCTAATCCATTCGTACGATCCATTCTAATCCATTCGTATGATCCATTCTAATTCATTCGCACGAACGTAACCATTCTAATTCATTCGTACAATCCATTCTAATTCATTCCTACGATCCATTCTAATTTATTCGCACGAATGTAACCATTCTAATTCATTCGCACGAATGTATCCATTCTAATCGATTCGTACGATCCATTCTAATTTATTCGTAGAAATGTATCCATTCTAATTCATTCACTCGAATGTATCCATTCTAATTCATTCTCACGAATGTAACCTTTCTAATTCATTTGTATGATCCATTCTAATTCATTCGTACGATCCATTCTAATTCATTCGTATGATCCATTCTAATTCATTCCTACGATCCATTCTAATTCATTCGTACGATCCATTCTAATCCATTCGTACGATCCATTCTAATCCATTCATACGATCCATTCTAATTCATTCGCACGAATGTATCCATTCTAATTCATTCGCACAATCCAATCTAATTAAAAGGTACGATCCATTTTAATTCATTCACATGATGTATTCTAATTCATTCGTATGATCCATTCTAATTCATTCGTATGATTCATTCTAATTCATTCGTACGATCCATTCTAATTCATTCGCACAAATGTATCCATTCTAATTCATTCGTACGGTCCATTCTAATTCATTCGCACGATCCATTCTAATTCATTTGTACGAATGTATCCATTCTAATTCATTCGCATGATCCATTCTAATTCATTCGCACAAATGTATCAATTCTAATTCATTCGCACGAATGTATCCATTCTAATTCATTCGTACAATCCATTCGTATGATCCATTCTAATTTATTCATACGATCCATTCTAATTCATTCGCTCGAATGTATCCATTCTAATTCATTCGTACAAAGCATTCTAATTCATTCGTACGAATGAATTAGAATGGATCGAACGAATGAATTAGAATGGATCGTATGAACGAATTAGAATGGATCGTACGAACGAATTAGAATGGATACATTCGAACGAATGAATTAGAATGGATCGTATGAATGAATTAGAATGGATCATAGGAATGAATTATAATGGATCGTACGAATGGATTAGAACGCATTGTACGAATGAATTAGAATAGATCGTACAAATGAATTAGAATGGATAGATTCGTGCGAATGAATTAGAATGGATCATACGAATGGATTAGAATGGATCGTACGAATGGATTAGAATGTATCGTACGAATGGATTAGAATACATCGTACGAATGAATTACACTGGATCATACAAATGAATTAGAAAGGTTACATTCTTGAGAATGAATTAGAATGGATTGTACGAATGAGTTAGAATGGATCATACGAATGAATTAGAATGGATCATGCGAATGAATTAGAATGGATCGTACGAATGAATTAGAATGGATACATTTGTGCGAACGAATTAGAATGGATCGTACGAATGAATTAGAATGGATCGTACGAATGAATTAGAATAGCTCATACGAATGAATTAGAATGGATCGTGCGAATGAATTAGAATGGATCGTGCGAATGAATTAGAATGGATCGTGCAAATGAATTAGAATGGATCGTGCGAATGAATTAGAATGGATCGTGCGAATGAATTAGAATGGATCTTACGAACGAATTAGAATGGATCGTAGGAGCGAATTAGAATGGATCATATGAACGAATTAGAATGGATCGTACGAATGAATTAGAATGGATACATTCGTACGATCCATTCTAATTCATTCGTTCGATCCATTCTAATTCATTCGCACGGTCCATTCTAATTCATCCGTATGAGCTATTGTAATTCGTTCGTACGATCCATTCTAATTCATTCGCACGATCCATTCTAATTCATTCGCACAATCCATTCTAATTCGTTCGCACAAATGTATCCATTCGAATTCATTCGTACAATCTATTCTAATTCATTCGCACGATCCATTCTAATTCATTCGTATGATCCATTCTAACTCATTCGTACGATCCATTCTAATTCATTCTCATGAATGTAACCTTCCTAATTCATTCGTATGATCCATTCTAATTCATTCGAACGATCCATTCTAATCCATTCGTACGATCCATTCTAATCCATTCGTACGATCCATTCTAATCCATTCGTACGATCCATTCTAATTCATTCGCACGAATGTATCCATTCTAATTCATTTGTACGATCCATTCTAATTTATTCGTACAATGCGTTCTAATCCATTCGTACGATCCATTCTAATTCATTCCTATGATCCATTCTAATTCATTCGTATGATCCATTCTAATTCATTCGCTCGAATGTATCCATTCTAATTCATTCGTACGATCCATTCTAATTCGTTCATACGATCCATTCTAATTCATTCGTTCGATCCATTATAATTCATTCGTACGATCCATTCAAATTCATTCGCATGATCCATTCTAATTAATTCGTACGATCCATTCTAATTTATTTGCACGAATGTATCCATTTTAATTTATTTGCACGATCCATTCTAATTCATTTGCACGATCCCTTCTAATTTATTCCTTCAAATATATCCATTCTAATTCATTCGTACGATCCATTCTAATTCATTCGCACGATCCATTCTAATTCATTCGCACGAATGTATCCATTCTAATTCATTTGCACGATCCATTCTAATTCATTCGTACGATCCATTCTTATTCATTCGTACGATCCATTCTAATTCATTCCCACTATCCATTCTAATTCATTCGTACGATCCATTCTAATTCATTCGTATGATCCATTTTAATTTATTCGTTCAAATATATCCATTTTAATTCATTCGTACGATCCATTCTAATTCATTCGCACGATCCATTCTAATTCATTCGCACGAATGTATCCATTCTAATTCATTCGCACAATCCATTCTAATTCATTCGTACGATCCATTCTAATTCTTTTGTATGAATGTATCCATTCTAATTCATTTGCACGATCCATTCTAATTCATTCCTATGATCCATTCTAATTCATTCGCTCGAATGTATCCATTCTAATTCATTCGTACACATTTGTGCGAATGAATTAGTATGGATCGTATGAATGAATAAGAATGGATCGTACGAATGAATTAGAATGCATCGTGCGAATGAATTAGAATGAATCGTACGAATGCATTAGAATGGATCGTGCGAATGAATTAGAATGAATCGTACGAACGAATTAGAATTGATTGTACGAACGAATTAGAATGGATCGTATGAACGAATTAGAATGGATCGTATGAACGAATTAGAATGGATCGTACGAATGAATTAGAATGGGTACATTCGAGCGAATGAATTAGAATGGATCGTACGAATGAATTAGAATGGATCATAGGAATGAATTAGAATGGATCGTGCAAATGAATTAGAATGGATACATTTGTGCGAATGAATTAGAATCGATCGTAGAAATGAATTAGAATGGATCGTACGAATGAATTAGAATGGTTACATTCTTTTTTTTTTTTGAAAGGTAAGAAAATTATATTGATCAAACAACTGTACAAGTGAGGTAACAAAGCATTACTATGCTACCCCAATAAAACAGCCCAAAAACAAAAGATGACTACCAAAACTGAAATAAGAAAAACGGATAGGTTAAAATATTCTACTCCTGGATCTCTCTAGGGATTACCCGACGTTGCCCTTCAATCTCTTCTTCCACTGCAATAGTATGACTCTCTCCTTATCTTTGATCATGTTCTCTTCCACGCCCATGAACAACCCTTCTAATTGATTTCGGACACCCTGCTGCACTTGTTGTTTAGTTTTCTCTATGCCATCAAAAGTTCTCGCATTCCGTTCTCCCCATAAGGAGGCTCTTATTAGCTTGCTTCTCATGTTGTTTCCTCCGCCGATTGTAGTTGCTAAGGAGGCTCTTATTAGCTTGCTTCTCATGTTGTTTCCTCCGCCGATTGTGCTCAACCTGGAGATGATCTCAGAAATACTTTCAGTTCTGTTGTATTGGAGCTGTAAGTTGCTGCTGATTTTTTCCCAAACAAATGCAGAAAATTCACATTGAAAGAATCGATGCTCTCTAGATTCCTCAGCTTTCAAACACAGATTGCACATGTTAGCCAATTTTAATCCCCTATGCTGCAAGAGATCTTGCGTAGCTAGTCGATTTGAAAGCATTTTCCACACACTAACTGCCATCCTAGATGGAACAGGAGATTTCCAAACCAAGTCACTCCAATCCACTTTCTGTTCGTGAGATCTAACTTTGTTCCAAGCTGATTTAAAGCTGAAATTTTCATCTTTGGAATTTATCCAATACAATTTGCAATCAGCAGTTGATGGAAGCACCTTCATCCTCTCTATTATCACAAATAACTCCTGCATTCTGATATTGATTGGTCTCGGAAGAGCCCAGCTCCCATTTCTTATGAAGTCCCCAACCCGAGCTCCTTCCAATCCTTGATCATGCATGGTCTGTTCTCCTACTATCTCTACTGGACTCTTTCCATCGATCCACGGATCAAACCAAAAATCTAATATAGAATCAGATTTGATTGGTAAGCTCAAGTTCTCTTTCAACTTATCTCGACAATTCAGGATTTCATTCCAAATTGCTGAATAGTTTGCTGACTTGGATAGATTCCAGAAGTTGCGATCTTTAACATACCTTCCTCGCATCCAGCTTGCCCAGAGATTGTTGTCTTCACTAACAATCTTCCACCCTAGCTTTAAGAAGCTAGCCTTCGAGATATCCTTGAGTCTTCGTAGTCCCAGCCCACCTTCATCTTTTGGCCTACAAACATTCTGCCACCTGACGTGAGTTTTCGAATTCTGCCAAAGAAATTGTCTCGTGAGTTGCTCTATTTTTGCTTGAATCGAGCTCGGAATGGGGAATGCAGCAGCCCAAAAATAAGAATAGCTTTGTATGACGGATTTAATCAGCTCCATTCTACCACCTATCGATAGATGTCTAATAGCCCAACATTCAATGCTTTTAGTTACCTTGTCGAGTAAGGGCCTAAACATGACTTTGTTTACTATGGAGGAAGATAAAGGTAGACCCAAATATTTGACCGGTAAATTTCCCAATCTAATTACCAGTTCCTCGATCTCTTGAAAGAAATTGACACAAGACTTGGAGAGGAATACCTGACTTTTGGCACAATTGACAAGAAGACCTGATTTTTCTCCGAACCTTCGCAAAACTTCAGAAAGGTTCTTTACTCCTGCTTTGCTTGGTTTGATAAACAACATCAGATCATCAGCGAATATTAGGTGGGATATAGGGTGGCCTCCTCCTAGTCCATAGCTTCTCCAGTCTCCCCTCAGAATACTCCATTCAATCTCTAGCGATAAACATTCCATGACCACTGTGAAAAGGTATGCCGAAAGAGGGTCTCCTTGCCTCAAACCTCTGTTAGCCTGGATCATGCCAGCAGGGGATCCATTCACTAGTATTGAAAAGGAGGGTGTACAGATGCAGGCTCGGATCCAGCCTATCCATCTCTCATTGAATCCCATTCCTCGGAGAGCATGAAGCAAAAAATCTCTATTAACTGAGTCGTAGGCTTTAGTGATGTCCAACTTCAAACACATCCTTTGAGCACTACTATTCCTGTGGAATCCCTTGACTAGCTCGTGGGCAAGAAGAATATTATCCGTTATGCTTCTTCTTTTGATAAAAGCTGATTGGTTTGGCGAAATCAATTCATCCATGACTACTTGCATGCGATTTGCTAAGATTTTAGCAATCATTTTATACAAGCAATTGCATCAAGAGATTGACCGAAAATCCTTGAAGGAATTTGCATTCTGCACTTTGGGAATCAGTGCTACAAAGGTGTGATTTAGAGATGAGAGCATTCGACCTGTCTTGAAAAGTCATCAATTACTGCCCACACTTCCTCTTTTAGAGTTCCCTAGAATCTCTTGAAGAAGAAGAAATTGAAACCATCCGGACCCGGCGCTTTGTCTCCGTTGGCATTTTTTATCACCAGCTCCAATTCATCTCTTTGGATGGGTTTGCTGATCCAGTTTGAAGCTTCTCTTGTAAGGGTTTTTCTGAAGATTAAGGGATGTAAGCTTGAAACCTGAGGATTTTTCAGAATGGTTACATTCTTGCGAATGAATTAGAATGGATCGTAGGAATGAATTAGAATGGATCGTACGAATGAATTAGAATGGTTACATTCATGCGAATGAATTAGAATGGATCGTACGAATGGTTTAGAATGGATCATACGAATGAATTAGAATGGATCGTACGAATGGATTAGAATGGATCGTACGAATGGATTAGAATGGATCGTACAAATGAATTAGAATGGATCATACAAATGAATAAGAAAGGTTACATTCATGAGAATGAATTAGAATGGATACATTTGTGCGAATGAATTAGAATAGATTAGAATGGATCGTACAAATGGATTAGAATCCATTCTAATTCATTTGTATAATCCATTCTAATTCATCGCACGATCCATTCTAATTCATTCGCTCGAATGTATCCATTCTAATTCATTCAGACGATCCATTCTAATGCATTCGTACAATCCATTCTAATTCATTCGTCCGATCCATTCTAATTCATTCGCACGAATGTATCCATTCTAATTCATTCGTACAATCCATTCTAATTGATTCGCACGATCCATTCTAATTCATTCGTATGATCCATTCTAATTCATTCATACGAATGAATTAGAATGGATCGTACGAATAAATTAGAATGGATCATGCGAATGAATTTGAATGGATCGTACGAATGAATTAGAATGGATCGAACGAATGAATTAGAATGGATATGTTCGAGCTAATGAATTAGAATAGATTGTAGGAATGAATTAGAATGGATCATACGAATGAATTAGAATGGATCATGCGAATGAATTAGAATGGATCGTACGAATGAATTAGAATGGATATATTTGAACGAATAAATTAGAATGGATCATACAAATGAATTAGAATGGATCGTACGAATGAATTAGAATGGATCATACGAATGAATTAGAATGGATCGTGCGAATGAATTAGAATGGATCGTACGAATGAATTAGAATGGATCGTACGAATGAATTAGATCGTACGAATGAATTAGAATGAATCGTACGAATGAATTAAAATGGATTGTACAAATGAATTAGAATAGATCATAGGAATGAATTAGAATGGATTATGCGAATGAATTAGAATGGATTGTACGAATGAATTCGAATGGATACATACAAATGAATTAGAAAGGTTACATTCGTGAGAATGAATTAGAATGGATCGTAGGAATGAATTAGAATGGATCGTACGAATGAATTAGAATGGTTACATTCGAGCGAATGAATTAGAGTGGATCGTACGAATGAATTAGAATGCATCATGCAAATGAATTAGAATGGATCGTACGAATGAATTAGAATGGATCGTACGAATGAATTAGAATGGATCGTACAAATGAATTAGAAAGGTTACATTTGTGAGAATGAATTAGAATGGATCGTACGATTCATTCTAATTCATTCATACGATCCATTCAAATTCATTCGCACGATCCATTCTAATTCATTCGCATGATCCATTCTAATTCATTCGTACGATCCATTCTAATTCATTCGCACGATCCATTCTAATTCATTCGTACGATCCATTCTAATTCATTCGCACGAATGTATCTATTCTAATGCATTCGTACGATTCATTCTAATTCATTCGCATGATCCATTCTAATTCATTCGTACGATCCATTCTAATTCATTCGTCCGATCCATTCTAATTCATTCGCACGAATATATCCATTCTAATTCATTCGTACAATCCATTCTAATTCATTCGCACGATCCATTCTAATTCATTCGTATGAACCATTCTAATTCATTCCTACGATCTATTCTAATTCATTCGCTCGAATGTATCCATTC
Organism: Chamaelirium japonicum; assembly: GCA_947650365.1. Classification (NCBI taxonomy): domain Eukaryota; kingdom Viridiplantae; phylum Streptophyta; class Magnoliopsida; order Liliales; family Melanthiaceae; genus Chamaelirium; species Chamaelirium japonicum. Next base: position 300,944 of record CANTAL010000175.1, read on the forward strand.
TAATTCATTCGTTCGATCCATTGTAATTCATTTGTACGATCCATTCTAATTCATTCGTATGATCAATTCTAACTCATTCGTACGATCCATTCTAATTCATTGTCACGAATGTAACCTTTCTAATTCATTTGTATGATCCATTCTAATTCATTCGTACAATCCATTCTAATCCATTCGTACGATCCATTTTTATCCATTCGTACGATCCATTCTATCCATTCGTACGATCCATTCTAATTCATTCGAATTCATTCTCACAAATGTAACCTTTCTAATTCATTTGTATGATCCATTCTAATTCATTCGTACGATCCATTCTAATCCATTCGTACGATCTATTCTAATTCATTTGTACGATACATTCGAGCGATCCATTCTAATTCATTTGCACGATCCATTCTAATTCATTCCTATGATCTATTCTAATTCATTCGTACGATCCATTCTAATTCATTCGCTCGAATGTATCCATTCTAATTCATTCGTACGATCTATTCTAATTCGTTCATACGATCCATTCTAATTCGTTCGTACGATCCATTCTAATTCGTTCGTACGATCCATTTTAATTCATTCACATGATCTATTCTAATTCATTCGTACGCTCCATTCTAATCCATTCGTATGATCAATTCTAATTCATTCGCACGATCCATTCTAATTCATTCTCACGAATGTAACCTTTCTAATTCATTTGTATGATCCATTCTAATCCATTCGTACGATCCATTCTAATCCATTCGTACGATCCATTCTAATCCATTCGTACGATCCATTCTAATTTATTCGTACGATCCATTCTAATTCATTCGTATGAATGTATCCATTCTAATTTATTCGTACGATCCAGTCTAATTCATTCGTACGATCCATTCTAATTCATTCGCACAAATGTATCCATTCTAATTCATTCGTACGATCAATTCTAATTCATTTGTATGATCCATTCTAATTCATTCGCACGATCCATTCAAATTGATTCACACGATCCATTCTAATTCATTCGCACAAATGTATCCATTCTAATTCATTCGTATGATCCATTCTAATTCGTTCGAACGAATGTTTCCATTCTAATGCATTCGTACGATCCATTCTAATTCATTCGCACAATCCATTCTAATTCATTCGTATGATCAATTCTAATTCATTCGCACGATCCATTCTCATTCATTCGTACGATCTAATTCATTCGTACGATCCATTCTAATTCATTCGTACGATCGATTCTAATTCATTCGCACGATCCATTCTAATTCATTTGCAAGAATGTATCCATTCTAATTTACTTGTACGATCCAGTCTAATTCATTCGTATGATCCATTCTAATTCATTCGCACGAATATATCCATTCTAATTCATTCGTACGATCCTTTCTAATTCATTCGCACGATCCATTCTAATTCTTTCATATGATCCATTCTAATTTATTCGCACGAATGTATCCATTCTAGTTCATTCGTACGCTCCCTTGTAATTCATTCGTACGCTCCATTCTTATTCATCGCACAAATGTATCCATTCTAATTTATTCGTACGATCCATTCAAAATCAATTGTATGATCCATTCTAATTCATTCGCACGATCAATTCTAATTCATTCGTCCGATCCATTCTAATTCATTCGCACGAATGTATCCATTCTAATTCATTCGTACGATCCATTCTAATTCATTCGCATGATCCATTCTAACTCATTCGGTGGATCCATTTTAATTCATTCGTACGATCCATTCTAATTCATTCGCACGATCCATTCTAATTTATTCCTACGATCCATTCTAATTCATTCGTACGATTTATTCTAATTCATTCGCATGATCCATTCTAATGCATTCGTACGATCCATTCTAATTCATTCGTACAATCCATTCAAATTCATTCGTACGATGCAATCTAATTCATTCGCACAAATGTATCTATTCTAATTCATTCATACAATACGTTCTAATCCATTTGTACGATCCATTCTAATTCATTCGTATGATCAATTCTGATTCATTCGCACGATCCATTCTAATTCAATCATACGATCCATTCTAATTCATTCGCACGAATGTATCCATTCTAATTCATTCGCATAATCCATTCTAATTCATTCGTACGATTCATTCTAATTCATTCGCATGATCCATTCTAATTCATTCGTACGATCCATTCTAATTCATTCTCACGAATGTAACCTTTCCAATTCATTCCTATGATCCATTCTAATTCATTCGTACGATCCATTCTAATTAATTCGCTCGAATGTATCCATTCTAATTCATTCGTACGATACATTCGAGCGAATGAATTAGAATGAATCGTACGATCCATTCTAATTCATTCGTCCGATCCATTCTAATTCATTCGCACGAATGTATCCATTCTAATTCATTCGTACAATCTATTCTAATTCATTCGCACGATCCATTCAAATTCATTTGTACGATGCAATCTAATTCATTCGCACAAATGTATCTATTCTAATTCATTCGTACAATGCGTTCTAATCCATTCGTACGATCCATTCTAATCCATTCGTACGATCCATTCTAATCCATTCGTACGATCCATTCTAATTTAATTGTACGATCCATTCTAATTCATTCGCACAAATGTATCCTTTTTAATTCATTCGTACGATCCATTCTAATTTATTCATACGATCCATTCTAATTCATTCGCACGAATGTAACCATTCTAGTTCATTCGTACGATCCATTCTAATTCATTCCTACGATCCATTCTAATTCATTCGCACGAATCTATCCATTCTAATTCATTTGCACGATCCATTCTAATTCATTCATGCGAATGAATTAGAATGGATCGAACGAATGAATTAGAATGGATCATACGCGCTATTCTAATTCATTCGCACGATCCAATCTAATTCAAACGTACGATCCATTCTAATTCATTCATATGATGTATTCAAATTTATTCGTACGACCTATTCCAATTCATTTGTACGATCCATTTTAATTCATTCGCATGATCCATTCTAATTCATTCGTATAATATATTCATACGACTGAATTAGAATGGATTGTACGAATGAATTGGAATTGATCATACGAATGAATTTGAATGGATCGTACGAATGAATTAGAATGGATCGTGCGTACGATCCATTCTAATTCATTCGTACGATCTATTCTAATTAATTCGCATGATCCATTCTAATTCATTCCTACGATCCATTCTAATTCATTCCTACGATCCATTCTAATTCATTCGTGCAATCTAAATCATTTGCACAAATATATCCATTCTAATTCATTCGTACGATCCTTTCTAATTCATTCGCACGATCCATTCTAATTCTTTCATATGATCCATTCTAATTCATTCGTACGATCCATTCTAATTCATTCGTATGATCAATTCTAATTCATTCGCACGATCCATTCTAATTCATTCGTACGGTCCATTCTAATTCATTCGTACGATTCATTTGTACGATCTATTTCATATGATCCATTCTAATTCATTCGCACGAATGTATCCATTCTAGTTCATTCGTACGATCCATTCTAATTCATTCCTATGATCCATTCTAATTCATTCGCACGAATGTATCCATTCTAATTCATTCGTATGATCCATTCTAATTCATTCCTACGATCTATTCTAATTCATTCGCTCGAATGTATCCGTTCTAATTCATTCGTTCGATCCATTCTAATTCATTCGTACGATCCATTCAAATTCATTCGCATGATCCATTCTAATTCATTCGTACGATCCATTCTAATTCATTCTCACGAATGTAACCTTTCTAATTCATTTGTATGATCCATTCTAATTCATTCGTATGATCCATTCTAATTCATTCGTATGATCCATTCTAATTCATTCGTACGATCCATTCTAATTCATTCGTACGATCCATTCTAATTTATTCGTACGATTCATTCTAATTCATTCGCACGATCCATTCTAATTCATTCCTATGATCTATTCTAATTCATTCTCACAAATGTAACCTTTCTAATTCATTTGTACGATCCATTCTAATTCATTCGTACGATCCATTCTAATCCATTCGTACGATCCATTCTAATTCATTCGCACAATCCATTCTAATTCATTCTCACGAATGTAACCTTTCTAATTCATTTGTATGATCCATTCTAATTCATTCGTACGATCCATTCTAATCGAATTAGAATGAATCGTACGAATGCATTAGAATGTATCGTACGAATGAATTAGAATGAATCGTACGAACGAATTAGAATGGATCGTACGAACGAATTAGATTGGATCGTATGAACGAATTAGAATGGATCGTACGAATGAATTAGAATGGAAACATTCGAGCAAATGAATTAGAATGGATCGTAGGAATGAATTAGAATGGATCGTGCAAATGAATTAGAATGGATACATTCGTGCGAATGAATTAGAATGGATTGAGCAAATGAATTAGAATGGATCATACTAATGGATTAGAATGGATCGTACGAATGAATTAGAATGGATCGTACGAATGAATTAGAATGGATACATTCGAGCGAATGACTTAGAATAGATCGTAGGATTGAATTAGAATTGATCATATGAATGAATTAGAATGGATCGTGCAAATGAATTAGAATGGATTGTACGAATGAATTAGAATGGATACATTCGTGCGAATGAATTAGAATTGATCGTACGAATGAATTAGAATGGATCATGCGAATGAATTTGAATGGATCGTACGAATGAATAAGAATGAATCGTACGAATGAATTAGAATGGATACATTCGAGCGAATGAAGTAGAATAGATCGTAGGAATGAATTAGAATGGATCGTACGAATGGATTAGAATGGATCGTACGTTTCACTACGAATGGATCGTACGAATGAATTAGAATGGATCATAGGAATGAATTAGAATGGATCGTGCGAATGAATTAGAATGGATACATTCGAGCGAATGAATTAGAATGGATCATACGAATGAATTAGAATGGATCCACCGAATGAATTAGAATGGATCGTACGAATGAATTAGAATGGATCCACCGAATGAATTAGAATGGATCGTACGAATGAATTAGAATGGATCGTACAAATAAATTAGAATGGATACATTCATGCAAATGAATTAGAATGGATCGTAAGAATGAATTAGAATGGATCATACGAATGAATTAGAATGGATCGTACGAATGAATTAGAATGGATCATATGAATGAATTAGAATGGTTACATTCGTGCGAATGAATTAGAATTGATCGTACGAATGGATTAGAATGGATCATACGAATGGATTAGAATGGATCGTACGAATGAATTAGAATGGATCGGGCGAATGAATTAGAATGGATTGTACGAATGAATTAGAATGGATACATACAAATGAATTAGAAAGGTTACATTCGTGAGAATGAATTAGAATGGATCGTAGGAATGAATTAGAATGGATCGTATGAATGAATTAGAATGGATCGTACGAATGGATTATAATGGATCGTACGAATGGATTAGAATGGATCGTGCAAATGAATTAAAATGGATTGCACGAATGTATCCATTCTAGTCCATTCGTACGAATGGATTAGAATGGATCGTACAAATGAATTAGAATGGATCGTACGAATGGATTAGAATGGATCGTACGATAGAATTAGAATTGATCATACGAATGAATTAGAATGGATCGTTGGAATAAATTAGAATGGATCATTCAAACGAATTAGAAAGGTTACATTCGTGGGATTGAATTAGAATGGATCGTACGAATGAATTAGAATGGATCATACGAATGAATTAGAATGGATCGTGCGAATGAATTAGAATGGATTGTACGAATGAATTAGAATGGATACATTCGTGCGAATGAATTAGAATGGATCGTACGAATGAATTAGAATGGATCGTGCGAATGAATTAGAATGAATGGTACGAAAGAATTAAAATGGATCGTACAAATAGATTAGAATGGATCGTACGAATGGATTAGAATGGATCGTACGAATAAATTAGAATGGATACATTTGTGCGAATGAATTAGAATGGATCGTACGAATGAATTAGAATGAATCATACGAATGAATTAGAATGGATCATACGAATGAATTAGAATGGATACATTCGTACAAATGAATTAGAATGGATCGTGCGAATGAATTAGAATGGATCGTACGAATGAATTAGAATGGATCGTGCGAATAAATTAGAATGGATCGTACGAATGAATTAGAATGGATCGTACGAATGAATTAGAATGAATTGTACGTGCGAATGAATTAGAATGGATCATATGAATGAATTAGAATGGATCGTACAAATGAATTAGAATGGATCGTGTGAATGAATTTGAATGGATCGTGCGAATGAATTAGAATGGATCATACGAATGAATTAGAATTGATCGTACGAATGAATTAGAATGGATACATTTGTGCGAATGAATTAGAATGGATCGTACGAATGAATTAGACTGGATCGTACGAATAAATTAGAATGGATACATTCATACGAATGAATTAGAATGGATCGTACGAATAAATTAGAATGGATCGTACGAATGGATTAGAATGGATCGTACGAATGGATTAGAATGGATCGTACGAATGGATTAGAATGGATCATACAAATGAATTAGAAAGGTTACATTCGTGAGAATGAATTAGAATGGATCGTACGACTGAATTAGAATGGATAATGCGATTGAATTTGAATGGATTGTGCGAATGAATTAGAATGGATCGAACGAATGAATTAGAATGGATCATACGAATGAATTAGAATAGATCGTAGGAATCAATTAGAATGGATCATACGAATGAATTAGAATGGATCATGCGAATGAATTAGAATGGATCGTACGAATGAATTAGAATGGATCATACGAACGAATTAGAATGGATCATACGAACGAATTAGAATGGATCGTATGAACGAATTAGAATGGATCATACGAATGAATTAGAATGGATACATTCGTGCGAATGTATTAGAATAGATCGTACGAATGAATTATAATGGATCGAACGAATGGATTAGAACGCATTGTACAAATGAATTAGATTGCATCGTACGATCCATTCTAATTCATTCGTACGATCCATTCTAATTCATTCGCACAAATGTATCCATTCTAATTTAGTCGCTCGAATATATCCATTTTAATTCATTCGTACGATCCATTCTAATTCATTCGTACGATCTAATTCATTCGCACAATCCATTCTAATTCATTCGTACGATCTATTCTAATTCATTCGCACGAATGTATCCATTCTAATTCATTCGTACGATCCATTCTAATTCGTTCATACGATCCATTCTAATTCGTTCATACGATCCATTCTAATTCGTTCGTATGATCCATTCTAATTTATTTGCACGAATATACGATCTATTTTAATTCATTCGCACGATCCATTCTAATTCATTCGTACGATCCATTCTTATTCATTCATACGATCTATTCTAATTCATTCGCACAATCCATTCTAATTCATTCGTACGATCAATTCTGATTCATTCGTATGATCCATTCTAACTCATTCGCACTAATGTATCCATTCTAATTCATTCGTACGATCCATTCTAATTCATTCGTCTGATCCATTCTAACTCATTCGGTGGATCCATTATAATTCATTCGTACGATCCATTATAATTCATTCGCACGATCCATTCTAATTTATTCGTACGATCCATTCTATTTCATTCGTACGATCTATTCTAATTCATTTGCATGATCCATTCTAATTCATTCGTACGATCCATTCTAATTCATTCGTACAATCCATTCAAATTCATTCGTACGATGCAATCTAATTCATTCGCACAAATATATCTATTCTAATCCATTCCTACGATCCATTCTAACCTTTCTAATTCATTCGCATGATCCATTCTAATTCATTCATACGAATGAATTAGAATGGATCGTACGAATGAATTAGAAAGGATACATTAGTGCGAATGAATTAGAATGGATCGTACGAATGAATTAGAATGAATCATACGAATGAATTAGAATGGATCGTGCGAATGAATTTGAATGGATCGTACGAATGAATTAGAATGAATCGTATGATCCATTCTAATTCATTCTCACAAATGTAACCTTTCTAATTCATTTGTACGATCCATTCTAATTCATTCGTACGATCCATTCTAATTTATTCGCACAAATGTATCTATTATAATTCATTTGTGCGAATGAATCTGAATGGATTGTATGAATGAATTACAATGGATCGTATGAATGGATTAGAATGGATCGTACGAATGAATTTGAATGGATCATACAAATGAATTAGAATGGTTATAAATGAATTAGAATGGATTAGAAAGGTTACAAATGAATTAGAAAGGTTACAAATGAATTAGAATGGATCATACGAATGAATTAGAATGGATCATACAAATGAGTTAGAATGAGTTGTACGAATGAATTAGAATGGATCATGCGAATGAATTTGAATGGATTGTACGAATGAATTAGAATGGATCGAATGAATGAATTAGAATGGATACATTCGAGCGAATGAATTAGAATAGATCGTAGGAATGAATTAGAATGGATCATACGAATGAATTAGAATGGATCGTGCGAATGAATTAGAATGGATTGTATGAATGAATTAGAATGGATACATTCGTGCGAATGAATTAGAATGGATCGTACGAATGAATTAGAATGGATCGTACGAATGAATTAGAATGGATCGTATGAATGAATTAGAATGGATACATTTGTACTAATAAATTAGAATGGATTGTACGAATAAATTAGAATGGATACATTCTTGCGAATAAATTAGAATGGATCGTATATTCATGCAAATAAATTAGAATGGATCATACGAATGAATTAGAATGGATCGTGCGAATGAATTAGAATGAATCGTACGAATGCATTAGAATGGATCGTACGAATGAATTATTCGTACGATCCATTCTAATTCATTCGCACGATCCATTCTAATTCATTCGTACGATCCATGCTAATCCATTCGTACGATCCATTCTAATTCATTCGTACGATCCATTCTAATTCATACGAATGAATTAGAATGGATACATTCGAGCGAATAAATTAGAATGGATCGTACGATGCAATCTAATTCATTCGCACGATCCATTCTAATTCATTCTCACGAATGTAACCTTTGTAATTCATTTGTATGATCCATTCTAATTCATTCGTACGATCCATTCTAATCGAATTAGAATGGATCGTGTGAACGAATTAGAATGGATCGTACGAATAAAATAGAATAGATACATTTGTGCGAATGAATTAGAATGGATCGTGCGAATGAATTAGAATGGATCGTGCGAATGAATTAGAATGGATCGTACGAATGAGTTAGAATGGATCGTACGAATGAATTAGAATGGACCGTACGAATGAATTAGAATGGGTCGTGCGAATGAATCAGAATGGATCGTACGAATGAATTAGAATTGATCATACAAATGGATTAGAATGGATCATACGAATGGATTAGAATGGATCGTACGATCCATTCTAATTCATTCGTACGAATGAATTAGAATGAATTAGAATGGATCGTACGAATGAATTAGAATGGATACATTCGAGCGAATGAATTAGAATGGATCGTACGAATGAATTAGAATGGATCATAGGAATGAATTAGAATGGATCGTGCAAATGAATTAGAATGGATCATAGGAACGAATTAGAATGGATCGTGCAAATGAATTAGAATGGATACATTCGTGCGAATGAATTAGAATGGATCGTAGGAATGAATTAGAATGGATCGTACGAATGAATTAGAATGGTTTAATTCGTGCGAATGAATTAGAATGGATCGTATGAACGAATTAGAATGAATCGTTTGAATGAATTAGAATGGTTACCTTCGTGCGAATGAATTAGAATGGATCGTACGAATGGATTAGAATGGATCGTACAAATGGATTAGAATGGATCGTACGAATGAATTAGAATCGATCGTACAAATGAATTAGAAAGGTTACATTTGTGAGAATGAATTAGAATGAATCGTACGAATGCATTAGAATGGATCGTACGAATGAATTATTCGTACGATCCATTCTAATTCATTCGCACGATCCATTCTAATTCATTCGTACGATCCATTCTAATCCATTCGTACGATCCATTCTAATTCATTCGTACGATCCATTCTAATTCATACGAATGAATTAGAATGGATACATTCGAGCGAATGAATTAGAATGGATCGTACGATGCAATCTAATTCATTCGCACGATCCATTCTAATTCATTCTCACGAATGTAACCTTTCTAATTCATTTGTATGATCCATTCTAATTCATTCGTACGATCCATTCTAATTCATTCGTATGATCCATTCTAATTCATTCCTATAATCTATTCTAATTTATTCGCTCGAATGTATCCATTCTAATTCATTCGTTCGATCCATTCTAATTCATTTGTATGATCCATTCTAACTCATTCGGCGGATCCATTCTAATTCATTCGTACGATCCATTAGAATGGATCGTACGAATGGATTAGAATGGATCGTACGAATGAATTAGAATGGATCAAACAAATGAATTAGAAAGGATATATTCGTGAGAATGAATTAGAATGGATCGTACGAATGAATTAGAATGGATCATGCGAATGAATTTGAATGGATCGTACGAATGAATTAGAATGGATCGAACGAATGAATTAGAATGGATACATTCGAGCGAATGAATTAGAATAGATCGTAGGAATGAATTAGTATGGATCATACGAATGAATTAGAATGGTTCGTACGAACGAATTAGAATGGATCGTACGAACGAATTAGAATGGATCGTATGAAAGAATTAGAATGGATCGTACGAATGAATTAGAATGGATACATTCGAGCGAATGAATTAGAATGGATCGTGCGAATGAATTAGAATGGATCATAGGAATGAATTAGAATGGATCGTGCAAATGAATTAGAATGGATACATTCGTGCGAATGAATTAGAATGGATCGGACGAATGAATTAGAATGGATCGTACGATTCATTCTAATTCATTCGTACGATCCATTCTAATGCATTCGTACAATTCATTCTAATTCATTCGTACGACCCATTCTAATTCATTCGCACGAATGTAACCATTCTAATTCATTCGTACGATCCATTCTAATTCATTCCTACGATCCATTCTAATTCATTCGCACGAATGTATCCATTCTAATTCATTTGCACGATCCATTCTAATTCATTCGTACGATCCATTCTAATTCATTCTTACGAATGTAACCTTTCTAATTCATTTGTATGATCCATTCTAATTCATTCGTACGATCCATTCTAATCCATTCTTACGATCCATTCTAATCCATTCGTACGATCCATTCTAATGCATTCGTACGATCTATTCTAATCCATTCGTACGATCCATTCTAATCCATTCGTACGATCCATTCTAATTCATTCTCACAAATGTAACCTTTCTAATTCATTTGTACGATCCATTCTAATTCATTCGTACAATCCATTCTAATCCATTCATACGATCCATTCTAATCCATTCGTACGATCCATTCTAATTCATTCGCACGAATGTATCCATTCTAATTCATTCGTACGATCCATTCTAATTCATTCGTACGATTCATTCTAATTCATTCGCACGATCCATTCTAATTCTTTCCTATGATCTAATCTAATTCATTCGCTCAAATGTATCCATTCTAATTCATTCGTTCGATCCATTCTAATTCATTCGAAAGATCCATTCAAATTCATTCGCATGATCCATTCTAATTCATTCGTACGATCCATTCTAATTCATTCTCACGAATGTAACCGTTCTAATTCATTTGTACGATCCATTCTAATTCATTCGTACGATCCATTCTAATTCATTCGCAAGAATGTATCCATTCTAATGCACTCGTACAATTCATTCTAATTCATTCACACGATCCATTCTAATTCATTTGTACGATCCATTCTAATTTATTCGCACGATCCATTCTAATTCATTCGTACGATCCATTCTAATTCATTCGCACGATCCATTCTAATTAATTCGTACGATCCATTCTAATTCATTCGCACGAATGTATCCATTCTAATGTATTCGTACGATCCATTCTAATTCATTCGTACGATCCATTCTAATCCATTCGTACGATCCATTCTAATTCATTAGTACGATCCATTCTAATTCATTCTCATAAATGTAACCTTTATAATTCATTTGTACGATCCATTCTAATTCATTTGTACGATCCTTTCTAATCCATTCGTACGATCCATTCTAATCCATTCGTACGATCCATTCTAATTCATTCGCACGAATGTAACCATTCTAATTCATTCGTATTATCCATTCTAATTCATTCCTACGATCCATTCTAATTCATTCGCACGAATGTATCCATTCTAATTCATTTGCATTATCCATTCTAATTCATTCCTATGATCCATTCTAATTCATTCGTACGATCCATTCTAATTCATTCGCTCGAATGTATCCATTCTAATTCATTCGTACGATCCATTCTAATTCATTCGTACGATCCATTGTAATTCATTCATACAATCCATTCAGATTTATTCGCACAAATGTATCCATTAAAATTTATTCGTACGATCCTTTCTAATTAATTCGCACGATCCATTCTAATTCATTATCATGAATATAACCTTTTTAATTTATTTGTATGACCCATTCTAATTCATTCGTACGATCCATTCTAATCCATTCGTACGATCCATTCTAATTCATTCTCACAAATGTAACCTTTCTAATTCATTTGTACGATCCATTCTAATTCATTTGTACGATCCTTTCTAATCCATTCGTACGATCCATTCTAATCCATTCGTACGATCCATTCTAATTCATTCGAACGAATGTAACCATTCTAATTCATTCGTATTATCCATTCTAATTGATTCCTACGATCCATTCTAATTCATTCACACGAATGTATCCATTCTAATTCATTTGCACGATCCATTCTAATTCATTCCTATGATCCATTCTAATTCATTCTCACGATCAATTCTAATTCATTCGCTCGAATGTATCCATTCTAATTCATTCGTACGATCCATTCTAATTCATTCGTACGATCCATTGTAATTCATTCATACAATCCATTCAGATTCATTCGCACAAATGTATCCATTCAAATTTATTCGTACGATCCTTTCTAATTAATTCGCACGATCCATTCTAATTCATTCTCACGAATATAACCTTTTTAATTCATTTGTATGATCCATTCTAATTCATTCGCACGATCCATTCTAATCCATTCATACGATCCTTTCTAATCCATTCGTACGATCCATTCTAATTCATTCGCACAAATGTAACCATTCTAATTGATTCGTACGATCCTTTATAATTCATTCGTACGATCTATTCTAATTCATTTGTACGAATGTATCCATTCTAATTCATTCGCACGATCCATTCTAATTCATTCGCACGATCCATTCTAATTCATTCGTATGATCCATTCTAATTCATTCGTACGATCCATTCTAATTCATTCGCACAAATGTATCCATTCTAATTCATTCGTACGATCCATTCTAATTCATTCGCACGATCCATTTTAATTCGTTCGTACGATCCATTCTAATTCATTCGCACGATCCATTCTAATTCATTCCTACGGTCTATTCTAATTCATTCGTACGATCCATTCTAATTCATTCGCACGATCCATTCTAATTCATTCGCACGATCCATTCTAATTCATCGCACAAATGTATCCATTCTAAATCATTCGTGCGATCCATTCTAATCCATCCGTACGATCCATTCTAATCCATTCTTACGATCCATTCTAATCCATTCGTACGATCCATTCTAATCCATTCGTACGATCCATTCTAATTCATTCTCACAAATGTAACCTTTTTAATTCATTTGTACGATCCATTCTAATTCATTCGTACGATCCATTCTAATCCATTCGTACGATCCATTCTAATCCATTCATACGATCCATTCTAATTCATTCGCACGAATGTAACCATTCTAATTCATTCGTAAGATCCATTCTAATTCATTCCTACGATCTATTCTAATTCATTCGCACGAATGTATCCATTCTAATTCATTTGCACGATCCATTCTAATTCATTCTTATGATCCATTCTAATTCATTCGTATGATACATTCATACGACTGAATTAGAATGGATTGTACGAATGAATTAGAATTGATCATACGAATGAATTAGAATGGATCGTACAAATGAATTAGAATGGATCGTACGAATGGATTAGAATGGATATATTTATGCGAATGAATTAGAATGGATCGAACGAATGAATTAGAATGGATACATTTGTGCGAATGAATTAGAATGGATCGTACGAATGAATTAGAATGGATCGTACGAATGAATTAGAATGGATCGTACGAATGGATCGTACGAATGAATTAGAATGGATCGTACGAACGAATTAGAATGGATCGTATGAACGAATTAGAATGGATCATACGAATGAATTAGAATGGATACATTCGAGCGAATGAATTAGAATGGATCATACGAATGAATTAGAATGGATCATAGGAATGAATTAGAATGGATCGTGCAAATGAATTAGAATGGATACATTCGTGCGAATGAATTAGAATGGATCGTAGGAATGAATTAGAATGGATCGTACGAATGAATTAGAATGGATACATTCGAGCGAATGAATTAGATTAGATCGTAGGAATGAATTAGAATGGATCATACGAATGAATTAGAATAGATCGTTGGTATGAATTAGAATGGATCGTACGAATGAATTAGAATGGATCGTAGGAATGAATTTGAATGGATCGTACGAACGAATTAGAATGGATCGTACGAACGAATTAGAATGGATCGTACGAACGAATTAGAATTGATCGTATGAATGAATTAGAAAGGATCATACGAATGAATTAGAATGGATCGTATGAACGAATTAGAAAGGATCATACGAATGAATTAGAATGGTTACATTCGTGCGAATGAATTAGAATGGATCGTACGAATGGATTAGAATGGATCGTACGAATGGATTAGAATGGATCGTACGAATGAATTAGAATGGATCGTACAAATGAATTAGAAAGGTTACATTTGTGAGAATGAATTAGAATAGATCGTACGAATGAATTAGAATGGATCGTACGAATGGATTAGAATGGATTGTACGAATGGATTAGAATGGATCGTACGAATGGATTAGAGTGGATCCTACGAATGAATTAGAATGGATCGTACGAATGAATTAAAAAGGTTACATTCGTGAGAATGTATTAGAATGGATCATACGAATGAATTAGAATGGATACATTTGTGCGAATGAATTGGAATGGATCGTATATTCGTGGAAATAAATTAGAATGGATCGTACAAATGAATTAGAATGGATCCAATGAATGAGTTAAAATGGATCATACGAATGAATTAGAATGGATCGTACGAATGAATTAGAATGGATTGTGCGAATGAATTAGAATGGATCGTATGAATGAACAAGAATGGATCGTGCGAATGAATTAGAATGGATCATACGAATGAATTAGAATGGATCGTGCAAATGAATTAGAAACATTCGTGCGAATGAATTAGAATGAATTAGAATAGATCGTACGAATGAATTAGAATGGATACATTCGAGCGAATGAATTAGAATGGATCGTACAAATGAATTCGAATGGATCATACGAATGAATTAGAATGGATCGAGCGAATGAATTAGAATGGATACATTCGTACAAATGAGTTAGAATGGATCGTGCGAATGAATTTGAATGGATCGTACGAATGAATTAGAATGGATCGAACGAATGAATTAAAATGGATACATTCAAGCGAATGAATTAGAATAGATCGTAGGAATAAATTAGAACGGATCATACGAATGAATTAGAATGGATCGAGGAATGGATATATTTATGCGAATGAATTAGAATGGATCGAACGAATGAATTAGAAAGGATACATTTGTGCGAATGAATTAGAATGGATCGTACGAATGAATTAGAATGGATATATTTGAACGAATAAATTAGAATGGATCATACGAATGAATTAGAATGGATCGTACGAATGAATTTGAATGGATCGTGCGAATGAATTAGAATGGATCGTGCGAATGAATTAGAAAGGTTACATTTGTGAGAATGAATTAGAATGGATCGTACGAATGAATTAGAATGGATTGTACGAATGGATTAGAATGGATCGTATGAATGGTTTAGAATAGATCGTACGAATGAATTAGAATGGATCGTACGAATGGATTAGAATAGATCGTGCAAATGAATTAGAATGGTTACATTCGTGTGAATGAATTAGAATGGATCGTATGAATGAATTAGAATGGATCGTATGAATTAGAATGGATACATTCGTGCGAATGAATTAGAATGGATTGGACGAATGAATTAGAATGGATCGTACGATTAATTCTAATTCATTAGTACGATCCATTCTTATTCATTCGTACGCTCCATTCTAATTCATTCGTACGATCCATTCTAATTCATTCGTATGATCCATTCGAACTCATTCGGTGGATCCATTCTAATTCATTCGTACGATTCATTCTAATTCATTCGCACGTTCCATTCTAATTTATTCATACGATCCATTCTAATTCATTCCTATGATCCATTCTAATTCATTCGCACGAATGTATCCATTCTAATTCATTTGCACGATCCATTCTAATTCATTCCTATGATCCATTCAAATTCATTCGTACGATCCATTCTAATTCATTCGCTCGAATGTATCCATTCTAATTCATTCGTACGATCCATTCTAATTCGTTCATACAATCCATTCTAATTCGTTCGTACGATCCATTCTAATTCGTTCGTACGATTCATACTAATTCATTCGTACGATCCATTCTAATGCATTCGTACGATTCATTCTAATTCATTCACCTGATCCATTCTAATTCATTCGTACGAACCATTCTTGTTCATTCATACGATCCATTCTAATTCATTCGCACAATCCATTCTAATTCATTCGTACGATCCATTCTAATTCATTCATATGATCCATTCTAACTTATTCGGTGGATCCATTCTAATTCATTCGTATGATCCATTCTAATTCATTCGCATGATCCATTCTAATTTATTCATACGATCCATTCTAATTCATTCGTACGATCTATTCTAATTCATTCACACGAATGTATCCATTCTAATGCATTCGTACGATTCATTCTAATTCATTCGCACGATCCATTCTAATTCATTCATACGATCCATTCTTATTCATTCATACGATCTATTCTAATTCATTCGCACAATCCATTCTAATCCATTCGTACGATCCATTCTAAATCATTCGTATGATCTATTCTAACTCATTCGGTGGATCCATTCTAATTCATTCGTACGATCCATTCTAATTCATTCGCACAATCCATTCTAACTGATTCATACGATCCATTCTAATTCATTTGTACGATCCATTCTAATTTATTTGCACGAATATATGATCCATTCTAATTCATTTGCACGATCCATTCAAATCCATTCGTACGATCCATTCTAATTCATTCGTACGATCTGTTCTAATCCATTCGTACGATCCATTCTAATCCATTCGTACAATCCATTCTAATATAATTGTACGATCCATTCGAATTCATTCGCTTGATCCATTCTAATTCATTCGTACGATCCATTCTAATTCATTCGTACGAATAAATTAGAATGGATATATTCGAGCGAATGAATTAGAATGGATCGTGCGAATGGATTAGATTGGATCGTATGAATCGATTAGAATGGATCGTACGAATGGATTAGAATAGATCGTACGAATGAATTAGAATGGATCATACGAATGGATTAGAATGGATCGTGCAAATGAATTAGAATGGTTACATTCGTGCGAATGAATTAGAATGGATCGTATGAACGAATTAGAATGGATCGTATGAATTAGAATGGATACATTTGTGCGAATGAATTAGAATGGATCGTACGAATGAATTAGAATGGATAATAGGAATGAATTAGAATGGATCGTGCAAATGAATTAGAATGGATACATTCGTGCGAATGAATTAGATTGGATCGTAGGAATGAATTAGAATGGTTCGTTCGAATGAATTAGAATGGATCGTATGAATGAATAAGAATGGATCGTACGAATAAATTAGAATGGATCCACCGAATGAGTTAGAATGGAATATACGAATGAATTAGAATGGATCGTACGATTGAATTAGAATGGATCGTGCGAATGAATTAGAATGAATCGTACGAATGCATTAGAATGGATCGTACGAATGAATTAGAATGGATCGTACGATCCATTCTAATTCATTCGTCCGATCCATTCTAATTCATTCCCACGAATGTATCCATTCTAATTCATTCGTACAATCCATTCTAATTCATTCGCACGATCCATTCTAATTCATTCGTATGATCCATTCTAATTCATTCCTACGATTTATTCTAATCCATTCGCTCGAATGTATCCATTCTAATTCATTCGTACAATCCATTCTAATTCATTCGCACGATCCGTTCTAATTCATTCGTATGATCCATTCTAATTCATTCGTACGATCCATTTTAATTCATTCACACAAATGTATCCATTCTAATACATTCGTACGATCCATTCTAATTTATTCGCACGATCCATTGTAATTCATTCGTACGATCCATTCTAATTCATTCGTACGATCCATTCTAATTCATTCGTACGATCCATTCTAATTCATTCGCACAAATGTATCCATTCTAATACATTCGTACGATCCATTCTAATTCATTCGCACGATCCATTCAAATTCATTCGTACGATCCATTCTAATTCATTCGCACGATCCATTCTAATTCATTCGTACGATCCATTCTAATTCATTCGCACGAATGTATCCATTCTAATGCATTTGTATGATCAATTCTAATTCATTCCTATGATCCTTTTTAATTCATTCGCACAAATGTATCTATTCTAATTCATTCGTACGATCCATTCTAATCCATTCGTATGATCCATTCTAATTCATTCCTATGATCCATTTTAATTCATTCGCACAAATGTATCTATTCTAATTCATTCGTAAAATACATTCTAATCCATTCGTACGATCCATTCTAATTCATTCGTATGATCCATTCTAATTTATTCGTTCAAATATATCCATTCTAATTCATTTTCACGATCCATTCTAATTCATTCGCATGAATGTATGTATCCATTCTAATTCATTCATACGATCCATTCTAATTCATTCGTATGATCAATTCTAATTCATTCGCACGATCCATTCTAATTCATTCGTATGATCCATTCTAATTCCTTTCTAATTCATTTGTATGATCCATTCTAATTCATTCGTACGATCCATTCTAATCCATTTGTACGATCCATTCTAATTCATTTGCACGATCCATTCTAATTCATCGCACGATCCGTGCTAATTCATTTGCTCGAATGTATCCATTCTAATTCATTTGTACGATCCATTCTAATGCATTCGTACGATCCATTCTAATTCATTCGTATGAATATATCTATTCTAATTCATTCGTATGATCCATTCTAATTAATTCGCACGATCTATTCTAATTCATTCGTACGATTCATTCTAATTCATTCGCACGATCCATTCTAATTCATTCGTACAAATGTATCCATTTTAATTCATTCATACAATCCATTCTAATTCATTCGCACGATCCATTCTAATTCATTCGTATGATCCATTCTAATTCATTCCTACGATCAATTCTAATTCATTCGCTCGAATGTATCCATTCTAATTCATTCGTTCGATCTATTCTAATTCATTCATACGATCCATTCTAATTCATTCGTACGATCCATTCTAATACATTCGTACGATCCATTCTAATTCATTCGTACGATTCATTCTAATTCATTCGCACAAATGTATCCATTCTAATTCATTCGTACGATCCATTCTAATTCATTCTCACAAATGTAACCTTTCTAATTCATTTGTACGAATGAATTAGAATAGATCGAACGAATGAATTAGAATGGATACATTCGAGCGAATGAATTAGAATTGATCGTAGGAATGAATTACAATGGATCATACGAATGAATTAGAATGGATCGTACGAAAGAATTAGAATGGATCGGATGAACGAATTAGAATGGATCGTACGAATGAATTAGAATGGATACATTCGAGCGAATGAATTACAATGGATCGTACGAATGAATTAGAATGGATCGTACGAATAAATTAGAATGGATCGTACGAATGAATTAGAATGGATCGTGCGAATGAATTAGAATGGATCGTACGAATGAATTAGAATAGATCGTACGAATGAATTAGAATGGATCGTACGAATGGATTAGAATGGATCGTACAAATGGATAAGAATGGATCGTACGAATGAATTAGAATGGATCGTACGAATGAATTAGAATGGTTACATTCGTGCAAATGAATTAGAATGGATCGTACGAATGGATTAGAATGGATCGTACGAATGGATTAGAATGGATCGTACGAATGAATTAGAATGGATCGTACAAATGAATTAGAAAGGTTACATTCGTGAGAATGAATTAGAATGGATCGTACAAATGAATTAGAATGGATCGTACAAATGAATAAGAATGGATCGTACGAATGAATTAGAATGGATTCATTCGTACGATCCATTCAAATTCATTCGTACGATCCATTCTAATTAATTCGTACGATCCATTCTAATTCATTCATACGATCCATTCTAATCCATTCGTACGATCCATTCTAATCCATTCGTACGATCCATTCTAATCCATTCGCATGATCCACTCTAATTCATTCGTACGATCCATTCTAATTCATTTGTACGATCCATTCTAATTCATTTGCACGATCCATTCTAATTCATCCGTACGATCCATTCTAATTCATTCGTACGATCCATTCTAATTCATTCGTACGATCCATTCTAATGCATACGTACGATCCATTCTAATTCGTTCATACGATCCATTCTAATTCGTCCGTACGATCCATTCTAATTCATTCGTACGATTCATTCTAATTCATTCGTACGATCCATTCTAATTCATTCGCACAAATGTATCTATTCTAATTCATTCGTACGATCCATTCTAATTCATTCGCACGATCCATTCTAATTCATTTGTACGAATGTATCCATTCTAATTCATTCGCACGTTCCATTCTAATTCATTCGTACGATCCATTCTAATTCATTCGTATGATCCATTCTAATTCATTCGTACGATCCATTCTAATTCATTTGCATGAATGTATGTATCAATTCTAGTTCATTCGCACGAATGTATCCATTCTAATTCATTCGTACGATCTATTCTAATTCAATCGCAAGATCCATTCTAATTCATTCGTACGATCCATTATAATTCATTCGTACGATCCATTCAAATTAATTCGCATGATCCATTCTAATTCATTCGTACAAATGTATCCAATCTAATTTATTGGTTCGATCCATTCTAATTCATTCGTACGATCCATTCTAATTTATTCGCACAAATGTATCCATTCTAATTCATTCGTACGATCCATTCTAATTCATTCGCACGATCTATTCTAATTCATTCGAACGATCCATTCTAATTAATTCGCACGATCCATTCTAATTCATTCGTACGATCCATTCTAATTCATTCGCACGAATGTATCCATTCTAATGCATTCGTACGATTCATTCTAATTCATTCGCACGATCCATTCTAATTCATTCGTACGATCCATTCTAATTCATTCGTCCGATCCATTCTAATTCATTCGCACGAATGTATCCATTCTAATTCATTCGTACGATCCATTCTAATTCATTCGTACGATCCATTCTAATTCATTCGCATGATCCATTCTAATTCATTCGCACAAATGTATCCGTTCTAATTCATTCGCTCGAATGTATCCATTTTAATTCATTCGTACGATCCATTCTAATTCATTCGTATGATCTAATTCATTCGTACGATCCATTCTAATCCATTCGTACGATCCATTCTAATCCATTCGTACGATCCATTCTAATTCATTCGTACGATCCATTCTAATTCATTCCTACGATCTATTCTAATTCATTCGCTCGAATGTATCCATTCTAATTCATTCGTTCGATCCATTCTAATTCATTCGTACGATCCATTCTAATTCATTCGTACGATCCATTCTAATTCATTCGCACGAATGTATCCATTCTAATTCATTCGTCCGATCCATTCTAATTCATTCGCACGAATGTATCCATTCTAATTCATTCGTACAATCTATTTTAATTCATTCGCACGATCCATTCTAATTCATTCGTATGATCCATTCTACTTCAATCCTACGACCTATTCTAATTCATTCATACGATCCATTCAAATTCATTCGCATGATCCATTCTAATTCATTCGTACGAGCCATTCTAACCCATTCGTACGATCCATTCTAATTCATTCGTATGATCCATTCAAATTCATCCGCACGAATGTATCCATTCTAATTCATTCGTACAATCCATTCTAATTCTTTTGCACGATCCATTCTAATTCATTCATATGATCCATTCTAATTCATTCCTACGATCTATTCTAATTCATTCGCTCGAATGTATCCATTCTAATTCATTCGTACGATCCATTCTTATTCATTCGTACGATCCATTCAAATTCATTCGCATGATCCATTCTAATTCATTCGTACGATCCATTCTAATTCATTCTCACGAATGTAACCTTTCTAATTCATTTGTACGATCCATCCTAATCTATTCTAATTAATTCGCACAAATGTATCCATTCTAATTCATTCTCACAAATGTATCCATTCTGATTCATTCGTATGATCCATTCTAATTCATTCGTACGATCCATTCTAATCCATTCGTACGATCCATTTTAATTCATTCGTATGATCTATTCTAATTCATTCGCTCGAATGTATCCATTCTAATTCATTCGTTCGATCCATTCTAATTCATTCGTTCAATCCTTTCAAATTTATTCGCATGATCCGATCTAATTCATTCGTACGATCCATTCTAATTCATTCGCACGAATGTAATCATTCTAATTCATTCGTACGATCCATTCTAATTCGTTCGTACGATCCATTCTAATTCATTCGAACGATCCATTCTAATTCATTTGTACGATCCATTTTAATTCATTCGCATGATCCATTCTAATTCATTCGTACAATGCGTTCTAATTCATTCGCTCGAATGTATCCATTCTAATTCATTCGCACGAATGAATTAGAATGGATCGGACGAATGAATTAGAATGGATCGTACGATTCATTCTAATTCATTCGTACGATCCATTCTAATGCATTCGTACGATTCATTCTAATTCATTCGCACGATCCATTCTAATTCATTCATATGATCCATTCTTATTCGTACGATCCATTCTAATTCATTCACACGAATGTATCCATTCTATTTCATTTGCACGATCCATTCTAATTCATTCCTATGATCCATTCTAATTCATTCGTACGATCCATTCTAATTCATTCACTCGAATGTATCATTTCTAATTCATTTGTACGATCCATTCTAATTCATTCGTACGATCCATTCTAATTCATTCTCACGAATGTAACCTTTCTAACTCATCTGTATGATCCATTCTAATTCATTCGTAAGATCCATTCTAATCCATTCGGACGATCCATTCTAATCCATTCGTACGATCCATTCTAATCCATTCGTACGATCCATTCTAATTCATTCGTACGATCCATTCTTATTCATTCGCTCGAATGTATCCATTCTAATTCATTCGTACGATCCATTCTAATCCATTCGTATGATCCATTCTAAACCATTCGTACGATCCATTCTAATTCATTCGTACGAATGTAACCATTATAATTCATTCATACGATCCATTCTAATTCATTCGCACAATCCATTCTAATTCATTCGTACGATCTATTATGTTCGTACGATCCATTCTAATTCATTCGTACGATTCATTCTAATCCATTCCAACGATCCATTCTAATTCATTCGTGCAATCCATTCTAATTCATTCGCACAATCCATTCTAATTCATTCGCACGAATGTATCCATTCTAATTCATTTGCATGATCCATTCTAATTCATTCCTACGATCTATTCTAATTCATTCGCTCGAATGTATCCATTCTAATTCATTAGTACAATCCATTCTAATTCATTCGCACGATCCATTCTAATTCATTCGCACGATCCATTTTAATTCATTCGCACGATCCATTTTAATTCATTCGCACGATCCATTCTAATTCTTTCATATGATCCATTCTAATTCATTCGTACGATCCATTCTAATTCATTCGTATGATCAATTCTAATTCATTCGCACGATCCATTCTAATTCATTCGTACGGTCCATTCTAATTCATTCGTACGATTCATTTGTACGATCTATTTCATATGATCCATTCTAATTCATTCGCACGAATGTATCCATTCTAGTTCATTCGTACGATCCATTCTAATTCATTCCTACGATCCATTCTAATTCATTCGCACGAATGTATCAATTCTAATTCATTCGTATGATCCATTCTAATTCATTCCTACGATCTATTCTAATTCATTCGCTCGAATGTATCCGTTCTAATTCATTCGTTCGATCCATTCTAATTCATTCGTACGATCCATTCAAATTCATTCGCATGATCCATTCTAATTCATTCGTACGATCCATTCTAATTCATTCTCACGAATATAACCTTTCTAATTCATTTGTATGATCCATTCTAATTCATTCGTATGATCCATTCTAATTCATTCGTACGATCTATTCGAATTCATTCGTACGATCCATTCAAATTCATTCGTACGAATGAATTAGAATGGATCATACAAATGAATTAGAAAGGTTACATTTGTGAGAATGAATTAGAATGGATCGTACGAATGAATTAGAATGGATCGTACGAATGAATTAGATTGGATGCATTCAAGCGAATGAATTAGAATGGATCGTACGAATGAATTAGAATGGATCATAGGAATGAATTAGAATGGATCGTGCAAATGAATTAGAATGGATCGTATGAATGAATAAGAATGGACGTACGAATGAATTAGAATGGATGCATTTGTGCGAATGAATTAGAATGGATCGTGCAAATGAATTAGAATGGATTGTACGAATGAATTAGAATAAATCGTACGAATGGATTAGAACACATTGTATGAATGAATTAGAATAGATACATTTGTGCGAATGAATTAGATTGCATCGTACGAATGAATTTGAATTGATTGTACGAATGTATTAGAATGGATCGTACGAATGAATTAGAATGGATCATGCGAATGAATTAGAATAGATCGTACGAATGAATTAGAATGGATCGTACGAATGAATTAGAATGGATCCACCGAATGAATTAGAATGGATCGTACGAATGAGTTAGAATGGATCGTACGAATGAATTAGAATGGATACATTCGAGCGAATGAATTAGAATGGATCGTACGAATGAATTAGAATGGATCATAGGAATGAATTAGAATGGACCGTGCAAATGAATTAGAATGGATACATTCGTGCGAATGAATTAGAATGGATCGTGCGAATGAATTAGAATAGATTGTACGAATGAATTAGAATGAATCGAACGAATGAATTAGAATGGTTACATTCGTGCGAATGAATTAGAATTGATCATACGATCCATTCTAATTCATTCGTACAATGCGTTCTAATCCATTCGTATGATCCATTCTAATTATAGATCGTATGAATGAATTAGAATGGATCGTACGAATGAATTAGAATAGATCGTGCGAATGAATTTGAATGGATCGTGCGAATGAATTAGAATGGATCATACGAATGAATTAGAATGGATCATACGAATGAATTAGAATGGATACATTCGTGCGAATGAATTAGAATGGATCGTACGAATGAATTAGACTGGATCGTACGCATAAATTAGAATGGATACATTCATACGAATGAATTAGAATGGATCGTAGGAATGAATTAGAATGGATCGTACGAATGGATTATAATGGATCATATGAATGAATTAGAATGGTTACATTCGTGCGAATGAATTAGAATGGATCATACGAATGGATTAGAATGGATCGTACGAATGGATTAGAACGGATCGTGCAAATGAATTAGAATGGATACATTCGTGCGAATGAATTAGAATAGATCGTACGAATGAATTAGAGTGGATCATAGGAATGAATTTTAATGGATCGTGCAAATGAATTAGAATGGATACATTCGTGCGAATTGATTAGAATGGATCGTACGAATAAATTAGAATGGATCATACGAATGAATTAGAATAGATATATTCATGCGAATGAATTAGAATGGATCGTACGAATGAATTAGAATGGATCGTGCGAATGAATTAGAATGGATCGTATGAATAAATTAGAATGGATCGTACGAATGAATTAAAATGGATACATTTGTGCGAATTAGAATGGATCGTACGAATGGATTAGAATTAGATCGTACGAATGAATTAGAATGGATCGTACGAATGAATTCGAATGAATCATACGAATGCATTAGAATTGATCATACGAATGGATTAGAATGGATCGTACGAATGGATTAAAATGGATCGTTTGAATGGATTAGAATGGATCGTACGAATGAATTAGAATGGATCATACAAATGAATTAGAAAGGTTACATTCATGAGAATGAATTAGAATGGATCGTACGAATGAATTAGAATAGATCATGCGAATGAATTTGAATGGATCGTACATTTGAATAAGAATGGATCGTACGAATGAATTAGAATGGATACATTCGAGCGAATGAATTAGAATAGATCGTATGAATGAATTAGAATGGATCATACGAATGAATTAGAATGGATCGTGCGAACGAATTAGAATGGATCGTACGAATGAATTAGAATAGATACATTCGAGCGAATGAATTAGAATGGATCGTACGAATGAATTAGAATGGATCATACAAATGAATTAGAAAGGTTACATTCGTGAGAATGACTTAGAATGGATCGTACGAATGAATTAGAATGGATCGTACGAATGAATTAGAATTGATACATTCAAGCGAATGAATTAGAATGTATCGTACGAATGAATTAGAATGGATCATAGGAATAAATTAGAATGGATCGTGCAAATGATTTAGAATGGATCGTATGAATGAATAAGAATGGATCGTACGAATGAATTAGAATGGATACATTTGTGCGAATGAATTAGAATGGATACATTCGTGCGAATGAACTAGAATGGATCGTACGAATGAATTAGAATGGATCATAGGAATGAATTAGAATGGATCGTGCAAATGAATTAGAATGGATACATTCGTGCGAATGAATTAGAATGGATCGTAGGAATAAATTAGAATGGATCGTACGAATGAATTAGAATGGTTACATTCGTGCGAATGAATTAGAATGGATCGTAGGAATGAATTAGAATGGATCATATGAATGAATTAGAATGGTTACATTCGTGCGAATGAATTAGAATGGATCGTCCGAATGAATTAGAATGAATCATACGAATGAATTAGAATGGATCGTGCGAATGAATTAGAATGGATCGTACGAATGAATTAGAATGGATACATTCATGCGAATGAATTAGAATGGATCGTACGAATGAATTAGAATGGATCGTAATGAATTAGAATGGATCGTACGAATGAATTAAAATGGATACATTCATATGACTGAATTAGAATGGATCGTGCCAATTAATTAGAATGGATCGTACGAATGAATTTGAATGGATCGTACGAATGAATTAGAATGCAACGTACGAATGGATTAGAATGGATCGTACAAATGAATTAGAATGGATCGTACGAATGAATTAGAATGGTAACATTCGTGCGAATGAATTAGGATCGTACGAATGAATTAGTATGGATCGTACGAATGAATTAGAATGGATCGTGCGAATGAATTAGAATCGATCGTACGAATGAATTAGAATGGATCGTATGAATGAATTAGATCGTACGAATGAATTGGAATGGATCATACAAATGAATTAGAATGGATTGTACGAATGAATTAGAATGGATCATGCAAATGAATTAGAAAGGTTACATTAGTGAGAATGAATTAGAATGGATCGTACGAATGAATTAGAATGGATCATGCGAATGAATTTGAATGGATCATACGAATAAATTAGAATGGATCGAACGAATGAATTAGAATGGAATGGATCGTATGAATGAATTAGAATGGATACATTCGAGCGAATGAATTGGAATAGATCGTAGAAATGAATTAGAATGGATTATACGAATGAATTAGAATGGATCGTGCGAATGAATTAGAATGGATTGTACGAATGAATTAGAATGGATACATTCGTGCGGATGAATTAGAATGGATCGGACGAATGAATTAGAATTGATCGTACCATTCATTCTAATTCATTCGTACGATCCATTCTAATGCATTCGTACGATTTATTCTAATTCATTCGCACGATCCATTCTAATTCATTCGTACGAGCCATTCTTATTCATTCATATGATCCATTCTAATTCATTCGCACAATCCATTCTAATTCATTCGTACGATCCATTCTAATTCATTCGTATGATCCATTCTAACTCATTCGGATCCATTCGTACGATCCTTTCTAATCCATTCGTACGATCTATTCTAATTCATTCGTACGATCCATTCTAATTCATTGTCACAAATGTAACCTTTCTAATTCGTTTGTACGATCCATTTTAATTCATTCGTACGATCCATTCTTATCCATTCGTATGATCCATTCTAATCCATTCGTACGATCCATTCTAATTCATTCGCACGAATGTAACCATTCTAATTCATTCGTACGATCCATTCTAATTCATTCATACAATCCATTCTAATTCATTAGCACGAATGTATCCATTCTAATTAATTCGTACGATCCATTCTAATTCATTCCTATGAATGAATTAGAATGGATACATTCGAGCGAATGAATTAGAATGGATACATTCTTACGAATGAATTAGAATGGTTTGTACGAATGAATTTGAATGGATCGTACGAATGAATTAGAATGGATCATGCCAATGAATTAGATTGGATCGTACGAACAAATTAGAATGGATCGTACGAATGATCCATTCTAATTCGTTCGGTAGATCCATTCTAATTCGTTCGTATGAATGTAACCATTCTAATTCTTTCGCTCGAATGTATCCATTCTAATTCCTTCATACAATCCATTCTAATTAATTCGCACGATGCATTCAAATTCATTCGTATGATCCATTCTAATTCATTCCTACGATCTATTCTAAGTCATTCGCTCGAATGTATCCATTCTAATTCATTCATACGATCCATTCCATTCTAATTCATTCGTTCGATCAATTCTAATTCATTCGTACGATCCATTCAAATTCATTCGCATGATCCATTCTAATTCATTCGTACGATCCATTCTAATTCATTCTCACGAATTTAACCTTTCTAATTTATTTGCATGATCCATTCTAATTCATTCATACGATCCATTCTAATTCATTTGTATGATCCATTCTAATTCATTCGTACGATCTAATTCATTCGTACGATCCATTCTAATTCATTCATACGATCGATTCTAATTCATTTGCAAGATCCATTCTAATTCATTTAGAATGATCCATTCTAACTCATTCGCATAAATGTATCCATTCTAATTCATTCGTACGATCCATTGTAATTCATTCTAATTCATTCGTATGATCCATTCTAATTCATTTGCACGATCCATTCTAATTCATTCCTATGATCCATTCTAATTCATTCGTACGATCCATTCTAATTCATTTGCTCGAATGTATCCATTCTAATTCATTCGTACGATCCAATCTAATTCATTCGTACGATCCATTCTAATTCATTCGGTGGATCCATTCTAATTCATTCGTACGATCCATTCTAATTCATTCGCACGATCCATTCTAATTTATTCGTACGATCCATTCTAATTCATTCGTACGATCTATTCTAATTCATTCGCATGATCCATTCTAATTCATTCGTACGATCCATTCTAATTCATTCGTACAATCCATTCAAATTCATTCGTACGATGCAATCTAATTCATTCGCACAAATGTATCTAATTAGAATGGATCGTACAAATGAATTAGAAAGGTTACATTTGTGAGAATGAATTAGAATGAATAGTGCGAATGAATTAGAATGGATCGTACGAATGAATTAGAATGGATTGTACGAATGAATTAGAATAGATCGTGCGAATGAATTAGAATGGATCGTACGAAAGAATTCCTATGATCCATTCTAATTCATTCGTATGATCCATTCTAATTCATTCGTACAAATGAATCCATTCTAATTCATTCGTATGATCCGTTCAATTTCATCCGCACGATCCGATCCATTCTAATCCATTCGTACGATCCATTCTAATTCATTCGTACGATCCATTCTAATTCATTCTCACAAATGTAACCTTTCTAATTCATTTGTACGATCCATTCTAATTCATTCGTACGATCCATTCTAATCCATTCGTACGATCCATTCTAATCCATTCGTACGATCCATTCTAATTCATTCGCACGAATGTAACCATTCCAATTCATTCGTACGATTCATTCTAATTCATTCGCACGATCCATTCTAATTCATTCGCATAAATATATCAATTCTAATTCATTCGTACGATCCATTCTAATCCATTCGATTGTATCCATTTTAAATCATTCGTACGATCTATTCTAATTCATTCGTATCATCCATTCTAATTTATTCCAACGATCTATTCTAATTCCTTCGCTCGAATGTATCCATTCTAATTCATTCTAATTCTAATTAGAAGGTATCATACGAATGAATTAGAATGGATTGTACGAATGAATTTGAATGGTTACATTCGTGCGAATGAATTAGAATGGATCGTACGAATGGATTAGAATGGATCGTACGAATGAATTAGAATGGATCATGCGAATGAATTTGAATGGATCGTACGAATAAATTAGAATGGATCGTACGAATGAATTAGAAAAGGTTACATTTGTGAGAATGAATTAGAATGGATCGTACGAAAGAATTAGAATGGATCGTACGAATGGATTAGAATGGATCTTACGAATGAATAAGAATGGATTGAGCGAATGAATTAGAATGGATCGTATGAATCAATTAGAATGGTTACATTCGTGCGAATAAATTAGAATGGATCGTACGAATGGTTTAGAATGGATCGTACGAATGGATTAGAATTGATCGTACGAATAAATTAGAATGGATACATTCGAGCGAATGAATTAGAATGGATCGTACGAATGGATTAGAATGGATCGTACGAATGGATTAGAATGGATCGTACGAATGGATTAGAATGGATCGTACGAATGAATTAGAATGGATCATACAAATGAATTAGAAAGGTTACATTCGTGAGAATTAATTAGAATGGATCGTGCGAATGAATTAGAATTGATCATACGAATGGATTAGAATGGATCGTACGAATGAATTAGAATAGATCGTGCGAATGAATTAGAATAGATCGTACGAATGAATTAGAATGGATCGTACGAACGAATTAGAATGGATCGTATGAACGAATTAGAATGGATCGTACGAATGAATTAGAATGGATACATTCGAGCGAATGAATTAGAATGGATCGTATGAATGAATTAGAATGGATCATAGGAATGAATTAGAATGGATCGTGGAAATGAATTAGAATGGATACATTCGTGCGAATGAATTAGAATGGGTCATAGGAATGAATTAGAATGGATCGTACGAATGAATTAGAATGGTTACATTCGTGCGAATGAATTAGAATGGATCGTACGAATGAATTAGAATGGACCGTGCGAATGAATTAGAATGGATTGTATGAATAAATTAGAATGGATCGTACGAATGAATTAAAATGGTTACATTCGTGCGATTGAATTAGAATGGATTGTATGAATGAATTAGAATGGATCGTACGAATGAATTAGAATGGTTACGTTCGTGCGAATGAATTAGAATGGATCGTACGAATGAATTAGAATTGATCGTGCGAATGAATTAGAATGGATCGTACGAATGGATTAGAATGGATCGTACGAATGAATTAGAACGCATTGTACGAATGAATTAGAATGGATCGTACGAATGGATTAGAATGGATCGTACGTATGAATTAGAATGGATCGTACGAATGAATTAGAAAGGATACATTCGAGCGAATGAATTAGAATGGATCGTACGAATGAATTAGAATGGATCATAGGAATGAATTAGAATGGATCGTGCAAATGAATTAGAATGGATACATTCGTGCCAATGAATTAGAATGGATCGTAGGAATGAATTAGAATGGATCGTACGAATGAATTAGAATGGTTACATTCGTGCGAATGAATTAGAATGGATCGTACGAATGGATTAGAATGGATCGTACAAATGGATTAGAGTGGATCGTATGAATGAATTAGAATGGATCGTACAAATGAATTAGAAAGGTTACATTTGTGAGAATGAATTAGAATGGATCGTACGAATGAATTAGAATGGATCGTACGAATGGATTAGAATGGATCGTACAAATGAATTAGAATGGATCGTACGAATGCATTAGAATGGATACATTCGTGCGAATGAATTAGAATGGATCGTACAAATGGATTAGAATGGATCGTACGAATGGATTAGAATGGATCGTACGAATGAATTAGAATGGATCGAACAAATGAATTAGAAAGGTTACATTCGTGAGAATGAATTAGAATTGATCGTACGAATGAATTAGAATGGATACATTTGTGCGAATGAATTAGAATGGATCGTATATTCGTGCAAATAAATTAGAATGGATCGTACGAATGAATTAGAATGGATCCACCGAATTAGTTAGAATGGATCATACGAATGAATTAGAATGGATCGTACGAATGAATTAGAATGGATTGTGCGAATGAAATAGAATGGATCGTATGAATGAATAAGAATGGATCGTGCGAATGAATTAGAATGGATCGTATGAATGAATTAGAATGGATCATGCGAATGAATTAGAAACATTCGTGCGAATGAATTAGAATGAATTAGATCGCATCGTACGATCCATTCTAATCCATTCGTACGATCCATTCTTATTCATTCATACGATCCATTCTAATTCATTCGCACAATCCATTCTAATTCATTAGAATGGATCGAACGAATGAATTAGAATGGATACATTCGAGCGAATGAATTAGAATGGATCGTACGAATGAATTAGAATGGATCATAAGAATGAATTAGAATGGATCGTGCAAATGAATTAAAATGGATACATTCGTGCGAATGAATTAGAATGGATCGTGCGAATGAATTAGAATGGATCGTACGAATGAATTAGAATGGATCGTGCGAATGAATTAGAATGGATCGTACGATGCAATCTAATTCATTCTAATTCATTCATAAATTCGTACGATCCATTCCAATTCATTCGTACGATCCATTCTAATTCATTCGTATGATCCATTCTAATTCATTCGTACGATCCATTCTAATTCATTTGCATGAATGTATCCATTCTAATTTATTCGTACGATCCATTCTAATTCATTCGCATAATCCATTCTAACTCATTCGCACAAATGTATCCATTCTAATTCATTCGTACGATCCATTCTAATTCATTCGCATAAATATAACCTTTCTAATTCATTTATACGATCCATTCTAATTTATTCCTACGATCCATTCTAATTCATTTGCACGAATGTATCCATTCTAATTCATTTGCACGATCCATTCTAATTCATTCCTATGATCCATTCTAATTCATTCGTACGATCCATTCTAATTCATTCGCTCTAATGTATCCATTCTAATTCATTCGTACGATCCATTCTAATTCATTCGTACGATCCATTCTAATTCATTCCTACGATCCAATCTAATTCATTCGCACGAATGTATCCATTCTAATTCATTTGCATGATCCATTCTAATTCATTCCTATGATCCATTTTAATTCATTCGTACGATTCATTCTAATTCATTCTCACAATGCATTCTAATCCATTCTAATTCATTCGTACGATTCATTTGTATGAATGAATTAGAATGGATCGTACGAATGAATTAGAATGGATATATTCGTGCGAATGAATTAGAATGGATTGTGCGAATGAATTAGATTGGATCGTACGAATAAATTAGAATGGATACATTCATGCAAATGAATTAGAATGGATCGTACGAATGAATTCTAATTCATTCGTACAATCCATTCTAATTCAGTCGTATGAATGTATCCATTTTAATTCATTCGTACGATCCATTCTAATTCTTTCGTATGATCTAATTCATTCGTACGATCCATTCTAATTCATTCGTACGATCGATTCTAATTCATTCGCACGATCCATTCTAATTCATTCGTATGATCCGTTCTAATTCATTCGTATGATCCATTCTAATTTATTCGTTCAAATATATCCATTCTAATTCATTCGTACGATCCATTCTAATTCATTCGCACGATCCATTCTAATTCATTCGTACGATCCATTCTAATTCATTCGTATGATCAATTCTAATTCATTTGTACGATCTATTCTAATTCATTCGTACGATCCATTATAATTCATTCGCACGAATGTATCCATTCTAATTCATTCGTACGATCCATTCTAATTCATTCGCACTATCCATTCTTATTCATTCGTACGATCCATTCTAATTTATTCGTACGATCCATTCTAATTAATTCGCACAAATGTATCCATTCTAATTCATTCGTACGATCCATTCTAATTTGTTCATATGATCCATTCTAATTCGTTCGTACGATCCATTCTAATTCGTTCGTACGATCCATTATAACTCATTCGCACGATCCATTCTAATTCTTTCGCACGATCCATTCTAATTCTTTCATATGATCCATTCTAATTCATTCGTACGCTCCATTCTAATTCACTCGCACGAATGTATCCATTCTTATTCATATGATCCATTCTAATTCATTCGCACGAATGTATCCATTCTAATTCTTTCATATGATCCATTCTAATTCATATGATCCATTCTATTTCATATGATCCATTCTAATTCTTTCATATGATCCATTCTAATTCATTCGCACGAATGTATCCATTCTAATTCATTCGTACGCTCTATTTTAATTCATTCGTACGCTCCATTCTTATTCATCGCACAAATGTATTCATTCTAATTCATTCGTACGCTCCATTCTAATTCATTCGCACGATCGATTCTAATTCATTCGTATGATCCATTCTAATTCATTCGTACGATCCATTCTAATTCTTTCGTACGATCCATTCTAATTCATCCGCACGATCTATTCTAATTCATTTGTACAATCCAGTC
Source organism: Chamaelirium japonicum (assembly GCA_947650365.1). Lineage (NCBI taxonomy): Eukaryota > Viridiplantae > Streptophyta > Magnoliopsida > Liliales > Melanthiaceae > Chamaelirium > Chamaelirium japonicum. Next base: position 336,234 of record CANTAL010000175.1, read on the forward strand.
TAATTCATTCGTATGATCCATTCTAAATCATTCGTACGATCCATTCTAATTCATTCGTACGATCTATTCTAATTCATTCGCACGAATGTATCCATTCTAATTCATTCATACAATCCATTCTAATTCATTCGCACGATCCATTCTAATTCATTCGTATGATTTATTCTAATTCGTTTGCACGATCCATTCTAATTCATTCCTATGATCCATTCTAATTCATTCGTACGATCCATTCTAATTCATTCGCTCGAATGTATCCGTTCTAATTCATTCGTATGATCCATTCTAATTTATTCGTACGACCTATTCAAATTCAATCGTATGATCCATTCTAATTCATTCGCACAAATGTATCCATTTTAATTCATTCGTACGATACATTCTAATTTATTCATACGATCCATTCTAATTCATTCGCACGACCCATTCTAATTCATTCATACGATCCATTCTAATTCATTCGCATGAATATATCTATTCTAATTCATTCGTATGATCCATTCTAATTTATTCGCACGATCTATTCAAATTCATTTGCTCGAATATATCCATTCTAATTCATTCGTACGATCCATTCTAATTCGTTCATACGCGTACGATCCATTCTAATTCATTCGTACGATCCATTCTAATTCATTCGCACGATCCATTCTAATTCATTTGTATGATCCATTCTAATTCATTCCTACGATCTATTCTAATTCATTCGCTCGAATGTATCCATTCTAATTCATTCGTTCGATCCATTCTAATTCATTCGTAGGATCCATTCAAATTCATTCGCATGATCCATTCTAATTCATTTGTACGATCCATTCTAATTCATTCTCACGAATGTAACCTTTCTAATTCATTTGTATGATCCATTCTAATTCGTTCATACGATCCATTCTAATTCGTTCGTACGATCCATTCTAATCCATTCTAGAATGGTTACATTCGAGCGAATGATTTATAATGGATCGTACGAATGAATTAGAATGGATCATACGAATGAATTTGAATGGATCGTACGAATGAATTAGAATGGATCGAACGAATGAATTAGAATAGATACATTCGAGCGAATGAATTAGAATAGATCGTAGGAATGAATTAGAATGGTTCATACGAATGAATTAGAATGGATCGTGCGAATGAATTAGAATAGATCGTACAAATGAATTAGAAAGGTTACATTGTGAGAATGAATTAGAATGGATCATACGAATGAATTAGAATGGATCATAGGAATGAATTAGAATGGATCGTGCAAATGAATTAGAATGGATACATTCGTGCGAATGAATTAGAATGGATCGTAGGAATTAATTAGAATGGATCGTACGAATGAATTAGAATGGATCGTACGTATGAATTAGAATGGATACATTCGAGCGAATGAATTAGAATGGATCGTACGAATGAATTAGAATGGATCATAGGAATGAATTAGAATGGATCGTGCAAATGAATTAGAATGGATACATTCGTGCGAATGAATTAGAATGGATCATAGGAATGAATTAGAATGGATCGTACGAATGAATTAGAAAGTTTATATTTATGCGAATGACTTAGAATGGATCGTACGAATGATTTAGAATGGATACATTTGTGCGAATGAGTTAGAATGGATTATGTGAATAAATTAGAATGGATCGTACGAATAAATTAGAATGGATACATTCATGCAAATGAGTTAGAATGGATCGTACGAATGAATTAGAATGGATCATACGAATGAATTAGAATGGATCATACGAATGGATTACAATGGATCATACGAATGGATTAGAACGCATTGTACGAATGAATTACAATAGATACATTCGTGCGAATGAATTAGAATGGATCGTACGAATGAATTAGAATAGATCGTACAAATGAATTAGAATGGATCGTGTAGAATTGATCATACGAATGAATTAGAATGGATCGTACGAATGAATTAGAATGGATCGTGCGAATAAATTAGAATGGATCGTACGAATGAATTAGAATGGATATATTTGAACGAATAAATTAGAATGGATCATACGAATGAATTAGAATAGATCGTACGAATGAATTAGAATGGATCGTGCAAATGAATTAGAATCGATCGTACGAATGAATTAGAATGCATCGTACGAATGAATTAGATCGTACGAATGAATTAGAATGGATCGTACGAATTAATTAAAATGGATACATTCATACAACTGAATTAGAATGGATTGTACTAATGAATTAGAATGGATCGTACGAATGAATTAGAATGGATCGTACGAATGAATTAGAATGGATCGTGCGAATGAATTAGAATTGATCGTACGAATGAATTAGAATGGATATATTTGAACGAATAAATTAGAATGGATCATACGAATGAATTAGATTGGATCATACGAATGAATTAGAATGGATCATGCGAATGAATTAGAATCGATCATACGAATGAATTAGAATGGATCGTGCGAATGAGTTAGAATGGATCGTACGAATGAATGAATTAGAATGGATTGTACGAATGAATTAGAATGGTTACATTCGTGCGAATGAATTAGAATGGATCGTACAAATGGATTAGAATGGATCGTACGAATGGATTAGAACGCATTGTACGAATGAATTAGAATAGATACATTTGTGCGAATGATTTAGAATAGATCATCCAAATAAATTAGAAAGGTTACATTTGTGAGAATGAATTAGAATGGATCGTACGAATGAATTAGAATGGATCGTACGAATGGATTAGAATGGATCGTACGAATAGATTAGAAAGGTTACATTCGTGCGAATGAATTAGAATGGATCGGACGAATGAATTAGAAAGGTTACATTCGAGCGAATGAAATAGAATAGATCGTAGGAATGAATTAGAATGGATCATACGAATGAATTAGAATGGGTCATGCGAATGAATTAGAATGAATCGTACGAATGCATTAGAATGGATCGTACGAATGAATTAGAATGAATCGTACGAACGAATTAGAATGGATCGTAAGAACGAATTAGAATGGATCGTACGAGTGATTTAGAATGGATCGTACGAATGAATTAGAATGGATACATTCGAACGAATGAATTAGAATGGATCGTACGAACGAATTAGAATGGATCATAGGAATGAATTAGAATGGATCGTGCAAATGAATTAGAATGGATCGTGCGAATGAATTGGAATGAATCATACGAATGAATTAGAACGGATTCGTGCGAATGAATTAGAATGGATCGTACGAATGAATTAGAATGGATCGTACAAATGAATTAGAAAGGTTACATTTGTAAGAATGAATTAGAATGGATCGTACGAATGAATTAGAATGGATCATGCGAATGAATTTGTATGGATCGTACGAATGAATTAGAATGGATCGAACGAATGAATTAGAATGGATACATTCGAGTGAATGAATTAGAATAGATCGTAGGAATGAATTAGAATGGATCGTGCGAATGAATTAGAATGAATCGTACGAATGAATTAGAATGGATCGTACAAATAAAATAGAATGGATACATTCGAGCGAATGAATTAGAATGGTTCGTACGAATGAATTAGAATGGATCCACCGAATGAGTTAGAATGGATCATACGAATGAATTAGAATGGATCGTACGAATGAATTAGAATGGATTGTGCGAATGAATTAGAATGGATCGTATGAATGAATAAGAATGGGTCATATGAATGAATTAGAATGGATCGTGCGAATGAATTCGAATGAATCGTACGAATGCATTAGAATGGATCGTACGAATGAATTAGAATGAATCGTACGATCCATTCTAATTCATTCATCCGATCCATTCTAATTCATTTGTACGATCCATTCTAATTCATTCGCACGAATGTATCCTTTCTAATTCATTCGTATGATCCATTCTAATTCATTCGTATGATCAATTCTAATTCATTCGCACGATCCATTCTAATTCATTCGTACGATCCATTCTAATTCATTCGCACGAATGTATCTATTCTAATTCATTCGTACGATCCATTCTAATTCATTCGCACGAATGTATCCATTCTAATTCATTCGCACGAATGTAACCATTCTAATTCATTCGCACGATCACTTCTAAGTCATTCGTACGATCCATTCTAATTCATTCGTATGAACTATTCTAATTCAATCGCACGACTGGTTACAATGCGTTTGTGCAAATGAATCTAATTCATTTGCACGATCCATTCTAATTCATTCGCACAATCCAATCTAATTCAAACGTAAGATTCATTCTAATTCATTCGTATGATCCATTCGTACGATCCGTTCTTATTCATTCGTATGATCCTTTCAAATTCATTCGTACGATCCATTCTAATTCATTCGCTCGAATGTATCCATTCTAATTCATTCGTACGATCCATTCTAATTCATTCGCATGATCCATTCTAATTCATTCGCACGATCCATTTTAATTCATTCGTACGATCCATTCTAATTTATTCGTACGATCAATTCTAATCCATTCGTACGATCCATTCTAATCCATTCGTACGATCCATTCTAATCCATTCGTACAATCTATTCTAATTCATTCGCATGATCCATTCTAATTCATTCGTATGATCCATTCTAATTCATTCGCACGATCCATTCAAATTCATTCGCACGATCCATTCTAATTCATTCGTATGACCCGTTCTAATTCATTTGCACGATCCATTCTAATTCATTCGCACGAATGTAACCTTTCTAATTCATTCGCACGATCCATTCTTAATCATTCGTACGATCCATTCTAATGCATTCGCACGATCCATTCTAACTCATTCGTATGATCCATTCTAATTCATTTGTACGATCCATTCTAATTTATTTGCACGAATATACGATCCATTCTAATTCATTCACATGATCCATTCTAATTCTTTCATATGAGAATGAATTAGAATGGTTACATTCGTGCGAATGAATTAGAATGGATCGTACGAATGAATTAGAATAGATCATGCGAATGAATTAGAATGGTTACATTCGTGCGAATGAATTAGAATGGATACATTCATGCAAATAAATTAGAATGGATCGTACGAATGAATTAGAATTGACCATACGAATGAATTAGAATGGATCGTACGAATGAATCAGATTGCATCGTATGAATGAATTAGAATGGATCGTGCGAATGAATTAGTACGATCCATTCTAATTCATTCATACGATCCATTCTAATTCATTCGTATGATCCATTCTAATTCATTCGTACAATCCATTCTAATTCATTTGCATGAATGTATCCATTCTAATTTATTCGCACGAATGTATCCATTCTAATTCATTCGTACGATCCATTCTAATTCATTCGTACGATCCATTCTAATTCATTCTCACGAATATAACCTTTCTAATTCATTTGTATGATCCATTCTAATTCATTCGTACGATCCATTCTAATCAATTCATACGATCCATTCTAATCCATTCGTACGATCCATTCTAATCCATTCGTACGATCCATTCTAATTCATTCGCTCGAATGTATCCATTCTAATTCATTCGTACGATCCATTCTAATCCATTCGTACAATCCATTCTAAACCATTCGTACGATCCATTCTAATTCATTTGAAAGAATGTAACCATTCTAATTCATTCATACGATCCATTCTAATTCATTCGCACAATCCATTCTAATTAATTCGTCCGATCCATTCTAATTCATTCGCACGAATGTATCCATTCTAATTCATTCGTACAATCCATTCTAATTCATTCACACGATCCATTCTAATTCATTCGTATGATCCATTCTATTTCAATCCTACAATCTATTCTAATTCATTCGCTCGAATGTATCCATTCTAATTCATTCGTACAATCCATTCTAATTCATTCATACGATCCATTCTAATCCATTCGTACGATCCATTCTAATTCATTCCTACGATCTATTTTAATTCATTCGCTCGAATGTATCCATTCTAATTCATTCGTACGATCCATTCTAATTCATTCGTATGATCCATTCTAAATCATTCGGTGGATCCATTCTAATTCATTCGTACGATCCATTCTAATTCATTCGCACGATCCATTCTAATTTATTCGTACAATCCATTCCAATTTATTTGCACGAATATACGATCCATTCTAATTTATTCGCAAGAATGTATCCATTCTAATTCATTCGCACTATCCATTCTAATTCAATCGTATGAATGTATCCATTTTAATTCATTCGTACGATCCATTCTAATTCATTCGTATAATTTAATTCATTCGTACGATCCATTCTTAATTAATTCGTACGATCCATTCTAATTCATTCGCATGAATATATCTATTCTAATTCATTCGTATGATCTATTCTAATTTATTCTCACGATCTATTCTAATTCATTCGTACGATCCATTCTAATTCATTCGTACGATCCATTCTAATTCATTCGCACGAATGTATCATTGAATTAAAATGGATCGTACGAATGAATTAGAATGGATCGTACAAATAAATTAGAAAGGTTACACTTGTGAGAATGAATTAGAATGGATCGTACGAATGAATTAGAATGGATTGTACGAATGGATTAGAATGGATCGTACGAATGAATTAGAATGGATACATTCGAGCGAATGAATTATAATGGATAGTACGAATGAATTAGAATGGATCGTGAAAATGAATTATAATGGATCGTACGAATAAATTAGAATGGATCGTGCGAATGAATTAGAATGGATCGTACGAATGAATTAGAATGGATCCACCGAATGGGTTAGATTGGATCATACGAATGAATTAGAATGGATCGTACGAATGAATTAGAACGGATACATTCGAGCGAATGAATTATAATAGATCGTAGGAACGAATTAGAATGGATCGTACGAATGGATTAGAATGGATCGTACGAATGAATTAGAATGGATTGTACGAATGAATTAGAATGGATACATTCGAGCGAATGAATTAGAATAGATCGTAGGAATGAATTAGAATGGATCATACAAATGAATTAGAATGGATCGTGCGAATGAATTAGAATGGATTGTACGAATGAATTAGAATGGATACAATCATGCGAATGAATTAGAATGGATCGGACGAATGAATTAGAATGGATCGTACGATTCATTCTAATTCATTCGTACGATCCATTCTAATGCATTCGTATGATTTATTCTAATTCATTCGCACGATCCATTCTAATTCATTCATACGATCCATTCTAATTCATTTGCACGATCCATTCTAATCCATTCGTACGATCCATTCTAATCCATTCATACGATCCATTCTAATCCATTCGTACGATCCATTCTAATTCATTCGTACGATCCATTCGAATTCATTCCTATGTATCTATTCTAATTCATTCGTCCGATCCATTCTAATTCTTTCATACAATCCATTCTAATTCATTCGCACGATCAATTCTAATTAATTCGTATGATCCATTCTAATTCATTCCTACGATCTATTCTAATTCATTCGCTCGAATGTATCCATTCTAATTCATTCACACGATCCATTCTAATCCATTCGTACAATCCATTCTAATTCATTCGCACGAATGTAACCATTCTAATTCATTCGTACGATCCATTCTAATTCATTCCTACGATCCATTCTAATTCATTCGCATGATCCATTCATACGATCCATTCTAATCCATTCGTACGATCCATTCTAATTCATTCATACTATCCATTCTAATTCATTCGTACGATCCATTCTAATTCATTCGTATGATCAATTCTAATTCATTCGTACAATCCATTCTAATTCAGTCGTATGAATGTATCATACGAATGAATTAGAATGGATCATAGGATTGAATTAGAATGGATCATGCAAATGAATTAGAATGGATGCATTCGTGCGAATGAATTAGAATGGATCGTAGGAATGAATTAGAATGGATCGTACGAATGAATTAGAATGGTTACATTCGTGCGAATGAATTAGAATGGATCGTACGAATGGATTAGAATGGATCGTACGAATGAATTAGAATGGATACATTCGAGCGAATGAATTAGAATAGATCGTAGGAATGAATTAGAATGGATCATACGAATGAATTAGAATGGATCGTGCGAATGAATTAGAATAGATTGTATGAAAGAATTAGAATGGATCGTACGAATGAATTAGAATGGATACATAGGAATGAATTAGAATGGATCGTACGAATTGATTAGAATGAATCGTACGAATGGATTGGAATGGATTGTACGAATGGATTAGAATGGATCGTACGAATGGATTAGAATAGATCGTGCGAATGAATTAGAATGGATCGTACGAATGAATTAGAATGGATCGTGCGAATGAATTAGAATGAATCGTACGAATGCATTAGAATGGATCGTATGAATGAATTAGAATGAATCGTACGATCCATTCTAATTCATTTGTCTGATCCATTCTAATTCATTCGCACGAATGTATCCATTCTAATTCATTCATACAATCCATTCTAATTCATTCGCACGATCCATTCTAATTCTTTCATATGATCCATTCTAATTCATTCCTACGATCTATTCTAATTCATTCGCTCGAATGTATCCATTCTAATTCATTCGTACAATCCATTCTAATTCATTCGCACGATCCATTCTAATTCATTCGTATGATCCATTCTAATTCATTCTTACGATCTATTCTAATTCATTCGCTCGAATGTATCCATTCTAATTCATTCGTACGATCCATTCTAATTCATTCGTATGATCCATTCAAACTCATTTGGTGGATCCATCCTAATTCATTCGTACGATCCATTCTAATTCATTCGCACGATCCATTCTAATTTATTCGTACGATCCATTCTAATTCATTCATACGATCCATTCTAATTCATTCGTACGATCCATTATAATTCATTCGCACGATCCATTTGTGCGAATGAATTAGATTGCATCGTATGAATGAATTTTAATGGATCGAACGAATGAATTAGAATGGATCGTACAAATGAAATAGAATGGATCATAGGAATGAATTAGAATGGATCGTGCAAAAGAATTAGAATGGATACATTCGTGCGAATGAATTAGAATGGATCGTGCGAATGAATTAGAATGGATCGTACGAATGAATTAGAATGGATATATTTGAACGAATAAATTAGAATGGATCATACGAATGAATTAGAATGGATCGTACGAATGAATTAGAATGGATCGTGCGAATAAATTAGAATCGATCGTACGAATGAATTAGAATGGATCGTACGAATGGATTAGAATGGATCGTACTAATGAATGATAATGGATCGTGTGGGTGCAAATTTTGGCAAGAAGTCTGCAAGCAGCGGGACCCACCGGCCCTGCCTGGTGGGCCCACGAAGGCTACCGCGGGACCCACCGGCCCTGCCTTGTGGGCCCACGAAGACTACAGCAGGACCCACCGGCCCTGCCTGGTGGGCTCAATAGCCTGTGGAATCCCCCAGAAGACGATAGCAGGGCCCACCAGCTTTATCTGGAGGATCCCCAGATACTGCAGCAGAAACCACCATTTACCACCAGAAAATCCTATAAATAGCAGAGCCTTCGAATGTAAAAGGATCCGAAATCTCTGATTTCCACTCTGAGATCTGATTTTCAGAATCCAGAGCTCTGGAATTTCTATCTCCTCACCTCTTCTTGATCTTCTTTTTGTCTTTTAAGAGATCAAAGAGGCTTCGGTAACACTCGGCCTGTCGAGGTTACTTCGAGAAAAGTGTTAGTGAATTCGGGTTGCACCCTATAGCACGGAGACGTAGGCTTCGGCTGAACTCCGAGATCACATCTCTCGTGTCAATTCTCTCTGAGTACTTCTCTGATTGCATCTCTCTCTCTCTGTTTACATATCAAAAGCTACAACTCCAAACGACAGATTGATCAACGCTCTTCGACTTCAACTTCAATTGACTGGTGAGGTGAGGTCTTCGGGTCGGCACGAAGATTTTCCCCCATAGTTTGGCGCCGTCTGTGGGATCCGAGCGAAAAGTCCAACTCCTTCAACTACTACTAGATCAGTTGAGCAGACAATTGATCAAATAGTCAAACTTCCTAGCCCCCCCCGGTTAAGCAATCAACCGCTCGGACGTCGGCATTCTCGTTGCACCCTTCTCTCTCTGAATGGCGAGGACGAAACACCAGTGTCAACCAGAAGGAAGTAATACTCAACAACAAGCTCATCCTGAGACTCGATCAATGAGTCAAAGGCTCAACTTCGGACAGCCCCTTGCTGTTCCTGAGATGGGGGTTCACTCAGGGAGTGGGAGATCTGTCGATCGACCGATCGCCCATCCCGCACGACAGTTAATTGGGCCAACTGCCCCTGCTCCTGCTGAAGACCCTCCATCGATCTATCAAATCTCTACGATCGACTTCCAATTGCTTCAATTGGCAAAGCAGAATGCCACCCTCACTGCTGAGAGGGATGCTCTTAAGAAAGCGGCTTCCGAGGCTGGGATCGCTCTTCCTATTCCCTCTACAAGTGAGAGGGTCAATCTGCCGCGACATTCAACCCACTCCGAGCAACGGAGATCAATGGGAACTACTGCTCTCGAGAGGATTCGTCGCGACCCAACTCCCTCTGCTGCCCCGTGGAAACAGAGTGTTTGGGATCGCCTCGACGATGAGTCCTCCCAATCTTCTTCTGGTCGCAACTGCGATAGGAAAACACATTCAAAACTCAACATACCAAGGAGACACCAGATGAAAGGCGCTCCTTCGAAGAGTAGAATCTCCCCTTCCATTCCACTTCAACGCGGACTTGGATCGGACCTTCGACACCGACTTCAACTGGCAAATACTTCCATGCCTGAACAGGACCTTGTGATCTTGCCTCTTGACCCACCTCTAGGTCGAGGATATGGTCGCAGGGATGGGTATTCCTCCACCGGACCTCTCCATCGAATCCTCTTCGAGTCAACATTTCCAAGGGGGTGGAGAACTCCTATCCTCCCCAAATTCAACTGTGTCAAAGGAGATCCGACTCTCCATATACTCACATTCAAGCAAGCTCTAACACCGCACGAAGAAGAAAACAATATGCTCTGCCGCACCTTCGCAGGAAGTCTCGATGAGCCGTCACTCGACTGGTATCACAATCTCCGAGCTGGGTCCATCACCCAGTTCGGTGTTTTGGCAAACCTTTTCGTGCAGCATTACCAGCTCAACTTAAAGCCGGAGAAGAAGCTCGACTCCCTGTATCGTCTAAGGATGGGTGCTGACGAGAGTCTCCGCAGCTTCACAAGGAGATTCCACAACGAGCACGCTGCCCTCTCCGGGAGACATCTGGATGATGAAGCTATCATGTTAGCTTTCCAGAATGCCCTCCGCTTCGACCTACATATCTACAACGACTTCATTCGCAATCCCCCTCCTTCCCTGGGTTCAATGTTTGATCGAATTCAGAGGGAGATTAAGGTTGAAGATGATCAAGTGGCCCGAAAGGGACGAGAGTCAAAGCAAAGGCCTGCGGAGAGAGAGGCTCCAAAGTATGCTGCCAAAGCTCACAATACTGAGGCAGTAGTCCCCCCTGCCAATAAACGATCGAAGAACGATAGAAGACGATCTCCTACGAAGACCACTTTCACCGAGTGGAATTTACCAGTCGAACAGATCCTCGACCGAATTCAACATGAAGAGTTCCTCCGATGGCCTAATCCACTGCAGCCCGACACCAAGTTCACTGCAGATAAAACAGTCTACTGTGATTTCCATCGCAGTCATGGACATTCTACCGATCAATGCCACCGGCTAAAGTATCATTTGGAAGATCTGCTACGTGTAGGATATCTCCAAGAATTTGTCAAAGGCAGGCAAGATCATTCAGTCAACCATCGACAGTGAAGATCTCCATCGAGATCGAAAGATCTAGGGGTTGGAGATGGTCAACTTTCAAGTAACTATTTGCATTGCCAGAGAACACCAGAGAACACAGCAGCAGGAAACTAGCTCCCAACTGGGAAAGTCTATACATAGTCACATCAGGGGGAAGCAAAAGATCCTATCGATTGCCACGAACTTGGAAAGCTAGACATCTCAAAATGCTCTATCCTTGATGTAAATTCCAAGCTGGATAAAGATTGCTTTCAAATGTTCATCTTATCGATTCAAATTCTGGAGCAGTTTCAAGTTATCTACATTCAAATTCAAAGCTATCTGCATTCAAATTGCCAGATCGTTTAACAAGTTTGGGTGATTGAGTTGCGACTCAACCCCTTACAGGCAAATGTTAAACGGTTTCGGGTTGTGCTACAACACAACCTTCAAGTCACTGGTCATTTAACAAGTTTGGGAGTTTGTGTTGCGACACTACCCCTTATGTGCAAACGTTAAATGACTTTCAATTTCAATATCGTCTAACAAGTTTGGGTGCTTGAGTTGCGACTCAACCCCTCACATACAAATGTTAACGATTTCAAGTTGTGCTACAACGCAACCTTCAATTTCAATATCGTCTAACAAGTTTGGGTGCTTGAGTTGCGACTCAACCCCTCACATACAAATGTTAACGGTTTCAAGTCATGCTCCAACAAAGTTCAATTTTCAAGTTACTCAACAGTTTGGGTGATCGAGTTGCGACTCATTCCTTTACATTCAAGTGTGTATATGTATTCCAATATTTCAATACCATCCAGAACACAGCATTCAAAGAGTTCAAACACAAGACATTCAATTTCAAGCACCAGAAAGATATCTTTGTTATCAAAAAATTGCCAAGTACAGGAGTGAGCCTTTTTCATATCAAAAGTTTACAAAGTACAGCAAAGAGAGAAGATAGAAGATCTCAAGGCTTGGCCACACTTGGCGCGCGCGACTTCTCTCCCTCGGATCCGCCTTGAGCTTTACTCGCCACGGAAGCCTTAGAAGATCGAACGCTGCTAGCGTGGACCCTGAGCGCCTCTACCGCCTTCTCCGTCGTCTCCCTGTAACTCGCGCATTCAGTGCGCATTTGCTCCAGCTCCTTGTTGAGGGCATCCTCCTTCGCAGGTGAAGCTCTCTCCTTAGCAGTAAAAGCGGCATCTCTTGCAGCGAGTTCAGCCTCCAACTCCTTTATTCGAGCCGCACGATCGAAGGATAAGTTCTCGATCTTGAAAAATCGATTCCTCAACTCCTCAAGCTCATGACCCCGGGCCTCGAAGCCGTTCTGCCAGCCCTTGCTCTCCAGTTTTTCCTTGCGAAGGGCCTCAATCTTAGCCTTCAAGGCCTCCTTCTTGGAGGATAGAAGATCCCTCAGCTTATCCTTTTCCTCGAGGGTAGCTTCCAATTCAGCCGTTAGACGAGAGACTTCAGATGAAGCCTCTCGCTCTCCATACTTCTTGAAGAGCTTTGTGCCGAATTTCAGAACCGCTGAGTTCTGCGAACAGACAAGAAATGATAAGAGTATATCGGAGGATTCAACTCGAAAGACAATTCAAGCTGATGCACTTACCACCACTTCTAGCCTATGAAAGGCTTCTTCGATTGGGGCCCCCGGAAGGTTGCAAAGCTTCCGGATCACGGGAGTTGGGTGGTTGATGTCAACCTCACCCAAATCCTTCAGAAGTGAAGTCATGCCACCAGGAGTCCCTGCAAATCAAACAGAAATTCAAAAAAGTTAGAATATTTTCAAACTCCAAAGGTATGATTAGAAGTAGAATCTAATGAGGTTACCTGAGACATCGACTCGAGGAGCCTTTCCCTTGCCACGGTCGGAGCTCTTACCCCGAGGGGTCGATTTCTCCTTGGTGGGAATTGGTTATGGCTGGAGTTCTGGCTAGAGTTGGGGATCCCCATCGCCCACACGGCTCTCCCTCTCCAAGTGAATAGGAGAGGGAGCACCCTGGGGAGGTAAGACACCCCCTTCCTCTTGCTGCCCGCCTGGCTGAAGGAGCCCAGCCATGAGAGAAGCCACTTCATCGGCCAAAGAGCGATGAGGGGGTGGGGGTTGTTCGACCTCCAGACCCCCACTTGTGGTTGCTCCTTCGATGCGGGGAGTAACTGGAAGAAGTTGGTCGAGGGGTGTGGGGTTGCTTCCAACCCCACCACTCCCTGAGAACTTGATTTTGAAACGCACCGGGCGCTTCTTCAAATCGTCGAAGTGATAGGCGGGAACCACCTTGTGGCCTTCGCCCTCCACATCCATGACTCCCTCCATTCGACGGGCCTTAGCCTCATCGATGGGGATAGGAAGAGAATCTTCCTCTTCTGCACCACCAGTGGGGGTGGGAGGAAGTTCATCCCCACCACCCCCCTGTTCTTGGTCACCTTCAATGGGGGTGGGAGGAATTTCTTCCTCACCACCCCCGTTTCCCTCACCTCCACCAGTGGGGGTGGGAGGAAGATCATCCTCACCACCCCCATCCTCATCGTCATCGTCATCATCATCGCCGCCGTTGCCGTTACTACCGTTCTCTGTTTCTTCTTCTTCCTCCTCGCTTTCCTTCTTTTCTTCTTCTTCTTCTTCATCATCCTCCTTTTTCTTTTCTTGGTCCTCTTCCTCATTCTGCTGGACAAGGATTTTCCTTTTCTTCTTCAAAGGGCCCCTCTGTATCACCAGCTTTTCCTCAGCGGTTGGCAATCGGCGCCTTGCACCATAGGCCTTCTTCTCGATCCTAACCTTCCTGATGATCTTGCCAGACTGAGGATCCTCCTCGTAGTCTAAGTACAAGACCTCATTGTCTTTGTATCTGGCCTGCGATCGGTGGAGGAGATTGGCTTTTCCATACCTCACTGGGCAGTTTGAAAACTGCTTCCAGGATCTGGTACCGCACGTCAACTCGAGGAACAAGTTATCGATGGCTCCAACCCTCTCCGAAGGCCAGGCCAGCTCTCCTTCACCATAAAACATCTTCACCTCCTTGTTCACGTCAGAGCGAGGAGTCTCTGGCACCGAAAGTGGTGTCCATGCACCAGACACTGAGAGTGGCCACTCCGTGTACAGCTTGTCGGAGGCAACTGTGTCGGTGAGGGGGCGTAGAGCGGAAATCCCTGTGAGGTTGAAGAAAGGGCTGTCTTTTCTCGAGACCCATCGGTAGTGATAGAAGAAGTAACCCAATTCGATCCGGGCCTCTTCGTCGTCGGGTAGGTTGGAGTAGCACTCCCTCAGCTCCTTCTGGAAGTCAGACTCTACACGGCAGAAGGCATAGATAATCCTCCATGCATTGCCGGTGATCTGTCCTGGGCAAAGGCCGGAGGTGTTTAGCAACCTCGCGGCAAACGGCATTAGCGGAAGGCGAAGTCCATAGTTCAACTGACCCAAGGAGACCACTGTCCCTATCACTTGCTCGTTGCTGGCAAAATTCACAAACACAGTTTGCTTGTCGATGCCAAAGCCAGCCTGAATCCCAGGCAGTGAAGCCCAGATCTTCCCCTCTGTGAAGCATGCCAACAGCCTCTGCCACTGTGCCCTCCTCTTGTCGGTGAACTCGCCACCGGTGTTGTAGATGTAGGAAGGCTCTTCATTGAGAGGCAGCAGACGGCCCATGACGAACCTCACCTTCGGGATGTGTTCCGGCCTTGAAGGAGCAGAAGCGAATCCAACCTCAGCGTGCCTCTTGCCCAGTTGGCCCAACTCCACCAGCACTGCCTTGCCCTTGCCTTGACCTTTGGGGGAGGGATGTTTCTTCAGAGATTTCCTTCCCCTTCCTCTTGGAAGGAACCGCGACCTTCTTGAAACTGCCGGAGGATGCCATTCGATCGATCGTGAGGAAACAGAGAAAGGAAGATCGGAAGCAAAAACTCTGAACTTTGAAAATTTTCTGAAAGCGTGAGGCGAAAATGACAGACAAGAGAGCTTAAGTATCCTGAGGGAATTAGGCACACAAATCGAGAAGACACGTGTCTTCACCATATCAAATCGCGTGTTTTTGTAGGTACACGTGGCATCTATCCGTACCAAGCGCAAAACCAGGCGAACAGTCGGGACCAGACGAAGCGTCAGGTCACCGGTCCAAACGAACCACCGGTCCAAGCAAACCACCGGTCCGAGCGAATTGGACCGCCGGTTCAAAGCCACATTCAGGCAAACCGAAGATTCAAAGCAGAAAAAATCGAACTCCATCGATATTCAAGACTGCCAAAGATCAAAGGAGGAGAACAAGCTATACTACCTTCTCTGAAAGGCAGGTTCGAGAACCTAAACCTTGACCGACTGATTTTAGCCGATCGGTCAAACTTGACCGATCGGTCAAAATCAACCGATCGGTCGATTTTCTACTAGATCTGGCAAAAAACCTGTGTTTTTTGCCGATCACCCAATCCTTGATCGGCTGATTTTAGCCGATCGGTCAAACTTGACCGATCGGTCAAAATCAACCGATCAGTTGATTTTCTACTAGATCTGGCAAAAAACCTGTGTTTTTTGCTGATCACCCAATCCTTGACCGGCTGATTTTAGCCGATCGATCAAACTTGACCGATCGGTCAAAATCAACCGATCGGTCGATTTTCTACTCGATCTGGCAAAAAACTTAGGTTTTTTGCCGATCACCCGAACCTTGACCGGCTGATTTTAACCGATCGATCAAACTTGACCGATCGGTCAAAATCAACCGATCGGTCGATTTTCTACTAGATCTGGCAAAAAACTTATGTTTTTTGCCGATCACCCGAACCTTGACCGGCTGATTTTAACCGATCGGTCAAACTTGATCGATCGGTCAAAATCAACCGATCGGTCGATTTTCTACTAGATCTGGCAAAAAACTTAAGTTTTTTGTCGATCACCCGAACCTTGACCGGCTGATTTTAACCGATCGATCAAACTTGACCGATCGGTCAAAATCAACCGATCGGTCGATTTTCTACTGGATCTGGCAAAAGACTATGTTTTTTGCCGATCACCAAAACCTTGACCGGCTGATTTTAGCTGATCGATCAAACTTGACCGATCAGTCAAAAATCAACCGATCGATCGATTTTCTACTAGATCTGGCAAAAAACCTGTGTTTTTTGCCGATCACCTAATCCTTGACCGACTGATTTTAGCCGATCGGTCAAACTTGACCGATCGGTCAAAATCAACCGATCGGTCGATTTTTTACTAGATCTGGCAAAAAACCTGTATTTTTTGCCGATCACCCAATCCTTGACCGACTGATTCTAGCCGATCGGTCAAACTTGACCGATCGGTCAAAATCAACCGATCGGTCAATTTTCTACTCGATCTGGCAAAAAACCTGTGTTTTTTACCGATCACCCAAACCTTGATCGGTTGATTTTAGCCGATCGGTCAAACTTGACCGATCGGTCAAAATCAACCGATCGGTCAATTTTCTACTGGATCGGTCAAAAAACCATGTTTTTTGACCGATCACCCAATCCTTGATCGGTCAAACTTGATCGATCGGTCAAAATTGACCGATCGGTCAAAATTGACCGATCGGTCAAATTGGACCGATCGGCCAAAATTGACCGATCGGTCAAAATTGACCGATCAGTCTTTTTTATGCTAACATTTCGACAAGCTTCTTCGTGCCTTTCGCGACAGGGGGTTGCTGTTCTTTGCACCACGAATCCAAGCCAGCCAAGGCGGCCTCTTAGCTAACTTGGAGGGGGTAACTGTGGGTGCAAATTTTTGCAAGAAGTCTGCAAGCAGCGGGACCCACCGGCCCTGCCTGGTGGGCCCACGAAGGCTACCGCGGGACCCACCGGCCCTGGCTGGTGGGCCCACGAAGACTACAGCAGGACCCACCGGCCCTGCCTGGTGGGCTCAATAGCCTGTGGAATCCCCCAGAAGATGATAGCAGGGCCCACCAGCTTTATCTGGAGGATCCCCAGATACTGCAGCAGAAACCGCCATTTACCATCAGAAAATCCTATAAATAGCAGAGCCTTCGAATGTAAAAGGATCCAAAATCTCTGATTTCCACTCTGAGATCTGATTTTCAGAATCCAGAGCTCTGGAATTTCTATCTCCTCACCTCTCCTTGATCTTCTTTTTGTCTTTTAAGAGATCAAAGAGGCTTCGGTAACACTCGGCCTGTCGAGGTTACTTCGAGAAAAGTGTTAGTGAGTTCGGGTTGCACCCTATAGCACGGAGACGTAGGCTTCGGCTGAACTCCGAGATCACATCTCTCGTGTCAATTCTCTCTGAGTGCTTCTCTGATTGCATCTCTCTCTCTGTTTACATATCAAAAGCTGCAACTCCAAACGACAGATTGATCAACGCTCTTCGACTTCAACTTCAATTGACTGGTGAGGCGAGGTCTTCGGGTCGGCACGAAGATTTTCCCCCACAGATCGTATGAATGAATTAGAATAGCTCATACGAAAGAATTAGAATGGATCGTACGAATGAATTAGAATGGTTACATTCATGCGAATGAATTAGAATGGATCGTACGACTGAATTAGAATGGATCGTGCGAATTAATTAGAATGGATCGTACGAATGAATTTGAATGGATACATTTGTGCGAATGAATCTGAATGGATTGCATGAATGAATTACAATGGATCGTACGAATGGATTAGAATGGATCGTACGAATGAATTAGAATGGATCATACAAATGAATTAGAAAGGTTACATTCGTGAGAATGAATTAGAATGGATCGTACGATCCATTCTAATTCATTCGTGCAAATGAATTAGAATGGATACATTCGTGCGAATGAATCATACGATCCATTCTGCGAATGAATTAGAATGGATTCATTTGTACGAATGAATTAGAATGGATACATTCTTGCGAATAAATTAGAATGGATCGTATATTCCTGCAAATAAATTAGAATGGATCATACGAATGAATTAGAATGGATCGTGCGAATGAATTAGAATGAATCGTACGAATGCATTGGAATGTATCGTACGAATGAATTAGAATGAATCGTATGATCCTTTCTAATTCATTTGTACGATCCATTCTAATCTATTCTAATTCATTTGCACAAATGTATCCATTCTAATTCATTCTCACGAATGTAACCTTTTTAATTCATTCCTATGATCCATTCTAATGCATTCGTACGATCCATTCTAATCCATTCGTACGATCCATTCTAATCCATTCATTCATACGAATGAATTAGAATGGTTACATTCGTGCGAATGAATTAGAATGGATCGTACGAATGAATTAGAATGGATCGTACGAATGAATTAGAATGGATACATTTGAGCGAATGAATTAGAATGGATCGTACGAATGAATTAGAATGGATCGTGCAAATGAATTAGAATGGATCGTATGAATGAATAAGAATGGATCGTACGAATGAATTAGAATGGATACATTTGTGCGAATGAATTAGAATGGATCGTACGAATGAATTAGAATGGATCATAGGAATGAATTAGAATGGATCGTGCAAATGAATTAGAATGGATACATTCGTAGGAATGAATTAGAATGGATCGTAGGAATGAATTAGAATGGATCGTACGAATGAATTTGAATGGATCATACGAATGGATTAGAATGGATTCGTACAATGCATTCTAATTCATTCGTACGATTCATTCTAATTAATTCGTATGAGCTATTCTAATTTATTCGTACGATCCATTCTAGTGAATTAGTACGATTCATTCTAATTCATTCGTACGATCCATTCTAATTCATTCGCACGAATGTATCCGTTCTAATGCATTCGTACGATCTATTCTAATTCATTCGTATGATCTATTCTAATTCATTCGTACGATCCATTCTAATTCATTCGTACGATACATTCTAATTCATTCACACAAATGTATCTATTCTAATCCATTCGTACGATCCATTCTAATCCATTCCTACGATCCATTCTAATTCATTCGTACGATCCATTCTAATTCATTCTCACAAATGTAATCTTTCTAATTAATTTGTACGATCCATTCTAATTCATTCGTACGATCCATTCTAATCCATTCGTACGATCCATTCTAATTCGTTCATATGATCCATTCTAATTCATTCGTACGATCCATTCTAATTCATTCGTACGATGCAATCTAATTCATTCGCACAAATGTATCTATTATAATTCATTCATACAATGCATTCTAATCCATTCGTACGATCCATTCGTGCGAATGAATTAGAATGGATCGGACGAATAAATTAGAATGGATCGTACGAATGAATTAGAATGGATCGTGCGAATGAATTAGAATGGATCGTACGAATGAATTAGAATGGATCGTGCGAATGAATTAGAATGGATACATTCGTGCGAATGAATTAGAATGGATCGTACGAATGAATTAGAATGGATCCTACGATCCATTCTAATTCATTCGCACGAATGTATCCATTCTAATTCATTTGCACGATTCATTCTAATTCATTCTTATGATCGATTCAAATTCATTCGTACGATTCATTCTAATTCATTCGTATGAGCTATTCTAATTCATTCGTACGATCCATTCTAATTCATTCGTACGATCCATTCTAATTCATTCGTACGATCCATTCATCCATTCGCATGATCCATTCTAATTCATTCGTACGATTCATTCAAATTCATTCTCACGAATGTATCCATTCTAATTCATTCGCATGATCCATTCTAATTCATTCGTATGAATGAATTACAATGGATCGTACGAATGAATTAGAATGGATCGTACGAATGAATTAGAATAGCGCATACGAATGAATTAGAATGAATCGTACGAATGAATTTGAATCGATCATAAGAATGAATTAGAATGGATACATTCGTGCGAATGAATTAGAATGGATCGTAGGATCCATTCTAATTCATTCGTACGATCCATTCTAATTCATTCGCACGAATGTATCCATTCTAATTCATTCGCACGATCCATTCTAATTCATTCGTACGATCCATTCTAATTCATTCGCACGATCCATTCTAATTCATTCGTACGATCCATTCTAATTTATTCGTCCGATCCATTCTAATTCATTCGCACGAATAGATCGTACAAATGGATTAGAACGCATTGTATGAATGAATTAGAATAGATACATTTGTGCGAATGAATTAGATTGCATCGAACGAATGAATTAGAATGGATCGTACGAATGAATTAGAATGGATCATATGAACGAATTAGAATGGATCGTACGAATGGATTAGAATGGATCGTACGAATGAATTAGAATGGATCGTACAAATGAATTAGAAAGGTTACATTTGTGAGAATAAATTAGAATGGATCGTACGAATGAATTAGAATGGATCGTACGAATGGATTAGAATGGATCGTACGAATGGATTAGAATAGATACATTTGTGCGAATGAATTAGATTGCATCGTACGAATGAATTTGAATGGATTGTAGGAATGAATTAGAATGGATCGTGCGAATGAATTAGAATGGATCATGCGAATGAATTAGAATAGATCGTACGAATGAATTAGAATGGATCGTATGAATGGATTAGAATGGATCGTGCGCATGAATTAGAATGGATTGTACGAATGAATTAGAATGGATCGTACGAATAAATTAGAATGGATCATAGGAATGAATTAGAATGGATCGTACGATTCATTCTAATTCATTCGTACGATCCATTCTAATTCATTTGTACGATTCATTCTAATTCATTCGTACGATCCATTCTAATTCATTCATATGATTGTATCCATTCTAATTCATTTGCACGATCCATTCTAATTCATTCCTATGATCCATTCTAATTCATTCGTACGATCTATTCTAATTCATTCGCACGATCCATTCTAATTCATTCGTACGATCCATTCTAATTCAGTCGTACGAATGTATCATACGAATGAATTAGAATGGATTAGAATGGATCGTACGAATGGATTAGAATGGATCGTACGAATGGATTAGAATGGATCGTACGAATGAATTAGAATGGATACAATTGTGCGAATGAATTAGAATGTATCGTATGAATGAATAAGAATGGATCGTACGAATGAATTAGAATGGATCGTGCGAATGAATTAGAATGAATCCTACGAATGCATTAGAATTGATCATATGAATGAATTAGAATGAATCGTACGAATGAATTAGAATGGATCATACGAACGAATTAGAATGGATCGTACGAACGAATTAGAATGGATCGTATGAACGAATTAGAATGGATCGTATGAATGAATTAGAATGGATACATTCGAGCGAATGAATTAGAATGGATCGTACGAATGAATTAGAATGGATCATAGGAATGAATTAGAATGGATCGTGCAAATGAACTAGAATGGATACATTCGTGCGAATGAATTAGAATGGATCGTAGGAATGAATTAGAATGGATCGTACGAATGAATTAAAATGGTTACATTCGTGCGAATGAATTAGAATGGATCGTACAAATGAATTAGAATAGATCGTGCGAATGAATTAGAATGAATCGTACGAATGCATTAGAATGGATACATTCGTGCGAATGAATTAGAATGGATCGTATGAATGAATTAGAATGGATCGTGCGATTGAATTAGATTGAATCGTACGAATGAATTAGAATGGATCGTACGAATGAATTAGAATGGATACATTTGTACGAATAAATTAGAATGGATCGTACGAATGAATTAGAATGGATATATTTGAACTAATAAATTAGAATGGATCATACAAATGAATTAGAATGGATCATACGAATGAATTAGAATTAGATCCATTCTAATTCATTCGTACGATCCATTCTAATTCTTTAATATGATCCATTCTAATCCATTCGTACGATCCATTCTAATCCATTCGTACGATCCATTCTAATCCATTCGTACGATCCATTCTAATCCATTCGTACGATCCATTCTAATTCATTCGTACGATCCATTCTAATTCATTCTCACAAATATAACCTTTCTAATTCATTTGTACAATCCATCCTAATTCTACGATCCATTCTAATCTATTCATACGATCCATTCTAATTCATTCTCACAAATGTAACCTTTCTAATTCATTTGTACGATCCATTCTAATTCATTTGTACGATCCATTCTAATCCATTCGTACGATCCATTCTAATCCATTCGTACGATCCATTCTAATTCATTCGCAAGAATGTAACCATTCTAATTTATTCGTACGATCCATTCTAATTCATTCCTACGATCTATTCTAATTCATTCATACGATCCACTCTTATTCATTCATACGATCCATTCTAATTCATTCTCACGAATGTAACCTTTCAAATTCATTTGTATGATCCATTCTAATTCATTCGTACGATCCATTCTAATCCATTCGTACGATCCATTCTAATCCATTCGTACGATCCATTCTAATTCATTCGCACGATCCATTCTAATTCATTTGTACGATCTATTCAAATTCATTCGCATGATCCATTCTAATTCATTCGTACGATCCATTCTAATTCATTCTCACGAATGTAACCTTTCTAATTCATTTGTATGATCCATTCTAATTCATTCGTACGATCCATTCTAATCCATTCGTACGATCCATTCTAATCCATTCGTATGATCCATTCTAATCCATTCGTATGATCCATTCTAATTCATTCATACGATCCATTCTAATTCATTCTCACAAATGTAACCTTTCTAATTCATTTGTATGATCCATTCTAATTCATTCGTACGATTCATTCTAATCCATTTGTACGATCAAATTCTAATTCGTTCGTACGATCCATTCTAATTCATTCGCTCGAAAGTATCCATTCTAATTCATTCGTACGATCCATTCTAATTCATTCCTATGATCCATTCTAATTCATTCGCACGAATGTATCCATTCTAATTCATTTGCACGATCCATTCTAATTCATTCGCATAATCCATTCTAATTCATTCGTATGATCCATTCTAATTCATTCGGTGTATCCATTCTAATTCATTCCTACGATCCATTCTAATTCATTCGTACGATCCATTCTAATTCATTCCTACGATCTATTCTAATTCATTCATATGATCCATTCCAATTCATTCGTACGATGCATTCTAATTCATTCGTACGATCCATTCTAATTCATTCGCACGAATGTATCATAACCTTTCTAATTCATTTGTATGATCCATTCGAATTCTTTCGTACGATCCATTCTAATCCATTCGTACGATCCATTCTAATCCATTCGTACGATCAATTCTAATCCATTCGTACGATCCATTCTAATTCATGCGCACGATCCATTCTAATTCATTCGTACAATGCGTTCTAACTCATTCGTTCGAATGTATCCATTCTAATTCATTCGCACGAATGAATTAGAATTGATCGGACGAATGAATTAGAATGGATCGTACGAATGGATCGTACGAATGAATTAGAATGGATCATACAAATGAATTAGAATGGATCGTACGAACGAATTAGAATGGATCGTATGAACGAATTAGAATGGATCGTACGAATGAATTAGAATGGATCGTACGAATGAATTAGAATGGATATATTCGTGCGAATGAATTAAAATGGATCGTACGAATGAATTAGAATGGATCGTGCGAATGAATTAGAATGAATCGTACGAATGAATTAGAATGGATCGTACGAATGAATTAGAATGGATACATTTGTACGAATAAATTAGAATGGATTGTACGAATGAATTAGAATGGATACATTCTTGCGAATAAATTAGAATGGATCGTATATTCGTGCAAATAAATTAGAATGGATCATACGAATGAATTAGAATTGATCGTGCGAATGAATTAGAATGAATCGTACGAATGCATTAGAATGGATCGTACGAATGAATTAGAATGAATCGTACGATCCATTCTAATTCATTTGTACGATCCATTCTAATCTATACTAATTCATTCGCACAAATGTATCCATTCTAATTCAATCTCACGAATGTAACCTTTCTAATTCATTTGTATGATCCATTCTAATGCATTCGTACGATCCATTCTAATCCATTCGTACGATCCATTCTAATCCATTCATTCGTACGAATGAATTAGAATGGTTACATTCGTGCGAATGAATTAGAATAGATCGTACGAATGAATTAGAATGGATACATTCGAGCGAATGAATTAGAATGGATTGTACAAATGAATTAGAATGGATCATAGGAATGAATTAGAATGGATCGTGCAAATGAATTAGAATGGATCGTATGAATGAATAAGAATGGATCGTACGAATGAATTAGATTGGATACATTTGTGCGAATGAATTAGAATGGATCGTACGAATGAATTAGAATGGATCATAGGAATGAATTAGAATGGATCGTGCAAATGAATTAGAATGGATACATTCGTACGAATGAATTAGAATGGATCGTAGGAATGAATTAGAATGGATCGTACAAATGAATTTGAATGGATCGTACGAATGGATTAGAATGGATTCGTACAATGCATTCTAATTCATTCGTACGATTCATTCTAATTCATTCGTATTAGTTATTCTAATTCATTCGTACGATCCATTCTAATGAATTAGTATGATTCATTCTAATTCATTCGTACGATCCATTCTAATTCATTCGTACGATCCATTCTAATTCATTCGCACGAATGTATCCATTCTAATGCATTCGTACGATCCATTCTAATTCATTCGTATGATCCATTCTAATTCATTCGTACGATCCATTCTAATTCATTCACACAAATGTATCCATTCTAATTCATTCGTACGATCCATTCTAATTCATTCGCACGATCCATTCATTCATTCGCATGATCCATTCTAATTCATTCGTATGATCCATTCTAATTCATTCTCACGAATGTATCCATTCTAATTCATTCGCATGATCCATTCTAATTCATTCGTATGAATGAATTACAATGGATCGTACAAATGAATTAGAATGGATCGTACGAATGAATTAGAATAGCTCATACGAATGAATTAGAATGAATCGTACGAATGAATTAGAATAGATCGTAGGAATGAATTAGAATGGATTCATACGAATGAATTAGAATGGATCGTATGAATGAATTAGAATGGTTACATTCGTGCGAATAAATTAGAATGGATCGTACGAATAAATTAGAATGGATCGTGCGAATGAATTAGAATTGATCATACGAATGAATTAGAATGGATCATACGAATGAATTAGAATGGATCGTACGAGCGGATTAGAATGGATCGTACAAATGGATTAGAATGGATCATACGAATGGATTAGAATGGATCATATGAATGAATTAGAATGGATCATAGAAATGAATTAGAAAGGTTACATTCGTGAGAATGAATTAGAATAGATCGTACGAATGAATTAGAATGGATCATGCGAATGAATTTGAATGGATCGTACGAATGAATTAGAATGGATCGAACGAATGAATTAGAATGGATACATTCGAGCGAATGAATTAGAATAGATCGTAGGAATGAATTAGAATGGATCATACGAATGAATTATATTGGATCGTGCGAATGAATTAGAATGGATCATACGAATGAATTAGAATGGATCGTACAAATGAATTAGAATGGATCGTACGAACGAATTATAATGGTTACATTCGTGCAAATAAATTAGAATTGATCGTATGAATGGATTAGAATGGATCGTACGAATGGATTAGAATGGATCGTACGAATGAATTAGAATGGATCGTGCGAATGAATTAGAATGGATTATGCGAATGAATTAGAATGGATCGTACAAATGAATTAGAAAGGTTACATTCGAGCGAATGAATTAGAATGGATCGTAGAAATGGATTAGAATGGATCGTACGAATGGATTAGAATGGATCGTACGAATGAATTAGAATGGATACATACAAATGAATTAGAAAGGTCACATTCGTGCGAATGAATTAGAATGAATCGTACGAATGAATTAGAATGGATCGTGCGAATGAATTAGAATGAATCGTACGAATGCATTAGAATGGATCATAGGAATGAATTAGAATGGATCGTGCAAATGAATTAGAATGTATACATTCGTGCGAATGAATTAGAATGGATCGTAGGAATGACTTAGAATGGATCGTACGAATGAGTTAGAATGGATACATTCGTGCGAATGAATTAGAATGGATCGGACGAATGAATTGGAATGGATCGTACGATTCATTCTAATTCATTCGTACGATCCATTCTAATGCATTCGTACGATTCATTCTAATTCATTCGCACGATCCATTCTAATTCATTCGTACGATCCATTCTTATTCATTCATACGATCCATTCTAATTCATTCGCACAAACCATTCTAATTCATTCGTACGATCCATTATAATTCATTCATATGATCTATTCTACCTCATTCGGTGGATCCATTCTAATTCATTCGTACGATCCATTCTAATTCATTCGCACGATCCATTCTAATTCATTCGTACTATCCATTCTAATTCATTCGCACGATCCATTCTAATTCATTCGTACGATCCATTCTAATTCATTCGCACAAATGTATCCATTCTAATGTATTCGTACGATCCATTCTAATTGATGCGATCTGATATCAACTAGATGGAATGCGTAATCCTTAAATTAATCCAAGTGCAGAATTTAAGCAACTAAATTCAGATTTCAGCACATTACAATCAGATTTCAGCAAAGCCTCTCATCATGTTTCATCATCCATACAAACACAATCAGATTTAAGTAAATGAAATCATAAAACTGACAATAAGAACAATAATTCCAGATTGTTATAACTGAATTCCAGCAATTCTGAATAACATAATCTCAAATAAATAAGCCAATGTCTCAATAACAATCAAAGATCTGAACGAATAAACCTAATGGATGAGACTCTCGAGAAAACAGAATTTTAGGGTTCCTACAATGAAATCAGCAATAAGGCCGGTTGCAAGAAAGGGAAATATCACATGAAAGTTCTGAGGATAATCCAAACCGTGCTTAGGTCAATGCCGGCAGCTTTCCGATACTCCGTGTTGCAGATGAATGGCGCGGAAGGGGGAGGTGTGGTCCAGAAGACGGGGTGAAGAAGCCGAGATGATGATCTTGAAGAAGAAGAAACTCCACACCGATCTTCCGTGAAGCCGAGGATGTGGGTGCAAATTTTGGCAAGAAGTCTGCAAAACAGCGGGACCCACCGGCCCTGCCTGTTGGACCCTCGAAGACAACAGCGGGACCCACCGGCCCTGCCTGGTGGGCCCCCGAAGACCACAGCGGGACCCACCGGCCCTGCCTGGTGGGCCCCCGAAGACCACAGCGGGACCCACCGGCCCTGCCTGGTGGGCCCCCGAAGACCACAGCGGGACCCACCGGCCCTACCTGGTGGGCCCCCGGAGACGACAGCGGGACCCACCGGCCCTGCCTGGTGGGCCCCCGAAGACCACAGCGGGACCCACCGGCCCTACCTGGTGGGCCCCCGAAGACCACAGCGGGACCCACCGGCCCTGCCTGGTGGGCCCCCGGAGACTACAGCGGGACCCACCGGCCCTGCCTGGTGGGCCCCCAGAGACCACAGCGGGACCCACCGGCCCTGCCTGGTGGGCCCCCGGAGACCACAGCGGGACCCACCGGCCCTGCCTGGTGGGCCCCCGGAGACTACAGCGGGACCCACCGGCCCTGCCTGGTGGGCCCCCGGAGACTACAGCGGGACCCACCGGCCCTGCCTGGTGGGCCCCCGGAGACTACAGCGGGACCCACCGGCCATGCCTGGTGGGCCCCCGAAGACTACAGCGGGACCCACCGGCCCTGCCTGGTGGGCCCCCTAAGACTGTATCGGAGCCCACCAGCTTTACCTGGAGGATCCCCAGATACGACAGCAGAAACCGCCATTTATCCTGGAATTCCTCCCAGAGAATCCTATAAATAGCAGAGCCTTCGAATGTAAAAAGGATGGGACTTTCAAAACCTGAAACTCCAAAACTCAAACCAGAGCTCTGAAAACAGATCAGTGCCATCATCTGATATCTGTCTCAGAAACCTCTATCTCCTCTTACCCTCTACCGCTCCTTGATCATCTTCTTGTCTTTGAAGAGATCAAAAAGGCTTCAGTAGCACTCGGCCTGTCGAGGTTACTTCGAGAAAATTGTTAGTGAATTCGGGTTACACCCTATAGCACGGAGACGTAGGCTTCGGCTGAACTCCGAGATCACTTCTCGTGTCAAACACTCTCTCTGATTGCATTTCTCTGTTTACATATCAAAAGCTTCAACTTCGATCAACAGATCGACCAACGATCTTCGACGCCTACTTCAACTCCAATTGACTGGTGTTGCGAAAGTCTTCGGGTCGGCACGAAGATTTTCCCCCACAGTTTGGCGCCGTCTGTGGGATTCCGAGCAAAAAGTCCAGCTATCCGCTACTACTCGATCGGTTGAGCATACAACCAATCTCGATACCCAAACTTCCTCGCCTCCTTGGTTGATCAGACCACTGATCGAACGTCGGCACTCTCGTTGCACCCTTCGCTCTCTGAATGGCGAGGACAAAACACCAGGGTCAACCAGAAGGAAGTAACACTCAACAACAACCTCGTCCTGAGACTCGTTCAATGAGTCAAAGGCTCAACTTCGGACAGCCCCTTGCTGTCCCCGAGATGGGAGTTCGTTCAGGAAGTGGCAGATCTGTCGATCGACCTATCGCCCACCCCGCGCGATAGTCGATTGGGCAAACAACACCAGCTCCTGCTGAAGACCCTCCATCAACTTACCAAATCTCTGCGGTCGACTTCCAGCTACTCCAATTGGCGAAGCAAAACGCCACCCTCACCGCCGAGAGTGACGCTCTTAAGAAGGCAGCTTCTGAGGCTGGGATTGCTCTTCCTAACCCCTCTACAAATGAGAGGGTCGATCTTCCTCGACATTCAATTCACTCCGAACAACGGAGGTCAATGGGCACTGCTGCCCTCGAGAGGATCCGACGTAACCCAACTCCCTCTGCTGCCCCCTGGAAGCAGAGTGTGTGGGATCGCCTTGACGATGAGTCTTCCCAATCGTCTTCTGGCAGCAACTGCGACAAGAGGGCACCTTCAAAGCTCAATATACCAAGGAAGCACCAAATGAAAGGCGCTCCTTCAAAGAGTAGAGTCTCTCCTTCCATTCCACTTCAACATGGGCTTGGATCAGACCTCCGACATAGACTTCAACCGGCCAATACTTCAGTGCCTGAGCAAGACCTTGCGATCTTGCCTCTGACCCATCTCTAGGTCGAGGACATGGTCGTAGGGATGGATATTCCTCTGCCGGGCCTCTACATCGAAGCCTCTTTGAGTCAACATTTCCAAGGGGATGGAGAACTCCTATCCTCCCCAAATTCAACTGCATACGAGGAGACCCTACTCTCCACATCCTCGCATTCAAGCAAGCTCTAACGCCACACGAAGCAGAAAACAACGTACTCTGCCGCACCTTCGCAGGAAGTCTCGATGAGCCGTCGCTCGACTGGTATCATAATCTCCGAGCTGGGTCCATTACCCAGTTCGATATTTTGGCTAAACTCTTTGTGCAGCATTATCAGCTCAATCTGAAGCCCGAGAAGAAGCTCGACTCTCTCTATCGGCTAAGGATGGGTGCTGACGAGACTCTCCGAAGTTTCACTAGGAGGTTTCGCAACGAGCATGCTGCCCTCTCTGGAAGGCATCTGGATGATGAAGCTATCATGTTGGCTTTCTAGAATGCTCTCCGCTTCGATCTACACATCTACAATGACTTCATCTGCAATCCCCCTCCTTCTCTGGGTGCTATGTTCGATCGAATCCAGAGAGAGATCGAGGTCGAAGACGATCAAGTCGCTCGGAAGGGGCGAGAAACAAAGCGAAGACCTGCTGAGAGAGAAGCTCCAAAGTATGCTGCTAAGGCCCACAATGCTGAAGCAGCAGCCCCTCCAACGAACAAACGATCAAAGAATGACGGGCGTCGATCTCCAACAAAGACCACTTTCACCGAGTGGAATATACCGGTCGAACAAATACTCGACCGCATTCAACACGAGGAATTCCTTCGAAGGCCCAATCCTCTTCAGCCAAACTCCAAATTCACAGCAGACAAAACAGTCTACTGCGAATTCCATCGAAGTCACGGCCACCCTACCGACCGATGCTATCGGTTGAAGTTCCATCTTGAAGACTTGCTGCGAGAGGGCCATCTTCAAGAATTCGTCAACAACGGGCACGATCAACGTCGAACCTCTGCAAAGGGGAAAGAAGTGTGTTGGATACATCAAATCTCTTCCAGCCCATCATCTCTCACCGTGAATGCCAATATCTTTGGCATTCATGGATCATTGCACAACCAAGCAATGACCAGGAAAGAAGTCGATCGGCAAATTCGGCGCATCTTCCATGTTCGATCTACTGCAAATAAATAAGATACCTGGATCGAGAAGCCCATCGAAGGTCTTGCTTGGCCGTCCATCGTCTTCAACGACACCGATCTTCAAGGAGTTCATACTCCCCATCGAGACCTTCTGGTCTTGAAACTCATCATCGATGGAAGCACCGTCAATCGGATCCTCATCGACACCGGGAGTTCTATCGATATTATGTTCTCAGACTGCTTCAAACGTCTGGGACATAAATATCAAAGTCTCGACGTCGTCCCGACCGTGATCACTGGCTTCAACGGCGAACAAAGCATCACGGTGGGCGAATCGAGATTCACTCTAGACCTCAGCCGAGAGACTCGAGTCTCGGTGAGGTTTGCCATTGTCGAAGGGGTCTCCAGTTACAATGCCATCCTCGGGCGACCATTCCTCCATCAGATCAATGCCATCTCCTCTTCTTATCATCAACTACTCAAGTTTGCAACTGAAGAAGGCATCGTCTGCATTCGAGGTGATCAGCAATCTGGAAGGTCTTGTGAGGCTGCTGCGGCTAAGACAGATCGAAAGATCAACATTGCTCCTCCAAAGCGGCAGCGAGATGAAGCTGATCCCTCTTCCAAATAGCAATCAAAGGAGATTCCGCTGACCGAACCTCCACCAATCGAATGGGAAGCATCACCTTCAATAGAAGAAATCATCCCAATCAACATAAGCAGCGGATATCAATCTCGACAAACTTTCATTGGTACCGGTCTTAGCTACGCAGAAGCGCAAAACATGGTATCCTTCCTCAAGTCCAACATCGACGTCTTCGCTTGGTGTTTCGAAGACATGCCTGGAATCAATCCAGATGACGCTTGTCACCGACTTGCGATCAAAGAAGAAGTGAAGCCTGTCAAGCAGAAGCCACGCACCATCCGACCAGAGCTACAAGTTGCTGTTCAAGAAGAAATCACTAAGCTACTCGCAGTAGGCTTCATCCGTGAAGTAGAGTATCCTACTTGGATCTCTAATATTGTTGCTGTTCCGAAGAAGAATGGGAAAGTCAGAGTCTGCATCGACTTCACCAACCTCAACAAGGCTTGCCCCAAAGACCCATTTCCCATGCCAAGGATCGATAGACTCGTCGATGCCACTGCTGGCCATGAGCTATTGTCTTTCATGGATGGGTATTCTAGATACAATCAAATTCCACTTCATCCAGACGATCAAGAGAAGACTTGCTTCGTGACTAGCCGAGGTCTCTACTGCTACAATGTAATGCCGTTCGGCCTCAAAAATGCTGGATCTACCTATCAAAGGCTAGTCACCAAGATGTTCGAAAATCAGATCGGTCGCAACGTCGAAGTATATGTCGATGATCTCCTTACCAAGAGTTCCGTTCGGAGCAAGCATCTCTCCGATCTGGCGGAAACCTTTCAAGTTCTTCGAAAATATCGTATGAAGCTCAATCCAGCCAAGTGCGCTTTCGGAGTTCAATCGGGCAAATTTCTGGGTCACCTTGTGACCAGGAGGGGTATCGAAGCTAATCCCGACCAAATTCGAGCTATCCTCGACATGTCATCACCTACCAATCGAAAGGAAGTGCAGCGCCTCACTGGAAGACTTGCTGCCCTCAATCGGTTCATCTCAAAGTCTTCTGACAAGTGTAAGCCTCTCTTCGACAAACTACGAAAGGCAGAGACCTCCGGCTGGAGTCCGATCTGTGAAGAAGCATTTCAAAGCATCAAGAAATATCTGGTGCAAGCTCCTATCCTGACGGCTCCACTTCCAAAAGAAGACCTGTGGCTTTATCTCGCCGTGACCGATCAAGCAATCAGTGCAGTTCTAGTCAGTAGAAGAGAAGGCGTCGAGCATCCAGTCTACTATATCAGCCATACTCTCCTTCCAGCTGAAACTCGTTACTCAAAAACTGAGAAGGTCATCCTGGCGTTGCTCACTGCATCGCGTCGTCTTCAACCTTACTTCGTCTTTCACCAGATCACTGTTATTTCAGAATATTCGATCAAAGATATCGTCGACAAAGCTGGTCGAGCTGGTCGAATGACCAAATGGGTGATCGAAATGAGTGCTCTGGGGATTCAGTTCGAATCTCGCACTTCTATCAAAGGTCAAGCTGTTGCTGATTTTCTAGTTGACTTTCCAGTTGAAGACCCCATCACTTGGGAAGAAGATGTCGACATGCGCTTAGAAGATGAGGACAGTACTCCGATCAACCTTGCAACAAAAATTGATCCAAGTCTCGAAGCTATTGCTGCAACTCCTCCATGGAAGCTTTATACTGATGGAGCTTCAAGTTCGATCGGTTCGGAAACTGGGATAGTCTTAGTGTCCCCCGAACTTGATCATCTACAGAAGGCCACTCTTCTAGGGTTCAACACCACCAACAACGAAGCCGAATACGAAGCACTTATTTCCGGACTCGAAATGGCGGAATCTCTAGGGGTAGATCGAATCATCATCTACAGCGACTCCCAGTTGATCATAAGACAAATCAATGGAGAGTACACAGCTCGTGAAGAAAGAATGCAACTCTATTTAGCCTTAGTACGATGTCTTCAACAACGTTTTACCATGACTGAGTTCGTTCAAATTCCAAGGGCAGAGAATCGTAAAGCAGATGCTTTGGCTAATGCTGCCTCTGTCCTCGGAGACTCGCTCGGAGGAAGGCAAATATAGATCGATTATCAAGAAGTGCCCAAGACCATCCCCGATCAACAGATCCTTGCTACTATAAAAGGATCTGGGGGTGGAGATCAACTGACATCGATCCTCACTACTACGAGTGAGCTTGAAGACTGGAGACGATCAATTTTTGACTTCTTCGAGCATGGCAAAATGCCGGAAGATTCAAATCAAGCTCGAAAACTTCAAACGAAGCTCCCATGCTACATTCTGCAAGGAGAAGATTTATATTTCAAATCCCACAATGGGATATTGCTCAAATGCCTTGGCCCAGAGCAAGCAAAGGCAATCCTGGTTGATATCCACTCTGGAGCTTGTGGAAATCATTCGGGAGGAAGATCTCTTGAAGCCAAGAGGAAGCTACAAGGTTACTACTGGCCTACAATGGCAAAAGATGCTCGACAAGTTGTTCAAAGATGCGAGCCATGCCAACGACACGCTCGAGCTATCCATCTCCCTGCAGATGAGCTTCACCAACTATTAAGCCCCTGGCCTTTCCATCAATGGGGGTTAGATTTCTTGGGTCCTTTCCCTCCAACTCCGAGCAAGAAGAAGTATTTACTGCTGGCCACTGATTACTTTACCAAATGGGTTGAAGCTGTGCCCCTCTTCCGAGAGACTGACGACGAAGTGATCAAATTCGTTCGGCATAATATCTTCTCAAGGTTCGGTACACCTCAAGTTCTTATTGCTGACAATGGAGCTCAATTTGATTCCGACAAATTCCGAGAGTTCTGTCTGAACAACGGTATCAAGCTATTATATTCAACTCCAAGATATCCTCAATGCAATGGTCAAGCTGAAGCCTCAAATAGAGCTATTCTTGGTATACTCAAAAAGAAACTCAACGACAAGAAAGGATTGTGGGAGCAAGTCCTACCTGAAGTTCTTTGGGGGTATCGCACAACTCCGAGAAGATCAACAGAATTCTCACCCTTTCGTCTAACATATGGATCGGAAGCAGTACTCCCAATAGAAAATATATCAAGTACTTTGAAGACCAAAGCAGTTGAAGAAGGAATCAACGAAGAACTACGAATCAATGATCTAGACTTCTCAGAAGAACTACGAGATCAAGCATCCCTTCGTGTGGCCAAGTACCAGCAGAAGATCAAAAGAGCCTACGATGAGAAAGTCTATAAGAGACAATTCCCAGTGGGCAGCCTAGTTCTCAGAGCAGTTTTTTACAACACTAAAGAACATAGCAGTGGGAAGCTTGCTCCCAACTGGGAAGGTCCATATATCGTTGAATCAGTAGGAGGCAAAGGTTCTTACAGACTGATCACACCAGAAGGAGATAGATTGCCTCGAGCTTGGAATTCTAGGCACCTCAAGATGTTCTATCCATGATGTAAATTCTGTGATAAATAAAGCTCTCTTTCAAGTATTCAAATGTGCCAGTGTTCAGCTTTTCAATTCAAGTTCTGAAGCAGTTTCAAGTTATCCATATTCAAATTACCAGGTCTTTTAACAAGTTTGGGTGTTAGAGTTGCGACTCAACCCCTTACTAGCAAATGTTAAAAACTGACCATATTCAAGTTACCAAGTCTTTTTAACAAGTTTGGGTGTTAGAGTTGCGACTCAACCCCTTACTGGCAAATGTTAAACTGACTTTCAAATTTCAATATTCAATTTCAATCAATTTCGATATCGTTTAACATGTTTGGGTACTTGAGTTGCGACTCAACCCCTCACATACAAGTGTTACACGAATTCCAATTCAATATTCAAGTTTTAAGTTTGGGTAATCGAGTTGCGACTCGACCCCTTATATTCGAAAGATTGTATCTATGCTAATGCTATCCAGAACATGACATTCAAAGACATTCAACTCAAGAGATTCAATTTTCAAACACCAAAATGATCTTTCGATTATCAAAATTTGTCAAATACAATGATGAGCTGCTACATGTCAAGAGTTTACAAGTGTAAACAACAAAGAAAAGGTAGAAATACATCAGGGCTTGGCTACGCTCGGAGCACGCGACTTTTCTCCTTCAGATTCGCCACGAGGCTTGCTCGCAACCGAAGCTTTAGAAGATCGGACACTGCTGACATGTGCCCTGAGTGCCTCTACCGCTTTCTCGGCCGTTTCTTTGTAACTCTTGCATTCAGACAATGCATGCTCCAGTGCCTTCTTGGAAGTCTCTTCCCTGGCAGTAAAAGCAGCATGTTGAGCAGCAAGACGTTTTTTCAGCTCCTTGATCTCGTTGGTGCGACCGCAGGACACGTCCTCAACCTTGGAGAGTCGATTCTTCAAGGATTCAAGCTCGTGACTCTGCGCCTCACAACGATCCTGCAGCCCCTTGATCTCCAACTTCCCCTTGCAAAGATCCTCAATCTTGGCCTTGAGAGAGGTTTTCTTCGAATACAGGAGTTCCCTCAGCCTATCTCTCTCCTCGCTCACAGCCTTCAGTTCGGCCGTCAAACGGGTTACCTCGGATGCGGCCTCCCGTTCTCCTGCCTTCCTGGAAAGCTTGCTTGCGATTCTCAAACAGGCTGAGTTCTGCAAATGGACAAAACGTTAGAATTATTCTGAAGATACAATTTGAATAATAGATCAAAGCATATGCACATACCACTATTTCAAGTCGATCGAAGGCTTCTTCAAAAGTAGCATCCGGAAGATTGCAAAGCTTCCGGATCGCGTTAGTGGGATGATTGATATCAACATCACCCAAACTCCTTATCTTCTTCTTAGCCGCGCCAGCAGGTGTACCTACAATCCATGCAGCAATTCTAAGTATTAGTATATTTTCAAGCTTCAAAGACAAGGAAGTCAATCAAAACAGGTTAGTACAGATACCTGAAGCCTCGACTTGGGGAGCCTTTCCCTTCCCACTGTCGGAGCTCTTACCCTTGGGGGTCGATTTCTCCTTGCTGGGGGTTGGCTCTGGCAAAGGATGAGGAGTTGCATCACCCACCCGGCTTCCTCTCTCCAAGTGAGCAGGAGAGGGAACATCTCGAGGAGGTGATGCTCCCCCTTCATCTTCTTGCCCACTCGAGGAGGTGAGCCCTGCCACCATAGCAGCAACTTCCTCCGCCAGAGATCGCGAAGGGGGTGGGGGTTGTTCAACCTCCACACCCCCACTTATTGTCGCCCCTTCGAGACGGGGAACCTCGGGAGGTATTTGATCGAGAGGTGTAGGGTTGCTTCCAGCCCCACCACTCCCCGATATCCTAATCTTGAAGCGCAGCGGGTTCTTTTTCAATTCCCCAAAGTGATAAGTAGGAATCACTTTGGAGCCATCGCCCGTTGCGTCCATAACTCCCTCCATCTTGCGAGCCTTACCCTCGTCTATGAGGATAGGCTGCAATTCCTCGTCAGCACCACCAGTGGGGGTGGGAGGAATTTCTTCCTCGCCACCCCCATGTCCTTGACCACCACCAGTGGGGGTGGGAGGAATTTCTTCCTCGCCACCCCCATGTCCTTGACCACCATCAGTGGGGGTGGGAGGAATCTCTTCCTCACCACCCCCATCTTCATCATCCTCATCTTCACCATCTTCTTCCTCGTCACTGCCTGTGCCCTCAACATCCTCATCTCCGCCCTCCTCCTTCCTCTCTACCTCCTCTTCTTCATCTTCATCCTTCTTTTTCTCCTCATCCTCCTCCTGTTTGATGGGGATTTTCCTCTTTTTCTTTGCTGGGCCTTGGCGAGGTATCACCAATTTCTCCTCTGAAGGAAGTGCGCGCCTGGCTCCATAAGCCTTCTTCTCGAAT
The DNA here is from genome assembly GCA_947650365.1 of Chamaelirium japonicum. Taxonomy (NCBI): domain Eukaryota; kingdom Viridiplantae; phylum Streptophyta; class Magnoliopsida; order Liliales; family Melanthiaceae; genus Chamaelirium; species Chamaelirium japonicum. The sequence continues at coordinate 373,672 of CANTAL010000175.1, forward strand.
CGAAGCCTTCTAACAATTTTTCCAGACTGAGGGTCCTCCTCGTAATCGGAGTAGATGACCTCATTATCTTCATAACGAAGCTTCGATCGGTGGAGGAGGTTGGCCTTGCCATGTCGGACTGGGCAATTCGAAAATTGCTTCCACGATCTAGTCCCATATATCAACTCCAAGAAGAGGTTGTCAAGGACCCCTACTCGCTCTGGAGGCCATGAGAGAGCTCCTCCTGTGCAGTACATATCAATCTCTTCATGCACTTTGTATCGGGGAACCTCAGGAACAGACATCGGGGTCCAGGCACCAGACACCGACAACGGCCAGTCAGTGTAGAGCTTATCAGAACCGATAGTGTCAGCGATCGGCCGAAGAGCAGACACACCCGTCAGATAGTAGAATGGGTTGTCTTTCCTCCAGGCCCATCGGTAGTGATAGAAGAAGTACCCCAGCTCGATTCGGGCTTCTTCACCTTAAGGGAGGCTGGAGTAGCATTCCCTTAGCTCCTTCTGAAAGTCCGACTCTACGCGACAGAAAGCGTAGATGATCCTCCAGGAGTTCCCAGTGACCTGCCCGGGACAGAGACCGGAGGCGTTCAGCAACCTCGCGGTGAAAGGCGGCAGCGGAAGGCGCAATCCACAGTTGAGCTGGTCGATCGTGACGATGGTTCCCATCACTTGCTCCTTGCTCGCCCACGAGACAAAGATTGTCCGCCTATCAACGCCAAAGGCGGATAAAACTCCAGGGAGCGCTGGTCGAGCCTTTCCTTCTGTGAAAAATGACAGCAACTCCTGCAGCTTCTCCCTCTTGACATCTGTAAGTCTGCTGCCGATGTTGTACCCAAACTCCATCTCCGCCTCCAAAGGTAGCTGCGGGCAGAGGACAAACTTTGCCTTGGGGATCTGCTCTGGCCTTGACGGTGCAGAAGCAAATCCCACTCCTTGGTGCCTCTTGCCCAGTTGGCCAAGCTCGATCAATTCTGCCCTGCCTTTGCCTCGGCCCTTCGGAACAGAAGAAGCCTCGACAACTTCCTTGCCCTTCCTCTTGGAAGGAACCGCACTCTTCTTCGAACTGCCCGAAGACGCCATTTGACTGATCGAAAGAGATAAAGAACGAGAGATGGAAAAGCAAAGAGTCTGGACTTCGAAAAATTCTGAAAGCGTGAGGCGAGAATGACAGCGAGAAAGACTTATATACCCAGGGTAAAAACGGTGCACGAATCGAGAAGACACGTGTCTTCACCATATCAAATCGCGTGTTTTTGCAGGTACACGTGGCATCCATCCGTAGCAAGCGCTAAATCAGGCGAACAGTCGGACCAGACGAAGCGTCAGACCCATCGGTCCACATAAACCAACGATTCAAGCAAGCCACCGGTCTAAGTAAACCGGACCACCGGTTCAAAGCCACATTCCGGCAAACACAAGATTCAAAAGCAGAGAAAATCAAACACCATCGATATTCAAGACTGCCAAAAATCAAAGGACCAGAACAAACTATGCCACTTCTTCAAAAGTACAGGTTCAAGACCCAAACCTTGACCGGCTGATTTTAGCCGAACGGTCAAATATGACCGTTCGGCCAAAATCAACCGCTCGGTCGATTTTCTACTAGATCCGGCAAAAAACTGAGGTTTTTTGCCAATCACCCAAACCTTGACCGGCTGATTTTAGCCGAACGGTCAAATATGACCGTTCGGCCAAAATCAATCGCTCGGTCGATTTTCTACTAGATCCGGCAAAAAACTGAGGTTTTTTGCCGATCACCCAAACCTTGACCGGCTGATTTTAGCCGAACGGTCAAATATGACCGTTCGGCCAAAATCAACCGCTCGGTCGATTTTCTACTAGATCCGGCAAAAAACTGAGATTTTTTGCCGATCACCCAAACCTTGACCGGCTGATTTTAGCCGAACGGTCAAATATGACCGTTCGGCCAAAATCAACCGATCGGTCGATTTTCTACTAGATCCGGCAAAAAACTGAGGTGTTTTGCCGATCACCCAAACCTTGACCGGCTGATTTTAGCCGAACGGTCAAATATGACCGTTCGGCCAAAATCAACCGCTCGGTCGATTTTCTACTAGATCCGGTAAAAAACTGAGGTTTTTTGCCAATCACCCAAACCTTGACCGGCTGATTTTAGCCGAACGGTCAAATATGACCGTTCGGCCAAAATCAACCGATCGGTCGATTTTCTACTAGATCCGGCAAAAAACTGAGGTTTTTTGCCGATCACCCAAACCTTGACCGGCTGATTTAGCCGAACGGTCAAATATGACCGTTCGGCCAAAATCAACCGCTCGGTTGATTTTCTACTAGATCCGGCAAAAAACTGAGGTTTTTTGCCGATCACCCAAACCTTGACCGGCTGATTTTAGCCGAAAGGTCAAATATGACCGTTCGGCCAAAATCAACCGATCGGTCGATTTTCTACTGGATCGGTCAAAAAAAAAAAAAACCATGTTTTTTGACCGATCACTCAATCCTTGACCGGTTGAAATTGACCGTTCGGTCAAATTTGACCGATCGGTCAAAATCAACCGAACAGTCAAATTTCCACTGGATCGGTCAAAAAACCATGTTTTTTGATCGATCACTCAATCCTTGACCGGTTGAAATTGACCGTTCGGTCAAATTTAACCGATCGGTCAAATTTAACCGATCGGTCAAAATCAACCGAACGGCCAAATTTCCACTGGATCGGTCAAAAAACCATATTTTTTGACCGATCACTCAATCCTTGACCGGTTGAAATTGACCGTTCGGTCAAATTTAACCGATCGGTCAAATTTGACCGATCGGTCAAAATTGACCGATCGGTCAAAATCTACCGAACGACCAAATTTCCACTGGATCGGTCAAAAAACCATGTTTTTTGACCGATCACTCAATCCTTAACTGGTAGAAATTGACCGATCGGTCAAATTTGACCGATCGGTCAAAATCAACCGAACGGCCAAATTTCCACTGGATCGGTCAAAAAACCATGTTTTTTGACCGATCACTCAATCCTTGACCAGTCAAAATTGACCGATCGGTCAAAATTGACCGATCGGTCAAAATTGACGATCGGTCAAAATTGACGATCGGTCAAAATTGACCGACCGATCTTTTTTGCGCTAACACTCGGCAAGCTTCTTTGTGCCTTCTTCGACAGGGGATTTTATGATTTGCACCAAATCCAAGCCAGCCAGAGTGAACTTTAGCTAACTTGGAGGGGATAACTGTGGGTGCAAATTTTGTCAAGAAGTCTGCAAAACAGCGGGACCCACCGGCCCTGCCTGTTGGACCCTCGAAGACAACAGCGGGACCCACCGGCCCTGCCTGGTGGGCCCCCGAAGACCACAGCGGGACCCACCGGCCCGGCCTGGTGGGCCCCCGAAGACCACAGCGGGACCCACCGGCCCTGCCTGGTGGGCCCCCGAAGACCACAGCGGGACCCACCGGCCCTGCCTGGTGGGCCCCTGGAGACTACAGCGGGACACACCGGCCCTGCCTGGTGGGCCCCCGAAGACCACAGCGGGACCCACCGGCCCTGCCTGGTGGGCCCCCGAAGATCACAGCGGGACCCACCGGCAATGCCTGGTGGGCCCCCGGAGACTACAGCGGGACCCACCGGCCCTGCCTGGTGGGCCCCCAGAGACCACAGCGGGACCCACCGGCCCTGCCTGGTGGGCCCCCAGAGACCACAGCGGGACCCACCGGCCCTGCCTGGTGGGCCCCCGGAGACTACAGCGGGACCCACCGGCCCTGCCTGGTGGGCCCCCAGAGACTAAAGCGGGACCCATCGGCCCTGCCTGGTGGGCCCCCGGAGACTACAGCGGGACCCACCGGCCCTGCCTGGTGGGCCCCCGGAGACTACAGCGGGACCCACCGGCCCTGCCTGGTGGGCCCTCGAAGACTACAGCGGGACCCACCGGCCCTGCCTGGTGGGCCCCCTAAGACGGCAGCGGAGCCCACCAGCTTTACCTGGAGGATCCCCAGATACGACAGCAGAAACGCCATTTACCCTGGAATTCCTCCCAGAGAATCCTATAAATAGCAGAGCCTTCGAATGTAAAAAGGATGGGACTTTCAAAAGCTGAAACTCCAAAACTCAAACCAGAGCTCTGAAAACAGATCAGTGCCATCATCTGATATCTGTCTCAGAAACCTCTATCTCCTCTTACCCTCTACCGCTCCTTGATCATCTTCTTGTCTTTGAAGAGATCAAAAAGGCTTCAGTAGCACTCGGCCTGTCGAGGTTACTTCGAGAAAAGTGTTAGTGAATTCGGGTTGCACCCTATAGCACGGAGACGTAGGCTTCGGCTGAACTCCGAGATCACTTCTCGTGTCAAACACTCTCTCTGATTGCATTTCTCTGTTTACATATCAAAAGCTTCAACTTCGATCAACAGATCGACCAACGATCTTCGACGTCTACTTCAACTCCAATTGACTGGTGTTGCGAAAGTCTTCGGGTCGGCACGAAGATTTTCCCCCACAGAGGATGAATAGCGAGGCGACGGGGTAGAAGCTTGCGAAGGAAGAACAGGATGAGAAGCAAGGAAGAATTCGTCGGAAAGGATAAACCGAACAAGCGGGCCGCTTCTCCGTTTCTAGGGTTTCAATTTATCTTCATCTCCCTTTGCAATTAGGGTTTTTAGAATAAATAGGGGAACAACTAAAGAAAACAAGAAAGGAAAGAAGAGAGAGGAGGACCGATCGGCTAGAGAGAGAGAGAGAACCGCGCGGATGAGAGAGGGCATCCGCGGGAGAGAGAGAGAGGGGCCGGCCGGTTGGGGATTGTGGCTAGGGTTTGGGTTTTTTACTCTCCATCGAATCTCATCCATTGAGATCTATCCCTAACTTAAGATCCTATGGCTAAAAAGTAAACATAGAAATGAGTCAGTTCGGCATCTGTGGCTCGAACCGGATGCGAACATGGCTCGCACCTACCCAAACCAGAAATAAAAACTGAAATAACTAACGATCCGTTGGTCGGATCGAAATAAAGTAAGAACCAAAACTGTGGGGCTTCGATTAAGCTTTCCACTGATGCAGACGGATCGACGATCGGGTTCCTGGATCTCCGGCGCGGATAAAAATACGCCATCAGCTGTAGAAAAACTGCACGTAGTGGCTCGTCTGCATCACTAATTCATTCGTACGATCCATTCTAATCCATTCGTACGATCCATTCTAATTCATTCGTACGATCCATTCTAATTCATTCTCACAAATGTAACCTTTCTAATTCATTTGTACGATCCATTCTAATTCTTTCGTACGATCCATTCTAATTCATTCGCACAATCCATTCTAATTCATTCTCACAAATGTAACCTTTCTAATTCATTTGTACGATCCATTCTAATTCATTCGCACGATCCATTCTAATTCATTCGTATGATCCATTCTAATTCATTCGTACGATCCATTCGTACGCTCCATTCCAATGCACAAATGAATTAGAATGGATCGTACGAATGAATTAGAATGAATACATTCGAGCGAATGAATTAGAATAGATCGTAGGAATGAATTAGAATGAATCGTACGACTGAATTAGAATGGATCGTGCGAATGAATTAGAATTGATCATACGAATGAATTAGAATGGATCGTACGAATGAATTAGAATGGATCGTGCGAATGAATTAGAATGGATCGTACGAATGAATTAGAATGGATATATTTGAATGAATAAATTAGAATGGATCATACGAATGAATTAGAATGAATCATAGAAATGAATTAGAATGGATCGTGCAAATGAATTAGAATGGATCGTGCGAATGAATTAGAATGGATCGTACAAATGAATTAGAATGGATCGTACGATTCATTCTAATTCATTCATACGATCCATTCTAATGCATTCGTACGATCGATTCTAATTCATTCGCACGATCCATTCTAATTCATTCGCACGATCCATTCTAATTCATTTGCACGATCCATTCTAATTCATTCCTATGATTCATTCTAATTCATTCGTATGATCCATTCTAATTTATTCATTCAAATATATCCATTCTAATTCATTCGTACGATCCATTCTAATTCATTCGCACGATCCATTCTAATTCATTCGTACGATCCATTCTAATTCATTCGTATGATCAATTCTAATTCATTCGCACGATCCATTCTAATTCATTCGTACGATCCATTCTAATTCATTCCTACGATCTATTCTAATTCATTTGCTCGAATGTATTCATTCTAATTCATTCGTACGATCCATTCTAATTCATTTGTGCAATAAATAAGAATGGAGCGTACGAATGGATCGTACGAATGAATTAGAATGGATCGTACGAATGAATTAGAAAGGTAACATTTGTGCGAATGAATTAGAATGGACCGTACGAATGAATTAGAATGGATCGTGCGAATGAATTATAATGGATCGTACGAATGAATTAGAATGGATCGTGTGAATGAATTAGAATGGATCGTGCGAATAAATTTGAATGGATCATACGAATGAATTAGAATGGATCGTGCGAATAAATTAGAATGGATTATACTAATGAATTAGAATGGATACATTCATGCGAATGAATTAGAATGGATCGGACGAATGAATTAGAATGGATCGTATGAATGAATTAGAATGGATCGTGCGGATGAATTAGAATGAATCGTACGGTGCAATCTAATTCATTCGTACATTGCGTTCTAATCCATTCGTACGATCCATTATAATTCATTCGTACGATCTATTCTAATTCATTCGCCCGATCTATTCTAATTCATTCGTACGATACATTCTAATTCATTCGTACGATCCATTCTAATTCATTCGCACGAATGTATCATACGAATGAATTAGAATGGATCGTACGAATGGATCGTGCGAATGAATTAGAATGGATCGTACGAACGAATTAGAATGGATCGTACGAACGAATTAGAATGGATCGTACGAACGAATTAGAATGGATTGTACGAACGAATTAGAATGGATACATTCGAGCGAATGAATTAGAATGGATCGTACGATGCAATCTAATTCATTCGCACGATCCATTCTAATTCATTCGTACGATCCATTCTAATTCATTCGTATGATCCATTATGATTTATTTGTTCAAATATATCCATTCTAATTCATTCGTACATTCCATTCTAATTCATTCGCACGATCCATTCTAATTCATTCGCACGAATATAACCTTTCTAATTCATGTTGGAATGATATCGGAGGCGCAGCGGAAGGTGGAGTTGATCCCGATGATCGTTTCGGTGTGCGGTACATTTTAAAATTTTCATTCATATTAATCATATGCGTAAATGATAAAACAAATACGAATCGAACCCCTATAGTCATCTATCGAAATGATTGACATATCTCATATGTATGCATTATGATAGATCTAGGGGTTAGTAGGTTATACCTTCGTGCGGGATTTAACACCGCGAAGAATTGCTTCAATATTGATGAAGACAAATTCGGATCTGCACGAACACCTTTCAGTGCAAAGGCCGTAACTTTCTATACCGACATCGGAATGGAGCGAAACCTGATTTGCCGGAAAGAAGACTTCAACGCCAAGAGTTTACAACCGGTTTGAAGTCATTTGGACTTCTATAGCTCCTGCAGTGATCAAAACATTGCAGATCTGCCCGTAAAATCTGGGCAGCAATCTCGAGCCGGATCCTCATGCAAGAGAGAAATGAATCTCTTCGGATTCACCCGATCTCACATATCATCCCGGATCCTTGCACTCTAATCTCTGAGTGCCTCAGAGTGCAAGCGATCTCCATCAATCTCACACACACACTTGGAGAAGAAGATGAGGGAGAGAGAAGAGATGAACCCGAGAGAAAGAGATTACAAATATCCGAACCATAAGCGAAGGGGCTTTGGTTCTTCATCGGAAATATGAGAAGGATGCACCATTTCAGATCTGAAATTCGTGCCCCTCACTCTCTCTTGTTACTCTCAAATTCAATGCCCCTTTTTATTACTAGTTGCCATATTAGAATTGTTGCAATTAAGGAGATGATTCAAAATCATTCAAATCTGAATTAATCCCTTAATTATAAGTTTGATGGCCATGCATGCTAGCCCTAGTGAGGATGGCGGCCACTAGGGCATGCGGGACATTTTGAAATGACCAAAATGCCCCCATGCATCTAGTGGTCGTTCACCTCATGCGGGACAATGTATGGCCCATCTACGTGCACGATAATGCACCCTAACACTTAGGGCACCTCATCGGCATCAGCAACAAGTCAATACACCATGGGACGATGAATAGTATTTTTACTATTTACTAGGGTGCCCTTAGTAAAAGGTGGGGTGCCCCATAGTAAAAATTACTAAACTCGCATTCTGCGTTCTAGTGCAACACGCACACACGGAATGGATTCCTCATGGTATAATGGCAACATCGTATGTCTCTACACTACTCTGGGGTTGCCCCCTAGTGAACACACTTAGTCCTGTGCTACCACCATGCTCTAGTGCGATGCACTCACGGAACACAGGACGATTAGGCATTATTTCTTCAACTCATAATATGCTGTGAGACAAGGAAAAAGTATCGATCCGTAATGATCGTGGATAGGGTGGAACCTTCAGGGACTAGGATTCATGGCTTCCAACCGAACCCGATCGACACACTACCCGAGTGTCCCTGTCAATCCTCTGGGTCCCGGTTAACCTGCGTGGCCACCCTGAGCGCGACGCAGGCTGCACTCCAATTCTCCCAGACTTATTAAGCTCTCTCGCATACCCCTGTTCTTCGCTTAGTATTGGTAATACAATGTCCCTCCACTTGGTGCCATGAGTCAACTCGAGCGGTGGAGAGCACCGTTAGACTCGAGTGACCATATGACTAGGTTCCTTCTAGGTTGACTATCACATCGCACCTCCGATCGCTTTGGCCAAGCAATCGGATCCGGTCAACAGCTCAACTGCTGACCACCAGGCCTGGGTTTAGTGCGGTGTATGTCATACCAAGGAACGCACCTACCGATAAGGATGTGGATGGCCTGCAAGAGTGGCGTGCCGATGCAACGTCAGCCCGGTAACCCAGCGCACCGTGGTATTGGGTCGTGGTTAGATCCCTCACACGTTGGTGAACCAAAGTTACACACAACTGGTTAGTCCACCGGTCACGGTTCATCAGGGTTTAGGACCGATTACCCTAAGCAGAAACATGGCTATGTGCATCGGTGTCTGTTCACCGATCTGTGCACCGTGTTGGTTCTGTTCGGCCACAGACACTGTGCCTGGTAATGACCATTATAGAGATTCTCATGCTCTGTCATTCCAACAGCTTATCCTGATAGGGCGACCAACCCAAATCAGAGCTGTGAACGATTTAGGCTCATAGGACCGATCCACTGAGTCTCCCACTCAGATGGACTACTATATAGCCATGGCTCCTTAAGTTCTTTAAATAGAACACGTATAATAATACGTACCTTTATACAATCCTAAATAAACTATCAACCATATACAGCCAAACCTAGGGTTTTACGAGCTGTAGGCCACATCAAACCTAACAATCTCCCACTTGGTCTAGCGAGGAAAAACGGTCATGAGCTCTATAGCTTCTACATGCTGCCCAAAAGCCTTTGCAGGAATTCCCTAAAGGAATCAGCAACATTATCTGTAGATGCTAACTCGATTACCGCCACTTACCTTTCCTCCTAAAACTACCAGATCAAGTAGAATTTGTATTTGATATGTTTCCCCTTTATGGTGGTGCCTAGGCTCTTGCTACCGCTCTTTTGTTATTACAACAAAAAACTGAGCCTCTGGTATGCTTTCCAAGTTTACTATAAACTTACCGAGCCATACCACCTATTTTCCTGTCACGCACGCTACAATGTGCTTAGGCTTCTGTAGTAGAGCCCGTGATGCATTATAGCTTCACACTCTGCTAACTAACCGCTTCTCATCCCAAGGTGAAAACTATACCTGAAGTCGATTCTCTAGATTACACATCTGATGCTAAATCAGATCTTGTGCATCCAATCGGCGTCAAGTCTTGTGAAGTGTAAACTAACTCGTAGTCCTTGTTTGACGAGGATATCGAGTATACTCTTCACATCAGTCCAGCTAACTGGACCCGGATTCGACTAAAACCGACCCTCCATTCCTGCTGCGCAACAGATAACTAGCATCTTATACATTCATGGCATACGACTACCCTTTGCATAAGCATAGGACACCTTCTGTATTTCTGCCATCTCCTTAGGTGTCAAATGATTTATATCATTCGACAGTTTCAAGCTTTAGCAAGAAACCCCATTTGGAGTCTTGTATATTGATTCTGGCTAGAACCATATCTCTATGCATAGCCTGTGATAGCGTGAGAATCTTGTTCTGATGATCTCGAGTTACCATGATCTCCAGAACATAACTCGCCTCACGAAGGTCTTTCAGTCGAATTAAGATAATAAACAGACATTTAACTTAGGCAACGTTCCTACTTCATTTTCAATCAGTAGAACATCATCTATGTAAAGTACTAGGTACACCCCTATAGTTCCATCGCTCCTCTTGTACACACTTGACTTTTTTTGATCAAATCTGTATGAATAGATCATACTTGATCAAGATAGATATTGTTTCTCCTGGATACTTGCTTTAGTCCATAAATGAACCTTTTGCAATTCTGTAAGCCAGGTATTCCTGACCTGCTAACTCCTAAGCCTGAAAACTGCATCATATATCCTCTCTTCTGCCAACTTCTACCCAATGGGCTAAGTTGCTAGGTGCGCAAGCCTTAGATTCAGTATACACCAACTCGAGGGAGGGTGCGCACAGTGATCCGCTTACACGGGTCTTTAACTTTGACCCAATCCAAATATGCTTTAATAAAGTTTTGATGAACCCTGGTACAAAAGAGTATCACTGAACACTGATGCAAGCTTTGTCTCCATGACTTTCTGTTAGACAGTTCTGTCAAAAAATTTCACTACTTCGTCGTAGCTCAAGGGGCCATCCTCTTGAATTTATGGACTAATTCACAAAGTTTGTCCACAAAATCTTTCAAGAGCTCTAATGGTGCTCCCACTGCGACAAGATGGTTGTGGTACAAAGTAAATTATTTCTACAGTTTCTGGTATACTAGTGTCTGCATCATCTATTACCACTACGTTTCCGATCATGCGCTCTCCACTAGTATCCAGTAATTCACCCAGAACTACCTTACTAGTGAACATATGGTCTATAATAGAATCCCGCTCTAGGTAAATGGCATTCGTAGAAACGATCACCTTCTATTCCTTAGGATCATGGATAGTCCACCTTATATTTTTCTTGGATAACCTATAAACAGATACACCTTGAACTTAGTCTCCATCTTATCCCTCTTGTCCTTCTGCACATATGCAGGACATCCCCATATACTAAAATGCCGTAGTATAGGCTTTCGCTCAGACCACAACTTTTCAGGGGTATGAGGCACTGATTAGATGAGATATTATTCAAGATATACTCTACTGTGTCTCAAGGTGTAACCCATAGAAGGTGGGTAGTAAACTTGGCAAAACTCATCATTCTTTAGACCATGTCCAATAGGGTCTGATTCCTTCTCTTGGATATTCCATTCTGGCATGGTGTCCCTGGAGCAATTAACTGGGATATCATCCCATGCCCCATCAGGTACCTATGGAACTCATCCAATGGATATCATCTATGTGGATGCTCTTGGAACCACATACGTCAGAATGGGCAAAATCCAATACCTCAGTGGCCCTTTTTAGTTATTTTGCCTTCCAAACAAGACTCGCAGGTCGGAAGGGTCTCCAAGGGGTCTGTATCTAGAAACTCAGCCTTCACTAACCTTTGAATTATGTCTGAGACAATATATCTAAGTCATAGGAGCTACAATTGGATTAAGTTATCCCAAGGAATAAGATGAATATGAATTAGATACTACAGCTATCATATAATCTATTTTCGAACTAGATTTTAATACAAAGAGATTATTATGAACTATTCCTTTAGCAATGAAGGTACCTATTCAGTTTAAGAGATGCACTAAAGCCATCGATTAGAACTGAAAACCTTTATTTAGCTTGGAGGAAACATAACTAAATCTCTAAGGATCAAAATCCTTCTATCGAAAAATCTAAGATAACATATTAATAGCTTCTGCAGTTGTTATGGTATCAGTATCTATGTTAGGACCACCTTACCAATAAGTAGCCTTCTACTTTCCTTGAATCTCTATAGACACGAAGTCCATATTTCAAGAAGCAGAAGCACTGCTACTAGATGGCAATTCGACTCTACCAAGAGTTGATGTTTACCTGTCATAGCACCCTGAGACCATATATATGTAAAATCTTCCAATGCCCCTTCTGTTGCCATATCGGAAGCACTTTCGCACTAGGCTTCACCAGACTTAAGAGTCCGCTCCTGATTCTATACAGTCATTGTTTTTAGTTTCTGATCAGTTCTTACTTTTAGGCACTTCATAGAAAGCCTAAGTTACGCACTAAAGGAATTACCTTTAATCTTGATTCCATCCTTAGTGACCTGGATAGCTCCCAGAAGTTCCACATTTGTCATCTCCAGCTTGTAAAGGCTGAAGTCTCTGACAAAGCCTTCAAAGGTTCCATATAAGGATGCAAGACAGATGTTCTCTATCACCTTGACATCTAGACTTATTTCAAAGAAAACCAGTTTGCTCTGGAACCCAAGAATGTGTTTCCAAACCAGTATTCCATCAAACATCTTAGTGCTGACGAGTTTCTTGATGGTGAGATAGCGAGTCATTTGACTGCGCCCCTCAGACATCTGATGCTGTAACAGAACATTACATCAGAGGACCCGACATATGTCTGACTTACTTCTGAAGAGTTGTCTGCAAGTATGCTATGACATAGCACTTGCACATCTCTACAGACTCTCGTTAGTCATTATATGCCCTATCCTGTACCACAGTGGCATCTAGACCCGATAGGTTTGGTTTAGGGACATTAAGATTTATAGCCATTATAGTTTACTAACCCTAAATATAAGATCATGATGGCATTACCGGTCTACGAAGTCGGTACCCGTTATCTAGTTCTCTAATGGGATAGCGGACAGGGAATCTATGGTTGAATATAGATTGTATTAAAACTTATTTTAAGGATATTATTAAAATAAACTAATTACATCCATATGCCAACGCTACCCTCAAAGCGAAGACATTTCCATGGAGTAATTTACCATGTATGCGAGATCTCAGATTCGGATACACCCGCCCGAGAAGGCAGTGTGTATCGTCCTCCGCTCACATCGGATCTTTCCGACCCAATCCAAATCTGCCACAAACGAACTATGATGGACCATGGTACCTTTTGGCCAGCCCCCCGTGATCTCCATGCGACGCAACGGGTAGCCTCACGGGTGCTTCGGATGCTTACCCACCAGCCTAGGCAATCACGACACGGGAGTTCATGCGGCCCCCGCGAGGGCGGGAAAAGCCCTTCTCTCCTGGCATCGTGACCACCATATCCCGAAGGAGACTGCTAAGCCTCCGGCATGACAGAACATAACTCTCACCCGAGAGGGATGTTGAGTCATACCCTATCACCCAGAAATTCAGCAATTGGCCGTGGAGGCCAGGGGCACTCACACTGAGTCCTCTTTCACATCCCTTAATTATGGTGAGGGTTATTTTAATGCAAGTATTTTAGTTCCTAGGTTGCGACAACCTAGACATAGACCCTGGTCATACCGCGCTCCCACTAGAGTTAAGACCTCTTATAAAGTATAGATAAACTTGGAAAGGACCATAGTCCCTATCCCGTGGATACTCAGTTGTCACCTTTCTCCCGAGAATCACATTACGTACTCTCCAAGCCTTCGATACTAAATAAAATGATCATTACCCTTTATGCTCTAGAGCCTAGCCTATGGTCTAGACATACAAGGAAAGTTCTCCCATTAGTATGACTCCTCATATGTAACTTGATGTCTGATGTCGTAGATGATCACCACATCACTATTGGTTTCGATGTCAAACCAATTAGGGGCATCCGACAACCTCCGTCGGACCTCTACCTAATGGTGGCATAACCGAGTGTTATGGGATCCAACTACCATCAAATACCAATTAGACTACGGGTGTCAATAAATGGAGATCTAACCTAATGGTCGCATGGACCAAGTGGGGAAAAGGCATCCCACGAATAGTGGGGAAAGGGCATCCCACAATCTAACACATACTGCATCAGATTATATTCTTTCACCGGGGTTTAAAGAAATATCTAACCAAAGAAAAAACCAAACATCCATTGATATCAAGTTCAGGGTCCGACCCCTGAACCTGACTAGCAATGCTCTGACATTTCTTCAATGGCATCTTCCAGATATTCCTTACTTTGGGCCACCGCGCTCGGTCCTCCAGTGATGAATCTCTGATCTATCCTTGTCCTCCAAGACTTCAACCTGTAACTGAAAATACAAGTACGCTCCGAGCAATTGCTCGTTCGTACACATTTTCCTAGGTAGAAGAATAAAGACAAGAATAGAAATAAGGGCCGGAAAAAACCAAGCCGTGGTCAACCTCCACGCGCTTGTCCCATTAGGCCTTACATTCATCCATCACAAAAACAATCGAAATACCATGCAATTAAATTTCAGGGTCCGACCCCCGAAAGCAAACAATCACACTATAGCGGTGCCCTGCAAAACACACTATGCATAACATTCGACATATATGAATATATGATCTACGCAAACCCCGGTGACGCATTCGTTAATCAAATGCACATACGATTCGTTCCATGAAAAATTTTCTCATGAATCGCACACCAAAATGGCTCTGATACTATTTGTTGGAATGATATCGGAGGCGCAGCGGAAGGTGGAGTTGATCCCGAGGATCGTTTCGGTGTGCGGTACATTTTAAAATTTTCATTCATATTAATCATATGCGTAAATGATAAAACAAATACGAATCGAACCCCTATAGTCATCTATCGAAATGATTGACATATCTCATATGTATGCATTATGATAGATCTAGGGGTTAGTAGGTTATACCTTCGTGCGGGATTTAACACCGCGAAGAATTGCTTCAATATTGGTGAAGACAAATTCGGATCTGCACGAACACCTTTCAGTGCAAAGGCCGTAACTTTCTATACCGACATCGGAATGGAGCGAAACTTGATTTTCCGGAAAGAAGACTTCAACGACAAGAGTTTGCAACCGGGTTGAAGTCATTTGGACTTCTATAGCTCCTGCAGTGATCAAAACAGTACAGATCTGCCCGTAAAATCTGGGCAGCAATCTCGAGCCGGATCCTCATGCAAGAGAGAAATGAATCTCTTCGGATTCACCCGATCTCACATATCATCCCGGATCCTTGCACTCTAATCTCTGAGTGCCTCAGAGTGCAAGTGATCTCCATCAATCTCACACACACACTTGGAGAAGAAGATGAGGGAGAGAGAAGAGATGAACCCGAGAGAGAGAGATTACAAATATCCGAACCATAAGCGAAGGGGCTTTGGTTCTTCATCAGAAATATGAGAAGGATGTACCATTTCAGATCTGAAATTCGTGCCCCTCACTCTCTCTTGTTACTCTCAAATTCAATGCCCCTTTTTATTACTAGTTGCCATATTAGAATTGTTGCAATTAAGGAGATGATTCAAAATCATTCAAATCTGAATTAATCCCTTAATTATAAGTTTGATGGCCATGCATGCTATCCCTAGTGAGGATGGCGGCCACTAGGGCATGCGGGACATTTTGAAATGACCAAAATGCCCCCATGCATCTAGTAGTCGTTCACCTCAGGCAGGACAATGTATGGCCCATCTACGTGCACGATAATGCACCCTAACACTTAGGGCACCTCATCGGCATCAGCAACAAGTCAATACACCATGGGATGATGAATAGTATTTTTACTATTTACTAGGGTGCCCTTAGTAAAAGGTGGGGTGCCCTATAGTAAAAAATACTAAACTCGCATTCTGCGTTCTAGTACAACACGCACACACGGAATGGACTCCTTATGGTATAATGGCAACATCGTATGTCTCTACACTACTCTGGGGTTGCCCCCTAGTGAACACACTTAGTCCTGTGCTACCACCATGCTCCAGTGCGATGCACTCACGGAACACAGGACGATTAGGCATTATTTCTTCAACTCATAATATGCTGTGAGACAAGGAAAAAGTATTGATCCGTAATGATCGTGGATAGGGTGGAACCTTCAGGGACTAGGATTCATGGCTTCCAACCGAACCCGATCGACACACTACCCGAGTGTCCCTGTCAATCCTCTGGGTCATGGTTAACCTGCGTGGCCACCCAGAGTGCGACGCAGGCTGCACTCCAATTCTCTCAGACTTATTAAGCTCTCTCGCATACCCCTGTTCTCCGCTTAGTATTGGTAATACAATATCCCTCCACTTGGTGCGATGAGTCAACTCGAGCGGTGGAGAGCACCGTCAGACTCGAGTGACCATATGACTAGGTTCCTTCCAGGTTGACTATCACATCGCACCTCCGATCGCTTTGGCCAAGCAACCGGATCCGGTCAACAGCTCAACTGCTGACCACCAGGCCTGGGTTTAGTGCGGTGTATGTCATACCAAGGAACGCACCTACCGATAAGGATGTGGATGGCCTGCAATAGTGGCGTGCCGATGCAACGTCAGCCCGGTAACCCAGCGCACCGTGGTATTGGGTCGTGGTTAGATCCCTCACACATTGGTGAACCAAAGTTACACGCAACTAGTTAGTCCACCGGTCACGGTTCCTCAGGGTTTAGGACCGATTACCCTAAGCAGAAACACGGCTATGTGCACCGGTGTCTGCTCACCGATCTGTGCACCGTGTTGGTTTTATTCGGCCACAGACACTGTGCCTGGTAATGACCATTATGGAGATTCTCATGCTCTGTCATTCCAACTGCTTATCCTGATAGGGCGACCAACCCAAATCAGAGCTGTGAACGATTTAGGCTCATAGGACCGATCCACTGAGTCTCCCACTCAGATGGACTACTATATAGCCATGGCTCTTTAAGTTCTTTAAATAGAACACATATAATAATACGTACCTTTATACAATCCTAAATAAACTATCAACCATATACAACCAAACCTAGGGTTTTACGAGCTGTAGACCACATCAAACCTAACAATTCATTCGTACGATCCATTCTAATTCATTCGCACGATCCTTTCTAATTCATTCACATGATGTATTCTAATTCATTCATACGATCCATTCCAATTCATTTGTACGATCCATTTTAATTCATTCGCATGATCCATTCTAATTCATTCGTATGATACATTCATACGACTGAATTAGAATGGATTGTACGAATGAATTAGAATTGATCATACGAATGAATTAGAATGGATCGTACGAATGAATTAGAATGGATCCGTATGAACGAATTAGAATTAGAATGGTTACATTCGTGCGAATGAATTAGAATGGATCGTACAAATGGATTAGAATGGATCGTACGAATGGATTAGAACGCATTGTACGAATGAATTAGAATAGATACATTAATGCAAATGAATTAGATTGCATCGTACGAATGACGTACGCTCCATTCTAATTCATTCGTACGCACCATTCTTATTCATCGCACAAATGTATCCATTCTAATTTATTCGTACGATCCATTCAAATTCAATCGTATGATCCATTCTAATTCATTCGCACAAATGTATCGTACGAATAAATTAGAATGGATCATACAAATGAATTAGAAAGGTTATATTCGTGAGAATGAATTAGAATGAATCGTACGAATGAATCATACAATGAATTAGAATGTATCGAACGAATGAATTAGAATGGATACATTCGAGCGAATGAATTAGAATAGATCGTAGGAATGAATAAGAACGGATCATACGAATGAATTAGAATGGATACATTCGTGCGAATGAACTAGAATAGATACATTCGTGCGAATGAATTAGAATGGATTAGAATGGATCGTACGAATGAATAGAATGGATCGTGCGAATGAATTAGAATGGATCGTATGAATAAATTAGAATGGATCCTACGAATGAATTAAAATGGATATATTTGTGCGAATGAATTAGAATGGATCATACGATTGAATTAGAATGGATCATACGAATGAATTAGAATGGATCATACGAATGAATTTGAATGGATCGTACGAATGAATTAGAATGGATCGAATGAATTAATTAGAATAGATACATTCGAGCGAATGAATTAGAATAGATCGTAGGAATGAATTAGAATGGATCGTACGAATGAATTAGAATGGATCGTGCGAATGAATTAGAATGGATAGTGCGAATGAATTAGAATGGATCGTACGAATGAATTAGAATGGATACATTCGTGCGAATGAATTAGAATGGATTGTACGAATGAATTAGAATGGATTGTATGAATAAATTAGAACGGATCGTACGAATTAATTAGAATTGATCGTGCGAATGAATTAGAATGGATACATTCTTGCGAATGAATTTGAATAGATCGTACGAACGGATCGTACGAATGAATTAGAATGGTTACATTCATGCAAATGAATTAGAATGGATCGTACGAATAAATTAGAATGGATACATTCATGCGAATGAATTAGAATGGATCGTACAAATGAATTAGAATGGATCGTACGAATGAATTAGAATGGATCATGCGAATGAATTAGAATGGATACATTTGTGCGAATGAATTAGAATGGATCGTGTGAAAGATTTAGAATGGATCGTGCGAATGAATTAGAATGGATCGTACGAATGAATTAGAATGGATCCACCGAATGAGTTAGAATGGATCATACGAATGAATTAGAATGGATCGTACGAAAGAATTTGAATGGATCATTCGAATGAATTAAAATGGATCGTACGAATGAATAAGAATGAATCATACGAATGAATAAGAATGGATCGTACGAATGAATTAGAATGGATACATTCATACGAATGAATTAGAATGGATCGTACGAATGAATTAGAATAGATCGTACGAATGAATTAGAATGGATCGTACGAATGAATTAGAATGGATACATTCGTACGAATGAATTAGAATGGATCGTAGGAATGAATTAGAATGGACCCATCGAATGAGTTAGAATGGATTGTACGAATGAATTAGAATGGATCGTACGAATGAATTAGAATGGATCGTACGAATGAATTAGAATGGATACATTTGTACGAATAAATTAGAATGGATTGTACGAATGAATTAGAATGGATTGTATGAATAAATTAGAACGGATCGTACGAATGAATTAGAATTGATCGTGCGAATGAATTAGAATGGATACATTCTTGCGAATGAATTTGAATGGATCGTACGAACGGATCGTACGAATGAATTAGAATGGTTACATTCGTGCAAATGAATTAGAATGGATCATACGAATAAATTAGAATGGATACATTCGTGCGAATGAATTAGAATGGATCGTACAAATGAATTAGAATGGATCGTACGAATGAATTAGAATGGATCATGCGAATGAATTAGAATGGATTGTACGAATGAATTAGAATGGATATATTTGTGCGAATGAATTAGAATGGATCGTGTGAATGATTTAGAATGGATCGTGCGAATGAATTAGAATGGATCGTACGAATGAATTAGAATGGATCCACCGAATGAGTTAGAATGGATCATACGAATGAATTAGAATGGATCGTACGAAAGAATTTGAATGGATCATTCGAATGTATTAGAATGGATCGTACGAATGAATAAGAATGGATCATACGAATGAATTAGAATGGATCGTACGAATTTATTAGAATGGATACATTCATACGAATGAATTAAATGGATCGTACGAATGAATTAGAATAGATCGTACGAATGAATTAGAATGGATCGTACGAATGAATTAGAATGGATCGTGCGAATGAATTAGAATGGATCGTACGAATGAATTAGAATGGATATATTCGTGTGAATGAATTAGAATGGATCGTGCGAATGAATTAGAATGCATAATACGAATGAATTAGAATGGATACATTTGTGAGAATGAATGAGAACATACAAATGAATTAGAAAGGTTACATTCGTGAGAATGAATTAGAATGGATCGTACGAATGAATTAGAATGGATCGTACGAATGAATTAGAATAGATACATTCGAGCGAATGAATTAGAATGGATCGTACGAATGATTTAGAATGGATCGTATGCGATGCAATCTAATTCATTCGCACAAATGTATCTATTCTAATTCATTCGTACAATGCGTTCTAATCCATTCGTACGATCCATTCTAATCCATTTGTAGGATCCATTCTAATTCATTCGCACGAATGTAACCATTCTAATTCTAATCCGTTCGTACGGATCCATTCTAATTCATTCGTACGATTCATTCTTATTCATTCGTATGATCAATTCTAATTCATTCGTACAATCCATTCTAATTCAGTCGTATGAATATATCATACGAATGAATTAGAATGGATCATGCAAATAAATTAAAATGGATCGTACAAATGAATTGGAATGGATCGTACGAATGAATTAGAGTACATCATGTGAATGAATTAGAATGGATCGTGCGAATGAATTAGAATGGATCGTACGAATGAATTAGAAAGGTTACATTCGTGCGAATGAATTAGAATGGATCGTGCGAATGAATTAGAATGGATCGTACGAATGAATTAGAATGGATATATTTGAATGAATAAATTAGAATGGATCATACCAATGAATTAGAATGGATCGTACGAATGAATTAGAATGGATCGTGCGAATGATTCCATCGTACGATCCATTCTAATTCATTCGCTCGAATGTATCCATTCTAATTCATTCGTACGATCCATTCTAATTCGTTCATACGATCCATTCTAATTCGTTCGCACGATCCATTCTAATTCATTCGTATGATCCATTCTGTGGGTGCAAATTTTGGTAAGAAGGTTGCCAACAGCGGGACCCACCGGCCCTGCCTGGTGGGCCCCCGTAGACTACCACGGGATCCACCGGCCCTGCCTGGTGGGCCCCCGGAGACTACAGCGGGACCCACCGGCCCTACATGGTGGGCCCCCGGAGACTACCACGGGACCCACCGGCCCTGCCTGGTGGACCCCCGGAGACCGCAGCGGGACCCACCGGCCCTGCCTGGTGGGCCCCCAAAGGCTTTCGAGGGACCCACCAGCCTTACCTGGAGGATCCTCAGATACGACAGCAGAAAACCGCCATTTACCACCAGAGAATTCTATAAATAGCTGAACCTTCGAATGTAAAAGGATCCAATTTCGGATCCCATTTTTCCAGATCAAGATCTCAAACCCAGAAACCAGAGCTCTGGGATTTCCAGCTTCCCATCCTTCAACTCTCCTTGATCTCCTTCTTCTCTTTGAAGAGGTCGAAGAGGCTTCAGTGACACTCGGCATGTCGAGGTCACTTCGAGACAAGTGTTAGTGAATTCGGGTTGCTCCCTATAGCACGGAGACGTGGGCTTCGGCTGAACTCCGAGATCACTTCTCGTGTCAACACTCTCTCTGATTGCATCTCTCTGCATACATATCAAAAGCTGCAACTCCAATCGACAGATCGAACAACGATCTCTTCAACTTCAATTTCAATTGACTGGTGAGGCAAAGTCTTCGAGTCGGCACGAAGATTTTCCCCCACAGTTTGGCGTCGTCTGTGGGATTCGTTCGAAAAGCTCAGTGTGCTCGACGACAACATCGGATCGGTTGAGCAGACAATTGATCTTCAAAGTCAAACTTCTCAGCTCCCTCGGTTGAGCAGACAATCGAATGGACACGAGCGATCCGATTGCTTCCTCCGCTTTCACTGAATGGCGAAGATTCTATCAGGATCATCCAGAGGGGAGTTACTTACAACGACATCAGTTTTGACCCGAAACTCACTCAATGAGTTGATGGCTCAACCTCAATCCAACAGCCCGCTCTTTCTAGACAATCCATTGTCGATATCTCCCATCGATATCCTAACAATCCAACAGCCCACTCTTTCTAGACAATCCATTGTCGATATCTCCCATCGATATCCTAAGCCTTTCAAGTCTGACTCTCCTCCAATCCATACATTGGGGGTGAGATTCGAAACGAAAGGGTTCACTTGAAGACTACAACGAGGTGATAGGCAAAGGTATATGTTACATATCTGCAAAGTCCGAGGCACACTCTCTGCCTCGGCATTCGGAGAAGCCCAAGGACACATCCTTGGCACTCGAATGCAAAGTCCAAGGCACACTCTCTGCCTCGGCATTCGGTGAAGCCCAAGGACACAGCCTT
Organism: Chamaelirium japonicum; assembly: GCA_947650365.1. Classification (NCBI taxonomy): domain Eukaryota; kingdom Viridiplantae; phylum Streptophyta; class Magnoliopsida; order Liliales; family Melanthiaceae; genus Chamaelirium; species Chamaelirium japonicum. The sequence continues at coordinate 395,899 of CANTAL010000175.1, forward strand.
GGCACTCGAATGCAAAGTCCGAGGCACACTCTCTGCCTCGGCATTCGGTGAACCCCAAGGACACAGCCTTGGCACTCGAATGCAAAGTCCGAGGCACACTCTCTGCCTCGGTATTCGGCGAAGCCCAAGGACACAGCCTTGGCACTCGAATGCAAAGTCCGAGGCACACTCTCTGCCTCGGTATTCGGCGAAGCGCAAGGACACAGCCTTGGCACTCGAATGCAAAGTCCGAGGCACACTCTCTGCCTCGGTATTCGGCGAAGCCCAAGGACACAGCCTTGGCACTCGAATGCAAAGTCCGAGCCACACTCTCTGCCTCGGTATTCGGCGAAGCCCAAAGACACAGCCTTGGCACTCGAATACAAAGTCCGAGGCACACTCTCTGCCTCGGTATTCGGTGAAGCCCAAGGACACAGCCTTGGCACTCGAATGCAAAGTCAGAGGCACACTCTCTGCCTCGGCATTCGACGAAGCCCAAGGACACAGCCTTGGCACTCGAATGCAAAGTCCGAGGCACACTCGCTGCCTCAGCATTCAGCGAAGACCAAGGAGACAGCCTTGGCACTCGAATGCAAAGTTCGAGGCATAAAGAGATAGATTTCCGTCTCTGATGTAATTTCTATGCTGAATAAAGATTGCTCTCAAACGTCTACTTGTCCGTTCAAATTCTGAGTTATAAGACAGCGCAACATTCAGTTTCAAGCCTTCAAGCAAATTCAAGTGGAGCCAGCTCAACCTTCAAGCTACCAGGTCGTTTAACAAGTTTAGGGCCTCGTGTTGCGACACGACCCTTTACGTGCAAATGTTAAACGGTTTCGGGTTGTGAAACAGCACAACTCTCAATTTCAAGCTACCAGGTCGTTTAACAAGTTTAGGGCCTCGTGTTGCGACACGACCCTTTACGTGCAAATGTTAAACGGTTTCGGGTTGTGAAACAGCACAACTCTCAATTTCAAGCTACCAGGTCGTTTAACAAGTTTAGGGCCTCGTGTTGCGACACGACCCTTTACGTGCAAATGTTAAACGGTTTCGAGTTGTGAAATAGCACAACTCTCAATTTCAAGCTACCAGGTCGTTTAACAAGTTTAGGGCCTCGTGTTGCGACACGACCCTTTACGTACAAATGTTAAACGGTTTCGGGTTGTGAAGCAGCACAACTCTCAATTTCAAGCTACCAGGTTGTTTAACAAGTTTGGGGCCTCGTGTTGCGACACGACCCCTTATGTGCAAATGTTAAACCTATTCAATCATTCTATTCTATTCAGAATATCAACACTCAGATACATAATCCAAGGCACCTTCGCTGCCTCGACGTGCAGCAAAGTCCAAATATAAGCCTCAGCACTCGAATGAAAAGTTCAAGATGCTCTACACCGTCTTGACACATAACGAACTCAGATAGAGAGCTCCGGTGCTCGCAGACAAAGTCCGACACGACCATCGCCTCGGCACTCAGCAAGTACAAAATCCGAGACTTGCTCTCGGCACCCTAGCGAGGCCCCAAGCTCTCAGCCCCAACACATCTCGACATGAAGATCAAGATCCCACGCGATCTGCAGCATTCAGCCAACGTCACTCCAGAGGCAGGACATCCCTCAAACTTACCAAGTCACTACAGAAGACTTCTACCACTCGACACTCATAAGAGAGCATCACACGCTCTCATGCTCGAGGAAGACGCGTCCTGGAAGTCCACCACCGATGAGGGGGTAAATCTACACTCTTCTATAGCCAGCATCAACATACAAAGACATATGCTCCACGCTCCAAATTAGTTAAGAGAACGTTGCGACCCAACTCCTGTCAACTGAGGAGATAGGAGAAACAGTCCTCCAACAACTTACAGATGAAGACTCATCAACCATTCAAGGGCAAAGTCTGAGGCATGAACCGCAGCATTCGAACAAAGTCCAAATTTAGTCCTAGTATTTGGTAGCAAAGTCTGAGACCGACATCTTGGCATTTGGTCGAAAGTCCAAGCTCGCAACCTTGGCACGAGGCAGCAAAGTCCGAGACTTGAGTCTTGGCATTCAATCGAAGTCTTCGCTCATAGCCTCAGCGCTATTCAGTAGCAAGACATTCGAATTCTATTTCAGAGCACACAAACATTCAATTGCTTTCTAAAGGCACTCTCTACCCTGGTTAGTCCACCAGTGGGGGACAACTAGGTACGCACGTCATTCGTACATGCTTGTGCATTCGAAGACTTGTGAATACAATCTGATCTTGCAAAAGATCGAGTTACCTCGGTTCGTAGCATCGACATTCGATCGATCCAATTCCATACGACGAGGATTGGCCCTGCTCAACTAACTTGCATGACCTCCCGTGGCATGGCTTTCAATGCTAAGAGTAATCGGCCGACCTTCGTCGTCCGATCCTCCAACAGTAGTCGACCCTAGCGACCGTTACTGATTAGTGGCGATCAATCGAATAATTGCCCCTTGGCCAAGATTCGCCCATGTTCGTCTACGCATTCGACGCTAGATGAAAGATGGCGGGCTTCGGAAGCAACTCCTAGAGGCAACTACTGCTAGATGAAAGATGGCGCGCGGGCTTCGGAAGCAACTCCTAGAGGCAACTACTGGATCTACCAAACCATACTCAGGCTCGCTTGACGAATCGCACTCAAGCACGGTGGACAAGCAACATATGACAATGATAATGATTTGATATAACACCTCAAAAACATGACACCAAATGTCTTGCACTTGCAAACAAGAAGCGAAGCCACACAGTCAATGTGCAAAGAGCCTCTTCAACTTGAGAGAGGGACCACCACCTAACATTCAATCAAATGAAGTGGAGTCTCCCACAACTGAAGCAAGAGATGCACCAATTAACCCATGAGTCAGTTGGATGGAATTTTTTTTTTTAACTATTGATTGGTATGATATCCACTCATAAGTGGAGTGCACAAATCACAACCACCAGCAACTGGGCTGGCTAAAAAGCATTTCATCCAATGTGAGAGTGAGAGAGGATGCCATCCTTTCCAATCAAGTCCAAGAGAATCCATCTAGAGGTTTGATTTGAATGTGGAGGGAAACGTTGGGTACCCAGTTTGTTTGAAATTTAATATTCGATTCGGTCAGCAAAGTCTTCACGTGAGTGACCCAATTTCAATCCCACTGTGCAGTCAGCGAGGCCTTCACCACTTAATCAACAGGCCCGTGACTGCACAGTGGATCAGATCTTCTATTCTCCGGTGTCAACAAAGCAAGGCAGCTGTTGCCCATTACCCACCTTTCAAAAGACATCAGCGGCCAGGATTCGCCAATGCAGTACCCTCAACTTTCGTTCGGATCACTGTGAACCTGTGACTCATGTTTGCCGCACAAATGCCCACATGAGGTCACAGTGTTTCTCTCCCATCGGCGACGACGAAGCGCTGGAAGCTCCGCCCTCCCGTTCTCATCACCGATCAGGCACGATTCTCTGGCAGGCGGTCTCCTTCAAAGCATGATCACCCGACAACGGATCGAAGTCCCACTACAAATCGCCATCTCCCACTTCGCCGACAACGGCGACTCCACCGTAGATCGGCTGCCGGCGACCGATCGGGCAAAACCAACCGGTCAAGGTTTCAGTGATCGGTCGCCAAGGGGGTATTTCCACAGATTTAGTTCAAAATTTGTCGATCAGTGCTTCCGATCGGTAAAGATTTGCCGATCAGTGCTTCCGATCGGTAAAGATTTGCCGATCAGTGCTTTCGATCGGTAAAGATTTGCCGATCAGTGCTTTCGATCGGTCAAAATTTGCCGATCACTGCTTCCGATCGGTCAAAATTTGTCGATCGGCAACCTCGATCCCCTTCTTCCCCTTCATCCTCCACCTGATCGGCCAAAATCCTACTGGATCTGGCGCCAAATGTGGATATCCAACCGATCACCCATTTCCTGACCAGATGTTTTTGCCCGATCAGTGACCTCCTCCTGATCGGCGATTTGCACCCGATCAGTGACCTCCCGATCGATGATCTGCACCCGATCAGTGACCTCCTCCTGATCGGCGATTTGCACCCGATCAGTGACCTCCCGATCGACGATCTGCACCCGATCAGTGACCTCCTCCTGATCGGCGATCTGCACCCGATCAGTGACCTCCTCCTGATCTGCGATCTGCACCCGATCAGTGACCTCCTCCTGATCGGCGATTTGCACCCGATCAGTGACATCCTCCCGATCGGCGATTTGCACCCGATCAGTGACATCCTTCCGATCGGCGATTTGCACCCGATCAGTGACCACCTCCCGATCGGTGAAATTCACCCGATCGGTGAAATTCTCCCGAACGGTGATCTACACCCGATTGGCTTCTCATACCAATCTTCGAATTTTAACCAAACCTTCAATTCCAACATCCTCAAAAATGCAACAAACATAGGTCGAGGCCCTCCTCCCCTCTTCGATCTAATCCATCAGATCTAATCCGCGACCATGGCAGAGGGTCCTTCGTTGATCGGTCAAAATTGACAGATCACTTTTGACAGATCACTTTTGACCGATCACTTTTGACCGATCACTTTGACCGATCACTTTTGACCGATCACTCCGACCGATCGGTCAAATTTGATCGATCGATCAAATTCGACCAATCGGTCAAATCCGACCGATCACTTCGACCGATCGGACGAATTCAACCGATCGGTCGATTTTCCACTGGATCTGGCAAAAAACTTGTGCTTTTAGTCGATCACCCAAACCTTGACCGGCTGATTTTAACCGATCGGTCAAACTTGATCGATCGGTCAAAATCAACCGATCGGTCGATTTTCTACTGGATCTGGCAAAAAACTTGTGTTTTTAGCCGATCACCCAAACCTTGACCGGCTGATTTTAACCGATCAGTCAAACTTGACCGATCGGTCAAAATCAACCGATCGATCGATTTTCTACTGGATCTGGCAAAAAACTTGTGTTTTAGCCGATCACCCAAACCTTGACCAGCTGATTTTAACCGATCGGTCAAACTTGACCGATTAAAATCAACCGATCGGTCGATTTTCTACTGGATCGGCCAAAAAACTATGTTTTTTGACTGATCACTCCAACCTTGACCGGTTGAATTCGACCGATCGGTCAAAATTGACCGATCGGTTAAGTTTGACCGATCGGTCAAATTTGACCGATCAGTCAAGTTTGACCGATCAGTCAAAATTGACCGATCAGTCAAAATTGACCGATCAGTCAAGTTTGACCGATCAGTCAAGTTTGACCGATCAGTCAAAATTGATCGATCAATCAAATTTGACCGATCAGTCAAATTTGACCGATCAGTCAAGTTTGACCAATCAGTCAAAATTGACCGATCAGTCAAGTTTGACCAATCAGTCAAAATTGACCGATCAGTCAAAATTGACCGATCAGTTAAGTTTGACCGATCAGTCAAAATTGACCGATCAGTCAAAATTGATCGATCAGTCAAATTTGACCGATCAGTCAAGTTTGACCGATCAGTCAAGTTTCACCGATCAGTCAAGTTTGACCGATCAGTCAAAATTGACCGATCAGTCAAGTTTGATCGATCAGTCAAATTTGACCGATCAGTCAAGTTTGACCGATCAGTCAAAATTGACCGATCAGTCAAAATTGACCGATCAATCTTTTTTCAAACGCTAACACTCGACAAAGCTCCTCTGCATATGTTACAGGGGGTCGTTAGCTTTGCACCACGAATCCAAGCCAGCCAAGGTGGCCTCTTAGCTAACTTGGAGGGGGTAACTGTGGGTGCAAATTTTGGTAAGAAGGTTGCCAACAGCGGGACCCACCGGCCCTGCCTGTTGGGCCCCCGTAGACTACCACGGAACCCACCGGCCCTGCCTGGTGGGCCCCCGGAGACTACAGCGGGACCCACCGGCCCTACCTGGTGGGCCCCCGGAGACTACCACGGGACCCACCGGCCCTGCCTGGTGGACCCCCGGAGATCGCAGCGGGACCCACCGGCCCTGCCTGGTGGGCCCCCGAAGGCTTTCGAGGGACCCACCAGCCTTACCTGGAGGATCCCCAGATACGATAGCAGAAAACCGCCATTTACCACCAGAGAATTCTATAAATAGCTGAACCTTCGAATGTAAAAGGATCCAATTTCGGATCCCATTTTTCCAGATCAAGATCTCAAACCCAGAAACCAGAGCTCTGGGATTTCCAGCTTCCCATCGTTCAACTCTCCTTGATCTCCTTCTTCACTTTGAAGAGGTCGAAGAGGCTTCAGTGACACTCGGCATGTCGAGGTCACTTCGAGACAAGTGTTAGTGAATTCGGGTTGCTCCCTATAGCACGGAGACGTAGGCTTCGGCTGAACTCCGAGATCACTTCTCGTGTCAACACTCTCTCTGATTGCATCTCTCTGCATACATATCAAAAGCTGCAACTCCAATCGACAGATCGAACAACGATCTCTTCAACTTCAATTTCAATTGACTGGTGAGGCGAAGTCTTCGGGTCGGCACGAAGATTTTCCCCCACACATTCTAATTCATTCGTATGATCCATTCTAATTCATTCGTACGATCCATTCTAATTCATTCGTATGAATGTATCCATTCTAATTTATTCGTACGATCCAGTCTAATTCATTCGTACGATCCATTCTAATTCATTCGCACGAATGTATCCATTCTAATTCATTCTTATGATCCATTCTAATTCATTCGCACGATCCATTCCAATTCATTCGCTCGAATGTATCCATTCTAATTCATTCGTACGATCCATTCTAATTCATTCGTACTATCCATTCTAATTCATTCTCACGAATGTAACCTTTCTAATTCATTTGTATGTATCCATTCTAATTCATTCGCATGATCCATTCTAATTCATTCGTACGATCCATTCTAATTCATTCGCACGAATGTATCCATTCTAATTCATTTGCACGATCCATTCTAATTCATTCCTATGATACATTCAAATTCATTCATACGATCCATTCTAATTCATTCGCTCGAATGTATCCATTCTAATTCATTCGTACGATCTATTCTAATTCGTTCATACGATCCATTCTAATTCGTTCGTACGATCCATTCTAATTCGTTCGTACGATCCATTCTAATTCATTCATACGATCCATTCTAATTCATTCGCACGATCCATTCTAATTCATTCGTATGATCCATTCTAATTCATTCCTACGATCTATTCTAATTCATTCGCTCGAATGTATCCATTCTAATTCATTCGTATGATCCATTCTAATTCATTCGTACGATCCATTCTAATTCATTTGTACGATCCATTCTAATTCATTCGCTCAAATGTATCCATTTTAATTCATTCGTACAATGCGCTCTAATCCATCGTACGATCCATTCTAATTCATTCTCACAAATGTAACCTTTCTAATTCATTTGTACGATCCGTTCTAATTCATTCGTACGTTCCATTCTAATCCATTCGTACGATCCATTCTAATCCATTCGTACGATCCTTTCTAATTCATTTGTATGATCCATTCTAATTCATTCGTACGATCCATTCTAATCCATTCGTACGATCCATTCTAATCCATTCGTACGATCCATTCTAATTCATTCTAATTCATTCGTACGAATAAATTAGAATGGATACATTCATACAAATGAATTAGAATGGATTATACGAATGAATTAGAATGGATCGTACGAATGAATTAGAATGGATCATGCGAATGAATTAGAATAGATCGTACGAATGAATTAGAATGGATCGTACAAATAAATTAGAATGGATCGTGCGAATGAATTAGAATGGATCGTACAAATGAATTAGAATGGATCCACCGAATGAGTTAGAATGGATCATACGAATGAATTTGAATGGATCATGCGAATGAATTAGAATAGATCGTACGAATGAATTAGAATGGATCGTACGAATAAATTAGAATGGACCGTACGTTTGTGCGAATGAATTAGAATGGATCATATGAATGAATAAGAATGGATCGTACGAATGAATTAGAATGGATCGTGCAATTGAATTAGAATGAATCGTACGAATGCATTAGAATGGATCGTACGAATGAATTAGAATGAATCGTACGATCCATTCTAATTCATTCGTCCGATCCATTCTAATTCATTCGCACGAATGTATCCATTCTAATTCATTCGTACAGTCCATTCTAATTCATTCGCATGATCCATTCTAATTCATTCATATGATCCATTCTAATTCATTACTACGATCCATTATAATTCATTCTCACGAATGTAACCTTTCTATTTCATTTGTATGATCCATTCTAATTCATTCGTACGATCCATTCTAGTCCATTCGTACGATCCATTCTAATCCATTCGTACGATCCATTCTAATTCATTCGTACGAATGAATTAGAATGGATCGTACGAATGAATTAGAATGGATACATTCGTGCGAATGAATTAGAATGGATCGTAGGAATGAATTAGAATGGATCGTACGAATGAATTAGAATGGTTGCATTCGTGCGAATGAATTAGAATAGATCGTACGAATGAATTAGAATGGATCGTGCGAATGAATTAGAATTGATCATACGAATAAATTAGAATGGATCATAAGAATGAATTAGAATGGATCGTATGAACGAATTAGAACGGATCGTACGAATGGATTAGAATGGATCGTACGAATGAATTAGATCGTACGAATGAATTAGAATGGATCGTACGAATGAATTAAAATGGATACATTCATACGACTGAATTAGAATGGATCGTGCGAATTAATTAGAATGGATCGTACGAATGAATTTGAATGGATACATTTGTGCGAATGAATCTGAATCGATTGTATGAATGAATTACAATGGATCGTACGAATGAATTAGAATGGATCGTACGAATGAATTAGAATAGCTCATACGAATGAATTAGAATGAATCGTATGAATGAATTAGAATGGTTACATTCGTGCGAATGAATTAGAATAGATCGTACGAATGAATTTGAATGGATCGTACGAATAAATTAGAATGGATCGTGCGAATGAGTTAGGATAGATCGTTGGAATGAATTAGAATGGATCGTACGAATGAATTAGAATGGTTACATTCGTACGAATGAATTAGAATGGATACATTCATGCGAATGAATTAGAATGGATCGTACGAATGAATTAGAATGGATCGTACGAATAAATTAGAATGGATACATTCATACGAATGAATTAGAATGGATCGTACGAATGAATTAGAATGGATCGTACGAATGGATTAGAATGGATCGTACGAATAGATTAGAATGGATCGTACGAATGAATTAGAATGGATCATACAAATGAATTAGAAAGGTTACATTTGTGAGAATGAATTAGAATGGATCGTACGAATGGATTAGAATGGATCGTACGAATTGATTATAATGGATCGTAAGAATGGACTAGAATGGATCGTTCGAATGAATTAGAATGGATCATACAAATGAATTAGAAAGGTTACATTTGTGAGAATGAATTAGAATGGATATATTTGTGCGAATGAATTAGAATAGATTAGAATGGATCGTACGAATGGATTAGAATCCATTCTAATTCATTTGTATGATCCATTCTAATTCATCGCACGATCCATTCTAATTCATTCGCTCGAATGTATCCATTCTAATTCATTCGTACGATCCATTCTAATGCATTCGTACGATCCATTCTAATTCATTCGTACTATCCATTCTAATTCATTCGTATGAACTATTCTAATTCATTCGCACGATCCATTCTAATTCATACGATCCTTTCTAATTCATTCTCACAAATGTAACCTGTCTAATTCATTCGTATGAACCATTCTAATTCATTCGTACGATCCATTCTAATCCATTCGTACGATCCATTCTAAACCATTTGTACGATCCATTCTAATTCATTCATACGATCCATTCTAATTCATTCGTATGAATGTATCCATTCTAATTTATTCGTGCGATCTATTCTAATTCATTCGTTTGATCTATTCTAATTCATTCGTACGATCCATTCTAATCCATTCGTACGATCCATTCTAATTCATTCTCACAAATGCAACCTTTCTAATTCATTTGTACGATCCATTCTAATTCAATCGTACGATCCAGTCTAATCCATTCGTACGATCCATTCTAATTCATTCGCACGAATGTAACCATTCTAATTCATTCACACGATCCATTCTAATTCATTCCTATGATCCATTCTAATTCATTCGTATGATCCATTCTAATTCATTCCTACGATCTATTCTAATTCATTCGCTCGAATGTATCCATTCTAATTCATTCGTACGATCCATTCTAATTCGTTCATACGATCCATTCTAATTCGTTCGTACGATCCATTCTAATTCATTTGTACGATCCATTCTAATTTATTCAGACGATCCATTCTAATTCATTCGCACGATCCATTCTAATTCATTCGTACGATCCATTCTAATTCATTCGCACGAATGTATCCATTCTAATTCATTTGCATGATCCATTCTAATTCATTCCTATGATCCATTCTAATTCATTCGTACGATCCATTCTAATTCATTTGCTCGAATGTATCCATTCTAATTCAATCGTACGTTCCATTCTAATTCGTTCGTACGATCCATTCTAATTCGTTCGTACGATCCACTCTAATTCATTCGTACGATCCATTCTAATTCATTCACACAAATGTATCCATTCTAATTCATTCGTACGATCCATTCTAATTCATTCTCACAAATGTAACCTTTCTAATTCATTTGTATGATCCATTCTAATTCATTCGTACTATCCATTCTAATCCATTCGTACGATACATTCTAATCCATTCGTACGATCCATTCTAATTCATTCGCACGAATGTAACCATTCTAATTCATTCGTACGATCCATTCTAATTCATTCGTACGATCCATTCTAATCCATTTCGTACGATCCATTCTAATCCATTCATACGATCCATTCTAATCCATTCGTACGATCCATTCTAATCCATTCTCACAAATGTAACCTTTCTAATTCATTTGTACGATCCATTCTAATTCATTCGTACGATCCATTCCAATCCATTCGTGCGATCCATTCTAATTCATTCGTACGATCCATTCTAATTCATTCGCATGATCCATTCTAATTCATTCGTACAAATGTATCCATTCTAATTCATTCGTACGATCCAGTCTAATTCATTCGTACGATCCATTCTAATTCATTCGCACAAATGTATCCATTCTAATTCATTCGCACGATCCATTCTAATTCATTCGCACGATCCATTCGTACGATCCATTCTAATTCATTTGTATGATAGATTCGTGCGAATGAATTAGAATGGATCGTACGAATGAATTAGAATGGATCGTGCGAATGAATTAGAAAGGATCTTACGAATGAATTAGAATGGATCGTACAAACGAAATAGAATCGATCATATGAACGAATTAGAATGGATCGTACGAATGAATTAGAATGGATACATTCGAGCGAATGAATTAGAATGGATCGTGCGAATGAATTAGAATGGATTGTACGAATAAATTAGAATGGTTACATTCGTGAGAATGAATTAGAATGGATCGTACGAATGAATTAGAATGGATCATGCGAATGAATTTGAATGGATCGTACGAATGAATTAGAATGGCCATTCTAATTCTTTTGCACGATCCATTCTAATTCATTTGTACGATCCATTTTAATTCATTTGCATGATCCATTCAAATTCATTCGTATGATACATTCGTGCGAATGAATTACGTACAATCCATTCAAATTCATTCGTACGATCTAATTCATTCATATGATCCATTCTGATTCATTCGCACGAATGTAACCATTCTAATTCATTCGTACGATCCATTCTAATTCATTCATACGATCCATTCTATTTCATTCGTACAATCCATTCTAATTCATTCGCTCGATCCATTCTAATTCATTCGTATGAACCATTCTAATTCATTCCTAAGATATATTCTAATTCATTCGCTCGAATGTATCCATTCTAATTCGTTCGTACAATCCATTCTAATTCATTCGCACGATCCATTCTAATTCATTCGTATGATCCATTCTAATTCATTCCTACGATTTATTCTAATTCATTCGCTCGAATGTATCCATTCTAATTCATTCGTACAATCCATTCTAATTTATTCGTACGATCCATTCTAATTCATTCGCAAATTAGAATTGATCGTACGAATGAATTAGAATGGATCATACGAATGAATTAGAATCGATCGTGCGAATGAATTAGAATGGATCGTACGAATGATTATAATGGATACATTTGTGCGATGAATAAGAATGGATTGTGCGAATGAATTAGAACGGATTGTACGAATGAATTAGAATGTATCGTGCGAATGAATTAGAATGGATCGTACGAATGAATTAGAATGGATCGTGCGAATGAATTAGAATGGATTGTACAAATGAATTAGAAAGGTTACATTTGTGAGAATAAATTAGAATGGATCGTACGAATGAATTAGAATGGATCGTACGAATAAATTAGAATGGATACATTCGTGCGAATGAATTAGAATGGATCGTAGGAATGAATTAGAATGGATCGTACGAATGAATTAGAATGGTTGTATTCGTGCGAATGAATTAGAATGGATTGTACGAATGAATTAGAATGGATCATGCGAATGAATTAGAATTGATCATACGAATGAATTAGAATAGATCATACGAATAAATTAGAATGGATCGTACGAACGAATTAGAATGGATCGTACAAATGGATTAGAATGGATCGTACGAATGGATTAGAATGGATCGTACGAATGAATTAGAATAGATCATACAAATGAATTAGAAAGGTTACATTCGTGAGAATGAATTAGAATAGATCGTACGAATGAATTAGAACTGATCATGCGAATGAATTTGAATGGATCGTACGAATGAACTAGAATGGATCAAACGAATGAATTAGAATGGATACATTCGAGCGAATAAATTAGAATAGATCGTAGGAATGAATTAGAATGGATCATACGAATGAATTAGAATGGATCGTGCGAATGAATTAGAATGGATCATACGAATGAATTAGAATAGATCGTACAAATGAAATAGAATGGATCGTATGAATGAATTAGAATGGTTACATTCGTGCGAATGAATTAGAAAAGATCGTACGAATGAATTAGAATGGATCGAACGAATGAATTAGAATGGATATATTCGAGCGAATGAATTAGAATAGATCGTAGGAATGAATTAGAATGGATCATACGAATGATTTAGAGTGGATCGTACGAACGAATTAGAATGGATCGTACGAATGAATTAGAATGGATACATTCGAGCGAATGAATTAGAATGGATCGTACGAATGAATTAGAATGGATCTTGCGAATGAATTAGAATGAATCGTACGAATGCATTAGAATGGATCGTATGAACGAATTAGAACGAATCGTACGAATGAATTAGAATGGATACATTCGAGCGAATGAATTTGAATAGATCGTACGAATGAATTAGAATGGATCGTGCGAATGAATTAGAATGGATCGTACGAACGAATTAGAATCGATCGTACGAATGTATTAGAATGGATCGTATGAATGAATTAGAATGGATCATACGAATGAATTTGAATGGATCATACGAATGAATTAGAATGAATCGAAGGAATGAATTAGAATGGATACATTCGAGCGAATGAATTAGAATAATCGTAGGAATGAATTAGAATGGGTCATACGAATGAATTAGAATGGATCGTGCGAATGAATTAGAATGGATCGTACAAATGAATTAGAATGGATCATACAAGTGAATTAGAATGGATCGTACGAATGAATTAAAGTGGATATATTCGTACGAATGAATTAGAATGGATCATACGAATAAATTAGAATGGATCGTACGAATGAATTAGAATGGATCATATGAATGAATTAGAATGGTTACATTCGTGCGAATGAATTAGAATGGAACGTACAAATGGATTAGAATGGATCGTACGAATGGATTAGAACGCATGAATTAGAATGGATCGTACGAATGAATTAGAATGGATCGTACGAATGAATTAGAATGGATCGTACGAATGAATTAGAATGGATCATGCGAATGAATTTGAATGGATCGTACGAATGAATTTGAATGGATCGAACGAATGAATTAGAATGGATCGTAGAAATGAATTAGAATGGATCGTACGAATGAATTAGAATGGATTATACGAATGAATTAGAATGAATCATACGAATGAATTAGAATGGACCGTACGAATGAATTAGAATGGATCATGCGAATGAATTTGAATGGATCGTACAAATGAATTAGAATGGATCGAACGAATGAATTAGAATGGATACATTCGAGCAAACGAATTAGAATAGATCGTAGGAATGAATTAGAATGGATCATACGAATGAATTAGAATGGATCGTGCGAATGAATTAGAATGGATTGTATGAATGAATTAGAATGAATCGTACGTATGAATGAATTAGAATGGATCGTACAAATGAATTAGAAAGGTTACATTTGTGAGAATGAAATAGAATGGATCGTACGAATGAATTAGAATGGATTGTACGAACGAATTAGAATGGATCGTACGAATGAATTAGAATGGATCGTACGAATGAATTAGAATGGATCGTACGAATGAATTAGAATAGATACATTTGTACGAATAAATTAGAATGGATTGTACGAATGAATTAGAATGGATTGTATGAATAAATTAGAATGTATCATACGAAGGAATTAGAATGGATCGTACGAACGAATTAGAATAGATCGTATGAACGAATTAGAATGGGTCGTACGAATGAATTAGAATGGATACATTCGAGCGAATGAATTAGAATGGATCAGACGAATGATTTAGAATGGATCATAGGAATGAATTAGAATAGATCCTGCAAATAAATTAGAATGGATACATTCGTGCGAATGAATTAGAATGGATCGTAGGAACGAATTAGAATGGATCGTACGAATGAATTAGAATGGTTACATTCGTGCGAATGAATTAGAGTGGATCGTACGAATGAATTAGAATGGATCATACAAATGAATTAGAAAGGTTACATTCGTGAGAATGAATTAGAATGGATCGTACGAATGAATTAGAATGGATCATGCGAATGAATTTGAATGGATCGTACGAATGAATTAGAATGGATCGAACGAATGAATTAGAATGGATACATTCGAGCGAATGAATTAGAATAGATCGTAGGAATGAATTAGAATGGATCATACGAATGAATTAGAATGGATCGTACGAACGAATTAGAATGGATCGTACGAATTAATTAGAATGGATCGTATGAACGAATTAGAATGGATCGTACGAATGAATTAGAATGGATCGTACGAATGAATTAGAATGGATACATTCGTGCGAATGAATTATAATGGATCGTACGAATGAATTAGATTAGATCGTGCGAATGAATTAGAATGAATCGTACGAATGAATTAGACTGGATCGTACGAATGAATTAGAATGGATACATTTGTACGAATAAATTAGAATGGATTGTACGAATGAATTAGAATGGATACATTCTTGCGAATAAATTAGAATGGATCGTATATTCATGCAAATAAATTAGAATGGATCATACGAATGAATTAGAATGGATCGTGCGAATGAATTAGAATGAATCGTACGAATGCATTAGAATGGATCGTACGAATGAATTAGAATGAATCAGACGATCCATTCTAATTCATTTGTACGATCCATTCTAATCTATTCTAATTCATTCGCACAAATGTATCCATTCTAATTCATTCTCACGAATGTAACCTTTCTAATTCATTTGTATGATCCATTCTAATGCATTCGTACGATCCATTCTAATCCATTCGTACGATCCATTCTAATCCATTCATTCGTACGAATGAATTAGAATGGTTACATTCGTGCGAATAAATTAGAATGGATTGTATGAATGAATTAGAATGGATCGTACGAATGAATTAGAATGGATACATTCGAGCGAATGAATTAGAATGGATCGTACGAATGAATTAGAATGGATCATAGGAATGAATTAGAATGGATTGTGCAAATGAATTAGAATAGATCGTATGAATGAATAAGAATAGATCATACGAATGAATTAAAATGGATATATTTGGGCGAATGAATTAGAATGGATCATGCGAATGAATTAGAATGGATCGTAAGAATGAATTAGAATGGATAGTGCGAATGAACTAGAATGGATCGTACGAATGAATTAGAATGGATTGTACGAATGAATTAGAATGGATCGAACGAATGGATTAGAATGGATCGTACGAATGGATTAGAATGGATCGTACGAATGGATTAGAACGCATTGTACGAATGAATTAGAATAGATACATTTGTGCGAATGAATTAGATTGCATAGTACAAATGAATTTGAATGGATCAGGCAAATGAATTAGAATGGATCGTATGAATGAATAAGAATGGATCGTACGAATGAATTAGAATGGATACATTTGTGCGAATTAATTTGAATGGATCGTACGAATGAATTAGAATGGATAGTACGAATGAATTAGAATGGTTACATTCGTGCGAATGAATTAGAATGGATCGTACGAATGGATTAGAATGGATCGTACAAATGGATTAGAATGGATCGTACGAATGAATATCTAATTCGTTCGTACGATCCATTCTAATTCTTTCATATGATCCATTCTAATTCATTCGTACGATCCATTCTAATTCATTTGTACGAATGTATCCATTCTAATTCATTCGCACGATCCATTCTAATTCATTCACACGATCCATTCTAATTCAGTCGTATGAATGTATCCATTCTAAGTCATTCCTATGATCCATTCTAATTCATTCGTACGATCCATTCTAATTCATTCGTACAATCCATTCTAATTCATTCGCACGATCCATTCTAATCCATTCGTACGATCTATTCTAATTCATTCGTACGATCTATTCTAATTCATTCGTATGATCCATTCTAATTCACTCGTACGATCCATTCTAATTCATTCGTACAATCCATTCTAATTCATTCGTACGATCCATTCTAATTTATTCGCACAATCCAATCTAATTCATTCCTATGATCCATTCTAATTCATTCATACGATCCATTCTAATTCATTCGCTCGAATGTATCTAGTCTAATTCATTCGTACGATCCATTGTAATTCGTTCATACGATCCATTCTAATTCGTTCGTACGATCTATTCTAATTCGTTCGTATGATCCATTCTAATTCATTTGCACGATCCATTCTAATTCATTCGTACAATCCATTCTAATTCATTCGCACGATCCATTCTAATTCATTCGTATGATCCATTCCAATTCATTCCTACGATCTATTCTAATTCATTCACTCGAATGTATCCATTCTAATTCATTCGTTCGATCCATTCTAATTCATTCGTACGATCCATTCAAATTCATTCGCTTGAATGTATCCATTCTAATTCATTCGTACGATCCATTATAATTCGTTCGTACGATTCATTCTAATTCATTCGTACGATCCATTCTAATGCATTCGTACGATTCATTCTAATTCATTCGCACGATCCATTCTAATTCATTCGTATGATCCATTCTAGTTCATTCCTACGATCTTTTCTAATTCATTCGCTCGAATGTAACCTTTCTAATTAGAATGGATCGTACAAATGAATTAGAAAGGTTACATTCGTGAGAATGAATTAGAATGGATCGTACGAATGAATTAGAATGGATACATTCGAGTGAATGAATTTGAATGGATCGTACGAATGAATTAGAATGGATCGAACGAATGAATTAGAATGGATACATTCGAGCGAATGAATTAGAATAGATCGTAGGAATGAATTAGAATGGATCATATGAATGAATTAGAATGGATCGTGCGAATGAATTAGAATGGATTGTACGAATGAATTAGAATGGATACACTCGTGCGAATGAATTAGAATGGATCATATGAATGAATTAGAATGGATCGTACAAATGATTTAGAATGGATCATACGAATGAATTAGACTGGATTGTACGAATGAATTAGAACAGATCCTGCGAATGAATTAGAATGGATCGTACGAAAGAATTAGAATGGATCGTACGAATGAATTAGAATGGATCATACGAATGAATTAGAATCGATCGTGCGAATGAATTAGAATGGATCGTATGAATGAATTAGAATGGATCGTACGAATGAATTAGAATGGATACATTTATGCGATGAATAAGAATGGAGCGTACGAATGGATCATATGAAAGAATTAGAATGGATCGTGCGAATGAATTAGAATGGATCGTGCGAATGAATTAGAATGGATCGTACGAATGAATTAGAATGGATCGTACGAACGAATTAGAATGGATCGTACGAATGAATTAGAATGGATGCATTTGTGCAAATTAATTAGAATGGATCGTACGAATGAATTAGAATGGATCATACAAATGAATTAGAATGGATCGTACGAATGAATTAGAATGGATAGTGCGAATGAATTAGAATGGATCGTACGAATGAATTAGAATGGAGACATTCGTGCGAATGAATTAGAATGGATCGTACGAATGAATTAGAATAGATCGCACAAATGAATTAGAATGGATCATGCGAATGAATTAGAATTGATCATACGAATGAAATAGAATGGATCATACGAATGAATTAGAATGGATCGTGCGAATGAATTAGAGTGGATCGTACAAGTGAATTAGAATGGATATATTTCAACGAATAAATTAGGGTGGATCATACGAATGAATTAGAATGGATCGTACGAATGAATTAGAATGGATCGTGCGAATGAATTAGAATCGATCATACGAATGAATTAGAATGGATCGTACGAATGAATTAGATCGTATGAATGAATTAGAATGGATCGTACGAATGATTTAAAATGGATACATTCATACGACTGAATTAGAATGGATTGTACGAATGAATTAGAATTCATTCGTACGATCCTTTCTAATTCATTTGCATGAATATATCCATTCTAATTTATTCATACGATCTAGTCTAATTTATTCGCACAATCCATTCTAATTCATTCGCACGAATATATCCATTCTAATTCATTCGTACGATCCATTCTAATTCATTCGTACAAATGATCCGTTCTAATTCATTCGCACAATCCATTATAATTCATTTGCACGAATGCAACCATTCTAATTCATTCGTACGATCCATTCTAATTCATTTGTGCGATCCATTCTAATTCATTCGCATGATCCATTCGTACGATCCATTCTAATCCATTCGTTCGATCCATTCTAATTCATTCATACGATCCATTCTAATTCGTTCGTACGATCCATTCTAATTCGTTCGTACGATCCATTCTAATTCATTCGCACGATCCATTCTAATTCATTTGTACGATCCATTTTAATTCATTCGCACGATCCATTCTAATTCATTCGTACGATCCATTCTAATTCATTTGCACGATCCATTCTAATTTATTCGTACGATCCATTTTAATTCATTCGTACGATCTATTCTAATTCATTCGCATGATCCATTCTAATTCATTCGTACGATACATTCTAATTCATTCGTACAATCCATTCAAATTCATTCGTACAATGCAATCAAATTCATTTGCATGAATATATCCATTCTAATTCATTCGTACGATCCTTTCTAATTCATTCGCACGATCCATTCTAATTCATTCGTATGATCCATTCCAATTCATTCCTACGATCTATTCTAATTCATTCGCTCGAATGTATCCATTCTATTTCATTCGTACAATCCATTCTAATACATTCGTTCGATCCATTCTAATTCATTTGTACAATCCATTCTAATTCATTCGTACGATCTATTCTAATTCATTCGTACAAATGTATCCATTTCATTCGTACGATCCATTCTAATTCATTCATACGATCTATTCTAATTCATTTGCACGAATGTATCTATTCTAATTCATTCGCACAATCCAATCTAATTCAAACGTACGATCCATTCTAATTCATTCACATGATGTATTCTAATTCATTCGTACGATCCATTCCAATTCATTTCTAATTTATTCGTACAAATGTATCTATTCTAATTCCTTTGTACGATCCATTCTAATTCATTTGTACGATCCATTCTAATTCATTCGTACGATTCATTCTAATTCATTTGCACGATCCTTTCTAATTCATTCGTACGATCCATTCTAATTCATTCTCACAAATGTATCCATTCTAATTCATTCGTATGATCCATTCTAATTCATTCGCACGAATATATCTATTCTAATTCATTCGTACGATCCATTCTAATTCATTCGTACGATCAATTCTAATTCATTCGCACAATCCATTCTAATTCATTCGCACAATCCATTCTAATCCATTCGTACGATCCATTCTAATCCATTCGTACGATCCATTCTAATCCATTCGTACGATCCATTCTAATCCATTCGTACTATCCATTCAAATTCATTCATACGATCCATTCAAATTCATTCGCACGATCCATTCAAATTCATTTGCATGATCCATTCTAATTCATTCGTACGATCCATTCTAATTCATTCGTCCGATCCATTCAAATTCATTCGTACGATGCATTCTAATTCATTCGTATGAATGTATCCATTCGAATTCATTCATACGATCCATTCTAATCCATTCGTACAAATGAATTAAAATGGATCGTACGAATGAATTAGAATGGATCGTACAAATGAATTAGAAAGGTTACATTTGTGAGAATGAATTAGAATGGATCGTACGAATGAATTAGAATGGATCGTACGAATGAATTTGAATGGATCGTGCGATGAATTAGAATGGATCATACAAATGAATTAGAATGGATTCTAATTCATTCGTACGATCCATTCTAATTCATTCGCACGATCCATTCTAATTCATTCGTACGATCCATTCCAATTCATTCGTATGATCAATTCTAATTCATTCACACTATCTATTCTAATTCATTCATACGATCCATTCTAATTTATTCGTACGATCCATTCTAATTCATTCGTACGATCCATTCTAATTAATTCGCACAAATGTATCCATTCTATTTCATTCGTACGATCCATTCAAATTCAATCGTATGATCCATTCTAATTCATTCGTATGATCTAATTCATTCGTACGATCCATTTTAATTCATTCGTACGATCGATTCTAATTCATTCGTACGTTCCATTCTAATTCATTCGTACGATCCATTCTAATTCATTTGCACAATCCATTCTAATTCATTCGTACGATCCATTCTAATTCATTCGTATGATCCATTCTAACTCATTCGTACGATCCATTCTAATTCATTCTCACGAATGTAACCTTTCTAATTCATTTGTATGATCCATTCTAATTCATTCGTACGATCCATTCTATTCCATTCGTACGATCCATTCTAATCCATTCATACGATCCATTCTAATTCATTCGTACGATCCATTCTAATTCATTCTCACAAATGTAACCTTTCTAATTCATTCGTACGATCCATTCTAATTCATTCGTACGATCCATTCTAATCCATTCGTACGATCCATTCTAATTCATTCGCACGAATGTAACCATTCTAATTCATTCGTACGATCCATTCTAATTCATTCGCACTATCCATTCTAATCCATTCGTACTATCCATTCTATTTCATTCGTACGATCCATTCTAATTCATTCGCATGAATGTATCCATTCTAAAGCATTTGTACGATCCATTTTAATTCATTCGTACGATCCATTCTAATTCATTCGTACGATCTAATTCATTCGTACGATCCATTCTAATTCATTCGTACGATCCATTCTAATTCATTCGCACGATCCATTCTAATTCATTCGTTTGATTCATTCTAATTCATTCCTACGATCTATTCTAATTCATTCGCTCGAATGTATCCATTCTAATGTATTCGTTCGATCCATTCTAATTCATTCGTACGATCCATTCAAATTCATTCGCATGATCCATTCTAATTCATTCGTACGATCCATTCTAATTCATTCTCACGAATGTAACCTTTCTAATTCATTTGTACGATCCATTCTAATTCATTCGCTCGAATGTATCCATTCTAATTCATTCGTATGATCCATTCTAATTCATTCGAACAATCCATTCTAATTCAGTCGTATGAATGTATCATACGAATGAATTAGAATGGATCATGCGAATGAATTAAAATGGATCGTACAAATGAATTGGAATGGATCGTACGAATGAATTAGAATAGATCGCACGAATGAATTAGAATGGATATATTCGAGCGAATGAATTAGAATGGATCGTATAAATGAATTAGAAAGGTTACATTGGATCGGACGAATGAATTAGAATGGATCGTACGAATGAATTAGAATGGATTGTGCGAATGAATTAGAATGGATCGTACGAATGAATAAGAATGGATCGTACGAATGAATTAGAATGGTTACATTCGTGTGACTGAATTAGAATGGATCATACAAATGAATTAGAATGGATACATTCGTGCGAATGAATTAGAATAGATCGTATGAATGAATTAGAATGGATCGTACAAATGAATTAGAATGGATCGTGCAAAATGAATTTGAATGGATCGTGCGAATGAATTAGAATGGATCGTACGAATGAATTAGAATGGATCGTACGAATGAATTAGAATGGATCGTACCAATGAATTAGAATGGATCATGCGAATGAATTAGAATGAATCGTACGAATGCATTAGAATGGATCGTGCGAATGAATTAGAATGGATACATTCGTACAAATGAATTAGAACGGATCGTGCGAATGAATTAGAATGGATCATACGAATTAATTAGAATGGATCATAGGAATGAATTAGAATGGATCAAACGAATGAATTAGAATGGATCGTACGAATGAATTAGAATGAATCGTACGAATGAATTAGAATGGATCATACGAATGAATTAGAATGAATCGTACGAATGAATTAGAATGGATCGTACGAATGAATTAGAATGGATCGTGCGAATGAATTAGAATGGATCATATGATTGAATTTGAATGGATCGTACGACTAAATTTCTAATTCAGTCGTATGAATGTATCCGTTTTAATTCATTCGTACGATCCATTCTAATTCGTACAATCCATTCTAATCCATTCGTACGATCCATTCTAATCCATTCGCACGATCCATTCTAATCCATTCGTACGATCCATTCTAATCCATTCGCACGATCCATTCTAATTCATTCGTACGATCCATTCTAATTCATTCGTACGATCTATTCTAATTCATTCGTACGAATGAATTAGAATGGATCGTACGAATGAATTAGAAATGATCGTACGAATGAATTGGAATAGTTACATTCGTGCGAATGAATTAGAATGGATCGTACGAATGGATTAGAATGGATCGTATGAATGAATTAGAATGGATCGTACGAATGAATTAGAATGGATCATAGGAATGAATTAGAATGGATCGTACGAATGGATTAGAATGGATCGTACGAATGAATTAGAATGGATCATATGAAAGAATTAGAATGGATCGTGCGAATGAATTAGAATGGATCGTGCGAATGAATTAGAATGGATCATACGAACGAATTAGAATGGATCGTACGAACGAATTAGAGTGGATCCTATGAAAGAATTAGAATGGATCGTGCGAATGGATTAGAATGGATCGTACGAATCGATTAGAATGGATCGTACGAATGAATTAGATTGGATCGTACGAATGAATTAGAATGGATCGTACGAATGAATTAGAATGGATCATGGGAATGAATTAGAATGGATCGTACGAATGGATTAGAATGGATCGTACGAATGAATTAGAATGGATCATATGAAAGGATTAGAATGGATCGTACAAATGAATTAGAATGGATTGTACGAATGGATTAGAATGGATCGTACGAATGAATTAGAATGGATCATATGAAAGAATTAGAATGGATCGTGCGAATGAATTAGAATGGATCGTGCGAATGAATTAGAATGGATCGTACGAACGAATTAGAATGGATCGTATGAACGAATTAGAATGTATCCTATGAAAGAATTAGAATGGATCGTGCGAATCAATTAGAATGGATCGTACGAAAGGATTAGAATGGATCGTACGAATGAATTAGAATGGATCGTAGGAACGAATTAGAATGGATCGCACGAACGAATTAGAAGGGATCATATGAACGAATTAGAATGGATCATACGAATGAATTAGAATGGATACATTCATACGATCCATTCTAATTCTTTCGTACGATCCATTCTTATTCATTCGTACGATACATTCAAATTCATTCGCATGATCCATTCTAATCCATTCGCACGATCCATTCTAATCCATTCGTACGATCCATTCTAATCCATTCGCACGATCCATTCTAATTCATTCATACGATCCATTCTAATTCATTCGTACGATCTATTCTAATTCATTCGTACGAATGAATTAGAATGGATCGTACGAATGAATTAGAATGGATCGTACGAATGAATTGGAATAGTTACATTCGTGCGAATGAATTAGAATGGATCGTACGAATGGATTAGAATGGATCGTATGAATGAATTAGAATGGATCGTACGAATGAATTAGAATGGATCATAGGAATGAATTAGAATGGATCGTACGAATGGATTAGAATGGATCGTACGAATGAATTAGAATGGATCATATGAAAGAATTAGAATGGATCGTGCGAATGAATTAGAATGGATCGTGCGAATGAATTAGAATGGATCATACGAACGAATTAGAATGGATCGTACGAACGAATTAGAGTGGATCCTATGAAAGAATTAGAATGGATCGTGCGAATGGATTAGAATGGATCGTACGAATCGATTAGAATGGATCGTACGAATGAATTAGATTGGATCGTACGAATGAATTAGAATGGATCGTACGAATGAATTAGAATGGATCATGGGAATGGATTAGAATGGATCGTACGAATGGATTAGAATGGATCGTCCGAATGAATTAGAATGGATCATATGAAAGGATTAGAATGGATCGTACGAATGAATTAGAATGGATTGTACGAATGGATTAGAATGGATCGTACGAATGAATTAGAATGGATCATATGAAAGAATTAGAATGGATCGTGCGAATGAATTAGAATGGATCGTGCGAATGAATTAGAATGGATCGTACGAACGAATTAGAATGGATCGTACGAACGAATTAGAATGGATCCTATGAAAGAATTAGAATGGATCGTGCGAATCAATTAGAATGGATCGTACGAATGGATTAGAATGGATCGTACGAATGAATTAGAACGGATCGTACGAATGAATTAGAATGGATCATAGGAATGAATTAGAATGGATCGTACGAACGAATTAGAATGGATCGTACGAATGAATTAGAATGGATGCATTTGTGCAAATTAATTAGAATGGATCGTACGAATGAATTAGAATGGATCATACAAATGAATTAGAATGGATCGTACGAATGAATTAGAATGGATAGTGCGAATGAATTAGAATGGATCGTACGAATGAATTAGAATGGAGACATTCGTGCGAATGAATTAGAATGGATCGTACGAATGAATTAGAATAGATCGCACAAATGAATTAGAATGGATCATGCGAATGAATTAGAATTGATCATACGAATGAAATAGAATGGATCATACGAATGAATTAGAATGGATCGTGCGAATGAATTAGAGTGGATCGTACAAGTGAATTAGAATGGATATATTTCAACGAATAAATTAGGGTGGATCATACGAATGAATTAGAATGGATCGTACGAATGAATTAGAATGGATCGTGCGAATGAATTAGAATCGATCATACGAATGAATTAGAATGGATCGTACGAATGAATTAGATCGTATGAATGAATTAGAATGGATCGTACGAATGATTTAAAATGGATACATTCATACGACTGAATTAGAATGGATTGTACGAATGAATTAGAATTCATTCGTACGATCCATTCTAATTCATTTGCATGAATATATCCATTCTAATTTATTCATACGATCTAGTCTAATTGATTCGCACAATCCATTCTAATTCATTCGCACGAATATATCCATTCTAATTCATTCGTACGATCCATTCTAATTCATTCGTACAAATGATCCGTTCTAATTCATTCGCACAATCCATTATAATTCATTTGCACGAATGCAACCATTCTAATTCATTCGTACGATCCATTCTAATTCATTCGTGCGATCCATTCTAATTCATTCGCATGATCCATTCGTACGATCCATTCTAATCCATTCGTTCGATCCATTCTAATTCATTCATACGATCCATTCTAATTCGTTCGTACGATCCATTCTAATTCGTTCGTACGATCCATTCTAATTCATTCGTACGATCCATTCTAATTCGTTCGTACGATCCATTCTAATTCATTCGCACGATCCATTCTAATTCATTCGCACGATCCATTCTAATTCTTTCATATGATCCATTCTAATTCATTCATACGATCCATTCTAATCCATTCGTACGATCCATTCTAATTCATTCGTACGATCCATTCTAATCCTTTCATAGGATCCATTCTAATTTATTCGTACGATCCATTCTAATCCATTCGTACGATCCATTCTAATTCATTCCCATGATCCATTCTAATTCATTCGTACGATCCATTCTAATTCATTCGTACGATCCAATATAATTCATTCGTACGATCCATTCTAATCCATTCGTACGATCCATTCTAATTCATTCGCACGATCCATTCTAATTCTTTCATAGGATCCATTCTAATTCGTTCGTACAAATGTTTCAAATTCATTCGCATGATCCATTCTAATTCATTCGCACGATCCATTCTAATTCTTTCATATGATCCATTCTAATTCATTCGTACGATCCATTCTAATCCATTCGTACGATCCATTCTAATTCATTCCTATGATCCATTCTAATTCATTCGTACGATCCATTCTAATTCATTCATACGATCCATTCTAATCCATTCGTACGATCCATTCTAATTCATTCGCACGAATGTAACTATTCCAATTCATTCGTACGATCCATTCTAATTCATTCGTACGATCCATTCTAATTCATTCGTACGAATGAATTAGAATAGATCGTACGAATGAATTGGAATGGATCGTACGAATGAATTAGAATGGATCGCACGAATGAATTAGAATGGATACATTCGAGCGAATGAATTAGAATGGATCGTATAAATGAATTAGAAAGGTTACATTGGATCGGACGAATGAATTAGAATGGATCGTACGAATGAACTAGAATGGATTGTGCGAATGAATTAGAATGGATCGTACGAATGAATAAGAATGGATCGTACGAATGAATTAGAATGGTTACATTCGTGTGAATGAATTAGAATGGATCATACAAATGAATTAGAATGGATACATTCGTGCGAATGAATTAGAATAGATCATATGAATGAATTAGAATGGATCGTACAAATGAATTAGAATGGATCGTGCGAATGAATTTGAATGGATCGTGCGAATGAATTAGAATGGATCGTACGAATGAATTAGAATGGATCGTACGAATGAATTAGAATGGATCGTACCAATGAATTAGAATGGATCGTGCGAATGAATTAGAATAAATCGTACAAATGCATTAGAATGGATCGTGCGAATGAATTAGAATGGATACATTCGTACAAATTAATTAGAATCGATCGTGCGAATGAATTAGAATGGATCGTACGAATGAATTAGAATGGATCATAGGAATGAATTAGAATGGATCAAACGAATGAATTAGAATGGATCGTACGAATGAATTAGAATGAATCGTACGAATGAATTAGAATGGATCATACGAATGAATTAGAATGAATCGTACAAATGAATTAGAATGGATCATACGAATGAATTAGAATGGATCGTGCGAATGAATTAGAATGGATCAGATGATTGAATTTGAATGGATCGTACGACTAAATTTCTAATTCAGTCGTATGAATGTATCCGTTTTAATTCATTCGTACGATCCATTCTAATTCGTACGATCCATTCTAATCCATTCGTACGATCCATTCTAATCCATTCGCACGATCCATTCTAATCCATTCGTACGATCCATACTAATCCATTCGCACGATCCATTCTAATTCATTCGTACGATCTATTCTAATTCATTCGTACGAATGAATTAGAATGGATCGTACGAATGAATTAGAATGGATCGTACGAATGAATTGGAATAGTTACATTCGTGCGAATGAATTAGAATGGATCGTACGAATGGATTAGAATAGATCGTATGAATGAATAAGAATGGATCGTACAAATGAATTAGAATGGATCCTAGGAATGAATTAGAATGGATCGTAAGAATGGATTAGAATGGATCGTACGAATGAATTAGAATGGATCATATGAAAGAATTAGAATGGATCGTGCGAATGAATTAGAATGGATCGTGCGAATGAATTAGAATGGATCGTATGAACGAATTAGAATGGATCGTACGAACGAATTAGAATGGATCCTATGGAAGAATTAGAATGGATCGTGCGAATGAATTAGAATGGATCGTACGAATGGATTAGAATGGATCGTACGAATGAATTAGATTGGATCGTACGAATGAATTAGAATGGATCGTACGAATGAATTAGAATGGATCATGGGAATGAATTAGAATGGATCGTATGAATGGATTAGAATGGATCGTACGAATGAATTAGAATGGATCATATGAAAGGATTAGAATGGATAGTACGAATGGATTAGAATGGATCGTACGAATGGATTAGAATGGATCGTACAAATGAATTAGAATGGATCATATGAAAGAATTAGAATGGATCGTGCGAATGAATTAGAATGGATCGTGCGAATGAATTAGAATGGATCGTACGAACGAATAAGAATGGATCGTACGAATGAATTAGAATGGATCCTATGAAAGAATTAGAATGGATCGTGCGAATGAATTAGAATGGATCGTACGAATGGATTAGAATGGATCGTACGAATGAATTAGATTGGATCGTAAGAATAAATTAGAATGGATCGTACGAACAAATTAGAATGGATCGCACGAACGAATTAGAATGGATCATATGAACGAATTAGAATGGATCATACGAATGAATTAGAATGGATACATTCATACGATCCATTCTAATTCTTTCGTACGATCCATTCTTATTCATTCGTACGATACATTCAAATTCATTCGCATGATCCATTCTAATTCATTCATACGATCCATTCTAATCCTTTCATATGATCCATTCTAATTCATTCGTACGATCCATTCTAATCCATTCGTACGATCCATTCTAATTCATTCCCATGATCCATTCTAATTCATTCGTATGATCCATTCTAATTCATTCATACGATCCAATCTAATTCATTCGTACGATCCATTCTAATCCATTCGTACGATCCATTCTAATTCATTCGTACGATCCATTCTAATTCTTTCATAGGATCCATTCTAATTCGTTCGTACGATCCATTCTAATTCGTTCGTACGATCCATTCTAATTCATTCGCACGATCCATTCTAATTCATTCGCACGATCCATTCTAATTCTTTCATATGATCCATTCTAATTCATTCGTACGATCCATTCTAATCCTTTCGTACGATCCATTCTAATTCATTCCTATGATCCATTCTAATTCATTCGTACGGTCCATTCTAATTCATTCATACGATCCATTCTAATCCATTTGTACGATCCATTCTAATTCATTCGCACGAATGTAACTATTCCAATTCATTCGTATGATCCATTCTAATTCATTCGTACGATCCATTCTAATTCATTCGTACGAATGAATTAGAATAGATCGTGTGAATGAATTAGAATGGATCATACAAATGAATTAGAATAGATCGTAGGAATGAATTAGAATGGATCATACGAATGAATTAGAATGGATCGTACGAATGAATTAGAATGGATCGTACGAATGAATTAGAATGGATCGTACGAATGAATTAGAATGGATCGTACGAATGAATTAGAATGGATCATACAAAATGGATTAGAATGGATCGTACGAATGGATTAGAATGGATTGTACGAATGGATTAGAATGGATCGTACGAATGGATTAGAATTGATCGTACGAATTAGAATGGATCGTACGAATGAATTAAAATGGATACATTCATGACTGAATTAAAAATTTATTCGTACGATCCATTCAAATTCAATCGTATGATCCATTCTAATTCATTCGCACGATCCATTCTAATTCATTCGTACGATCCATTCTAATTCATTCGTACGATTCATTCTAATTCATTCGTATGATCCATTCTAATTAATTCATACGATTCATTCTAATTCATTCGTACGATCCATTCTAATTCATTCGTATGATCCATTCTAATTCATTCCTATGATCCATTCTATTTCATTCGTACGATCCATTCTAATTCATTCGCACGATCCATTCTAATTCATTTGTACGAATGTATCCATTCTAATTCATTCGCACGATTCATTCTAATGCATTCGTACGATTCATTCTAATTCATTCGCACGATCCATTCTAATTCATTCGTACGATCCATTCTAATTCATTCGTACAATCCATTCAAATTCATTCGTATGATCCATTCTAATTCATTCGCACGATCCATTCAAATTCATTCGCACGATCCATTCTAATTCATTCGTACGATACATTCTAATTCATTCATACGATCTATTCTAATTCATTCGCACGAATGTATCCATTCTAATTCATTTGTATGATCCATTCTAATTCAGTCGCACGAATGTAACCATTCTAATTCATTCGTACGATCCATTCTTATTCATTCATACGATCCATTCTAATTCATTCGCACAATCCATTCTAGTTCAATCGTACGATCCATTCTAATTCATTCGTCCGATCAAATCTAACCTTTCTAATTCATTTGTACGATCCATTCAAATTCATTCGCAAATTAGAATGGATCGTACGAATGAATTAGAGTGGATCGTGCGAATGAATTAGAATGGATCGTACGATCCATTCTAATTCATTCGTACGATCCATTCTAATCCATTCGTACGATCCATTCTAATCCATTCGTATGATCCAATCTAACTCATTCGTACGGTCCATTCTAATTCATTCGCACTATGCATTCTAATTCATTCGTACGATCCATTCTAATTCATTCGTACGATCCATTCTAATTCATTCGCCCGATCCATTCTAATTCATTCGCACGATCCATTCTAATTCATTCGTACGATCCATTCTAATTCATTCGCACAAATGTATCCATTTTAATTCATTCGTACGATCCATTCTAATTCATTCGTACGATCTAATTCATTCGTACGATCCATTCTAATTCATTCGTACGATCGATTATAATTCATTCGCACGATCCATTCTAATTCATTCGTATGATCCATTCTAATTCATTCGTATGATCCATTCTAATTTATTCGTTCAAATGTATCCATTTTAATTCATTCGTACGATCCATTCTAATTCATTCGTACGATCCATTCTAATTCATTCGTTCGATCCATTCTAATTCATTTGTACGATCCATTCTAATTCATTCGCACAAATGTATCCATTTTAATTTATTCGTACGATCCATTCTAATTTATTCAT
The DNA here is from genome assembly GCA_947650365.1 of Chamaelirium japonicum. Taxonomy (NCBI): domain Eukaryota; kingdom Viridiplantae; phylum Streptophyta; class Magnoliopsida; order Liliales; family Melanthiaceae; genus Chamaelirium; species Chamaelirium japonicum. The sequence goes on from CANTAL010000175.1 coordinate 427,362, forward strand.
ACGATCCATTCTAATTCATTCGCACGATCCATTCTAATTCATTCGTACGATCCATTCTAATTCACTCGCATGAATTAGAATGGATACATTTGTGCGAATGAATTAGAATGGATTGTACGAATGAATTAGAATGGTTACATTCGTGCGAATGAATTAGAATGGATCGTCTGAATGGATTAGAATGGATCGTACGAATAAATTAGAATGGATACATTCGAGCGAATGAATTAGATTGGATCGTACGAATGGATTAGAATGGATCGTACGATTGAATTAGAATGGTTACATTCGTGCGAATGAATTAGAATGGATCGTACGAATGGATTAGAATGGATCGTACGAATGGATTAGAATGGATCATACGAATGAATTAGAATGGATCATACAAATGAGTTAGAAAGGTTACATTTGTGAGAATGAATTAGAATGGAAAGTACGAATGAATTAGAATGGATCGTACGAACGAATTAGAATGGATCGTATGAACGAATTAGAATCGATCGTGCAAATGAATTAGAATGGATACATTCGTGCGAATGAATTAGAATGGATCGTAGGAATGAATTAGAATAGATCGTACGAATGAATTAGAATGGTTACATTCGTGCGAATGAATTAGAATGGATCGTACGAATGAATTAGAATGGATCGTACGAATGAATTAGAATGGTTACACTCGTGCGAATGAATAAGAATGGATCGTACGAATGGATTAGAATGGATCATACAAATGGATTAGAATGGATCGTACGAATGAATTAGAATGGATCGTACAAATGAATTAGAACGGTTACATTTGTGAGAATGAATTAGAATGGATCGTACGAATGAATTAGAATGGATCATAGGAATGAATTAGAATGGATCATGCAAATGAATTAGAATGGATACATTCGTGCGAATGAATTAGAATGGATCGTAGGAATGAATTAGAATGGATCGTACGAATGAATTAGAATGGTTACATTCGTGCGAATGAATTAGAATGGATCGTACGAATGAATTAGAATGGTTCGTGCGAATGAATTAGAATTGATCATACGAATGAATTAGAATGGATCGTACGAATGAATTAGAATGGATCGTACGAATGAATTAGAAGGGATACATTCGAGCGAATGAATTAGAATGGATCGTACGAACCATTCTTATTCATTCATACGATCCATTCTAATTCATTCGCATAATCCATTCTAATTCATTTATACGATCCATTCTAATTCATTCGTATGATCCATTCTAACTGATTCGGTGGATCCATTCTAATTCATTCGTACGATCCATTCTAATTCATTCGCATGATCCATTCTAATTTATTCGTACGATCCATTCTAGTTTATTCGTACGATCTATTCTAATTCATTCGCACGAATGTAACCATTCTAATTCATTCGTACGATTCATTCTTATTCATTCGTATGAGCTATTCTAATTCATTCGTACGAACCATTCTAATGCATTCGTACGATTCATTCTAATTCATTCCCATAAATATATCCATTCTAATTCATTCGTACGATCCATTCTAATTCATTCGCACGATCCATTCTAATTTATTCGCACAAATGTATCCATTGTAATTAATTCGTACGATCCATTCTTATTCATTTATACGATCCATTCTAATTCATTTGCACGATCCATTCTAATTCATTCCTATGATTCATTCTAATTCATTCGTACGATCCATTCTAATTCATTCGCTCGAATGTATCCATTCTAATTCATTCGTAAGATCCATTCTAATTCATTCGTACGATCCATTCTAATTCATTCTCACGAATGTAACCTTTCTAATTCATTTGTAGGATCCATTCTAATCCATTCGTACGATCCATTCTAATCCATTCGTATGATCCATTCTAATCCATTCATACGATCCATTCTAATTCATTCGTATGATCCATTCTAATTCATTCACTCGAATGTATCCATTTGTAATTCATTCGTTCGATCCATTCTAATTCATTCGTGTGATCCATTCTAATGCATTCGTACGATCCATTCTAATCCATTCGTACGATCTATTCTAATTCATTCGTCCGATCCATTCTAATTCATTCGCACGAATGTATCCATTCTAATTCAGTCGTACAATCCATTCCAATTCATTCGCACGATCAATTCTAATTCATTTGTATGATCCATTCTAATTCATTCCTACGATCTATTCTAATTCATTCGCTCGAATGTATCCATTCTAATTCATTTGTACAATCCATTCTAATTCATTCGCACTATCCATTCTAATTTATTCGTATGATCCATTCTAATTCATTCCTACGATCTATTCTAATTCATTTGCTCGAATGTATCCATTCTAATTCATTCGTACGATCCATTCTAATTCATTCGTATGATCCATTCTAACTCTTTCGGTGGATCCATTCTAATTCATTCGTACGATCCATTCTAATTCATTCGCACGATCCATTCTAATTTATTCGTACGATCCATTCTAATTCATTCGCACGATCCATTCTAATTCATTCGTACGATCCATTCTAATTCATTCGCACGAATGTAACCATTCTAATTCATTCGTACGTTCCATTTTAATTCATTCCTACGATCCATTCTAATTCATTCGCACGAATGTATCCATTCTAATTCATTTGCACGATCCATTCTAATTTATTCCTATGATCCATTCTAATTCATTCATATGATCCATTCTAATTCATTCGCTCGAATGTATCCATTCTAATTCATTCGTACGATCCATTCTAATTCATTCATACGATCCATTCAAATTCATTCACATGATCCATTCTAATTCATTCGTACGATTCATTCTAATTCATTCTCACGAATGTAACCTTTCTAATTCATTTGTATGATCCATTCAAATTCATTCGTACGATCCATTCTAATCCATTCGTACGATCCATTCTAATCCATTTGTACGATCCATTCTAATTAATTCTCACAAATGTAACCTTTCTAATTCATTTGTACGATCCATTCTAATTCATTCGTACGATCCATTCTAATTTATTCGTTCAAATATATCCATTCTAATTCATTCGTACGATCCATTCTAATTCATTCGCACGATCCATTCTAATTCATTCGCACGAATGTATCCATTCTAATCCATTCTAATTCATCGCACGAATTCGTTCTAATTCATTCGCACGAATGTATCCATTCTAATTCATTCGTGCGAATGAATTAGAACGGATTCGTGCGATGAATTAGAATGGATCGTACGAATGAATTAGAATGGATCGTACGAATAAATTAGAATGGATCGTACGAATGAATTAGAATGGATCGTACAAATGAATTAGAAAGGTTACATTTGTGAGAATGAATTAGAATGGATCGTACGAATGGATTAGAATGGATCGTACGAATGGATTAGAATGGATCGTACGAATGAATTAGAATGGATCGTACGAATGAATTAGAATGGATCATACAAATGAATTAGAAAGGTTACATTCGTGACAATGAATTAGAATGGATCGTACGAATGAATTAGAATGGATCATGCGAATGAATTTGAATGGATCGTACGAATGAATAAGAATGGATCGTACGAATGAATTAGAATGGATCATACGAATGTATCCATTCTAATTCATTCGTACGATCCATTCTAATTCGTTCATATGATCCATTCTAATTCGTTCGTACGATCCATTCTAATTCGTTCGTACGATCCATTCTAATTCATTCGCACAATCCATTCTAATTCATTCGCACGATCCATTCTAATTCTTTCATATGATCCATTCTACATCATTCGCACGAATGTATCCATTTTAGTTCATTCGTACGCTCCATTCTAATTCATTCGTACGCTCCATTTTTATTCATCGCACAAATTTATCCATTCTAATTCATTCATATGATCCATTCTAATTCATTCGCACGATCGATTCTAATTCATTCGTATGATCCATTTTAATTCATTCGTACAATCCATTCTAATTCTTTCGTACGATTCATTCTAATTCATTTGCACGATCTATTCTAATTCATTCGTACAATCCATTCTAATTCATTCGTACGATCCATTCTAATTCATTCGCACTATCCATTCTAATTCATTCGCACTATCCATTCTATTTCATTCGTACGATCCATTCTAATTCATTCATACGATCTATTCTAATTCATTCGCACGTATGTATCCATTCTAATTCATTCGCACAATCCAATCTAATTCAAACGTACGATCCATTCTAATTCATTCGCATGATGTATTCTAATTCATTCGTACGATCCATTCCAATTCATTTGTACGATCCATTTTAATTCATTCGCATGATCCATTCTAATTCATTCGTATGATACATTCATACGACTGAATTAGAATGGATTGTACTAATGAATTAGAATTGATCATACGAATGAATTAGAATGTATCATACAAATGAATTAGAATGGATCGTGCGAATGAATTAGAATGGATCGTACAAATGAATTAGAATGGATCGTACGATCCATTTAATTCATTCGTACGATCCATTCTAACGCATGATGTATTCTAATTCATTCGTACGATCCATTCTAATTTATTTGGACGAATATACGATCCATTCTAATTTATTCGCAAAAATGTATCCATTCTAATTCATTCGTACAATGCATTCTAATTTATTCGTACAAATGTATCCATTCTAATTCATTCGTACGATCCATTCTAATTCATTCGTACGATTCATTCTAATTCATTCGCATGATCCATTCTAATTCATTTGTACGATCCATTCTAATTCATTCGCACGAATGTATCCATTCTAATTCATTCGTATAATCCACTCTAATTCATTCGCACGATCCATTCTAAATCATTCGTATGATCCATTCTAATTCATTCCTACGATCTATTCTAATTCATTCGCTCGAATGTATCCATTCTAATTCATCCGTTCGATCCATTCTAATTCATTCGTACGATCCATTCAAATTCATTCGCATGATCCATTCTAATTCATTCGTACGACCCATTCTAATTCATTCTCACGAATGTAACCTTTCTAATTCATTTGTATGATCCATTCTAATTCATTCGTACGATCCATTCTAATTCATTCGTACGATCCATTCTAATCCATTCGTACTATCCATTCTAATCCATTCGTACGATGTATTCTAATTCATTCTCACAAATGTAACCATTCTAATTCATTCGTATGATCCATTCTAATTCATTCCTACGATCCATTCTAATTCATTCGTACGATCCATTCAAATTCATTCGCATGATCCATTCTAATTCATTCGTACGATCCATTCTAATTCATTCTCACGAATGTAACCATTCTAATTCATTCGTACGATCCATTCTAATTCATTCCTACGATCCATTCTAATTTATTCGTACGATCCATTCAAATTCATTCGCATGATCCATTCTAATTCATTCGTACGATCCATTCTAATTCATTCATTCGTACGATCCATTCTAATCCATTCGTACGATCCATTCTAATGCATTCATATGATCCATTCTAATCCATTCGTACGATCTCGTACGATCCATTCTAATTCATTCGTACGATCCATTCTAATCCATTCGTACAATCCATTCTAATTCATTCGTATGATACATTCGTGAGAATGAATTAGAATGGATCGTACGAATAAATTAGAATCGATACATTCGTACGAATGAATTAGAATGGATCGTACAAATGAATTAGAATGGATCGTATGAATGAATTAGAATGGATCATGTGAATGAATTAGAATGGATTGTACGAATAAATTAGAATGGATACATTTGTGCGAATGAATTAGAATGGATCGTGCGAAATAATTAGAATGGATCGTACGAATGAATTAGAATGGATATATTTATGCGAATGAATTAGAATGGATCGAACGAATGAATTAGAATGGATACATTTGTGCGAATGAATTAGAATGGATCGTACGAATGAATTAGAATGGATCGTACGAATGAATTAGAATGGATACATTTGTGCGAATGAATTAGAATGGATCGTGCAAATGAATTAGAATGGATCGTACGAATGAATAAGAATGGATCGTACGAACGAATTAGAATGGATACATTCGAGCGAATGAATTAGAATGGATCGTACGAATGAATTAGAATGGATCATAGGAATGAATTAGAATGGATCGTGCAAATGAATTAGAATGGATACATTCGTGCGAATGAATTAGAATGGATCGTAGGAATGAATTAGAATGGATCGTACGAATGAATTAGAATGGTTTCATTCGTGTGAATGAATTAGAATGGATCGTACGAATGGATTAGAATGGATCGTACGAATGGATTAGAATGGATCGTAAGAACGAATTAGAATGGATCGTACAAATGAATTAGAAAGGTTACATTTGTGAGAATGAATTTGAATGGATCGTACGAATGAATTAGAAAGGTTACATTTGTGAGAATGAATTTGAATGGATCGTACGAATGAATTAGAATGGATCGTACGAATGGATTAGAATGGATCGTACGAATGAATTAGAATGGATTGTGCGAATGAATTAGAATGGATCGTATGAATGAATTAGAATGGTTACAATTGTGCGAATGAATTAGAATGGATCGAACGAATGGTTTAGAATGGATCGTACGAATGGATTAGAATGGATCGTACGAATGAATTAGAATGGATACATTCGAGCGAATGAATTAGAATGGATCGTACGAATTAATTAGAATGGATCGTACGAATGGATTAGAATGGATCGTACGAATGAATTAGAATGGATCGTACGAACGAATTAGAATGGATCGTACGAATGAATTAGAATGGATCATAGGAATGAATTAGAACGGATCGTGCGAATGAATTAGAATGGATCTTACGAATGAATTAGAATGGATACATTCGTGCGAATGAATTAGAATGGATTGTACGAATGAATTAGAATGGATCGTGCGAATGAATTAGAATGGATAGTGCGAATGAATTAGAATTGATCATACGAATGAATTAGAAAGGATCGTACGAATGAATTAGAATGGATCGTGCGAATGAGTTAGAATGGATCGTACGAATGAATTAGAATGGATACATTCGAGCGAATGAATTAGAATGGATCATATGAATGAATTACAATGGATACATTTGTGCAAATGAATTTGAATGGATTGCACGAATTGAATTAGAATGGATCATACGAATGAATTAGAATGGATCATGCGAATGAATTAGAATTGATCATACGAATGAATTAGAATGGATCGTACGAATGAATTAGAATGGATCATATGAAAGAATTAGAATGGATCGTGCGAATGAATTAGAAAGGATCGTACGAATGAATTAGAATGGATATATTCGTGCGAATGAATTAGATTGCATCGTACGAATAAATTTGAATGGAATGTACGAATGAATTAGAATGGATCGTACGAATGAATTAGAATGGATCATGCGAATGATTTAGAATAGATCGTACGAATGAATTAGAATGGATCGTACGAATAAATTAGAATGGATCGTGCGAATGTGTGAGAATGAATTAGAATGGATCGTACGAATGAATTAGAATGGATCATAGGAATGAATTAGAATGGATCGTGCAAATGAATTAGAATGGATCGTACGAATGGATTAGAATGGATTGTACGAATGAATTAGAATGGATCATACAAATGAATTAGAAAGGTTACATTCGTGAGAATGAATTAGAATGGATCGTGTGAATGAATTAGAATGGATCGTGCGAATGAATTAGAATGGATCGTACGAACGACTTAGAATGGATCGTATGAACGAATTAGAATGGATCATATCAACGAATTAGAATGGATCGTACGAATTAATTAGAATGGATACATTCGAGCGAGTGAATTAGAATGGATAGTACGAATGAATTAGAATGGATCATAGGAATGAATTAGAATGGATCATGCAAATGAATTAGAATGGATACATTCGTGTGAATGAATTAGAATGGATCGTAGGAATGAAATAGAATGGATTGTACGAATGAATTAGAATGGTTACATTAGTGCGAATGAATTAGAATGGATCGTACGAATGGATTAGAATGGATCGTACGAATGGATTAGAATGGATCGTACGAATGAATTAGAATGGATCATGCGAATGAATTTGAATGGATCGTACGAATGAATTAGAATGGATCGAACCAATGAATTAGAATGGATACATTTGAGCGAATGAATTAGAATAGATCGTAGGAATCAATTAGAATGGATCATACGAATGAATTAGAATGGATCATGCAAATGAATTAGAATGGATCGGACGAATGAATTAGAATGGATCGTACGAATGAATTAGAATGGATCGTGCGAATGAATTAGAATGAACCGTACGAATGCATTAGAATGGATACATTCGTGCGAATGAATTAGAATGGATCGTACGAATGAATTAGAATGGATCATGCGAATGAATTAGAATGGATCGTACGAATTAATTAGAATGGATCGTGCAAATGAATTAGAATGCATCGTATGAATGAATTAGAATGGATACATTTGTGCGAATGAATTAGAATGGATCGTACGAATGAATTAGAATGGATACATTTGTACGAATGAATTAGAATGGATCGTGCGAAAGAATTAGAATGGATCGTACGAATGAATTATAATTGATCGTACGAATGAATTAGAATGGATCTTGCGATTGAATTAGAATAGATCGTACGAATGAATTAGAATGGATACATTCGTGCGAATGAACTAGAATGGATACATACATTCATGCGAATGAATTAGAATGGATCGTATAAATGAGTTAGAATGGATCGTATGAATGAATTAGAATGGATTGCATGAATGAATTAGAATGGATCATACGAATGAATTGGAATGGATCGTACGAATGAATTAGAATGGTTACATTCATGCAAATGAATTAGAATTGATTGTACTAATGAATTAGAATGGATCGTACGAATGAATTCGAATGGATCATTCGTATGAATGAATTAGAATGGATCGTACGAATGAATTAGAATGGATCGTACGAATAAATTAGAATGGATCGTAAGAATAAATTAGAATGGATACATTTGTGCGAATGAATTAGAATGGATCGTACAAATGAATTAGAATGGATCGTACGAATGAATTAGAATGGATCGTACGAATGAATTAGAATGGATCATACGAATGAATTAGAATGAATCGTACGAATGCATTAGAATGGATCGTACGAATGAATTAGAATAGTTACATTCGTACGAATGAATTAGAATGAATTAGAATGGATCGCACGAATGAATTAGAATGGATCGTACGAATGAATTAGAATGGATACATTCGTGCGAATGAATTAGAATAGATCGTACGAATGAATTAGAATGGATCGTACGAATGAATTAGAATGGATCGTGCGAATGAATTAGAATGGATCGTACGAATGAATTAGAATGGTTCATACAAATGAATTAGAAAGGTTACATTCGTGAGAATGAATTAGAATGGATAGTACAAATGAATTAGAATGGATCATGCGAATGAATTTGAATGGATTGTACGAATGAATTAGATTGGATCGTACGATCCATTCTAATTCATTCTCACAAATGTATCCATTCTAATTCATTCGAATGATCCATTCTAATTCATTCGCACGATCCATTCTAATTCATTTGCACGAATATATACATGCTAATTCATTCGTACGATCCATTCTAATTTATTCGTACGATTCATTCTAATTCATTCGCACGATCCATTCTAATTCATTCATACGATCCATTCTAATTCATTCGTACGATCTATTCTAATTCATTCGCACGAATGTAACCATTCTAATTCATTCGTACGATTCATTCTAATTCATTCGTATGATCCATTCAAACTCATTCATACGATCCATTCTAATTCATTCGTACGATCCATTCTAATTCATTTGTACGATCCATTCTAATTCATTCGCACAAATGTATCCATTTTAATTCATTCGTACGATCCATTCTAATTTATTCATACGATCCATTCTAATTCATTCACACGATCCATTCTAATTCATTCATACGATCCATTCTAATTCATTCGCACGAATGTCTCCATTCTAATTCATTCGTCCGATCTATTCTAATTCATTCGTAAAATGCGTTCTAATCCATTCATACGATCCATTCTAATCCATTAGTACGATCCATTCTAATGTATGCATTCTAATTCATTCGTCCGATCCATTCTAATTCATTCGTACAATGCGTTCTAATACATTCGTACGATCCATTCTAATCCATTCGTACGATCCATTCTAATTCATTTGTACGAATGGATCCATTCTAATTCATTCGTACGATCCATTCTAATTCATTCTTACATTCCATTCTAATTCATTCGCACAAATGTATCCATTCTAATTCATTCGTACAATCCATTCTAATTCATTCGTACGATCCATTCTAATTCATTCCTATGATCCATTCGCACAAATGTATCCATTCTAATTCATTTGTACGATCCATTCTAATTCATTCATACGATCCATTCTAATTCATTTGTACGATCCATTCTAATTCATTCGCACAAATGTATCCATTCTAATTCATTCGTACGATCTATTCTAATTCATTCGCACGATCCATTCTAATTCATTCGTACGATCCATTCTAATTCATTCGCACGATCCATTCTAATTCATTCGTATGATCCATTCTAATTCATTCGCACGAATGTATCCATTCTAATTCATTCGTACGATCCATTCTAATTCATTCGTACGATACATTTGTGCGAATGAATTAGAATGGATCGTACGAATGGATTAGAATGGATCGTACGAATGAATTAGAATGGATCGTACAAATGAATTAGAAAGGTTACATTTGTGAGAATGAATTAGAATGGATCGTACGAATGAATTATAATGGATCGTACGAATGGATTAGAATTGATCGTACGAATGAATTAGAATGGATCGAATGAATGAATTAGAATGGATACATTCGAGCGAATGAATTAGAATAGATCGTAGGAATGAATTAGAATGGATCGTACGAATAAATTAGAATGGATACATTCGTGCGAATGAATTAGAATGGATTGTACGAATGAATTAGAATGGATCATAGGAATGAATTAGAATGGATCGTGCAAATGAATTAGAATGGATACATTCGTGCGAATGAATTAGAATGGATCGTAGGAATGAATTAGAATGAATCGTACGAATGAATTAGAATGGTTACATTCGTGCGAATGAATTAGAATGGATCGTACGAATGGATTAGAATGGATCGTACGAATGAATTAGAATGGATCGTACGAATGGATTAGAATGGATCGTACGAATGAATTAGAATGGATCGTACAAATAAATTAGAAAGGTTACATTTGTGAGAATGAATTAGAATGGATCGTACAAATGAATTAGAATGGATCGCACGAATGGATTAGAATGGATCGTACGAATGAATTAGAATGGTTCGTACGAATGAATTAGAATGGATCATACGAATGAATTAGAATGGATTGTATGAATGAATTAGAATGGATACATTTGTGCGAATGAATTATAATGGACCGTGCGAATGAATTAGAATGGATCGTACGAATGAATTAGAATGGATATATTTATGCGAATGAATTAGAATGAATCGAACGAATGAATTTGAATGGATACATTTGTGCGAATGAATTAGAATGGATCATACGAATGAATTAGAATAGATATATTCATGCGAATGAATTAGAATAGATCGTACGAATAAATTAAAATGGATCGTACGAATGAATTAGAATAGATCGTGCGAATAAATTAGAATGAATCGTACAAATGCATTAGAATGGATACATTCGTGTGAATGAATTAGAATGGATCGTACGAATGAATTAGAATGGATCGTGCGAATGAATTAGAATGAATCGTACGAAGGAATTAGAATGGATACATTTGTACGAATAAATTAGTATGGATTGTACGAATGAATTAGAATGGATTGTATGAATAAATTAGAACGGATCGTACGAATGAATTAGAATTGATCGTGCGAATGAATTAGAATGGATACATTCTTGCGAATGAATTTGAATGGATCGTACGAATGAATTAGAATGGTTACATTCGTGCAAATGAATTAGAATGGATCGTACGAATAAATTAGAATGGATACATTCGTGCGAATGAATTAGAATCGATCGTACAAATGAATTAGAATGGATCGTACGAATGAATTAGAATGGATCATGCGAATGAATTAGAATGGATTGTACGAATGAATTAGAATGGATATATTTGTGCGAATGAATTAGAATGGATCGTGCGAATGAATTAGAATGGATCATGCGAATGAATTAGAATGGATCGTACGAATAAATTAGAATGGATCCACCGAATGACTTAGAATGGATCATACGAATGAATTAGAATGGATCGTGCGAAAGAATTAGAATGGATCGTTCGAATGAATTAGAATGGATCCTACGAATGGATTAGAATGGATCGTACGAATGAATTAGAATGGATCATACAAATGAATTAGAAAGGTTACATTCGTGAGAATGAATTAGAATGGATCGTACGAATGAATTAGAATGGATCATGCAAATGAATTAGAATGGATCGTACGAATGGTTTAGAATGGATCCTACGAATGAATTAGAATGGATCGTACGAATGGATTAGAATGGATCGTACGAATGCATTAGAATGGATCGTACGAATGAATTAGAATGGATCGTGCAAATTAATTAGAATGGATACATTCGTGCGAATGAATTAGAATGGATCGTAGGAATGAATTAGAATGGACCGTACGAATGAATTAGAATGGTTACATTCGTGCGAATGAATTAGAATGGATCGTACGAATGGATTAGAATGGATCGTACGAAAGGATTAGAATGGATCGTACGAATGAATTAGAATGGATCGTACAAATGAATTAGAAAGGTTACATTTGTGAGAATGAATTAGAATGGATCGTACGAATGGATTAGAATGGATCATACGAATGGATTAGAATGGATCGTTCGAATGAATTATAATGGATCGTACGAATGCATTAGAATGGATACATTCGTGCGAATGAATTAGAATGGATCGTACGAATGAATTAGAATGGATCGTGCGAACGAATTAGAATGGATCGTACGAATGAATTAGAATGGATCGTGCGAATGAATTAGAATGGATCGTACGAATGAATTAGAATAGATACATTTGTGCGAATGAATTAGAATGGATCGTACGAATGAATTAGAACGGATCGTACGAATGAATTAGAATAAATCGTACGAATGAATTAGAATGGATTGTACAAATGAATTAGAATGGATACATTTGTGCGATGAATAAGAATGCAGCGTACGAATGAATTAGAATGGATCGAACGAATGAATTAGAATGGATCGTACGAATGAATTAGAATGGTTACATTTGTGTGAATGAATTAGAATGGATCGTACGAATGAATTAGAACGGATCGTGCGAATGAATTAGAATGGATCGTACGAATGAATTAGAATGGATCGTACGAATGAATTAGAATGGATCGTACGAATGAATTAGAATGGATACCTTTGTGCATATGAATTAGAATGGACCGTACGAATGAATTAGATTGGATCATATTAATGAATTAGAATGGATCGTACGAATAAATTAGAATGGATACATTCGTGCGAATGAATTAGAATGGATCGTGCGAATAAATTAGACTGGATCGTGCGAATGACTAAGAATGGATCATACGAATGAATTAGACTGGATCGTACGAATGGATTAGAATGGATAGTACGAATGGATTAGAATGGAACGTACGAATGGATCATACAAATGAATTAGAAAGGTTACATTCGTGAGAATGAATTAGAATGGATCGTACGAATGAATTAGAATGGATACATTCGAGTGAATGAATTAGAATGGATCGTACGAATGAATTAGAATGGATCATAGGAATGAATTAGAATGGATCGTGCAAATGAATTAGAATGGATACATTCGTGCGAATGAATTAGAATGGATCGTAGGATTGAATTAGAATGGATCGTACGAATGAGTTAGAATGGTTACATTCGTGCGAATGAATTAGAATGGATCATAGGAATGAATTAGAACGGATCGTGCGAATGAATTACAATGGATCGTACGAATGAATTAGAATGGATCGTACGAATGAATTAGAATGGATCGTACGAATGGATTAGAATGGATCGTACGAATGAATTAGAATTAGATCATACGAATGAATTGGAATGGATCATGTGAATGAATTAGAATGGATTGTACGATTAGAATGGATACATTCGTACGAATGAATTAGAACGGATCGTGCGAATGAATTAGAATGGATCGTACGAATGAATTTGAATGGATTGTACGAATGATTAGAATGGATCGTACGAATGAATTAGAATGGAATTAGAATTCATTCGTACGATCCATTCTAATCCATTCTAATCCATTCTAATTCATATGCACAAAGGTATCCATTCTAATTCATTTGTACGATCCATTCTAATTCATTCGTACGATCCATTCTAATTCATTCATACGATCCATTCTAATTCATTCGCACGATCCGTTCTAATTCATTCCTATGATCCATTCTAATTCATTCGCACGAATGTAACCATTCTAATTCATTCGTACGATCCATTCTAATTCTTTCCGACGATCCATTCTAATTCATTCGCACGAATGTATCCATTCTAATTCATTTCCACGATCCATTCTAATTCATTCCTATGATCCATTCTAATTCATTCTTACGATCCATTCTAATTCATTCGCTCGAATGTATCCATTCTAATTCATTCGTACGATCCATTCTAATTCATTCGTACGATCCATTCTAATTCAGTCTCACGAATGTAACCTTTCTAATTCATTTGTATGATCCATTCTAATTCATTCGTATTATCCATTCTAATCCATTCGTACGATCCATTCTAATCCATTCGTACGATCCATTCTAATTCATTCGTACGATCTATTCTAATTCATTCGCTCGAATGTATCCATTCTAATTCATTCGTATGATCCATTCTAATCCATTCGTACGATCCATTCTGAACCATTCGTACGATCCATTCTAATTCATTCGCACGAATGTAACCATTTTAATTCATTCATACGATCCATTCTAATTCATTCGCATAATCCATTCTAATTCATTTGTACGATCCATTCTAATCCATTCGTACGATCCATTCTAATTTATTCGTACGATCCATTTTAATTCATTCTCACAAATGTAACCTTTCTAATTCATTTGTACGATCCATTCTAATTCATTCGTACGATCCATTCTAATCCATTCGTACGATCCATTCTAATCCATTCATACGATTCATTCTAATTCATTCGCACGAATGTAACCATTTTAATTCTTTCGTATGATCCATTCTAATTCATTCCTACGATCCATTCTAATTCATTCGCACGAATGTATCCATTCTAATTCATTTGCACGATCCATTCTAATTTATTCCTATGATCCATTCTAATTCATTTGTACAATCCATTCTAATTCATTCGCTCGAATATATGCATTCTAATTCATTCGTATGATCCATTCTAATTCTTTCATACGATCCATTCTAATTCGTTCGTACAATCCATTCTAATTCATTCGTACGATCCATTCTAATTCATTCGCACAATCCATTCTAATTCATTACTATGATCCATTCTAATTCATTTGTACGATACATTCTAATTCATTCGCTCGAATGTATCCATTCTAATTCATTCGTACGATCCATTCTAATTCGTTCATACGATCCATTCTAATTCGTTCGTACGATCCATTCTAATTCATTCGTACGATCCATTCTAATACCGTACGATCCATTCTAATTCATTCGCACAATCCATTCTAATTAATTCGCACAAATGTATCCATTCTAATTCATTCGTACGATCCATTCTAATTCTTTCGCACAAATGTATCCATTCTAATTCATTCGTTCGATCCATTCTAATTCATTCGCATAAATATATCCATTCTAATTCATTCGTGCGATCCATTCTAATTCATTCGCACGATCCATTCTAATTCATTCGCACAAATGTATCCATTCTAATTCATTCGTACAATCCATTTTAATTCATTCGCATGATCCATTCTAATTCATTCGTACGATCCATTATAATGCATTTGTACGATCCATTCTTATTCATTCGCACGAATGTATCCATTCTAATTTATTCGTACGATCCATTCTAATTCATTCTCACAAAAGTATCATACGAATGAATTAGGATGGATTGTACGAATGGATTAGAATGGATCGTACGAATGAATTAGAATGGATCGTACGAATGCATTAGAATGGATACATTCGTGCGAATGAATTAGAATGGATCGTACGAATGAATTAGAATGGATTGTGCGAATGAATTAGAATGGATCGTACGAATGAATTAGAATGGATCGTACGAATGAATTATAATGGATACATTTGTGCGAATGAATTAGAATGGATCGTACGAATGAATTAGAATGGATCGTGCGAATGAATTAGAGGGTATCGTACGAATGAATTAGAATGGATACATTCGTGCGAATGAATTAGAATGGATCGTATGAATGAATTAGACTGGATCGTACGAATAAATTAGAATGGATACATTCATGCAAATGAATTAGAATGGATCGTACGAATGAATTAGAATGGATCATAAGAATGAATTAGAATGGATCGTACGAATGAATTAGGATGGTTCATATAAATGAATTGGAATGGTTACATTCATGCGAATGAATTAGAATGGATCGTACGAATGGATTAGAATGGATCGTACGAATGGATTAGAACGCATTGTACGAATGAATTAGAATAGATGCATTTGTGCGAATGAATTAGATTGCATCGTACGAATGAATTTGAATGGATTGTACGAATGAATTAGAATGGATCGTACGAATGAATTTGAATGGATCGTACAAATAAATTAGAATGGATTCATACAATGCATTCTAATTCATTCGTACGACTCATTCTAATTCATTCGTATGAGCTATTCTAATTCATTCGTACGATCCATTCTAATGAATTAGTACGATTCATTCTAATTCATTCGCATAAATATATCCATTCTAATTCATTCGTACGATCCATTCCAATTCATTCGCACGATCCATTCTAATTCATTCGCACAAATGTATCCATTCTAATTCATTCGTACGATCCATTCTTATTCATTCATACGATCATTTCTAATTCATTTGCACGATCCATTCTAATTCATTCCAATGATCCATTCTAATTCATTCGTACGATCCATTCTAATTCATTCGCTCGAATGTATCCATTCTAATTCATTCGTACGATCCATTCTAATTCATTCGTACGATCCATTCTAATTCATTCTCACGAATGTAACCTTTCTAATTCATTTGTATGATCCATTCTAATTCATTCTAACAAATGTATCCATTCTAATCCATTCGTACGATCCATTCTAATTCATTCTCGCAAATGTATCCTTTCTAATCCTTTCGTACGATCCATTCGTACGATCCAATCTAATTCATTCTCACGAATGTAACCTTTCTAATTCATTCGTACGATCCATTCTAATTCATTCTCACAAATGTATCCATTCGTACGATCCATTCTAATCCATTCGTACAATCCATTCTAATTCATTCGTACGATCCATTCTAATTCATTCGCTCGAATGTATCCATTCTAATTCATTCGTACGATCCATTCTAATTCTTTCATACGATCCATTCTAATTCGTTCGTACGATCCATTCTAAAATGAGTTAGAATGGATCATACGAATGAATTAGAATGGATTGTACGAATGAATTAGAATGGATTGTGCGAATGAATTAGAATGGATCGTATGAATGAATAAGAATGGATCGTACGAATGAGTTAGAATGGATCGTACGAATGAATTAGAATGGATCGTACAAATGAATTAGAAAGGTTATATTTGTGAGAATGAATTAGAATGGATCGTACGAATGGATTAGAATGGATCATACGAATGGATTAGAATGGATCGTACGAATGGATTAGAATGGATCGTACGAATGAATTAGAATGGATCGTGCGAACGAATTAGAATGGATCGTGCGAACGAATTAGAATGGATCGTACAAACGAATTAGAATGGATCGTACGAACGAATTAGAATGGATCGTACGAACAAATTAGAATGGATCGTACGAATGAATTAGAATGGATACATTCAAGCGAATGAATTAGAATGGATCGTACGAATGAATTAGAATGGATAATCGGAATGAATTAGAATGGATCGTGCAAATGAATTAGAATGGATACATTCGTGCGAATGAATTAGAATGGATCATAGGAATGAATTAGAATGGATCGTACGAATGAATTAGAATGGTTACATTCGTGCGAATGAATTAGAATGGATCGTACGAATGGATTAGAATGGATCGTACGAATGGATTAGAATGGATCGTACGAATGAATTAGAATGGATCGTACAAATGAATTAGAAAGGTTACATTTGTGAGAATGAATTAGAATGGATCGTACAAATGAATTAGAATGGATCATACGAATGGATTAGAATAGATCGTACGAATGGATTAGAATGGATCGTACGAATGGATTAGAATGGATCGTGCGAATGAATTAGAATGGATCATACAAATGAATTAGAAAGGTTACATTCGTGAGACTGAATTAGAATGGATCGTACGAATGAATTAGAATGGATCATGCGAATGAATTTGAATGGATCGTACGAATAAATTAGAATGGATCGAACGAATGAATTAGAATGGATACATTCAAGCGAATGAATTAGAATAGATCGTAGGAATGAATTAGAATGGATCATACGAATGAATTAGAATGGATCGTGCGAATGAATTAGAATGGATTGTACGAATGAATTAGTATGGATAATTTGTGCGAATGAATTAGAATGGATCGGACGAATGAATTAGAATGGATCGTACGATTCATTCTAATTCATTCCTACGATCCATTCTAATGCATTCGTACGATTCATTCTAATTCATTCGCACGATCCATTCTAATTCATTCGTACGATCCATTCTAATTCATTCACACGATCCATTCTAATTTATTCGTACGATCCATTCTAATTCATTCTCACGAATGTAACCATTCTAATTCATTCATACGATCCATTCTTATTCATTCCTACGATCCATTCTAATTCATTCGCACGAATGTATCCATTCTAATTCATTAGCATGATCCATTCTAATTCATTCCTATGATCCATTCTATATCATTCGTACGATCCATTCTAATTCATTCGCTCGAATGTATCCATTCTAATTCATTCGTACGATCCATTCTAATTCGTTCATACGATCCATTCTAATTCATTTGTACGATCCATTCTAATTCGTTCGTACGATCCATTCTAATTCATTCGCACGATCCATTCTAATTCATTCGCACGATCCATTCTAATTCGTTCTCATGAATGTAACCTTTCTAATTCATTTGTATGATCCATTCTAATTCATTCGTACGATCCATTCTAATCCATTCGTACGATCCATTCTAATTCATTTGCACAATCCTTTCTAATTCATTATTTTGATCCATTCTAATTCATTCGTACGATCCATTCTAATTCATTCGCTCGAATGTATCCATTCTAATTCATTCGTACGATCCATTCTAATTCATTCGTACGATCCATTCTAATTCATTCTCACGAATGTAACCTTTCTAATTCATTTGTATGTATCCATTCTAATTCATTCGTACGATCCATTCTAATTCATTCGCACGATCCATTCTAATTCATTCGTACGATCCATTCTAATTAATTCGCATGATCCATTCTAATTCATTCGTACGATCCATTCTAATTCATTCGCCCGAATGTATCCATTCTAATGCATTCGTACGATTCATTCTAATTCATTCGCACGATCCATTCTAATTCATTTGTACGATCCATTCTAATTCATTCGTCCGATCCATTCTAATTCATTCGCACGAATGTATCCATTCTAATTCATTCGTACAATCCATTCTAATTCATTCGCACAATCCATTCTAATTCATTCATATGATCCATTCTAATTCATTCCTACGATCTATTCTAATTCATTCGCTCGAATGTATCCATTTTAATTCATTCGTTCGATCCATTCTAATTCATTTGTACGATCCATTCTAATTCATTCGTATGATCCATTCTCTAATTCATTCGTATGATCTATTCTAATTCATTCCTACGATCTATTCTAATTCATTCGCTCGAATGTATCCATTCTAATTCATTCGTTCGATCCATTCTAATTAATTCGTACGATCCATTCAAATTCATTCGCATGATCCTTTCTAATTCATTCGTACGATCCATTCTAATTCATTCTCACGAATGTAACCTTTCTAATTCATTTGTATGATCCATTCTAATTTATTCGCACGATCTATTCTAATTCATTCATACGATCCATTCTAATTCATTCATACGATCCATTCTAATTCATTCGCACGAATGTAACCATTCTAATTCATTCGTACGATCCATTCTAATTCATTCCTACGATCCATTCTAATTCTTTCGCATGAATGTATCCATTCTAATTCATTTGCACGATCCATTCTAATTCATTCCTATGATCCATTCTAATTCATTCGTACGATCCATTCTAATTCATTCGCACAAATGTATCCATTCTAATTCATTTGCACGATCCATTCTAATTCATTCCTATGATCCATTCTAATTCATTCGTACGATCCATTCTAATTCATTCGCTCGAATGTATCCATTCTAATTCATTCGTACAATCCATTCTAATTCATTCGTACGATCCATTCTAATTCATTCGCACAAATGTATCCATTCAAATTCATTCGTACGATCCATTCTAATTCATTCGTACGATCCATTCTAATTCATTCGAACAAATGTATCCATTCTAATTCATTCGTTCGATCTATTCTAATTCATTCGCATAAATATATCCATTCTAATCCATTCGCACGATCCATTCTAATTCATTCGTATGATCAATTCTAATTCATTCGTACAATCCATTCTAATTCAGTCGTATGAATGTATCATACGAATGAATTAGAATGGATCATAGGAATGAATTAGAATGGATCGTTCAAATAAATTAGAATGGATACATTCATGCGAATGAATTAGATTGGATCGTAGGAATGAATTAGAATTGATCGTACGAATGAATTAGAATGGTTACATTCGTGCGAATGAATTAGAATGGATCGTTTGAACGGATTAGAATGGATCGTACGAATAGATTAGAATGGATCGTACGAATCAATTAGAATAGATCGTTCAAATGAATTAGAAAGGTTACATTTGTGAGAATGAATTAGAATGGATCGTACGAATAGATAAGAATGGATCGTACGAATGGATTAGAATGGACCGTACGAATGGATTAGAATGGATCGTACGAATGAATTAGAATGGATCATACAAATGAATTAGAAAGGTTACATTCATGAGAATGAATTAGAATGGATCGTATAAATGAATTAGAATGGATCGTACGAATGAATTCGAATGGATACATTCGAGCGAATGAATTAGAATGGATCGTACGAATGAATTAGAATGGATCATAGGAATGAATTAGAATGGATCGTGCAAATGAATTAGAATGGATACATTCGTGCGAATGAATTAGAATGGATCGTAGGAATGAATTAGAATGGATCGTACGAATGAATTAGAATGGTTACATTCGAGCGAATGAATTAGAATGGATCGTACGAATGAATTAGAATGGATCGTGCGAATGAATTAGAATGGATCGTACGAAAGAATTAGAATGGATACATTCGAGCGAATGAATTAGAATAGATCGTAGGAATAAATTAGAATGGATCATACGAATGAATTAGAATGGATCGTGCGAATGAATTAGAATGGATTGTACGAATGAATTAGAATGGATCGAACAAATGAATTAGAATGGATACATTTCTATGAATAAATTAGAATTGATTGTACGAATGAATTAGAATGGATACATTCTTGCGAATAAATTAGAATTGATCGTATATTCATGCAAATAAATTAGAATGGATCATACGAATGAATTAGAATGGATCGTCCGAATGAATTAGAACGAATCGTACGAATGCATTAGAATGGATCGTACGAATGAATTAGAATGAATCGTATGATCCATTCTAATCCATTCGTACAATCCATTCTAATCCATTCGTACGATCCATTCTAATCCATTTTGTATGATCCATTCTAATTCATTCGTACGATCCATTCTAATTCATTCGTATGATCAATTCTAATTCATTCGTACAATCCATTCTAATTCAGTCGTATGAATGTATCATACGAATGAATTAGAATGGATAATGCGAATGAATTAGAATGGATCGTACGAATGAATTAGAATGGATACATTCGAGCGAATGAATTAGAATGGATCGTACGAATGAATTAGAATGGATCATAGGAATGAATTAGAATGGATCGTGCAAATGAATTAGAATGGATACACCGAATGAGTTAGAATGGATCGTACGAATGAATTAGAATGGAGTGTACGAATGAACTTTAATGGATACATTCGTGCGAATGAATTAGAATGGATCATATGAAAGAATTAGAATGGATCGTGCGAACGAATTAGAATGGATCGTGCGAATGAATTAGAATGGATCGTACGAACGAATTAGAATGGATCATACGAACGAATTAGAATGGATCATATGAACGAATTAGAATGGATCGTACGAATGAATTAGAATGGATACATTCGTACGATCCATTCTAATTCATTCGTACGATCCATTCTTATTCATTTGTGCGATCCATTCAAATTCATTCGCATGATCCATTCTAATTAATTCGTACAATCCATTCTAATTCATTCTCACGAATGTAACCTTTCTAATTCATTTGTATGATCCATTCTAATTCATTCGTACGATCCATTCTAATCCATTCGTACGATCCATTCTAATCCATTCGTACGATCCATTCTAATTCATTCTCACAAATGTAACCTTTCTAATTCATTTGTACGATCCATTCTAATTCATTCGTACGATCCATTCTAATTTATTCGTACGATCCATTCTAATTCATTCGTACGATCCATTCTAATTCATCGCACGAATCCGTTCTAATTCATTCGCACGAATGAATTAGAATGGAAACATTCGTGCGAATGAATTAGAACGGATTCGTGCGATGAATTAGAATGGATTAGAATGGATACATTCATGCGAATGAATTAGAATGGATCGTGCGAATGAATTAGAATGGATCGTACGAATGAATTAGAATGGATCGTACGAATGAATTAGAATGGATACATTTATGCGATGAATAAGAATGGAGCGTACGAATGAATTAGAATGGAGCGTACGAATGAACTAGAATGGATACATTCGTGCGAATGAATTAGAATGGATTGCACGAATGAATTAGAATGGATACATTCGTGCGAAGGAATTAGAATGGATCGTACGAATGAATTAGAATGGATCGTGCGAATGAATTAGAATGAATTATACGAATGAATTAAAACGGATCGTACGAATGAATTAGAATGGATCGTGCGAATGAATTAGAATGGATCGTATGAATAAATTAGAATGGATCGTACGAATGAATTAAAATGGATACATTTGTGCGAATTAGAATGGATCGTACGAATGGATTAGAATTAGATCGTACGAATGAATTAGAATGGATCGTACGAATGAATTAGAATGAATCATACGAATGCATTAGAATGGATAATACGAATGGATTAGAATGGATCGTATGAATGGATTAGAATGGATCGTACGAATGGATTAGAATGGATCGTACGAATGAATTAGAAAGGTTACATTCGTGAGAATGAATTAGAATGGATCGTACGAATGAATTAGAATGGATCATGCGAATGAATTTGAATGGATCATACGAATGAATATGAATGGATCGTACGAATGAATTAGAATGGATACATTCGAGCGAATGAATTAGAATAGATCGTAGGAATGAATTAGAATGGATCATACGAATGAATTAGAATGGATCGTGCGAATGAATTAGAATGGATCGTACGAATGAATTAGAATGGATACATTCGTGCGAATTAATTAGAATGGATCGTACGAATGAATTAGAATGGATCGTGCGAATGAATTAGAATAGATCGTATGAATAAATTAGAATGGATCGTACGAATGAATTAGAATGGATCGTACGAATGAATTAGAATGGATCATACGAATGAATTATAATGGATCGTATGAATGGATTAGAACGCATTGTACTAATGAATTAGATTGCATCGTACGATCCATTCTAATTCATTAGTACGATCCATTCTAATTCATTCGCACAAATGTATCCATTCTAATTCATTCGTACGATCCGTTCTAATTCATTCGCACGATCCATTCTAATTCATTCGTACGATCCATTCTAATTCATTCGTACGATCCATTCTAATCCATTCGTACGATCCATTCTAATTCATTAACCATTCTAATTTATTCGTTCGATCTATTCTAATTCATTCGTGCGAATTAACTAGAATGGATACATTCGTGCGAATGAATTAGAATGGATCATAAGAAAGAATTAGAATGGATACATTCGAGCGAATGAATTAGAATGGATCGTACGAATGAATTAGAATGGATCATAGGAATAAATTAGAATGGATCGTGCAAATGAATTAGAATTGATTGTACGAATGAATTAGAATGGGGTACATTTGTGCGAATGAATTAGAATGGATTCTGCGAATGAATTAGAATGGATCGTATGAATGAAAAAGAATGGATCGTACGAATGAATTAGAATGGATCGTGCGAATGAATTAGAATGAATCGTACGAATGCATTAGAATGGATCGTACGAATGAATTAGAATGGATCGTACGAATGAATTAGAATGGATACATTTGTACGAATGAATTAGAATGGATCGTACGAATGAATTAGAATGGATCGTACGAATGAATTAGAATGGATAGTGTGAATGAATTAGAATGGATCGTACGATCATAGAATGGATCGTATATTCGTGCAAATAAATTAGAATGGATCGTACGAATGAATTAGAATGGATCCACCGAATGAGTTAGAATGGATCATACGAATGAATTAGAATGGATCCACCGAATGAGTTAGAATGGATCATACGAATGAATTAGAATGGTTACATTCGTGCGAATGAATTAGAATAGATTGTACGAATGAATTAGAATGGATCGTAGGAATGAATCAATTCTAATTCATTCGTACGATCCATTCTAATTCATTCGTACGATCCATTCTAATTAATTCGTATGATCCATTCTAACTCATTCGGTGGATCCATTCTAATTCATTCGTATGATCCATTCTAACTCATTCGGTGGATCCATTCTAATTCATTCGTATGATCCATTGTAATTTATTTGCACGAATATACGATCCATTCTATGATCGTACGATCCATTCTAATTCATTCGCACTATCCATTCTAATTCATTCATACGATCCATTCTAGATCATTCGTACGATCCATTCTAATTCATTCGTACAAATGTATCCATTCTAATTCATTCATATGATTTATTCTAATTCATTCGCACGAATGTATCCATTCTAATTCATTCACACGATCCATTCTAATTCAATCGTACGAATGAATTAGAATGGATCGTAGGAATGAAGTAGAATGGATCGTACGAATGAATTAGAATGGATTGTGCGAATGAATTAGAATCGATCGTACGAATGATTTAGAATGGATCGTACGAATGAATTAGATCGTACGAATGAATTAGAATGGATCGTACGAATGAATTAAAGTGGATACATTCATACGAATGAATTAGAATGGATCGTGCGAATGAATTAGAGTGGATCGTACGAATGAATTAGAATGGATCGTACGAATGAATTAGAATGGATCGTACGAATGAATTAGAATGGATACCTTTGTGCATATGAATTAGAATGGATCGTACGAATGAATTAGAATGAATCATACGAATGCATTAGAATGGATCATACGAATGGATTAGAATGGATCGTACGAATGGATTAGAATGGATCGTACCAATGCATTAGAATGGATCGTACGAATGAATTAGAATGAATCGTACGATCCATTCTAATTCATTCGTACGATCTAATTCATTCGTATGATCCATTCTAATTCATTCGCACGAATGTAACCATTCTAATTCATTTGTACGATCCATTCTAATTCATTCCTACGATCCATTCTAATTCATTCGTACGATTGAATTAGAATGGATCGTGCGAATGAATTAAAATGAATTAGAATGGATCATGCGAATGAATTAAAATGGATCGTACGAATGAATTAGAATGGATACATTCGAGCGAATGAATTAGAATGGATCGTACGAATGAATTAGAATGGATCGTGCAAATGAATTAGAATGAATCTTACGAATGCATTAGAATGGATCGTATGAACGAATTAGAATGGATCGTACGAATGAATTAGAATGGATACATTCGAGCGAATGAATTAGAATGGATCGTACGAATGAATTAGAATGGATCGTGCGAATGAATTAGAATGGATCGTACGAATGAATTAGAATGGATCGTGCGAATGAATTAGAATCGATCGTACGAATGAATTAGAATGGATCGTACGAATGAATTAGAATGGATCGTACGATGGAATTAGAATAGATCGTGCGAATAAATTAGAATGGATCGTACGAATGAATTAGAATGGATACATTCGTACGAATGGATTAGAATGGATCGTACGAATGAATTAGAATGGGTCGTACGAATAAATTAGAATAGCTCGTACGAATAAAAAAGAAGGGATCATACGAATGAATTAGAATGGATCATACGAATGCATTAGAATGGATACATTCGTGCGAATGAATTAGAATGGATCGTACGAATGAATTAGAGTAGATCGTACGAATGAATTAGAATGGATCGTACGAACGAATTAGAATGGATCGTACGAATGAATTAGAATGGATACATTCGAGCGAATGAATTAGAATGGATCGTACGAATGAATTAGAATGGATCCTAGGAATGAATAAGAATGGATCGTGCAAATGAATTAGAATGGATACATTCGTGTGAATGAATTAGAATGGATCGTAGGAATGAATTAGAATGGATCGTACGAATGAATTAGAATGGATCGTACAAATGGATTAGAATGGATCGTACGAATGAATTAGAATGGTTACATTCGTGCGAATGAATTAGAATGGATCGTACGAATGGATTAGAATGGATTGTACGAATGGATTAGAATGGATCGTATGAATGAATTAGAATGGATCGTACAAATGAATTAGAAAGGTTACATTTGTGAGAATGAATTAGAATGGATCGTACGAATGAGTTAGAATGGATCGTACGAATGGATTAGAATGGATCGTACGAATGAATTAGAATGGATCGTACGAATGAATTAGAATGGATCGTATGAACGAATTAGAATGGATCGTACGAATGAATTAGAATGGATACATTCGAGCGAATGAATTAGAATGGATCGTACAAATGAATTAGAATGGATCATTGGAATGAATTAGAATGGATCATATGAATGAATTAGAATGGTTACATTCGTGCGAATGAATTAGAATGGATCGTACGAATGGATTAGAATGGATCGTACGAATGGATTAGAACGTATTGTACGAATGAATTAGAATAGATACATTTGTGCGAATGAATTAGATTTCATCGTACGAATGAATTAGAATGGATCGTACGAACGAATTAGAATGGATCGTATGAACAAATTAGAATGGATCGTATGAATGGATTAGAATGGATCGTACGAATGAATTAGAATGGATCGTACAAATGAATTAGAAAGGTTATATTTGTGAGAATGAATTAGAATGGATCGTACGAATGAATTAGAATGGATCTTACGAATGGATTAGAATGGATCGTACGAATGGATTAGAATGGATCGTGCAAATGAATTAGAATGGATCGTATGAATAAATTAGAATGGATCGTACGAATGAATTAAAATGGATACATTTGTGCGAATTAGAATGGGTCGTACGAATGGATTAGAATTAGATCGTACGAATGAATTAGAATGGATCGTACGAATGAATTAGAATGAATCATACGAATGCATTAGAAGGGATCGTACGAATGAATTAGAATGGATCGTACGAATGGATTAGAATGGATCGTACGAATAAATTAGAATGGATCATACAAATTAATTAGAAAGGTTACATTTGTGAGAATGAATTAGAATGGATCGTACGATTGAATTAGAATGGATCATGCGAATGAATTTGAATGGATCGTACGAATGAATAAGAATGGATCGTACGAATTAATTAGAATGGATACATTCGAGCGAATGAATTAGAATAGATCGTAGGAATGAATTAGAATGGATCATACGAATGAATTAGAATGGATCGTGCGAATGAATTAGAATGGATTGTACGAATGAATTAAAATGGATACATTCGTGCGAATGAATTAGAATGGATCGTACGAATGAATTAGAATGGATCGTACGAATGGATTAGAATGGATCGTACGAATGGATTAGAATGGATCGTACGAATGAATTAGAATGGATCGTACGAATGGATTAGAATGGACCGTACGAATGAATTAGAATGGATCATGCGAATGAATTTGAATGGATCGTATGAATGAATTAGAATGGATCGAACGAATGAATTAGAATGGATACATTCAAGCGAATGAATTAGAATAGATCGTAGGAATGAATTAGAATTGATCATAGGAATGAATTAGAATGTATCGTGCGAATGAATTAAAATAGATTGTACGAATGAATTAGAATGGATACATTCGTGCGAATGAATTAGAATGGATCGGACGAATGAATTAGAATGGATCGTACGAATGAATTAGAAAGGATCGTGCGAATGAATTAGAATGAATCGTACGAATGCATTAGAATGGATACATTCGTGCGAATAAATTAGAATGCATCGTACGAATGAATTAGAATGGATCGTACGAATGAATTAGAATGGTTACATTAGTGCAAATGAATTAGAATGGATCGTACGAATGGATTAGAATGGATCATACGAATGAATTAGAATGGATCATAGAAATGAATTAGAATGGATCGTGCGAATGAATTAGAATGGTTACATTCGTGCGAATGAATTAGAATGGATCGTACGAATGGATTAGAATGGATCGTACGAATGGATTAGAATGGACCGCACGAATGAATTAGAATGGATCGTACAAATGAATTAGAAAGGTTAGATTTGTGAGAATGAATTAGAATGGATCGTACGAATGGATTAGGATGGATCGTACGAATGGATTAGAATGGATTATAGGAATGAATTAGAATGGATCATACGAATGAATTAGAATGGATCGTACGAATGAATTAGAATGAATCATACGATTGAATTTGAATGGATCGTACGAATGAATTAGAATGGATACATTTGTGCGAATTAATAAGAATGGATCGTGCGAATGAATTAGAATGGATACATTCGTGCGAATCAATTAGAATGGATTGTGCGAATGAATTAGAACGGATTGTGCGAATGAATTAGAACGCATTGTATGAATGAATTAGAATGGTTCGTACGAATGAATTAGAATGGATCGTATGAATGAATTAGAATGGATCGTGCGAATGAATTAGAATGGATCGTATGAATGAATTAGAATGGATACATTTGAGCGAATGAATTAGAATGGATCGTACAAATGAATTAGAAAGGTTACATTTGTGAGAATAAATTAGAATGGATTGTACGAATGAATTAGAATGGATCTTACGAATGGATTAGAATGGATCGTACAAATGGATTAGAATGGATCGTGCAAATAAATTAGAATGGATCGTATGAATAAATTAGAATGGATCGTACAAATGAATTAAAATGGATACATTTGTGCGAATTAGAATGGGTCGAACGAATGGATTAGAATTAGATCGTACGAATGAATAAGAATGGATCGTACGAATGAATTAGAATGAATCATACGAATGCATTAGAATGGATCGTACGAATGGATTAGAATGGATCGTACGAATGGATTAGAATGGATCGTACGAATGAGTTAGAATGGATCATACAAATTAATTAGAAAGGTTACATTCGTGAGAATAAATTAGAATGGATCGTATGATTGAATTAGAATGGATCATGCAAATGAGTTTGAATGGATCGTACGAATGAATAAGAATAGATCGTACGAATGAATAAGAATGGATCGTACGAATGAATTAGAATGGATACATTCGAGCGAATGAATTAGAATAGATCGTAGGAATGAATTAGAATGGATCATACGAATGAATTAGAATGGATCGTGCGAATGAATTAGAATGGATTGTACGAATGAATTAGAATGGATACATTCGTGCGAATGAATTAGAATGGATCGTACAAATGAATTAGAATGGATCGTACGAATCGATTAGAATGGATCGTACGAATGAATTAGAATGGATCGTACAAATGAATTAGAAAGGTTATATTTGTGAGAATGAATTAGAATGGATCGTACGAATGAATTAGAATGGATCATAGGAATGAATTAGAATGGATCGTGCAAATGAATTAGAATGGATACATTCATGCGAATGAATTAGAATGGATCGTAGGAATGAATTAGAATGGATCGTACAAATGAATTAGAATGGTTACATTCGTGCGAATGAATTAGAACGGATCGTACGAATGAATTAGAATGGATCGTGCGAATGAATTAGAATGGATCGTATGAATAAATTAGAATGGATCGTACGAATGAATTAAAATGGTTACATTCGTGCGAATGAACTAGAATGGATTGTATGAATGAATTAGAATGGATCGTACGAATAAATTAGAATGGTTACATTCGTGCAAATGAATTAGAATGGATCGTACGAATGAATTAGAATTGATCGTGTGAATGAATTAGAATGGATCGCACGAATGGATTAGAATGGATCGTACGAATGAATTAGAACGCATTGTACGAATGAATTAGAATGGATCGTACGAATGGATTAGAATGGATCGTACGAATGAATTAGAATGGATCGTACGAATGAATTAGATTGGATACATTCGAGCGAAATAATTAGAATGGATCGTATGAATGAATTAGAATGGATCATAGGAATGAATAAGAATGGATCATGCAAATGAATTAGAATGGATACATTCGTGCGAATGAATTAGAATGGATCGTAGGAATGAATTAGAATGGTTACATTCATGCGAATGAATTAGAATGGATCGTACGAATATATTAGAATGGATCATACGAATGGATTAGAATGGATCGTACGAATGAATTAGAATGGATCGTACAAATGAATTAGAAAGATTACATTTGTGAGAATGAATTAGAATGGATCGTACGAATGAATTTGAATGGATCGTACGAATGGATTAGAATGGATCGTACAAATGGATTAGAATGGATCGTACGAATGCATTAGAATAGATACATTCGTGCGAATGAATTAGAATGGATCGTACGAATGGATTAGAATGGATCTTACGAATGGATTAGAATGGATCGTACGAATGAATTAGAATGGATCGTACAAATGAATTAGAAAGGTTACATTTGTGAGAATGATTTAGAATGGATCGTACGAATGAATTAGAATAGTTCGTACGATTGGATTAGAATGGATCGTACGAATGGATTAGAATGGATCGTACGAATGGATTAGAATAGATCGTACGAATGAATTAGAATGGATCATACAAATGAATTAGAAAGGTTACATTCGTGAGAATGAATTAGAATGGATCGTACGAAAGAATTAGAATGGATACATTTGTGCGAATAAATTAGAATTGATCGTATATTCGTGCAAATAAATTAGAATGGATCGTACGAATGAGTTAGAATGGATCCACCGAATGAGTTAGAATGGATCATACGAATGAATTAGAATGGATCGTATGAATGAATTAGAATGGATTGTGCGAATGAATTAGAATAGATCGTATGAATGAATAAGAATGGATCGTGCGAATGAATTAGAATGGATCGTACGAATGAATTAGATTGGATCGTGCGAATTAATTAGAAACATTCGTGCGAATGAATTAGAATGAATTAGATTGCATCGTAGGATCCATTCTAATCCATTCGTACGATCCATTCTAATTCATTCGCAAAATCCATTCTGATTCATTAGAATGGATCGTACGAATGAATTAGAATGGATACATTCGAGCGAATGAATTAGAATGGATCGTACGAATGAATAAGAATGGATCATAGGAATGAATTAGAATGGATCGTGCAAATGAATTAGAATGGATACATTCGTGCGAATGAATTCGAGTGGATCGTACAAATGGATTAAAATGGATCGGACGAACGAATTAGAATAGATTCATTCGCACGAATGAATTAAAATGGATACATACAAATGAATTAGAAAGGTTATATTTGTGAGAATGAATTAGAATGGATCCTACGAATGAATTAGAATGGATCGTACGAATGAATTAGAATGCATTGTACGAATGAATTAGAATGGATCGTACGAATGAATTAGAATGGATCGTACGAATGGATTAGAATGGATCGTACGAATGCATTAGAATGGATCATACGAATGAATTAGAATGGATCGTACGAATGAATTAGAATGGATCATGCGAATAAATTTGAATGGATCGTACGAATGAATTAGAATGGATCGAACGAATGAATTAGAATGGATACATTCGAGCGAATGAATTAGAATAGATCGTAGGATTGAATTAGAATGGATCATACGAATGAATTAGAATGGATCGTGCGAATGAATTAGAATGGATCGTATGAATGAATTAGAATGGATCGTACGAACGAATTAGAATGGATCGTACGAATGGATTAGAATGGATCGCATGAATAAATAAGAATGGATCGTACGAATGAATTAGAATGGATCATGCGAATGAATTAGAATGAATCGTACGAATGCATTAGAATGGATCGTACGAATGAATTAGAATGGATCGTACGAATGGATTAGAATGGATCGTACGAATGGATTAGAATGGATCATACGAATGAATTAGAATGGATCATACAAATGAATTAGAAAGGTTACATTCATGAGAATGAATTAGAATGGATCGTGCGAATGAATTAGAATTGATCATACGAATGGATTAGAATGGGTCGTACGAATGAATTAGAATAGATTATGCGAATGAATTAGAATGGATCGTACAAACGAATTAGAATGGATCGTACAAACGAATTAGAATGGATCGTATGAACGAATGAGAATGTATCGTAGGAATGAATTAGAATGGATACATTCGAGCGAATGAATTAGAATGGATCGTACGAATGAATTAGAATGGATCATAGGAATGAATTAGAATGGATCGTGCAAATGAATTAGAATGGATACATTCGTGCGAATGAATTAGAATGGATCGTAGGAATGAATTAGAATGGATCGTACGAATGAATTAGAATGGTTACATTCGTGCGAATGAATTAGAATGGATCGTACGAATGAATTAGAATGGATCGTGCGAATGAATTAGAATGGATCGTACGATCCAATCTAATTCATTCGTATGATCAATTCTAATTCATTCGCACGATCCATTCTAATTCATTCGTACGATCCATTCTAATTCATTCGCACGAATATAACCATTCTAATTCATTCGTACGATCAATTCTAATTCATTCCTACGATCCATTCTAATTCATTCGCACGAATGTATCCATTCTAATTCATTTGAACGATCCATTCTAATTCATTCCTATGAAACATTCTAATTCATTCGTACGATCCATTCTAATTCATTCGCTCGAATGTATCCATTCTAATTCATTCGTACGATTCATTCTAATTCATTCGCATGATCCATTCTAATTCATTCGTACGATCCATTCTTATTCATTCATACGATCCATTCTAATTCATTTTTACGAATGAATTAGAATGGATCGTACGAATGGATTAGAATGGATCGTACGAATGAATTAGAATGGATCGTACGAACGAATTAGAATGGATCGTATGAACGAATTAGAATGGATCTTACGAATGAATTAGAATGGATACATTCGAGCGAATGAATTAGAGTGGATCGTACGAATGAATTAGAATGGATCATAGGAATGAATTAGAATGGTTCGTGCAAATGAATTAGAATGGATACATTCGTGCGAATGAATTAGAATGGATCGTAGGAATGAATTAGAATGGATCGTACGAATGAATTAGAATGGTTACATTCATGCGAATGAATTAGAATGGATCGTACGAATGGATTAGAATGGATCATACGAATGGATTGGAATGGATCGTACGAATAAATTAGAATGGATCGTACAAATGAATTAGAAAGGTTACATTTGTGAGAATGAATTAGAATGGATCGTACGAATGGATTAGAATGGATCGTACGAATGGATTAGAATGGATCGTACGAATGGATTAGAATGGATCGTACGAATGGATTAGAATGGATCGTACGAATGGATTAGAATGGATCGTACGAATGAATTAGAATGAATCGTACGAATGCATTAGAATGGATCACACAAATGAATTAGAATCGTACGATCCATTCTAATTCATTCGCAAGAATGTATCCATTCTAATTCATTCGCACGATCCATTCTAATTCATTCCTACGATCCATTCTAATTCATTCGCACGATCCATTCTAATTCATTCCTATGATCCATTCTAATTTATTCGCACGAATGTAACCATTCTAATTCATTCGTACGATCCATTCTAATTCATTCCTACGATCCATTCTAATTCATTCGCACGAATGTATCCATTCTAATTCATTTGCATGATCCATTCTAATTCATTCCTATGATCCATTCTAATTCATTCATATGATCCATTCTAATTCATTCTCACGAATGTAACCATTCTAATTCATTCGTATGATCCATTCTAATTCATTCGTACGATCCATTCTAATACATTCGTACGATCCATTCTAATTCATTCTCTCGAATGTATCCATTCTAATTCATTCGTATAATCCATTCTAATTCGTTCATACGATCCATTCTAATTCATTCCTACGATCCATTCTAATTCATTCGCACGAATGTATCCATTCTAATTCATTTGCACGATCCATTCTAATTCATTCCTATGATCCATTCTAATTCATTCGTACGATCCATTTTAATTCATTCGCACAAATGTTTCCATTTTAAATTCATTCGTACGATCCATTCTAATTCATTCGCACGATCCATTCTAATTCATTCGCACGAATGTATCCGTTCTAATTCATTTGCATGATCCATTCTAATTCATTTCATTCCTATGATCCATTCTAATTCATTCGTACGTTCCATTCTAATTCATTTGCTCGAATGTATCCATTCTAATTCATTCGTACGATCCATTCTTATTCATTCATACGATCCATTCTAATTCATTTGTACGAATGAATTACAATGGATCGTACAAATGAATTAGAATGGATCGTGCGAATGAATTAGAATGGATCGTACGAACAAATTAGAATGGATCATACGAACGAATAAGAATGGATCGTATGAACGAATTAGAATGGATCGTGCGAATGAATTAGAATAGATATATTCATACGAATGAATTAGAATGGATAGTGCGAATGAATTAGAATGGATCGTATGAATGAATTAGAATGGATTGTAAGAATGAATTAGAATGGATCGTATGAATGAATAAGAATGGATCATACGAATGAATAAGAATGGATCGTCTGAATGGATTAGAATGGATCGTACGAATGGATTAGAATGGATCGTACGAATGGATTAGAATGGATCGTGAGAATGAATTAGAATGGATCGTACGAATGAATTAGAATGGATACATTCGTGAGAATGAATTAGAATGGATCGTACGAATGAATTAGAATAGATCATGCGAATGAATTTTAATTGATCGTACAAATGAATAAGAATGGATCGTACGAATGAATTAGAATGGATACATTCGAGCGAATGAATTAGAATAGATCGTAGGAATGAATTAGAATGGATCATACGAATGAATTAGAATGAATCGTACGAATGCATTAGAATGGATCGTACGAATGAATTAGAATGAATCGTACGATCCATTCTAATTCATTCGTCCGATCCATTCTAATTCATTCGCACGAATGTATCCATTCTAATTCATTCGTACAATCCATTCTAATTCATTCGTACGATCTATTCTTATTCATTCATACGATCAATTCAAATTCATTCGCATGATCCATTTTAATTCATTCGTACGATCCATTCTAATTCATTCTCACGAATGTATCCATTCTAATTCATTCGTACGATCCATTCTAATTCATTCGCACGATCCATTCTAATTCAATTGTACGAATGTTTCCATTCTAATTTATTCGTACGATCCATTCTAATTCATTCGCACGAATGTAACCGTTCTAATTCATTCGTACGATCCATTCTAATTCATTCGAACAATCCATTCTAATTCATTCCTACGATCTATTCTAATTCATTCGCTCGAATGTATCCATTCTAATTCATTCGTTCGATCAGTTCTAATTCATTCGTACGATCCATTCTATTTCATTTGCACGATCCATTCTAATTCATTCCTATGATCCATTCTAATTCATTCGTACGATCCATTCTAATTCATTCGTTCGAATGTATCCATTCTAATTCATTCGTACGATCCATTCTAATTCATTCGTACGATCCATTCTAATTCATTCTCACGAATGTAACCTTTCTAATTCATTTGTATGTATCCATTCTAATTCATTCGTGCGAATGAATCCATTCTAATTCATTCGTCCGATCCATTCTAATCCATTCGTACGATCCATTCTAATTCATTCGCACGAATGTAACCATTCTAATTCATTCGTACGATCCATTCTAATTCATTCCTACGATCCATTCTAATTCATTCGCACGAATATATCCATTCTAATTCATTTGCACGATCCATTCTAATTCATTCCTATGATCCATTCTAATTCATTCGTACGATCCATTCTAATTCATTCGCTCGAATGTATCCATTCTAATTCATTCGTACGATCCATTCTAATTCGTTCATACGATCCATTCTAATTCGTTCGTACGATCCATTCTAATTCATTCGTACGATCCATTCTAATTCATTCGTACGATCCACTCTAATTCATTCGCACGATCCATTCTAGTTCATTCGTACAAATGTATCCATTCTAATTCATTCGTACGATCCATTCTAATTCATTCGTACGATCCATTCTAATTCCTTCGCACAAATGTAACCTTTCTAATTCATTTGTATGTACGAATGAATTAGAATGGATCATGCGAATGAATGAATTAGAATGGATCGAACGAATGAATTAGAATGGATACATTCGAGCGAATGAATTAGAATAGATCGTAGTAATGAATTAGAATGGATCATACGAATGAATTAGAATGGATCGTGTGAATGAATTAGAGTAGATGGTACGAATAAATTAGAATGGATCCATTCTAATTCATTTGTATGATTCATTCTAATGCATTCGTACGATTCATTCTAATTCATTCGCACGATCCATTCTAATTCATTCGTACGATCCATTCTAATCCATTCGTACGATCCATTCTAATTCATTCGTACGATCCATTCTAATTCATTCTCACAAATGTAACCTTTCTAATTCATTTGTACGATCCATTCTAATTCATTCGTACGATCCATTCTAATCCATTCGTACGATCCATTCTAATCCATTCGACGACCCATTCTATTTCATTCGCATGAATGTATCCATTCTAATTCATTCGTGCAATCCATTCGTATGATCCATTCTAATTCATTCCTACGATCGCACGATCCATTCTAATTCATTCGTATGATCCATTCTAATTCATTCCTACGATCTATTCTAATTCATTCTCTCGAATGTATCCATTCTAATTCATTCGTTCGATCCATTCTAATTCATTCTTACGATCCATACAAATTCATTCGCATGATCCATTCTAATTCATTCGTACGATCCATTCTAATTCATTCTCACAAATATATTCTTTCTAATTCATTTGTATGATCCATTCTAATTCATTCGTACGATCCATTCTAATTCATTCGCTCGAATGTATCCATTCTAATTCATTCATATGATCCATTCTGATTCGTTCGTACGAATGTAACCATTCTAATTCATTCGTATGATCCATTCTAATTCATTTCTACGATCCATTCTAATTCATTCGCACGAATGTATCCATTCTAATTCATTTGCACGATCCATTCTAATTCATTTCTATGATCCATTCTAATTCATTCGTACGATTCATTCTAATTCATTCGCTCGAATGTATCCATTCTAATTCATTCGTACGATCCATTCTAATTCGTTCATACGATCCATTCTAATTCGTTTGTACGATCCATTCTAATTCATTCGTACGATCCATTCTAATCCATTCGTACGATCCATTATAATTCATTCGTACAAATGTATCTATTCTAATTCATTCGTACAATGCGTTCTAATCCATTCGTACGATCCATTCTAATCCAAATTTACGATCCATTCTAATTCATTCGTATGATCCATTCTAATCCATTCGTATGATCCATTCTAATCCATTCGTATGATCCATTCTAATTCATTAATATGATCCATTCTAATTCATTCGTACGATCCATTCTAATTCATATGCACAAAGGTATCCATTCTAATTCATTCGTACGATCCATTCTAATTCATTCGTACGATCCATTCTAATTCATTCGCACATTCTAATTCATTCGCACAATCCATTCTAATTCATTCGTACGATCCATTCTAATTCATTCGTATGATCCATTCTAACTCATTCGGTGGATCCATTCTAATTCATTCGTACGATCCATTCTAATTCATTCGCACGATCCATTCTAATTCATTCGTATGATCCATTCTAATTCATTCGCATGAATGTATCCATTCTAATGCATTCGTACGATCCATTCTAATTCATTCGTACAATCCATTCTAATCCATTCGTACGATCCATTCTAATTCATTCGTACGATCCATTCTAATTCATTCTCACAAATGTAACCTTTCTAATTTATTTGTACGATCCATTCTAATTCATTCGTACGATCCATTCTAATTCATTCTCACAAATATAACCTTTCTAATTCATTTGTACGATCCATTCTAATTCATTCGTATGATCCATTCTTATCCATTCGTATGATCCATTCTAATCCATTCGTACGATCCATTCTAATTCATTCCTACGATCCATTCTAATTAATTCGCACGATCCATTCTAATCCATTCGTATGATCCATTCTAATTCATTTGTACGATCCATTCTAATTCATTCCTACGATCCATTCTAATCCATTCGTACGATCCATTCTAATTCATTCGTACGATCCATTCAAATTCATTCGTACGATCCATTCTAATTAATTTGCACGATCCATTCTAATTCAATCGTATGAATGTATCCATTTTAATTCATTCGTACGATCCATTCTAATTCATTACGATCCATTCTAATTCATTCGTACGATCCATTCTAATTCATTTGCACGAATGTATCCATTCTAATTCATTCGTACGATCCATTCAAATTCACTCGCACGATCCATTCTAATTCATTCGTATGATTCATTATAATTCATTCGCACGATCCATTCTAATTCATTCGCACGAATGTAACCATTCTAATTCATTTGTAAGATCCATTCTAATTCATTCCTACGATCTATTCTAATTCATTCGCACGAATGTAACCATTCTAATTCATTCGTACGATCCATTCTAATTCATTCCTACGATCCATTCTAATTCATTCGCACGAATGTATCCATTCTAATTCATTTGCATGATCCATTTTAATTCATTCCTATGATCCATTCTAATTCATTCGTACGATCCATTCTAATTCATTCGCATGAATGTATCCATTCTAATTCATTCGCACAAAGATATCCATTCTAATTCATTCGTACGATCCATTCTTATTCATTCATACGATCCATTCTAATTCATTCCTATGATCCATTCTAATTCATTCGTACGATCCATGCTAATTCATTCACTCGAATGTATCCATTCTAATTCATTCGTACGATCCATTCTAATTCATTCTCACGAATGTAACCTTTCTAATTCATTTGTATGATCCATTCTAATTCATTTGTACGATCCATTCTAATCCATTCGTACGATCCATTCTAATCCATTCGTACGATCCATTCTAATTCATTCGCTCGAATGTATCCATTCTAATTCATTCATACGATCCATTCTAATTCGTTCGCACGATCCATTCTAATTCATTCGTACGATTCATTCTAATTCATTACTACAATCTATTCTAATTCATTCGCTCGAATGTATCCATTCTAATTCATTCGTACGATCCATTCTTATTCATTCGTACGATCCATTCTAATTCATTTGCATGATCCATTCTAATTTATTCGTACGATCCATTCTAATTCATTCTCACAAATGTAACCTTTCTAATTCATTTGTATGATCTATTCTAATTCATTCATACGATCCATTCTAATCTATTCGTACGATCCATTCTAATCCATTCGTACGATCCATTCTAATCCATTCGTATGATCCATTCTAATGCATTCATATGATTCATTCTAATTCATTCGTACGATCCATTCTAATTCATTCGTACGATCTAATTCTAATCCATTCGTACGATCCATTCTAATTCGCACAAATGTATCAATTTTAATTCATTTGTACGATCCATTCTAATTTATTCATACGATCCATTCTAATTCATTCGCACGATCCATTCTAATTCATTCGAACGATCCATTCTAATTCATTCGCATGAATATATCTATTCTAATTCATTCGTATGATCCATTCTAATTTATTCGCACGATCTATTCTAATTCATTCGTACGATTCATTCTAATTCATTCGCACGATCCATTCTAATTCATTCGTACGATCCATTCTAATTCATTCGCACGAATGTATCCATTCTTATTCATTCGTGCAATCCATTCTAATTCATTCGCACGAATGTATCCATTCTAGTTCATTCGTACGCTCCATTCTAATTCATTCGTACGTTCCATTCTTATTCATCGCACAAATGTATCCATTCGAATTCATTTGTACGATTGATTCTAATTCATTCGTACGATCCATTCTAATTCATTCGTACGATCCATTCTAATTCATTCATACGATCCATTCTAATTCATTCGCACAAATGTATCCATTCTAATCTATTCGTACGATCCATTCTAATTCATTCGCACGAATGTAACCATTCTAATTCATTCGTATGATCCATTCTATTTCATTCATACGATCCATTCTAATTCATTCGCATAAATATATCCATTGTAATTCATTCATACAATCCATTCAGATTCATTCGCACAATCCATTCTAATTCATTCGTATGATCCATTCTAATTCATTCGTATGATCCATTCTAACTCATTCGGTGGATCCATTCTAATTCATTCGTACGATCCATTCTAATTCATTCGTACAAATGTATCCATTCTAATTCATTCGTCCGATCCATTCTAATTCATTCGTATGATCAATTCTAATTCATTCGCACGATCCATTCTAATTCATTCGTATGATCCATTCTAATTCATTTGCTCCATTCTTATTCATCGCACAAATGTATCCATTCTAATTCATTCGTACGATCCATTCTAATTCATTTGCATGATCCATTCTAATCCATTCGTACGATCCATTCTAATTCGTTCATACGATCAATTCTAATTCGTTCGTACGA
This sequence comes from Chamaelirium japonicum, assembly GCA_947650365.1. NCBI lineage: Eukaryota > Viridiplantae > Streptophyta > Magnoliopsida > Liliales > Melanthiaceae > Chamaelirium > Chamaelirium japonicum. Next base: position 468,960 of record CANTAL010000175.1, read on the forward strand.
TCCATTCTAATCCATTCGTACGATCCATTCTAATTCATTCATCCGATCCATTCTAATGCATTCGTACGATCCATTCTAATTCATTCGCACGATCCATTCTAATTTATTCGTACGATCCAGTCTAATTCATTTGTACGATCTATTCTTATTCATCGCACAAATGTATCCATTCTAATTCATTCGTACGATCCATTCTAATTCATTCGCACGATCGATTCTAATTCATTCGTATGATCCATTTTAATTCATTCGTACGATCCGTTCTAATTCTTTCGTACGATCCATTCTAATTCTTTCGCACGATCTATTCTAATTCATTCGTACAATCCATTCTAATTCATTTGTACGATCCATTCTAATTCATTCGCACTATCCATTCTAATTCATTCGCACGATCTATTCTAATCCATTCTAATTCATTCGTACGATCCATTCTAATTCATTCATACGATCCATTCTAATTCGTTCGTACGATCCATTCTAATTCATTCGTACGATCCATTCTAATCCATTCGTACGATCCATTCTAATTCATTCGTACAAATAAATTAGAATGGATCGCACGAATGAATTAGAATGGATAGTGCGAATGAATTAGAATGGATCGTACGAATGAATTAGAATGGATAGTGCGAATGAATTAGAATGGATCATACGAATGAATTAGAATGGATTGTACGAATGAATTAGAATAGATCGTGCGAATGAATTAGAATGGATCGTACGAAAGAATTAGAATGGATCGTACGAATAAATTAGAATAAATCATACGAATGAATTAGAATCGATCGTGCAAATGAATTAAAATCGATCGTACGAATGAATTAGAATGGATACATTTATGCGATGAATAAGAATGGAGCGTACGAATGAATTAGAATGGAGCGTACGAATGAACTAGAATGGATACATTCGTGCGAATGAATTAGAATGGATCATATGAAAGAATTAGAATGGATCGTGAGAATGAATTAGAATGGATACATTCGTACGATCCATTCTAATTCATTCGTACGATCCATTCATATTCATTCGTATGATCCATTTCATTTGCACGATCCATTCTAATTCATTCAAATTCATTCGTACGATCCATTCTTATTCATTCGTATTCATTCGTACGATCCATTCTTATTCATTCTTATTCATTCGTATGATCCATTCAAATTCATTCGCATGATCCATTCTAATTCATTCGTACGATCCATTCTAATTCATTCTCACAAATGTAACCTTTCTAATTCATTTATACGATCCATTCTAATTCATTCGTACTATCCATTCTAATTCATTCGTACGATCCATTCTAATTCATCGCACGAATCCGTTCTAATTCATTTGCACGAATGAATTAGAATGGATACATTCGTGCGAATGAATTAGAACGGATTCGTGCAATGAATTAGAATGGATTAGAATGGATACATTCGTGCGAATGAATTAAAATGGATCGTGCGAATGAATTAGAATGGATCGTACGAATGAATTATAATGGATATATTTGAACTAATAAATTAGAATGGATCGTACGAATGAATTAGAATGGATACATTTGTGTGAATTAATTAGAATGGATCATACGAATGAATTAGAATGGATACATTCGTGCAAATGAATTAGAATGGATCGTAGGAATGAATTAGAATGGATCGTACGAATGAATTAGAATGGTTACATTCGTGCAAATGAATTAGAATGGATCGTACGAATGAATTAGAATGGATCATGCGAATAAATTAGAATTGATCATACGAATGAATTAGAATGGATCGTGCGAATGAATTAGAATGGATCGTACGATGCAATCTAATTCATTCGTACGATCCATTCTAATTCATTCGTATGATCAATTCTAATTCATTCGCACGATCCATTCTAATTCATTCTCACGAATGTAACCTTTCTAATTCATTTGTATGATCCATTCTAATTCATTCGTACCATCCATTCTAATCTATTCGTACGATCCATTCTAATCCATTCGTACGATCCATTCTAATCCATTCGTACGATCCATTCTAATTCATTCATACGATCTATTCTAATTCATTCGTACAAATGTAACCATTCTAATTCATTCGTATGATCCATTCTAATTCATTCCTCCGATCCATTCTAATTCATTCGCAAATTAGAATGGACCGTGCGAATGAATTAGAATGGATCGTACGAATGAATTAGAATGGATCATGCGAATGAATTTATATCGATCATACGAATGAATTAGAATGGATCGAACGAATGAATTAGAATGGATACATTCGAGCGAATGAATTGGAATAGATCGTAGGAATGAATTAGAATTGATCATACGAATGAATTAGAATGGATAGTACGAATGAATTAGAATGGTTAAATTCGTGCAAATGAATTAGAATGGATCGTACGAATGGATTAGAATGGATCGTACAAATGGATTAGAATGGATCGTACAAATGAATTCGAAAGGTTACATTTGTGAGAATGAATTAGAATGGATCGTGCGAATGAATTAGAATGGATCGTACGAATGAATCAGAATGGAAACATTCGAGCGAATTAATTAGAATGGATCGTACGAATGAATTAGAATGGATCATAGGAATGAATTAGAATGGATCGTGCAAATGAATTAGAATGGATACATTCGTGCGAATGAATTAGAATGGATCGTAGGAATGAATTAGAATGGATCGTACGAATGAATTAGAATGGTTACATTCGTGCGAATGAATTAGAATGGATCGTACGAATGAATTAGAATGGATCGTGCGAATGAATTAGAATTGATCATACGAATGAATTAGAATGGATCGTACGATCCATTCTAATTCATTCACACGATCCATTCTAATTCATTCGTACGATCCATTCTAATTTGCGAATGAATTAGAATGGATCGTTGGAATGAATTAGAATGGATCGTACAAATGAATTAGAATAGTTACATTCGTGCGAATGAATTAGAATGGATCGTACGAATGGATTAGAACCATTCTAATTCATTAGTACGATCCATTCTAATTCATTCGTCCGATCCATTCTAATTCATTCGCACGAATGTATCCATTCTAATTCATTCGTACAATCCATTCTAATTCATTCGCACGATCCAGTCTAATTCATTCGTATGATCCATTCTAATTCATTCCGACGATCTATTCTAATTCATTCACTCGAATGTATCCATTCTAATTCATTCGTACGATCCATTCTAATCCATTCGTACAAATGAATTAAAATGGATCGTACGAATGAATTAGAATGGATCGTACAAATGAATTAGAAAGGTTATATTTGTGAGAATGAATTAGAATGGATCGTACGAATGAATTAGAATGGATCGTACGAATGGATTAGAATGGATCGTACGAATTAATTAGAATGGATACATTCGAGTAAATGAATTAGAATGGATCGTAGGAATGAAATAGAATGGATCGTACGAATGAATAAGAATGGATACATTCATGCGAATGAATTAGAATGGATCGTACGAATGGATTAGAATGGATCGTACGAATGGATTAGAATGGATACATTTGTGCGAATGAATTAGAATGGATTTGAACGAATGATTTAGAATGGATCGTACGAATGAATTAGAATGGATCGTACGAATGAATTAAAATGGATTGTGCGAATGAATTAGAATGGATCGTACGAATGAATTAAAATGGATACATTTGTGCGAATGAATTAGAATGTATCGTACGAATTGATTAGAATGGATCGTACAAATGAATTAGAATGGATCGTACGAATGTATCCATTCTAATTCATTCGTTTGAATTGAATGGATTGTACGAATGAATTAGAATGGATCGTACGAATAAATGAATTAGAATGGATCGTACGATTCATTTTAATTCATTCGTATGATCTATTCTAATGCATTCGTACGATTCATTCTAATTCATTCGCACGATCCATTCTAATTCATTCGTATGATCCATTCTAATTTATTTGCACGAATATACGATCCATTCTAATTTATTCTCAAGAATGTATCGATTCTAATTCATTCGTACAATCCATTCTAATTTATTCGTACAAATGTATCCATTCTAATTCATTCGTACGATCCATTCTAATTCATTCGTACGATTCATTCTAATTCATTCGCACGATACATTCTAATTCATTCGTACGATCCATTCTTATTCATTCGCATGAATGTATCCATTCTAATTCATTCGTACAATCCATTCTAATTCATTCGCACGATCCATTCTAATTCATTCGTATGATCCATTCTAATTCATTCCCACGATCTATTCCAATTCATTCGCTCGAATGTATCCATTCTAATTCATTCGTTCGATCCATTCTAATTCATTCGTACGATCCATTCAAATTCATTCGCATGATCCATTCTAATTCATTCGTACGATCCATTCTAATTCATTTTCACGAATGTAACCTTTCTAATTCATTTGTATGATCCATTCTAATCCATTCGTACGATCCATTCTAATCCATTCGTACGATCCATTCTAATCCATTCGTACGACCCATTCTAATTCATTCGTATGATCCATTCTAATTCATTCTCACAAATATAACCTTTCTAATTCATTTGTACGATCCATTCTAATCCATTCGTACGATCCATTCTAATCCATTCGTACGATCCATTCTAATTCATTCGTACGATCCATTCTAATTCATTCCTACGATCTATTCTAATTCATTCGCTCGAATGTATCCATTCTAATTCTTTTGCACGATCCATTCTAATTCATTCCTATGATCCATTATAATTCATTCGCACGATCCATTCTAATTCATTCGCTCGAATGTATCCATTCTAATTCATTCGTACGATCCATTCTAATTCGTTCATACGCTCCATTCAAATTCGTTCGTACGATCCATTCTAATTCGTTCGTACGATCCATTCTAATTCATTCGCACGATCCATTCTAATTCATTCGCACGATCCATTGTAATTTATTCGTATGATCCATTCTAATTCATTTCTACGATCTATTCTAATTCATTCGTATGATCCATTCCAATTCATTCGTTCGATCCATTCTAATTCATTCGTACAATCCATTCAAATTCATTCACATGATTCATTCTAATTCATTCGTACGATCCATTCTAATTCATTCTCACGAATGTAACCTTTCTAATTCATTTGTATGATCCATTCAAATTCATTCGTACGATCCATTCTAATCCATTCGTACGATCCATTCTAATCCATTCATACGATCCATTCTAATTCATTCATATGAATATATCCATTCTAATTTATTCGTAAGATCCAGTCTAATTCATTCGTACGATCCGTTCTATTTCATTCGCACGAATATATCCATTCTAATTCATTCGTACGATCCATCCTAATTCATTCGTATGATCCATTCTAATTCATTCGCACGATCCATTCCAATTCATTCGCACGATCCATTCTAATTCATTCGTTCTATCCATTCTAATTCATTCGTACGATCCATTCTAATTTATTCGTATGATCCATTCTAATTCATTCCTATAATCTATTCTAATTCATTCGCTCGAATATATCCATTCTAATTCATTCGTATAATCCGTTCTAATTCATTCGCACGATCCATTCTAATTCATTCGTATGATCCATTCTAATTCATTCCTATGATCTATTCTAATTCATTCGTACAAATTTATCCCTTCTAATTCATTCGTACAATCCATTCTAATTCATTCGTACGATCCAATCTAATTCATTCTCACGAATGTAACCTTTCTAATTCATTTGTATGATCCATTCTAATTCGTTCGTGCGAATGAATTAGAATAGATCGTATGAATGAATTATAATGGATCGTACGAATGGACTTGAACGCATTGTACGAAAGAATTAGATTGCATCGTACGATCCATTCTAATTCATTCGTGCGATCCATTCTATTTCATTCGCACTAATGTATCCATTCTAATTCATTCGATCGAATGTATTCATTTTAATTCATTCGTACGATCCATTCTAATTCGTTCGTACGATCTAATTCATTGAGCGAATGAATTAGAATGGATCGTACGAATGAATTAGAATGGATCATAGGAATGAATTAGAATGGATCGTGCAAATGAATTAGAATGGATACATTCGTGCGAATGAATTAGAATGGATCGTAGGAATGAATTAGAATGGATCGTACGAATGAATTAGAATGGTTACATTCGTGCGAATGAATTAGAATGGACCGTACGAATGAATTAGAATGGATCGTAGGAATGAATTAGAATGGATCGTACGAATGAATTAGAATGGATCATAGGAATGAATTAGAATGGATCGTGCAAATGAATTAGAATGGATACATTCGTGCGAATGAATTAGAATGGATCGTAGGAATGAATTAGAATGGATTGTACGAATAAATTAGAATGGTTACATTCGTGCGAATGAATTAGACTGGATCGTACAAATGAATTAAAATGGATACATTCGTGCGAATGAATTAGAATGGATCGTAGGAATGAATTAGAATGGATCGTATGAATGAATTAGAATGGTTACATTCATGCGAACGAATTAGAATGGATCGTACGAATGAATTAGAATGGATCGTGCGAATGAATTAGAATGGATCAATGAATTAGAATGGATCGTAGGAATGAATTAGAATGGATCGTACGAATGAATTAGAATGGTTACATTCGTGCGAATGAATTAGAATGGATCGTACGAATGGATTAGAATGGATCGTGCAAATGAATTAGAATGGATACATTCGTGCGAATGAATTAGAATGGATCATATGAAAGAATTAGAATGGATCGTGCGAATGAATTAGAATGGATCGTACGAATGAATTAGAATGGATCATGCGAATGAATTAGAATGGATCGTACAAATGAATTAGAAAGGTTACATTTGTGAGAATGAATTAGAATGGATCGTACGAATGAATTAGAATAGATCATACGAATGAATTAGAATGGATCGTACGAATAAATTAGAATGGATCGTACGAATGAATTAGAATGGATCGTATGAACGAATTAGAATGGATCGTACGAATGAATTAGAATGGATACATTCGAGCGAATGAATTAGAATAGATCGTAGGAATGAATTAGAATGGATCATACGAATGAATTAGAATGGATCGTACGAATGAATTAGAATGGTTACATTTGTACGATCCTTTCTAATCCATTCGTACGATCCATTCTAATTCATTCGCACGATCCGATCCATTCTAATCCATTCGTACGATCCATTCTAATTCAATCTATGATCCATTCTAATTCATTCTCACAAATGTAGCCTTTCTAATTCATTTGTACGATCCATTCTAATTCATTCGTACGATCCATTCTAATCCATTCATACGATCCATTCTAATTCATTCGCACGAATGTAACCATTCTAATTCATTCGTACGATTCATTCTAATTCATTCGCACGATCCATTCTAATTCATTCGCATAAATATATCCATTCTAATTCATTCGTACGATCCATTCTAATCCATTCGAATGTATCCATTCTAATTCATTCGTACGATCCATTTTAATTCATTCGTATGATCCATTCTAATTCATTCCTACGATCTATTCTAATTCATTCGCACAAATGTATCCATTCTAATTCAATCGCACAATCCAATCTAATTCAAACGTACGATCCATTATAATTCATTCACATGATGTATTCTAATTCATTCGTACGATCCATTCCAATTCTAATTCGTTCGTACTATCAATTATAATTCATTCGTATGATCCATTCTAATTCATTCGTACGATCCATTCTAATTCATTCGATCGAATGTATCCATTCTAATTCATTCGTACGATCTATTCTAATTCATTCGTACGATCCATTCTAATTCATTCGTATGATCCATTCTAATTCATTCGCACGAATGTAACCATTCTAATTCATTCGTACGATTCATTCTAATTCAATCGTATGAGCTATTCTAATTCATTCGTACGATCCATTCTAATTCATTCATACGATCTATTCTAATTAATTCGCACAATCCATTATAATTCATTCGTACAATCCATTGTAATTCATTCGTATGATCCATTCTAACTCATTCGGTGGATCCATTCTAATTCATTCATACGATCTATTCTAATTCATTCGCACAATCCATTCTAATTCATTCGTACGATCCATTCTAATTCATTCGTATTATCCATTCTAACTCATTCGGTGGATCCATTCTAATTCATTCGCACAAATGTGTACGAATGAATTAGAATGGATACATTCGAGCGAATGAATTAGAATGGATCATAGGAATGAATTAGAATGGATCGTGCAAATGAATTAGAATGGATACATTCGTGCGAATGAATTAGAATGGATCATATGAAAGAATTGGAATGGATCGTGCGAATGAATTAGAATGGATTGTACAAATGAATTAGAATGGATCATGCGAATGAATTAGAATGGATCGTACAAATGAATTAGAAAGGTTACATTTGTGAGAATGAATTAGAATGGATCGTACGAATGAATTAGAATAGATCGTACGAATGAATTAGAATGGTTCGTACGAAAAAATTAGAATGGATCGTACGAATGAATTAGAATGGATCGTATGAACGAATTAGAATGGATCGTACGAATGAATTAGAATGGATACATTCGAGCGAATGAATTAGAATAGATCGTAGGAATGAATTAGAATGGATCATACAAATGAATTAGAATGGAACGTACGAATGAATTAGAATGGATACATTCATACGATCCATTCTAATCCATTCGTACAATCCATTCTAATTCATTCGTACGATCCATTCTAATTCATTCTCACAAATGTAACCTTTCTAATTCATTTGTACGATCCATTCTAATTCATTCGTACGATCCATTCTAATCCATTCGTACGATCCATTCTAATCCATTCTTACGATCCATTCTAATTCATTCGCACGAATGTAACCATTCTAATTCATTCATACGATTCATTCTAATTCATTCGCACGATCCATTCTAATTCATTTGCATAAATATATCCATTCTAATTCATTTGTACGATCCATTCTAATCCATTCGAATGTATCCATTCTAATTCATTCGTACGATCCATTCTAATTCATTCGTATGATCCAATCTAATTCATTCCTACGATCTAGTCTAATTCATTCGGACGAATGTATCCATTCTAATTCATTCGCATAATCCAATCTAATTCAAATGTACGATCCATTCTAATTCATTCACATCATGTATTCTAATTCATTCGTACGATCCATTCCAATTCTAATTCATTCGTACGATCCATTCTAATTCATTCGTATGATCCATTCTAATTCATTCGTACGATCCCTTCTAATTCATTCGATCGAATGTATCTATTCTAATTCATTCGTACGATCTATTCTAATTCATTCGTACGATCCATTCTAATTTATTCGTATGATCCATTCTAATTCATTCGCACGAATGTAACCATTCTAATTCATTCGTACGATTTATTCTAATTCATTCGTATGAGCTATTCTAATTCATTCGTACGATCAATTCTAATTCATTCATACGATCTATTCTAATTCATTCCCACAATCCATTGTAATTCATTCGTACGATCCATTCTAATTCATTCGTATGATCCATTCTAACTCATTCAGTGGATCCATTCTAATTCATTCATACGATCTATTCTAATTCATTCGCACAATCCATTCTAATTCATTCGTACGATCCATTCTAATTCATTCGTATGATCTATTCTAACTCATTCGGTGGATCCATTCTAATTCATTCGTATGATCCATTCTAATTCATTCGCACGATCCATTATAATTCATTCCTATGATCCATTCTAATCCATTCGTACGATCCATTCTAATTCATTCGTATGATCCATTCTAATTAGAATTAGAATGAATTAGAATGGATACATTCGAGCGAATGAATTTGAATAGATCGTAGGAATGAATTAGAATGGATCATACGAATGAATTAGAATGGATCGTACGAATGAATTAGAATGGATACATTCGAATGGATTAGAATGGATCGTACGAATGAATTAGAATAGATATATTTATGCGAATGTATTAGAATGGATCGTGCGAATGAATTAGAATGAATCGTACGAATGAATTAGAATGGTTACATTCGTGGGAATGAATTAGAATGGATCGTACGAATGGATTAGAATGGATCGTACGAATGGATTAGAATGGATCGTACGAATGAATTAGAATGGATCGTACGAATGAATTATTCATACGATCCATTCTAATTCATTCGTACGATCCATTCTAATTCATTCGCACGAATGTAACCATTCTAATTCATTCGTACGATTCATTCTAATTCATTCGCACGATCCATTCTAATTCATTCGCATAAATATATCCATTCTAATTCGTTCGTACGATCCATTCTAATCCAATTGAATGTATCCATTCTAATTCATTCGTACGATCCATTCTAATTCATTCGTATGATCCATTCTAATTCATTCCTATGATCTATTCTAATTCATTCGCTCGAATGTATCCATTCTAATTCATTCTATTTCTAATTAGAATGGATCATACGAATGAATTAGAATGGATCATACGAATGGATTAGAATGGATCATAATAATGAATTAGAATGGATCGTGCGAATGAATTAGAATGTATCCATTCTAATTCATTCGCACAATCCAATCTAATTTAAATGTACGATCCATTCTAATTCATTCACATCATGTATTCTAATTCATTCGTACGATCCATTCCAATTCTAATTCATTCGTACGATCCATTCTAATTCATTCGTATGATCCATTCTAATTCATTCGTACGATCCATTCTAATTCACTCGCTCGAATGTATCCATTCTAATTCATTCGTACGATCTATTCTAATTCATTCGTACGATCCATTCTAATTCATTCGTATGATCCATTCTAATTCATTCGCACGAATGTAACCATTCTAATTCATTCGTACGATTCATTCTAATTTATTCGTATGAGCTATTCTAATTCATTCGTACGATCCATTCTAATTCATTCATACGATCTATTCTAATTCATTCGCACAATCTATTCTAATTCGTTCGTACGATCCATTCTAATTCATTCGTATGATCCATTCTAACTCAATCGGTGGATCCATTCTAATTCATTCATACTATCTATTCTAATTCATTCGCACAATCCATTCTAATTCATTCGTACGATCCATTCTAATTCATTCGTATGATCCATTCTAACTCATTCGGTGGATCCATTCTAATTCATTCGTACGATCCATTCTAATTCATTCGCACGATCAATTCTAATTCATTCCTATGATCCATTCTAATCCATTCGTACGATCCATTCTAATTCATTCGTATGATCCATTCTAATTAGAATTAGAATGAATTAGAATGGATACATTCGAGCGAATGAATTAGAATAGATCGTAGGAATGAATTAGAATGGATCATATGAATGAATTAGAATGGATTGTACAAATGAATTAGAATGGATACATTCGAATGGATTAGAATGGATCGTACGAATGAATTATAATGGATATATTTATGCGAATCAATTAGAATGGATCGTGAGAATGAATTAGAATTAATCGTACGAATGAATTAGAATGGTTACATTCGTGCGAATGAATTAGAATGGATCGTACGAATGGATTAGAATGGATCGTACGAATGGATTAGAATGGATCGTACGAATGGATTAGAATGGATCGTACGAATGAATTAGAATGGATCGTACGAATGGATTAGAATGGATCGTACGAATGAATTAGAATGGATCGTACGAATGAATTAGAATGGATAGTGCGAATGAATTAGAATGGATCATGCGAATGAATTAGAATGGATCGTACGAATGAATTAGAATGGATCGTACGAATGAATTAGAATGGATCATGCGAAAGAATTTGAATGGATCGTACGAATGAATTAAAATGGATCGAACGAATGAATTAAAATGGATACATTCGTGCAAATGAATTAGAATGGATCGTACGAATGAATTAGAATGGATCGTACAAATGAATTAGAAATGTTACATTTGTGAGAATGAATGAGAATGGATCGTACGAATGAATTAGAATAGATCGTACGAATGAAATAGAATGGATCGTATGATTAAATTAGAATGGATCGTACGAATGAATTAGAATGGATCATACGAATGGATTAGAATGGATCGTACGAATGGATTAGAATGGATCGTACGAATGGATTAGAATGGATCGTACAAATGAATTAGAAAGGTTACATTTGTGAGAATGAATTAGATTGGATCGTACGAATGAATTAGAATGGATAGTACGAATGGATTAGAATGGATCGGATCGTGCGAATGAATTAGAATGGATCGTAGGAATGGATTAGAATGGATCGTACGAATGTAACCATTCTAATTCATTCGTACGATCCATTCTAATTCGTTCGTATGATCCATTCTAATTCATTCCTATGATCTATTCTAATTTATTCGCTCGAATGTATCCATTCTAATTCATTCGTATGATCCATTCTAATTTGTTCATACGATCCATTCTAATTCATTCGTACGATCCATTCTAATTTAATCGTACGATCCATTCTAATTCATTCGTATGATCTATTCTAATTCATTCGTACGATCCATTCTCATTCATTCTCACAAATCTAACATTTCTAATTCATTTGTACGATCCATTCGATCCATTCTAATTCATTCGCACGAATATATCCATTTTAATTCATTCGTTCGATCCATTTTAATTCATTCGTACGATCCATTCAAATTCATTCGCATGATCCATTCTAATTCATTCGTACAATCCATTCTAATTCATTCGTACGATCCATTCTAATTCATTCGCATGATCCATTCTAATTCATTCGCACTATCCATTCTAATTCATTCGTACGATCCATTCTAATCCATTCGTACGATCCATTCTAATCCATTCGTACGATCCATTCTAATCCATTCGTTTGATCCATTCTAATTCATTCCTATGATCCATTCTAATTCATTCGCACGAATGTATCCATTCTAATTCATTTGCACGATCCATTCTAATTCATTCCTATGATCCATTCTAATTCATTCGTACGATGCAATCTAATTCATTCGCACAAATGTATCCATTCTAATTCATTCGTACAAATGTATCCATTCTAATTCATTCATATGATCCATTCTAATTCATTCGTACGATCTATTCTAATTCATTTGTACGAATGTATCCATTCAAATTCATTCGCACGATCCATTATAATTCATTCACACGATCTATTCTAATTCATTCGCACGATCCATTCTAATTCATTCGTATGATCCATTCTAATTCATTCGTACGATCCATTCTAATTCATTTGCATGAATGGATCCATTCTAATCCATTCGTACGATCCATTCTAATTCATTCGTACGATCAATTCTAAATCATTCGCACGATCCATTCTAATTCATTCGTACGATCCATTCTAATTCATTCGTACAATGCGTTCGTACGATCCATTCTAATGCATTCATTCATACGAATGAATTAGAATGGTTACATTCGTGCAAAAGAATTAGAATGGATCGTACGAATAAATTAGAATGGATACATTCGTACAAATGAATTAGAACGGATCGTGCGAATGAATTAGAATGGATCGTACAAATGAATTAGAAAGGTTATATTTGTGAGAATGAATTAGATTGGATCGTACGAATGAATTAGAATAGATCGTACGAATGAATTAGAATGGATCGTACGAATAAATTAGAATGGATCGTACGAATGAATTAGAATGGATCGTATGAATGAATTAGAATGGATCGTACGAATGAATTAGAATGGATACATTCGAGCGAATGAATTAGAATAGATCGTAGGAATGAATTAGAATGGATCATACGAATGAATTAGAATGGATTGTGCGAATGAATTAGAATGGATTGTACGAATGAATTAGAATGGATACATTCGTGCGAATGAATTAGAATGGATCAGATGAATGAATTAGAATGGATCGTACAATTCATTCTAATTCATTCGTACGATCCATTCTAATGCATTCGTACGATTCATTCTAATTCATTCGCACGATCCATTCTAATTCATTCGTACGATCCATTCTTATTCATTCATACGATCCAATCTAATTCATTCGCACAATCCATTCTAATTCACTCATACGATCCATTCTAATTCATTCGTATGATCCATTCTAAATCATTCCTACGATCTATTCTAATTCATTCGCTCGAATGTATCTATTCTAATTCATTCGTACGATCCATTCAAATTCGCTCATACGATCCATTCTAATTCATTCTCACTAATGTAACCTTTCTAATTCATTTGTATGATCCATTCTAATTCATTCGTACGATCCATTCTAATTCATTCGCACGAATCCATTCTAATTCATTCACACAATCCATTCTAATTCATTCGTATGATCCATTTTAACTCATTCGGTGGATCCATTCTAATTCATTCGTACGATCCTTTCTAATTCATTCGCACGATCCATTCTAACTCATTCGTACGATCCATTCTTATTCATTTGTACGATCCATTCTAATTTATTTGCACAAATATTCGATCCATTCTAATTCATTTGTACGATCCATTCTAATTCATTCGTACGATCCATTCTTATTAATTCATACGATCCATTCTAATTCATTCGCACAATCCATTATAATTCATTCGTACGATCCATTCTAATTCATTCGTATGATCCATTCTAACTCATTCGCACGAATGTATCCATTCTAATTCATTCGTACGATCCATTCTAATTCATTCGCATGATCCATTCTAACTCATTCGGTGGATCCATTCTAATTCATTCGTACGATCCAATCTAATTCATTCGCTCGAATGTATCCATTCTAATTCCTTCGTTCGATCCATTCTAATTCATTCGTACGATCCATTCTAATTCATTCGCACGAATGTAACCATTCTAATTCATTCGTATGATCCATTCTAATTCATTCGCACGATCCATTCTAATTCATTCACACAAATGTATCCATTCTAATTCATTCGTTCGATCCATTCTAATTCATTCGCATAAATATATCCATTCTAATTCATTCGTACGATCAATTCTAATTCATTCGCACGATCCATTCTAATTCAGTCGCACAAATGTATCCATTCTAATTCATTCGTACAGTCCATTCTAATTCATTCGCATGATCCATTCTAATTCATTCGTACGATCCATTCTAATTCATTTGTACGATCCATTCTAATTCTTTCATATGATCCATTCTAATTCATTCGCACGAATGTATCCATTCTAGTTCATTCGTACAATCCATTCTAATTCATTCGCACGATCCATTCTAATTCATTCGTACGATCCATTCTAATTTATTCGCACGAATGTAACCATTCTAATTCATTCGTACGATCCATTCTAATTCATTCCTACGATCTATTCTATTTCATTCGCACGAATGTATCTAATTCATTTGCACGATCCATTCTAATTCATTCCTATGATCCATTCTAATTCATTCGTACGATCCATTCTAATTCATTCGCTCGAATGTATCCATTCTAATTCATTCATACGATCCATTCTAATTCATTTCTAATTCATTCGTACGATCCATTCTAATTCATTCGTACGATCCATTGTAATTCATTCATACAATCCATTCAAATTCATTCGCACAATTGTATCCATTCAAATTCATTCGTACGATCCATTCTAATTAATTCGTACGATCCATTCTAATTCATTCTCACGAATGTAACCTTTCTAATTCATTCGTACGATCCGTTCTAATTCATTCGCACGATCTATACATTCATACGACTGAATTAGAATGGATTGTGGGAATTAATTTGAATGGATCGTACGATTGAATTTGAATGGATACATTTGTGCGAATGAATCTAAATGGATTGTATGAATGAATTACAATGGATCATACGAATGGATTAGAATGGATCGTACGAATGAATTAGAATGGATCATACAAATGAATTAGAAAGGTTACATTCGTGAGAATGAATTAGAATGGATCATACGAATGAATTAGAATGGATCATGCGAATGAATTTGAATGGATCGTACGAATGAATTAGAATGGATCATGCGAATGAATTTGAATGGATCGTACGAATGAATTAGAATGGATACATTCGAGCGAATGAATTAGAATAGATCGTATGAATGAATTAGAATGGATCATACGAATGAATTAGAATGGATCATTCGAATGAATTAGAATGGATTGTACGAGTGAATTAGAATGGATACATTCGTGCAAATGAATTAGAATGGATCGTACGAATGAATTAGAATGAATCTTACGAATGAATTAGAATGGATCGTACGAATGAATTAGAATGGATACATTTGTACGAATAAATTAGAATGAATTGTACGAATGAATTAGAATGGATACATTCTTGCGAATAAATTAGAATGGATCGTATATTCGTGCAAATAAATTATAATGGATCATACGAATGAATTAGAATGGATCGTGCGAATGAATTAGAATGAATCGTACGAATGCATTAGAATGGATCGTACGAATGAATTAGAATGAATCGTACGATCCATTCTAATTCATTCGTCCGATCCATTCTAATTCATTCGCACGAATGTATCCATTCTAATTCAATCGTACAATCCATTCTAATTCATTCGCACGATCCATTCCAATTCATTCGTATGATCCATTCTAATTCATGCCTACGATCTATTCTAATTCATTCGCTCGAATGTATCCATTCTAATTCAGTCGTTCGATCCATTCTAATTCATTCGTACGATCCATTCAAATTCATTCGCATGATCCATTCTAATTCATTCGTATGATCGATTCTAATTCATTCTCACGAGTGTAACCTTTCTAATTCATTGGTATGATCCATTCTAATTCATTCGTACGATCCATTCTAATCCATTCGTAAGATCCATTCTAATCCATTCGTACGATCCATTCTAATCCATTCGTACGATCCATTCTAATTCATTCGTACGATCCATTCTAATTCATTCTCAGAAATGTAACCTTTCTAATTCATTTGTGCGATCCATTCTAATCCATTCGTACGATCCATTCTAATCCATTCGTACGATCCATTCTAATTCATTCGCACGAATGTAACCATTCTAATTCATTCGTACGATCCATTTTAATTCATTCCTACGATCCATTCTAATTCATTCGCACGAATGTATCCATTCTAATTCATTCCTATGATCCATTCTAATCCATTCATACGACCCATTCTAATTCATTCGCATGATCCATTCTAATTCAATCGTATGATCCATTCTAATTCATTCGCACAAATGTATCCATTTTAATTCATTCGTATGATCCATTCTAATTTATTCATACGATCCATTCTAATTCATTCGCACGATCCATTCTAATTTTTTCGTACGATCCATTCTAATTCATTCGTATGAATATATCTATTCTAATTCATTCGTATGATCCATTCTAATTTATTCGCACGATCTATTCTAATTCATTCGTACGATCCATTCTAATTCATTCGTACAATCCATTCTAATTCATTCGCACGAATGTATCATACGAATGAATTAGAATGGATCATGCGAATGAATTAAAATGGATTGTACAAATGAATTAGAATGGATCTTGCGAATGAATTAGAATGGATCGTACGAACGAATTAGAATGGATCGTACGAACGAATTAAAATGGTTCGTATGAACGAATTAGAATGGATCATACGAATGAATTAGAATGGATACATTCGGGCGAATGAATTAGAATGGATCGTACGAATGAATTAGAATGGATCATAGGAATGAATTAGAATGGATCGTGCAAATGAAT
Source organism: Chamaelirium japonicum (assembly GCA_947650365.1). Classification (NCBI taxonomy): domain Eukaryota; kingdom Viridiplantae; phylum Streptophyta; class Magnoliopsida; order Liliales; family Melanthiaceae; genus Chamaelirium; species Chamaelirium japonicum. Next base: position 486,701 of record CANTAL010000175.1, read on the forward strand.
TAGAATGGATACATTCGTGGGAATGAATTAGAATGGATCGTAGGAATGAATTAGAATGGATCGTACGAATGAATTAGAATGGTTACATTCGTGCGAATGAATTAGAATGGATCGTACGAATGGATTAGAATGGATCGTACGATTGTATCCATTCCAATTCATTCGTACGATCAATTCTAATTCGTTCATATGATCCATTCTAATTCGTTCGTACGATCCATTCTAATTCGTTCGTACGATCCATTCTAATTCATTCGCACGATCCATTCTAATTCATTCGCACGATCCATTCTAATTCTTTCATATGATCCATTCTAATTCATTCGCACGAATGTATCCATTTTAGTTCATTCGTACGCTCCATTCTAATTCAATCGTACGCTCCATTCTTATTCATTGCCCAAATGTATCCATTCTAATTCATTCGTACGATCCATTCTAATTCATTCGCACGATCGATTCTAATTCATTCGTATGATCCATTCTAATTCATTCGTACGATCCATTCTAATTCTTTCGTACGCTCCATTCTAATTCATTCGCACGATCTATTCTAATTCATTCGTACAATCCATTCTAATTCATTCGTACGATCCATTCTAATTCATTCGCACTATCCATTCTAATTCATTCGTACGATCCATTCTAATTCATTCGTACGATCCATTCTAATTCATTCGTACAAATGTATCCATTCTAATTCATTCGTACGATCCATTCTAATTCATTCATACGATCTATTCTAATTCACTCGCACGAATGTATCCATTCGAATTCATTCGCACAATCCAATCTAATTCAAACGTACAATCCATTCTAATTAATTCACATGATGTATTCTAATTCATTCGTATGATCCATTCTAATTCATTCGTATGATTCATTCTAATTCATTCGTACGATCCAATCTAATTCATTCGCACAAATATATCCATTCTAATTCATTCGTACGATCCATTCTAATTCATTCGCACGATCCATTCTAATTCCTTTGTACGAATGTATCCATTCTAATTCATTCGCACGATTCATTCTAATTCATTCGCACGATCCATTCTAATTCATTCGTATGATCCATTCTAATTCGTTCGTACGATCCATTCTAATTCATTTGCATGAATGTATCCATTCTAATTCATTCGTACGATCCATTCCAATTCATTCGTATGATCCATTCTAATTCATTCATGCAATCCATTCTAATTCATTCATACGATCCATTCTAACTCATTCATACGATCCATTCTAATTCATTCGCATGAATGTATGTATCCATTCTAGTTCATTCGCACGATCCATTCTAATTCATACGTACAATCCATTCTAATTCATTCGCACGAATGTATCCATTCTAATTCATTCGTACGATCCATTATAATTCATTCGTACAATGCGTCCTAATCCATTCGTAGGATCCATTCTAATCCATTCGTACGATCCATACGATCCATTCTTATCCATTCGTACGATCCATTCTAATTCATTCGTACTATCCATTCTAATTCATTCGCACGAATGTAACCATTCAAATTCATTCGTACGATCTATTCTAATTCATTCCTATGATCCATTCTAATTCATTCGCACGAATGTATCCATTCTAATTCATTTGCACGATCTATTCTAATTCATTCCTATGATCCATTCTAATTCATTCGTACGAATGAATTAGAATGTATTGTACGAATGAATTAGAATGGATCGTACGAATGAATTAGAATGGATCGTACGAATGAATTAGAATAGATCATAGAAATGAATTAGAATGGATCGTGCAAATGAATTAGAATGTATACATTCATGCGAATGAATTAGAATGGATCGTAGGAATCAATTAGAATAGATCGTACGAATGAATTAGAATGGTTACATTCGTGCGAATGAATTAGAATGGATCGTACGAATGGATTAGAATGGATCGTACAAATGGATTGAATGGATCGTACGAATGAATTAGAATGGATCGTACAAATGAATTAGAAAGGTTATATTTGTGAGAATGAATTAGAATGGATCGTACGAATGAATTAGAATGGACCCTACGAATGGATTAGAATGGATCGTACGAATGGATTAGAATGGATCGTACGAATGAATTAGAATGGATCATACAAATGAATTAGAAAGGTTACATTTGTGAGAATGAATTAGAATGGATACATTTGTGTGAATGAATTAGAATAGATTAGAATGGATCGTACGAATGGATTAGAATCCATTCTAATTTATTTGTATGATCCATTCTAATTCATTCGCACGAATGTATCCATTCTAATTCATTCGCTCGAATGTATCGATTCTAATTCATTCGTACGATCCATTCTAATGCATTCGTACGATCCATTCTAATTCATTCGCACAAATGTATCCATTCTAATTCATTCGTACTATCCATTCTAATTCGTTCGTACGATCCATTCTAATTCATTTGCACGACCCATTCTAATTCATTCCTATGATCCATTCTAATTCATTCGTACGATCCATTCTAATTCATTCGCTCGAATGTATCCATTCTAATTCATTCGTACGATCCATTCTAATTCATTCGTACGATCCATTCTAATTCATTCGCACAAATATATCCATTCTAAATTATTCGTACGATTCATTCTAATTCATTCGCACGATCCATTCTAATTCATTCGTACGATCCATTCTAATTCATTCGCACGATCCATTCTAATTCATTCGTACGATCCATTCTAATTCATTCGTACAATCCATTCAAATTCATTCGTACGATGCAATCTAATTCATTCGCACAAATATATCTATTCTAATTCATACGTACAATGCGTTCTAATCCATTCGTACGATCCATTCTAATCCATTCGTACGATCCATTCTAATTCATTCGTACAATCCATTCTAATTCATTCGTACGATCCATTCTAATTCATTTGCACAAATATATCGATTCTAATTTATTCGTACGATTCATTCTAATTCATTCGCACGATCCATTCTAATTCATTCGTACGATCCATTCTAATTCATTCGCACGATCCATTCTAATTCATTCGTACGATCCATTCTAATTCATTCGTACAATCCATTCAAATTCATTCGTACGATGCAATCTAATTCATTCGCACAAATATATCTATTCTAATTCATTCATATAATGTGTTCTAATCCATTCATACGATCACTTCTAATTCATTCGTACGATCCATTATAATTCATTCGTATGATCCATTCTAATTCATTCGCACGAATGTATCCATTCTAATTCATTTCTACGATCCATTCTAATTCATTCGCACGATCCATTCTAATTCATTCGTACGATCCATTCTAATTCATTCGCATGAATATATCTATTCTAATTCATTCGTATGATCCATTCTAATTTATTCGGACGATCTATTCTAATTCATTCGCTCGAATGTATCCATTCTAATTCATTCGTACGATCCATTCTAATTCGTTCATACGATCCATTCTAATTCATTCGTACGATCCATTCTAATTCATTTGCATTAATGTATCCATTCTAATTTATTTGTACGATCCAGTCTAATTTATTCGTACGATCCATTCTAATTCATTCGCACGAATATATCCATTCTAATTCATTCGTACGATCCTTTCTAATTCATTCGCACGATCCATTCCAATTCTTTCATATGATCCATTCTAATTCATTCGCACGAATGTATCCATTCTAGTTCATTCGTACGATCCATTCTAATTCATTCCTACGATCCATTCTAATTCATTCGCACGAATATATCCATTCTAATTCATTCGTATGATCCATTCTAATTCATTCCAACGATCTATTCTAATTCATTCGCTCGAATGTATCCATTCTAATTCATTCGTTTGATCCATTCTAATTCATTCGTACGATCCATTCAAATTCATTCGCATGATCCATTCTAATTCATTCTAATTCATTCGTATGATCCATTCTAATTCATTCTCACGAATGTAACCTTTCTAATTCATTTGTACGATCCATTCTAATTCATTCGTACGATACATTTGTGCGAATGAATTAGAATGGATCATAAGAATGAATTAGAATGGATCGTGCTACTGAATTAGAATGGATCGTGCGAATGAATTAGAATGGATCGTACGAATGAATTATAATAGATCGTAGGAATAAATTAGAATGGATCGTGCGAATGAATTAGAATGAATCGTACGAATGAATTAGAATGGATCGTATGAATGAATTAGAATGAATCGTGCGAATGAATTAGAATGGATCGTACGAATGAATTAGAATGGATCGTGCAAATGAATTAGAATGGATATTACAAATGAATTAGAAAGGTTACATTCGTGAGGATGAATTAGAATGGATCGTACGAATGAATTAGAAAGGTTACATTTGTGAGAATGAATTAGAATGGATCGTACGAATGAATAAGAATGGATTGTACGAATGAATTAGAATGGATACATTTGAGCGAATGAATTAGAATGGATCATACGAATGAATTAGAATGGATCGAACGAATGAATTAGAATGGATACATTCGAGCGAATGAATTACAATAGATCGTAGGAATGAATTAGAATGGATCATGCGAATGAATTAGAATGGATTGTACGAATGAATTAGAATGGATCGTACGAATGGATTAGAAGGCATTGTACGAATGAATTAGAATAGATCGTACGAAGGAATTAGAATAGATCGTACGAATGAATTAGAATGGATCGTATGAATAAATTAGAATGGATCGTGAGAATAAATTAGAATGGATCGTACGAAAGAATTAGAATGGATCCACCGAATGAATTAGAATGGATCGTACGAATGAATTAGAATGGATCGTACGAATGAATTAGAATTGATATATTTGAGCGAATGAATTAGAATGGAATGTACGAATGAATTAGAATGGATCATAGGAATGAATTGGAATGGATCGTGCAATTGAATTAGAATGGATACATTCCTGCGAATGAATTAAAATGGATCGTGCGAATAAATTAGAATGGATTGTACGAATGAATTAGAATGGATCGTACGAATGAATTAGAATGGTGACATTCGTGTGAATGAATTAGAATGGATCGTACGAATGAATTAGAATGGATTGAGCGAATGAATTAGAATTGATCATACAAATGAATTAGAATGGATCGTACGAATGGACTAGTACGAATGAATTAAAATGGATTAGAATGGATCGTACGAATGAATTAGAATGGATCGTACGAATGGATTAGAATGAATCGTACGAATAGATTAGAATGGATCGTACGAATGGATTTGAACGCATTGTATGAATGAATTAGAATAGATACATTTGTACGAATGAATTAAAATGGATCGTACGAATGGATTAGAATGGATCGTGCAAATAAATTAGAATGGATCGTACGAATGAATTAGAATGGTTCGTACGAATGAATTAGAATGGTTACATTCGTGCGAATGAATTAGAATGGATCGTACGAATGGATTAGAATGGATCGTATGAATGAATTAGAATGGATCGAACGAATGAATTAGAATGGATCGTACGAACGAATTAGAATGGATCGTATGAACGAATTAGAATGGATCGTACGAATGAATTAGAATGGATACATATGTGCGAATGAATTAGAATGGATCATACGAATGAATTAGAATGGATCGTACAAATGAATTAGAATGGATTGTGCGAATGAATTAGAATGGATCGTATGAAAGAATTAGAATGGTTACATTCGTGCGAATTAATTAGAATGGATCGTACGAATGGTTTTGAATGGATCATACGAATGGTTTAGAATGGATCGTAAGAATGGATTAGAATGGATCGTATGAATGAATTAGAATAGATACATTTGTGCGAATGAATTTGAATGGATCGTAGGAATGAATTAGAATGGATCGTACGAATGAACTAGAATGGATACATTCATGCGAATGAATTAGAATAGATCATATGAAAGAATTAGAAAGGATCGTGCGAATGAATTAGAAAGGATCGTACGAATGAATTAGAATGGATCGAACAAATGAATTAGAATGGATACATTCGAGCGAATGAATTAGAATAGATAGTAGGAATGAATTAGAATGGATCGTACAAATGAATTAGAAAGGTTACATTTGTGCGAATGAATTAGAATGAATCGTACGAATGCATTAGAATGGATCGTACGAATGAATTAGAATGGATACATTTGTGCGAATGAATCAGAATGGATCGTTCGAATGATTTAGAATGGATCGTACGAATGAATTAGAATGGATATATTTATGCGAATGAATTAGAATGAATCATACGAATGCATTAGAATGGATCGTACGAATGGATTAGAATGGATCGTATGAATGAATTAGAATGGATCATACAAATGAATCAGAAAGGTTACATTTGTGAGAATGAATTAGAATGGATCGTACGAATGAATTAGAATGGATCGTACGAACAAATTAGAATGGATCGTACGAAGGAATTAGAATGGATCGTACGAATGAATTAGAATGGTTATATTCGTGCGAATGAATTAGAATGGATCGTACGAATGGATTAGAATGGATCGTACGAATGGATTAGAACGCATTGTACGAATGAATAAGAATAGATACATTTGTGCGAATGAATTAGATTGCATCGTACGAATGAATTAGAATGGATCGTACGAATGAATTAGAATGGATCGAACGAATTAATTAGAATAGATACATTCGAGCGAATGAATTAGAATAGTTCTTAGGAATGAATTAGAATGGATCGTACAAATGAATTAGAAAGGTTACATTTGTGCAAATGAATTAGAATGGATCGTATGAATGAATAAGAATGGATCGTACGAATGAATTAGAATGGATCGTGCGACTGAATTAGAATGAATCGTACGTATGCATTAGAATGAATCGTACGAATGAATTAGAATGGATACATTCGTGCGAATGAATTAGAATGGATCGTAGGAATGAATTAGAATAGATCGTACGAATGAATTTGAATGGTTACATTCGTGCGAATGAATTAGAATGCATCGTACGAACGGTTTAGAATGGATTGTATGAATGGATTAGAATGGATCGTACGAATGAATTAGAATGGATCGTACAAATAAATTAGAAAGGTTACATTTGTCATAATGAATTAGAATGGATCGTACGAATGAATTAGAATGGATCGTATGAATGAATTAGAATGGATCGTACGAATGAATTAGAATGGATCGTGCGAATGAATTACAATGGATCGTACGAATGGATTTGAATGGATCGTACGAATGGATTAGAACGCATTGTACGAATGAATAAGAATAGATACATTTGTACTAATGAATTAGAATGGATCGTACGAATGAATTGGAATGGATCGTACGAATGAATTAGAATGGATCGAACGAATGAATTAGAATGGATACATTCGAGCGAATGAATTAGAATAGATTGTAGGAAAGAATAAGAATGGATCATACGAATGAATTAGAATGGATCGAGCGAATGAATTAGAATGGATTGTACGAATGAATTAAAATGGATACATTCGAGCGAATGAATTAGAATGGATCGTACGAATTAATTAGAATGGATCATAGGAATGAATTAGAATGGATCGTACGAATGGATTAGAACCATTGTACGAATGAATTAGAATGGATCGTTCGAACGAAATAGAATGAATCGTACGATCCATTCTAATTCATTCGTCCGATCCATTATAATTCATTCGCACGAATGTATGCATTCTAATTCATTCGTACAATCCATTCTAATTCATTCGTACGATCCATTCTAATTCATTCGTATGATCCATTCTAATTCATTCCTACGATCTTTTCTAATTCATTCCCTCGAATGTATCCATTCTAATTCATTCGTTCGATCCATTCTAATCCATTCGTACGATCCATTCTAATTCATTCCTATGATCCATTCTAATCCATTCGTACGATCCATTCTAATTCATTCGCACGAATGTAACCATTCTAATTTATTCGTACGATCCATTCTAATTCATTCCTACGATCCATTCTAATTCATTCGCACGAATGTATCCATTCTAATTCATTTGCACGATCCATTCTAATTCATTCCAATGATCCATTCTAATTTATTCATACGATCCATTCTAATTCATTCGCACGAATGTAACCATTTTAATTCATTCGTACGATCCATTCTAATTCATTCCTACGTTCTATTCTAATTCATTCGCACGAATATATCAATTCTAATTCATTTGCACGATCCATTCTAATTCATTCCTATGATCCATTCTAATTCATTCGTACGATCCATTCTAATCCATTCACTCGAATGTATCAATTCTAATTCATTCGTACGATCCATTCTAATCCATTCGTACGATCCATTCTAATTCATTCGTACGATCCATTCTAATCCATTCGTACGATCCATTCTAATTCATTCCTACGATCCATTCTAATTCATTCGCACGAATGTATCCATTCTAATTCATTTGCACGATCCATTCTAATTCATTCCTATGATCCATTCTAATTCATTCGTACGATCCATTCTAATTCATTCGCTCGAATGTATCTATTCTAATTCATTCGTACGATCCATTCTAATTCATTCCTACGATCCATTCTAATTCATTCGTACGATCCATTCAAATTCATTCGCATGATCCATTCTAATTCATTCGTACGATCCATTCTAATTCATTCTCACGAATGTAACCTTTCTAATTCATTTGTATGATCCATTCTAATTCATTCGTACGATCCATTCTAATCCATTCGTACGATCCATTCTAATCCATTCGTACGATCCATTCTAATCCATTCGTTCATTCGTACGATCCATTCTAATTCATTCTCAAAAATGTAACCTTTCTAATTCATTTGTACGATCCATTCTAATTCATTCGTACGATCCATTCTAATTCATTCGCTCGATTGTATCCTTTCTAATTCATTCGTACGATCCATTCTAATTCATTCGCTCGAATGTATCCTTTCTAATTCATTCGTACGATCCATTCTAATTCATTCGTACGATCCATTCTAATTCATTCTCATGAATGTAACCTTTCTAATTCATTCGTACGATGCAATCTAATTCATTCGCACGAATATATCCATTCTAATTCATTCGTACGATCCATTCTAATTCATTCATACAATACATTCTAATTCATTCGCACGATCCATTCTAATTCATTCGTACGATTCATTCTAATCCATTCGTACGATCCATTCTAATTTATTCGCACGATCCATTCTAATTCATTCGCACAAATGTATTCATTTTAATTCATTCGTTCGATCCATTCTAATTCATTCATACGATCCATTCAAATTCATTCGCACGATCCATTCTAATTCATTCGTACGATCCATTCTAATTTATTCGCACGATCCATTCTAATTCATTCGTACGATCCATTCTAATTCATTCCTACGATCTATTCTAATTCATTCGCTCGAATATATCCATTCTAATTCATTCGTACGATCCATTCTAATTCATTCGTACGATCCATTCTAATTCATTCCTATGATCCATTCTAATTCATTCGCACGAATGTATCCACTCTAATTCATTTGTACGATCCATTCTAATTCATTCCTATGATCCATTCTAATTCATTCGTACGATCCATTCTAATTCATTCGCTCGTACGAATGCATTAGAATGGATCGTACGAATGAATTAGATAGAATCGTATGATCCATTCTAATTCATTCGTCCGATCCATTCTAATTCATTTGTACGATCCATTCTAATTCATTCGCACGAATGTATCCATTCTAATTCATTCGTACGATCCATTCTAATTCATTCGTATGATCAATTCTAATTCATCCGCACGATCCATTGTAATTCATTTGTACGATCCATTCTAATTCATTCGCACGAATGTATCCATTCTAATTCATTCGTACGATCCATTCTAATTCATTCGTACGATGCAATCTAATTCATTCGCACGAATGTATCCATTCTAATTCATTCGTGCGAATGAATTAGAATGGATCGTACAAATGAATTAGATTGAATTGCACGAATGTATCCATTCTAATCCATTCGTACAAATGGATTAGAATGGATCGTGCGAATGAATGAGAATGGATCGTGCGAATGAATTAGAATGGATCGTATGAATAAATTAGAATGGATCGTATGAATGAATTAAAATGGATACATTCGTGCGAATGAATTAGAATGGATCATACGATTGAATTAGAATGGATCGTACGAATGAATTAGAATGGATCATGCGAATGAATTTGAATGGATCGTACGAATGAATTAGAATGGATCGAACGAATGAATTAGTATGGATACATTCGAGCGACTGAATTAGAATAGATCATAGCAATGAATTAGAATGGATCATACGAATGAATTAGAATGGATCGTGCGAATGAATTATAATAGATTGTACGAATGAATTAGAATGGATACATTCGTGCGAATGAATTAGAATGGATCGGACGAATGAATTAGAATGGATCGTATGAATGCATTAGAGTGGATCGTACGAATTAATTAGAATGGATACATTCGAGCGAATGATTTAGAATGGATCGTGCGATGAATTAGAATGGATCATACAAATGAATTAGAATGGATTCTAATCTATTCGTACGATCCATTCTATTCTATTCTAATTCATTCGCACAAATGTATCCATTCTAATTCATTCTCACGAATGTAACTTTTTTAATTCATTTGTATGATCCATTCAAATTTATTCGTACGAATGAATAGAATGGATCGTAGGAATGAATCGTACGAACGAATTAGAATGGATCGTACGAATGAATTAGATTGGATCGTACGAATGAATTAAAATGGATCGTACAAATGAATTAGAAAGGTTACATTTGTGAGAATGAATTAGAATGGATCGTACGAATGAATTAGAATAGATCGTACGAATGGATTAGAATGGATCGTACGAATGGATTAGAATGGATCATGCGAATGAATTAGAATGGATCACACAAATGAATTAGAATGGATCGAACAAATGAATTAGAATGGATACATTCGAGCGAATGAATTAGAATAGATCGTAGGAATGAATTAGAATGGATCATACGAATGAGTTAGAATGGATCGTGCGAATGAATTAGAATGGATTGTACGAATGAATTAGAATGGATACATTCGTGCGAATGAATTAGAATGGATCGTACGAATGAATTAGAATGGATCGTACGAATGAATGAGAATGAATCGTACGAATGAATTAGAATGGATCGTACGAATGAATTAGAATGGATACATTTATGCGAATAAATTAGAATGGATTGTACGAATGAATTAGAATGGATACATTCTTGCGAATAAATAAGAATGGATCGTATATTCGTGCAAATAAATTAGAATGGATCGTACGAATGAATTAGAATGGATCGTGCGAATGAATTAGAATGGATCGTACGAATGGATTAAAATGGATCGTACGAATGAATTTGAATGGATCATAAAAATGAATTAGAAAGGTTACATTCGTGAGAATGAATTAGAATGGATCGTACGAATGGATTAGAATGGATCGTACGAATGGATTAGAATGGATCGTACGAATGAATTAGAATGGATCATCCAAATGAATTAGAATGTACGATCCATTCTAATTCATTCTAATGAATGTAACCTTTCTAATTTATTTGCATGATCCATTCTAATTCATTCGTACGATCCGTTCTAATCCATCCGTACGATCCATTCTAATTCATTTGCACGAATGTAACCATTCTAATTTATTCGTACGATCCATTCTAATTCATTCTCACGAATGTAACCTTTCTAATTCATTTGCATGATCCATTCTAATTCATTCGCACGATCCATTCTAATTCATTCGTACGATCCGTTCTAATTCATTCACACGATCCATTAATTAGAATGGATACATTCGTGCGAATGAATTAGAATGGATCGTAGGAATGAATTAGAATGGATCGTACGAATGAATTAGAATGGTTACATTCGTGCGAATGAATTAGAATGGATCGTATGAACGAATTAGAATGGATCATACGAATGAATTAGAATGGATCGTACGAATGAATTAGAATGGATCATATGAATGAATTAGAATGGTTACATTCGTGCGAATGAATTAGAATAGATCGTACGAATGGATTAGAATGGATCGTACGAATGGATTAGAATGGATCGTACGAATGAATTAGAATGGATCATACAAATGAATTAGAAAGGTTACATTCGTGAGAATGAATTAGAATGGATCGTACGAATGAATTAGAATGGATCATGCGAATGAATTTGAATGGATCTTACGAATGAATTATAATGGATCGAACGAATGAATTAGAATGGATACATTCGAGCGAATGAATTAGAATAGATCGTAGGAATGAATTAGAATAGATCATACGAATGTATTAGAATGGATCGTGCGAATGAATTAGAATGGATTGTACGAATGAATTAGAATGGATACATTCGTGCGAGAATGAATCGTACGATCCATTCTAATTCATTCGTCCGATCCATTCTAATTCATTCGCACGAATGTATCCATTCTAATTCATTCGTACGATCCTTTCTAATTCATTCGTATGATCCATTCTAATTCATTCTCACGAATGTAACCTTTCTAATTCATTTGTACGATCCATTCTAATTAGAAAGGTTACATTCGAGCGAATGAATTAGAATAGATCGTAGGAATGAATTAGAATGGATCATACGAATGAATTAGAATGGATCGTGCGAATGAATTAGAATGAATCATACGAATGCGTTAGAATGGATCGTACGAATGAATTAGAATGAATCGTACAAACGAATTAGAATGGATCGTACGAACGAATTAGAATGGATCGTATGAATGAATTAGAATGGATCGTACGAATGAATTAGAATGGATACATTCGAGCGAATGAATTAGAATGGATCGTACGAATGAATTAGAATGGATCGTACGAATGAATTAGAATGGATACATACAAATGAATTAGAATGGATAATGAATTAGAATTGATCGTACGAATGAATTAGAATGGATCGTACGAATGGATTAGAATTGATACATTCGAGCGAACAAATTAGAATAGATCGTAGGAATGAATTAGAATGGATCATACGAATGAATTAGAATGGATCGTGCGAATGAATTAGAATGGATTGTACGAATGAATTAGAATGGATACATTCGTGCGAATGAATTAGAATAGATCGTAGGAATGAATTAGAATGGATCATACGAATGAATTAGAATGGATCGTGCGAATCAATTAGAATGGATTGTACGAATGAATTAGAATGGATACAATCGTGCGAATGAATTAGAATGTATCGTAAGAATGAATTAGAATGGATCGTACGAATGAATTAGAATGGATACATTCGTGCGAATGAATTAGAATGGATCGGACGAATGAATTAGAATGAATACATTCGTGCGAATGAATTAGAATGGATACATTCGCACGATCCATTCTAATTCATTCGTACAATCCATTCAAATTCATTCGTACGATCCATTCTAATTCATTCGTCCAATCCATTCTAATTCATTCGCACGAATGTATCCATTCTAATTCATTCGTACAATCCATTCTAATTCATTCGCATGATCCATTCTAATTTATTCGTATAATCCATTCTAATTCATTCCTACGATCTATTCTAATTCATTCCCTCGAATGTATCCATTCTAATTCATTCGTTCGATCCATTCTAATCCATTCGTACGATCCATTCTAATTCATTCCTATGATCCAATCTAATTCATTCATACGATCCATTCTAATTCTTTCGCTCGAATTTCATTCATACGATCCATTCTAATCCATTCGTACGATCCATTCTAATCCATTCGTACGATCCATTCTAATCCATTCGCACGATCCCTTCTAATTCATTCGTACAATGCGTTCTAATCCATTCGTATGATCCATTCTAATCCATTCGTACGATCCATTCTAATTCATTCGCACGAATGTAACCATTCTAATTCATTCGTACGATCCATTCTTATTCATTCCTACGATCCATTCTAATTCATTCGCACGAATGTATCCATTATAATTAATTTGCACGATCCATTCTAATTCATTCCTATGATCCATTCTAATTCATTCGTACGATCAATTCTAATTCATTCGCACGATCCATTCTAATTCATTCGTACGATCCATTCTTATTCATTCCTATGATCCATTCTAATTCATTCGCACGAATGTATCCATGCTAATTCTTTTGCACGATCCATTCTAATTCATTCCTATGATGCATTCTAATTCATTCGTACGATCCATTCTAATTCATTCGCACGATCCATTCTAATTCATTCGTATGATCCATTCTAATTTATTCCTACGATCCATTCTAATTCATTCCCACCAATGTATCCATTCTAATTCATTTGCACGATCCATTCTAATTCATTCCTATGATCCAGTCTAATTCATTCGTACGATCCATTCTAATTCATTTGCTCGAACGTATCCATTCTAATTCATTCGAACAATCCATTTTAATTCATTCGCACGATCCATTCTAATTCATTCATATGATCTATTCTAATTCATTCGTACGATCCATTCTAATTCATTCGCACGAATGTAACCATTCTAATTCATTCGCACAATCTATTCTAATTCATTCGTACGATCCATTCTAATTCATTCGCACGATTTATTCTAATTCATTCGCACAAATGTATCCATTCTAATTCATTCGTACAATCCATTCTAATTCATTCGCATGGTCCATTCTAATTCATTCGTACGATCCATTCTTATTCATTCATACGATCCATTCTAATTCATTCGTACGATCCATTCAAATTCATTCGCATGATCCATTCTAATTCATTTGTATGATCCATTCTAATTCATTCGTACGATCCATTCTAATTCATTCGCACAAATGTATCCATTCAAATTCATTCGTACGATCCATTCTAATTAATTCGCACGATCCATTCTACTTCAGTCGTATGAATGTTTCCATTTTAATTCATTCGTACGATCCATTCTAATTCATTCGTACGATCTAATTTATTCCTACGATCCATTCTAATTCATTCGTACGATCCATTCTAATTCATTCGCACGAATGTATCCATTCTAATGATTAGAATGGATCGTACGAATGGATCATGCGAATGAATTAGAATCGATCGTACGAATGAATTAGAATGTAACCTTTCTAATTCATTCGTACGATCCATTCTAATTCATTCGCACGATCCATTCTAATTCATTCGTACGATCCATTCTAATTCATTCGCACGATCCATTCTAATTCTTTCATATGATCCATTCTAATTCATTCGCACGAATGTATCCATTCTAGTTCATTCGTACGCTCCATTCTAATTCATTCGTACGCTCCATTATAATCCATTCGTACGATCCATTCTAATTCATTCGAACGATCCATTCTAATCCATTTGTACGATACATTCTAATTCATTCCTATGAACCATTCTAATTCATTCGTACGATCCATTCTAATTCATTCGTACGATACAATCTAATTCATTTCTACGATCCATTCTAATTCATTCGCACGAATGTATCCATTCGAATTCATTTGCACGATCCATTCTAATTCATTCCTATGATCCATTCTAATTCATTCCTATGATCCATTCTAATTCATTCGTATGATCTATTCTAATTCATTCGTACGATGCATTCTAATTCATTCATACGATCCATTCTAATTCATTCGCACGATCCATTCTAATTCATTCGCACAAATGTATCCATTCTAATTCATTCGTACAATCCATTCTAATTCATTCGCATGATCCATTCTAATTCATTCGTACGATCCATTCTAATCCATTCGTACGATCCATTCTAATTCATTCATATGATCCATTCTAATTCATTCTCACAAATGTAACCGTTCTAATTCATTTGTACGATCCATTCTAATTCATTCGTACGATCCATTCTAATCCATTCGTACGATCCATTCTAATTCATTCGCACGAATGTAACCATTCTAATTCATTCGTACGATCCATTCTAATTCATTCCTACGATCCTTTCTAATTCATTCGCACGAATGCATCCATTCTAATTCATTTGCACAATCCATTCAAATTCATTCCTATGATCCATTCTAATTCATTCGTATGATCCATTCTAATTCATTCGCACGAATGTATCCATTCTAATTCATTCATACGATCCATTCTAATTCGTTCATACGATCCATTCTAATTCGTTCGTACGATCCATTCTAATTTGTTCGTACGATCCATTTTGAATGGATCGTATGAACGAATTAGAAAGGTTACATTCGTGAGAATGAATTAGAATGGATACATTTGTGCGAATGAATTAGAATAGATTAGAATGGATCGTACGAAATGGATTAGAATCCATTCTAAATCATTTGTATGATCCATTCTAATTCATCGCACGATCCATTCTAATGCATTCTCACGAATGTAACCTATCTAATTCATTTGTATGATCCATTCTAATTCATTCGCACGATCAATTCTGATTCATTCGTACGATCCATTCTAATTCATTCGCTCGAATGTATCCATTCTAATTCATTCGTACGATCCATTCTAATTCGTTAATACGATCCATTCTAATTCGTTCACACGATCCATTCTAATTCATTCGTACGATCTATTCTAATTCATTCGCATGATCCATTCTAATTCATTCGTACGATCCATTCTAATTCATTCGTACAATCCATTCAAATTCATTCGTACGATGCGTTCTAATCCATTCGTACGATCCATTCTAATCCATTCGTACGATTCATTCTAATTCATTCGCACGAATGTAACCATTCTAATTCATTCATATGATCTATTCTAATTCATTCGTACGATCCATTCTAATTCATTCGTATGATCCATTCTAATTCATTCGTACGATCCATTCTAATTCATTTGCATAAATGTATCCATTCTAACTTATTCGTACGATCTAGTTTAATTCATTCGTACAATCCATTCTAATTCATTCGCACGAATACATCCATTCTAATTCATTCGTACGATCCATTCTAATGAATTGTACGATCCATTCTAGTTCATTCTCACAAATGTAACCTTTCTAATTCATTCGTACGATCCATTCTAATTCATTCGTACGATCCATTCTAATTCATTCGCTCGAATGTATCCATTCTAATTCATTCGTACGATCCATTCTAATTCATTCGCACGAATGTAACCATTCTAATTAATTCGTACGATCCATTCTAATTCATTCCTATGATATATTTTAATTCATTCGCTCGAATGTATCCATTCTAATTCATTCGTTCGCACGATCCATTCTAATTCATTCGTACGATTCATTCTTATTCATTCATACGATCCATTCTAATTCATTCGTACGATCCATTCTAATTCATTCGTACGATCCATTCTAATTCATTCGTATGATCCATTCTAATTCATTCGGTGGATCAATTCTAATTCATTCGTACGATACATTCTAATTCATTCGCACGATCCATTCTAATTTTTTCGTTCGATCCATTCTAATTCATTCCTATGATCCATTCTAATTCATTCGCACAAATGTATCCATTCTAATTCATTTGCACGATCAATTCTAATTCATTCCTATGATCCATTCTAATTCATTCGTACGATCCATTCTAATTCATTCACTCGAATGTATCCATTTTAATTCATTCGTACGATCCATTCAAATTCATTCCTACGATCCATTCTAATTCATTCGTATGATTCATTCTAATTCTTTCATACGATCCATTCTAATCCATTCGTACGATCTATTCTAATTCATTCGTACAAATGAATTAGAATGGATCGTATGAATGAATACATTCGTGCGAATGAATTAGAATGGATACATTCGCACGATCCATTCTAATTCATTCGTACAATCCATTCAAATTCATTCGTACGATCCATTCTAATTCATTCGTCCGATCCATTCTAATTCATTCGCACGAATGTATCCATTCTAATTCATTCGTACAATCCATTCTAATTCATTCGCACGATCCATTCTAATTCATTTGTATGATCCATTCTAATTCATTCCTACGATCTTATCTAATTCATTCCCTCGAATGTATCCATTCTAATTCATTCGTTCGATCCATTCTAATCCATTCGTACGATCCATTCTAATTCATTCCTATGATCCATTCTAATTCATTCGTACGATCCATTCTAATTCATTCGCTCGAATGTATCCATTCTAATTCATTCGTACGATCCATTCTAATCCATTCGTACGATCCATTCTAATCCATTTGTACGATCCCTTCTAATTCATTCGTGCAATGCGTTCTAATCCATTCGTACGATCCATTCTAATCCATTCGTACGATCCATTCTTATTCATTCGCACGAATGTAACCATTCTAATTCATTTGTACGATCCATTCTAATTCATTCCTACGATCCATTCTAATTCATTCGCACGAATGTATCTATTCTAATTCATTTGCACGATCCATTCTAATTCATTCCTATGATCCATTCTAATTCATTCGTACGATCCATTCTAATTCATTCGCACGATCCATTCTAATTCATTCCTACGATCCATTCTAATTCATTCGCCCGAATGTATCCATGCTAATTCTTTTGCACGATCCATTCTAATTCATTCCTATGATGCATTCTAATTCATTCGTACGATCCATTCTAATTCATTCACACGATCCATTCTAATTCATTCCTACGATCCATTCTAATTCATTCACACGAATGTATCCATTCTAATTCATTTGCATGATCCATTCTAATTCATTCCTATGATCCAGTCTAATTCATTCGTACGATCCATTCTAATTCATTTGCTCGAACGTATCCATTCTAATTCATTCGTACAATCCATTCTAATTCATTCGCACGATCCATTCTAATTCATTCGTATGATCCATTCAAATTCATTCGTACGATCCATTCTAATTCATTCGCACGAATGTAACCATTCTAATTCATTCGCACAATCTATTCTAATTCATTCGTACGATCCATTTTAATTCATTCGCACGATCCATTCTAATTCATTCGCACAAATGTATCCATTCTAATTCATTCGTACAATCCATTCTAATTCATTCGCATGATCCATTCTAATTCATTCGTACGATCCATTCTTATTCATTCATACGATCCATTCTAATTCATTCGTACGATCCATTCAAATTCATTCGCATGATCCATTCTAATTCATTCGTACGATCCATTCTAATTCATTCGTACGATCCATTCTAATTCATTCGCACAAATGTATCCATTCAAATTCATTCGTACGATCCATTCTAATTAATTCGCACGATCCATTTTAATTTAGTCGTATGAATGTATCTATTTTAATTCATTCGTACAATCCATTCTAATTCATTCGTACGATCTAATTCATTCCTACGATCCATTCTAATTCATTCGTACGATCGATTCTAATTCATTCGCACGAATGTATCCATTCTAATGATTAGGATGGATCATACGAATGGATCATGCGAATGAATTAGAATGGATCGTACGAATGAATTAGAATGTAACCTTTCTAATTCATTCGTATGATCCATTCTAATTCATTCGCACGATCCATTCTAATTCATTCGTACGATCCATTCTAATTCATTCGCACGATCCATTCTAATTCTTTCATATGATCCATTCTAATTCATTCGCACGAATGTATCCATTCTAGTTCATTCGTACGCTCCATTCTAATTCATTCGTACGCTCCATTCTAATCCATTCGTACGATCCATTCTAATTCATTCGAACGATCCATTCTAATCCATTCGTACGATCCATTCTAATTCATTCCTATGAACCATTCTAATTCATTCGTACGATCCATTCTAATTCATTCATACGATACAATCTAATTCATTTCTACGATCCATTCTAATTCATTCGCACGAATGTATCCATTCTAATTCATTTGCACGATCCATTCTAATTCATTCCTATGATCCATTCTAATTCATTCCTATGATCCATTCTAATTCATTCGTATGATCTATTCTAATTCATTGGAACAAATGTATCCTTTCTAATTCATTCGTTCGATCCATTCTAATTCATTCGCATAAATATATCCATTCTAATTCATTTGTACGATCCATTCTAATTCATTCGCACGATCCATTCTAATTAATTCGCACAAATGTATCCATTCTAATTCATTCGTACAATCCATTCTAATTCATTCGCATGATCCATTCTAATTCATTCGTACGATCCATTCTAATCCATTCGTACGATCCATTCTAATTAATTCGTACGATCCATTCTAATTCATTCTCACTAATGTAACCTTTCTAATTCATTTGTACGATCCATTCTAATTCATTCGTACGATCCATTCTAATCCATTCGTATGATCCATTCTAATTCATTCGCACGAATGTAACCATTCTAATTCATTCGTACGATCCATTCTAATTCATTCCTAATTCTAATTCATTCGCACGAATGTATCCATTCTAATTCATTGGCACAATCCATTCTAATTCATTCATATGATCCATTCTAATTCATTCGTACGATCCATTCTAATTCATTCGCTCAAATGTATCCATTCTAATTCATTCGTACGATCCGTTCTAATTCGTTCATACGATCCATTCTAATTCGTTCGTACGATCCATTCTAATTTGTTCGTACGATCCATTTTGAATGGATCGTATGAATGAATTTGAAAGGTTACATTCGTGAGAATGAATTAGAATGGATACATTTGTGCGAATGAATTAGAATAGATTAGAATGGATCGTTCGAATGGATTAGAATCCATTCTAATTCATTTGTATGATCCATTCTAATTCATCGCACGATCCATTCTAATTCATTCTCACGAATGTAACCTTTCTAATTCTTTTGTATGATCCATTCTAATTCATTCGCACGATCAATACTAATTCATTCGTACGATCCATTCTAATTCATTCGCTCAAATGTATCCATTCTAATTAATTCGTACGATGCATTCTAATTCGTTCATACGATCCCTTGTAATTCGTTCGCACGATCCATTCTAATTCATTCGTACGATCAATTCTAATTCATTCGCATGATCCATTCTAATTCATTCGTACGATCCATTCTAATTCATTCGTACAGTCCATTCAAATTCATTCGTACGATGCAATCTAATTCATTCGAACAAATGTATCTATTCTAATTCATTCGTACAATGTGTTCTAATCCATTCGTACGATCCATTCTAATCCATTCGTACGTTCAATTCTAATTCATTCGCACGAATGTAACCATTCTAATTCATTCATATGATCCATTCTAATTCATTCGTACGATCCATTCTAATTCATTCGTATGATCCATTCTAATTCATTCGTACGATCCATTCTAATTCATTTGCATGAATGTATCCATTCTAACTTATTCGTACGATCCAGTCTAATTCATTCATACAATCCATTCTAATTCATTCGCACGAATATATCCATTCTAATTCATTCGTACGATCCATTCTAATGAATTGTACGATCCATTCTAATTCATTCTCACAAATGAACCTTTCTAATTCATTCGTACGATCCATTCTAATTCATTCGTACGATCCATTCTAATTCATTCGCTCGAATGTATCCATTCTAATTCATTCGTACGATCCATTCTAATTCAATCGCACGAATGTAACCATTCTAATTCATTCGTACGATCCATTCTAATTCATTCCTACGATCCATTCTAATTCATTCGCACGAATGTATCCATTCTAATTCATTTGCACGATCCATTCTAATTCATTCGTACGATCCATTCTAATTCATTCCTACATTATATTTTAATTCATTCGCTCGAATGTATCCATTCTAATTCATTCGTTCGCACGATCCATTCTAATTCATTCGTACGATCCATTCTTATTCATTCATACGATCCATTCTAATTCATTCGTACGATCCATTCTAATTCATTCGTACGATCCATTCTAACTCATTCGGTGGATCCGTTCTAATTCATTCGTACGATCCATTCTAATTCATCCGCACGATCCATTCTAATTTATTCGTACGATCCATTCTAATTCATTCCTATGATCCATTCTAATTCATTCGCAATAATGTATCCATTCTAATTCATTTGCACGATCCATTCTAATTCATTCCTATGATCCATTCTAATTCATTCGTACGATCCATTCTAATTCATTCGCTCGAATGTATCCATTTTAATTCATTCGTACGATCCATTCTAATTCATTCGTACGATCCATTCTAATTCATTCGTATGATCCATTCTAATTCTTTCGTACGCTCCATTCTAATTCATTCGCACGATCTATTCTAATTCATTCGTACAATCCATTCTAATTCATTCGTACGATCCATTCTAATTCATTCGCACTATCCATTCTAATTCATTCGTACGATCCATTCTAATTAATTCTAATTCATTCGTACGATCCATTCTAATCCATTCGTACGATCCATTCTAATTCATTCGTACAAATGAATTAGAATGGATCGCACGAATGAATTATAATGGATAGTGCGAATGAATTAGAATGGATCGTACGAATGAATTAGAATGGATTGTACGAATGAATTAGAATGGATTGTACGAATGAATTAGAATGGATCGTGCGAATGAATTAGAATGGATTGTATGAATGAATTAGAATATATCGTGCGAATGAATTAGAATGGATCGTACGAAAGAATTAGAATGGATCGTACGAATGAATTAGAATGGATCGTACGAATGGATTAGAATGGATCGTACGAATGAATTAGAATGGATCATGCGAATGAATTTGAATGGATCGTACGAATGAATTAGAATGGATCGAACGAATGAATTAAAATGGATACATTCGAGCGAATGAATTAGAATAGATCGTAGGAATGAATTAGAATGGATCATACGAATAAATTAGAATGGATCGTGCGAATGAATTAGAATGGATTGTACGAATGAATTAGAATGGATACATTCGTGCGAATGAATTAGAATGGATCGGACGATTGAATTAGAATGGATCGTACGAATGAATTAGAATGGATCGTGCGAATGAATTAGAATGAATCGTACGAATGCATTAGAATGGATACATTCGTGCGAATCAATTAGAATGGATCGTAGGAATGAATTAGAATGGATCGTGCGAATGAATTAGAATGGATCGTACGAATGAATTAGAATGGATCGTGCGAATGAATTACAATGGATCGTACGAATGAATTAGAATGGATACATTTGTACGAATGAATTAGAATGGATCGTGCGAATGAATTAGAATGGATCGTACGAATGAATTATAATGGATCGTACAAATGAATTAGAATGGATCTTGCGATTGAATTAGAATAGATCGTATGAATGAATTAGAATGGATACATTCGTGCGAATGAACTAGAATGGATACATACATTCATGCGAATGAATTAGAATGGATCGTATGAATGAGCTAGAATGGATCGTATGAATGAATTAAATTAGAATGGATCGTGCGAATGAATTAGAATGGATTGTACGAATGAATTAGAATGGATACATTCGTGCGAATGAATTAGAATGGATTGTACGAATGAATTAGAATGGATCGTACGAACGGATTAGAATGGATCGTACGAATGGATTAGAATGGATTGTACGAATGAATTATAATGGATCGTACGAATGGATTAGAATGGATCGTACGAATGAATTAGAATGGATCATGTGAATGAATTTGAATGGATCGTACGAATGAATTAGAGTGGATCGAACGAATGAATTAGAATGGATACATTCGAGGGAATGAATTAGAATAGATCGTAGGAATGAATTAGAATGGATCATACGAATGAATTAGAATGGATCGTGCGAATGAATTAGAATGGATTGTACGAATGAATTAGAATGGAAACATTCGTGCGAAAAAATTAGAATGGATCGGACGAATGAATTAGAATGGATCGTACGAATGAATTTGAATGGATTGTACGAATGAATTAGAATGGATCGTACGAATGAATTAGAATGGATCATACAAATGAATTAGAAAGGTTACATTCGTGAGAATGAATTAGAATGGATCGTACGAATGAATTAGAATGGATCATGCGAATGAATTTTAATGGATCGTACGAATGAATAAGAATGGATCGTACGAATGAATTAGAATGGATCGTACGAATGTATCCATTCTAATTCATTCATACGATCCATTCTAATTCGTTCATATGATCCATTCTAATTCGTTCATACGATCCATTCTAATTCGTTCGTACGATCCATTCTAATTCATTCGCACGATTCATTCTAATTCGTTCGCACGATCCATTCTAATTCTTTCATATGTTCCATTCTAATTCATTCGCACGAATGTATCCATTCTAGTTCATTCGTACGCTCCATTCTAATTCATTCGTACGCTCCATTCTTATTCATCGCACAAATGTATCCATTCTAATTCATTCGTACGATCCATTCTAATTCATTCGCACGATCGATTCTAATTCATTCGTACGATCCATTTTAATTCATTCGTACGATCCATTCTAATTCTTTCGTACGATCTATTCTAATTCATTCGCACGATCTATTCTAATTCATTCCTACGATCCATTCTAATTCTTTCGTACGATCCATTCTAATTCATTCGCACGATCTATTCTAACTCATTCGTACGATCTATTCTAATTCATTCGTACGATCCATTCTAATTCATTCGTACGATCCATTCTAATTCATTCGTACGATCCATTCTAATTCATTCGCTTGAATGTATCCATTCTAATTCATTCGTACGATCCATTTTAATTCGTTGATACAATCCATTCTAATTCGTTCGTACGATCCATTCTAATTCATTCGTACGATCGATTCTAATCCATTCGTACGATCCATTCTAATTTATTCGTACAAATGAATTAGAATGGATCGTACGAATGAATTAGAATGGATATATTTTAACGAATAAATTAGAATGGATCATACGAATGAACTAGAATGGATCGTACGAATGAATTAGAATGGATCGTGCGAATGAATTAGAATCGATCGTACGAATGAATTAGAATGGATCGTACGAATGAATTGGATCGTACGAATGAATTAGAATGGATCGTACGAATGAATTAAAATGGATACATTCATACGACTGAATTAGAATGGATCGTGCGAATTAATTAGAATGGATCGTACGAATTAATTTGAATGGATACATTTGTGCGAATGAATCTGAATGGATTGTATGAATGAATTACAATGGGTCGTACGAATGAATTAGAATGGATCGTACGAATGAATTAGAATAGCTCATACGAATGATATAGAATGAATCGTACGAATGAATTAGAATGGTTACATTCGTGCGAATGAATTAGAATGGATCGTACGAATGAATTAGAATGGATTGTGCGAATGAATTAG
This sequence comes from Chamaelirium japonicum, assembly GCA_947650365.1. NCBI lineage: Eukaryota > Viridiplantae > Streptophyta > Magnoliopsida > Liliales > Melanthiaceae > Chamaelirium > Chamaelirium japonicum. Next base: position 511,963 of record CANTAL010000175.1, read on the forward strand.
AATGAATCGTGCGAATGAATTAGAATGGATCGTACGAATGAATTAGAATGGATCCACCGAATGAGTTAGAATGGATCATAGTAATGAATTAGAATGGATCGTACGAATGAATTAGAATGGATTGTGCGAATGAATTAGAATGGATCGTATGAATGAATAAGAATGGATCGTACGAATGGGTTAGAATGGATACATTCGTGCGAATTTTTTAGAATGGATTCATTCTAATTCATTCGCATGATCCATTCTAATTCATTCGTACGATCCATTCTAATTCATTCGCATGATCCATTCTAATCCATTCGTACGATCCATTCTTATCCATTCGTACGATCCATTCTAATCCATTCGTACGATCCATTCTAATTCATTCACACGATCCATTCTAATTCATTCACACGATCCATTCTAATTCATTCGCTCGAATGTATCCATTCTAATTCATTCGTTCGATCCATTCTAATTCATTCGTACCATTCTAATTCATTCGTATGATCCATTCTAATTCATTACTACGATCTATTCTAATTCATTCGCACAAATGTATCCATTCTAATTCATTCGTATGATCCATTCTAATTCATTCGCACGAATGTATCCATTCTAGTTCATTCGTACGCTCCATTCTAATTCATTCGTATGCTCCATTCTTATTCATCGGATAAATGTATCCATTCTAATTCATTCGTACGATCCATTCTAATTCATTCGCACGATCGATTCTAATTCATTCGTTTGATCCATTCTAATTCATTCGTACGATCCATTCTAATTCTTTCGTACGATCCATTCTAATTCAATCGCACGATCTATTCTAATTCATTCGTACAATCCATTCTAATTCATTTGTGCGAATGACTTAGAATGGATTGTATGAATGAATTAGAATGGATCGTACGAATGAATTAGAATAGATCGTGCGAATGAATTAGAATGGATCATACGAATGAATTAGAATGGATACATTTGTGCGAATGAATTAGAATAGATCATAGGAATGAATTAGAATGGATCGTGCGAATGAATTAGAATGGATCGTACGAATGGATTAGAATGGATCGTACGAATGGATTAGAATGGATCGTACAAATGAATTAGAAATGTTACATTTGTGAGAGTGAATTAGAATAGATCGTAGGAATGAATTAGAATGGATCATACGAATGAATTAGAATGGATCGTACGAACGAATTAGAATGGATCGTACGAATGAATTAGAATGGATCGTATGAACGAATTAGAATGGATCGTACGAATGAATTAGAATGGTTACATTCGAGCGAATGAATTAGAATGGATCGTACGAATGAATTAGAATGGATCCACCGAATGAGTTAGAATGGATCATATGAATGAATTAGAATAGTTCGTACGAATGAATTAGAATGGATTGTGCGAATGAATTAGAATGGATCGTATGAATGAATTAGAATGGATACATTCGTGCGAATGAATTAGAATGGATCGTAGGAATGAATTAGAATGGATCGTACGAATGAATTAGAATGGATACATTCGAGCGAATGAATCAGAATAGATCGTAGGAATGAATTAGAATGGATCATACGAATGAATTAGAATAGATCGTCGGAATGAATTAGAATGGATCGTATGAATGAATTAGAAAGTATCGTAGGAATGAATTAGAATGGATCGTACGAACGGATTAGAATGGATCGTACGAACGAATTAGAATGGATCGTACGAATGAATTAGAATGGATCGTATGAACGAATTAGAATGGATCGTACGAATGAATTAGAATGGTTACATTCTTGCGAATGGATTAGAATGGATCGTACGAATGGATTAGAGTGGATCGTACGAATGGATTAAAATTGATCGTACGAATGAATTAGAATAGATCGTACAAATGAATTAGAAAGGTTACATTTGTGAGAATTAATTAGAATGGATCGTACGAATGAATAAGAATGGATCGTACGAATGGATTAGAATGGATCGTACGAATGGATTAGAATGGATCGTACGGATGGATTAGAATGGATCGTACGAATGAATTAGAATGGATCATACAAATGAATTAGAAAGGTTACATTCGTGAAAATGAATTAGAATGGATCGTACGAATGAATTAGAATGGATCGTGCAAATAAATTAGAATGGATCGTACGAATGAATTAGAATGGATCCACCGAATGAGTTAGAATGGATCATACGAATGAATTATAATGGATTGTACAAATGAATTAGAATGGATTGCGCGAATGAATTAGAATGGATCATATGAATGAATAAGATTGGATCGTGCGAATGAATTAGAATGGATCGTACGAATGAATTAGAAAGGATCGCGCGAATGAATTAGAAACATTCGTGCGAATGAATTAGAATGAATTAGATTGCATCGTACGATCCATTCTAATCCATTCGTACGATCCATTCTTATTCATTCATACGATCCATTCTAATTCATTCGCACAATCCATTCTAATTCATTAGAATGGATCGTACGAATGAATTAGAATGGATACATTCGAGCGAATGAATTAGAATGGATCGTACGAATGAATTAGAATGGATCATAGGAATGAATTAGAATGGATCGTGCAAATGAATTAGAATGGATACATTCGTGCGAATGAATTAGAATGGATCATAGGAATGAATTAGAATGGATTGTACGAATGAATTAGAATTACATTCGTGCGAATGAATTAGAATGGATCATACGTAGGAATGAATTAGAATGGATCGTACGAATGAATTAGAATGGATCGTACGAATGGATTAGAATGGATTGTACAAATGGATTAGAATGGATCGTACGAATTAGAATGGATCGTACGAATGAATTAAAATGGATACATTTGTGCGAATGAATTAGAATGGATCGTGCGAATTAATTAGAATGGATCGTACGAATGAATTAGAATGGATCATATGAATGAATAAGATTGGATCGTACGAATGAATTAGAATGGATCGTGCGAATGAATTAGAATGGATTGTACGAATGAATTAGAATGGATCGTGCGAATGAATTAGAATGGATCGTACGAATGAATTAGAATGGATCCACCGAATGAGTTAGAACGTACGATCCATTCTAATTCATTCCTACGATCCATTCTAATTCATTCGCACGAATGTATTTGTTGGGGGTAGCTGAAATCCGCCCCGGAGTTCGCCCCCCCCCCCTGTGCCCGCCAAGTTATCTTGACAGGGAGCGGTATCCACATTGGGATGAAGGGGCCTCAGGTTAAGAGCTCGCCCGGGAGCCCGCCAGAGTTCGCCCGGGAGCCCGCCAGAGCTCGCCCGGGAGCCCGCCCGATCTCTCTCAGGAGCTCGCCTAAGCTCATTCAGGGGCTCGATTAGAGTTCGCTCGGGAGCTCGCCCCCCCCCTGTGCCCGCCAAGTTATCTTGACAGGGAGCGAGGTCCACATTGGGCTGAAGAGGCCATAGGCTAGGAGCTCGCTCGGGAGCTCGCCCATGGTCACTCAGGTGCTCGCCCAAGCGCGTCCCGGAGATCGCCAGAGCCCGCTCCGGAGCTCGCCCAAGCTCGCCCAGACTCCCCTGTTTATCGAAGAGGTCGCTCCTGTAAGGTCCGACTCTTGATAGATGTGGAAGAGAAGGCGGGGCAATGGAGGGCGAGTTCGCACTAGCGTCCCACCTGAGGTCGCCCACAACGGAGCAGCATGAAGGGTTGCCAGGTGTCGAAACCCCACTGAAGCTACGTGGACGATTGTAGTCCGCGGAAGTCCATCAGAATCAGTTCTGAGACCTCCCAGACTAGAATATTCCAGAATAGCCACCTGGCAGCGACAAGAAAGATGCTCTCCCCCACTCAAACCGCCTGGCAGGCTCGACGACAAAGAATGTCAGGGGCGCAAGTACCGAGGACAGTCAGACCCACGCGAGCCAGAATGTGGGGGGTCTAGAAGGCTAATGTTGGGGGTAACTGAAATCCGCCCCGGAGTTCGCCCCCCCTCTGTGCCCGCCAAGTCATCTTGACAGGGAGCGGGATCCACATTGGGCTGAAGGGGCCTCAGGTTAAGAGCAAGCTCGGGAGCTCGCCAGAGCTCGCCCGGGAGCTCGCCAGAGCTCGCCCGGGAGCCCGCCAGAGCTCGCCCTAGCTCGCCCCAGGAGCTCGCCAGAACTCACCCGGGAGCTCGCCAGAGCTCGCCTGGGAGCCCGCCCGATCTCGCTCAGGAGCTCGCCTAAGCTCATTCGGGGGCTCGATTAGAGTTCGCTCGGGAGCTCGCCCCCCCTGTGCCCGCCAAGTCATCTTGACAGGGAGCGAGGTCCACATTGGGCTGAAGAGGCCATAGGCTAGGAGCTCGCTCGGGAGCTCGCCCATGGTCACTCAGGAGCTCGCCCAAGCGCGTCCCGGAGATCGCCAGAGCCCGCTCCGGAGCTCGCCCAAGCTCGCCCAGACTCCCCTGTTTATCGAAGAGGTCGCTCCTGTAAGGTCCGACTCTTGATAGATGTGGAAGAGAAGGCGGGGCAATGGAGGGCGAGTTCGCACTAGCGTCCCACCTGAGGTCCTAGCCTTAACCAACATACTCAGGGAATACCGTGATGTATTCGCCTGGAGTTTCGCGGACATGCCAGGGATTGACCCGGAGGTCGCCTGTCATCGTCTGCACACAATGAAAGAATTCCCGCCGGTCAAGCAAAAAGCTCGGCACATACCCGCTGCAAAATCCATTGCAGTGGCGGCAGAGATAGACAAGCTAGAGCGAGCTGGCTTTATACGTGAGGCGTACTTCCCCTAGTGGATCTCAAATATCGTGGCGGTGCCCAAGAAGAGCGGAGCGGTCAGAGTGTGTATTGATTTCTCTGACCTCAATAAAGCATGCCCGAAGGACGGTTTTCCACTCCCACGGATAGGCGCGCTGGTCGACGCAGCTGTCGGGTTCCAGGCCCTGTCCTTTATGGATGGATATTCAGGGTATAACCAGATACCTCTCCACGTCGACGACCAAGAGAAGACCGCTTTCTATTCTGGGGCGGGCTACCAGAATCTATTTTGCTATCGAGTGATGCCTTTTAGGCTTAAGAACGTTGGAGCGACCTACCAAAGGTTAGTCACTCAGATGTTCAAGGGTCAGATCGGCAGGAATGTCGAAGTTTATGTAGACGACCTCCTGGTGAAAAGTCACAAGCGAGAGGGGCATGTTGCCGACCTCTGCGAAATCTTCAAAGTGTTGAGAAAATACCGAATGAGTCTGAACCCGGCGAAGTGCGCATTCGGGGTGACTTCCGGAAAATTCCTAGGGTACCTGGTCACCCACAGGGGGATCGAGGCCGACCCTGGGCAAATCCGAGCACTTGTCGAGATGCCCGTGCCGAGAACCCGTCAGGAAGTCCAGAGGTTGAGCGGGCGAATCGCCGCGCTCAATCGATTCATCTCCAAGTCCTCAGACAACTGCCGACCTCTTTTCGAGCTACTTCGAAAAGGAGCGAGCATATGTTGGGATGAGAAGTGCGAGCGCGCTTTTCTAAAGATCAAGGACTACCTGGCGAGCCCGCCGATCCTAGCGGCACCCGGAGATGGCGCCGAGCTTGGCGTATACCTGGCGGTTACCGAGAATGCGGTGAGCGGGGTCCTCGTGGTCGAAGAAGCAAAGATAGAGCGGCCTGTCTACTTTGTAAGCCACACAATGCTTCCCGCCGAGCTCCGGTATCGACCAATCGAGAAGGTCGCATTGGCCTTGGTCCTTACCGCGAGAAAACTTCACCCCTACTTCTCAGCGCATACTGTCAAAGTCATTACGGAGCACCCTCTGAAGAGCGCGCTCTCCAGACCCTCGGTAGCCGGCAGGCTTTACCGGTGGTCCGCCGAGCTCGCCGCCTATGGTTTGGAGTATGTCCCTCGAGTTGCTGTCAAAGGGCAGGCTCTCGCTGATTTCTTGGCGGACTTCCCCATAGAGGAACCGGTCCAGTACCAGGAGGATGAGCCAACTGAGGCACACCCTGGGAAGGCGGGGTTCTTGGACAACCAAGGCGAGCTTCCTCCCGCTAAGCATCCAGAGATGGCGGGCTGGGAATTATTCGTCGATGGATCCTCTAAAGCTTTGGGGGCCGGGATCGGGGTTGCACTGATCGCTCAATCGGTAATTCTTGAGAAATCAGTCCGGCTGGATTTCGCTGCTACCAACAACGAGGCAGAGTATGAGGCACTGCTCGCCGGACTGGAGCTCGCTCAAGAAGTAGGCGCCAAACGGTTAAAGGTTTTCAGTGATTCCCAGCTGATCATTTGTCAAATCAACGGTGATTATGCCTCCCGGGATACGCGAATGGCGGGCTACGTGGATCTGGTAAAAGGAAAGGCCGCAGAATTTGAAAAGATCTCCTTCGAGCAAATTTCTCGAGCCGATAATAGGCGAGCTGATGCTTTGGCAAACGCCGCCTCCCTGCTGGGAACATCAGAAGCTCGCTAGATTCTCATCGAGGTCCAAAGTCAGTCCAGACTCCGACTGGTAGAGCCCGCTGTTAACCAAGTCTCTGCCGACGTATCACACGGCGGATGGACTGCCCCCATTCTTTGTTTTCTCCAGAAGGGCGAGCTTCCAGATGATAGAGGGGAAGCCCGGCGAGTGGAGAAATGCGCTGGTCGCTATCTCATTCGTTGGGATCGCCTTTTCCGAAGATCTTTTGGTGGGCCAAATCTTTGTTGCATCGAGAGCCCGGAGACCGAAGAAGTTTTGAATTGCATTCACTCTGGCGAGCTGGGAAACCACGCTGGAGGGTGGTCTCTAGCTACGAAAGTTCGGAGGCAAGGATACTGGTGGCCCACTCTGGAGCAAGATGCCTTGAAGATCGCACAAAGCTGCATCCAATGCCAGAAGCACACCACGACAAATCATATGCCCGCAGAGGAACTGCATCCTCTGGCGAGCCCCTGGCCGTTTCAACAGTAGGGGTTAGATATTGTGGGACCTTTCCCCGTATCAGCCCGGCAAAAGAAATTCATCTTAGTGGCAACGGACTACTTCACCAAATGGGTGGAAGCGGTCCCGCTAGCTAAGATAGGCGAAAAGCAAGTGAAGGACTTCATTTGGAAGAATATCTTCTGCCGTTTCGGGCTGCCCCGAGTACTCATCACCGACAATGGTCGCCAGTTCGACAATCGCTTGGTCAGAAGCTTTTGTGTTGAATATCGGGTCGACCTAAGGTTTTCATCCCCGAGGTACCCTCAAAGGAACGGGTAGGCTGAAGCTACGAATCGGGTAATCCTAGACAACCTCAAGAAAAGGTTAGAAGGAAAGAAAGGACTGTGGGAGTAGGAGCTCGACGGTGTGCTATGGGCTTATCCTACCACTCCATGTCGCTCGACCGGCGAATCACCTTTCAGCCTAACTTACGGGTGTGAAGCTGTGCTACCCATCGAAGCCGAGCTGCCCACTGAAAGAAGGCTCGCTGCAGGGGAGGTCGATAATGACGCTCTGCTCGCCGACTCCCTCGATCAGCTCGAAGAAAGACGAGAGCGCGCCAATCTACACCTCGCCGGATACAGACAAGAAATGAAGCGTGCCTATGATAAAAGAGTCCACCACCGGGCATTCAAGACTGGCGATCTGGTAATGAGAAAGGTGTTCGTAAACACGCAAGAACCTAATGCAGGAAAGCTCGCGGCGAACTGGGAAGGCCCCTACATAGTACACGAAGCAGGAAGCTCGGGGGCTTACCGGTTGATGACCGCTGGAGGCGACCTGTTAGAGCGACCTTGGAACGCTTTGCCCCTTCGCAAGTTTTATGCCTAAGGAAATTTTTGTAAATCATCTTCTGAAGAAGTTATGAATGAACGATGGGGGTTTCAACAAAGAATTTAACTCAGAAGCTCGGCACAGAAAGAGCTCGCATGATCTATAGAGTGTAGTCCGCCGTTGTGCGGACTTAAAGCAAGACCGGGATCCTCAGAGGCAGCCAGTGGGCGACCTTGAGCTTCCCGGGGCAGTCCACCGTTGTGCGGACTTAAAGCAAGACCGAGATCCTCAGAGGCAGCCAGTGGGCGACCTTGAGCTTCCCGGGGCAGTCCGCCGTTGTGCGGACTTAAAGCCAGACCGGGATCCTCAGAGGCAGCCAGTGGGCGACCTTGAGCTTCTCGGGGCAGTCCGCCGTTATGCGGACTTAAAGCAAGACCGAGATCCTCAGAGGCAGCCAGTGGGCGACCTTGAGCTTCCCGGGGCAGTCCGCCGTTGTGCGGACTTAAAGCCAGACCGGGATCCTCAGAGGCAGCCAGTGGGCGACCTTGAGCTTCCCGGGGCAGTCCGCCGTTGTGCGGACTTAAAGCAAGACCGGGATCCTCAAAGGCAGCCAGTGGGTGACCTTGAGCTTCCCGGGGCAGTCCGCCATTGTGCGGACTTAAAAAGACCGGGATCCTCAGAGGCAGCCAGTGGGCGACCTTGAGATTCCCGGGGAAATCCGCTGCCTAGTGGACTCTAAACCTAACCAGGGTCCTTCGCGTTCACCTGCCATGAACGGAAGCGTCCTGGCGTGAGCGTACCCCTCAAAGGGCAAATCCGCTGAACAGGATCATCGAGGGAAATTAACCGGGCAGGGGGAAGCTAGCACTTATTAGTTTCTTTCAAAAATAAAAATGGTTTAAGTCTCTGAGTGTAGGGAAGATTTTGAAGTCTTTTGGTTCACTTATCGTTTTCCGGGCTCAGAGACTAATTGAGTTTTAGCGAGCATGCCGAGTTTTTCGTTTGCATATACTTTAAAAATAAAAGATTGAATCGAATTAGCTGCCTCACCCGGGGTATCACCCTCGAGATCGCTGCGAAACTCCTAAAGCGGACTCATGAGCAATACAGAGAGGGAAAGAAACGTAGAGGCGAGCTCAAAAAGTATCATTCATTACATTCATTGTTTAAAGATACATCGGAAGGGTTACAAAAGGATGGAGCCTAAGTAGGGCCAGCACCCGTGCCGTTGTCATCGCCGCGCTTCCTCTTCTTTGACCTTTCGGTCTTGTACTTCTCGATGGCGTCCAGCGCGCCCTTCTGGAGGAGCTCGCCCAGCTGCGACTGGAGGTGCTCTCGCTGGGAGTTGAGGTCGCGGAGATGGACCTCCTTCAGCACCGCGATCTCGTCCCGGGAGGCTGCCACCTGGCTGCGGAGCTCGAGGATCTCTTTCTGGGCGACCTCTTTGGCTTTGGTCGCCTCTTGTAGGTCAGCAAGGGCACGAGTATGAGCGTCCTCGACCGAGGCTAGCCCCGTGGTGAGAGTGGCAGCCCGCTGGCGCAGTTAGGCAACCTCTGTATCAGCAGAGGTGACCTGCTGGTGCAGCCGGTCCACCTCAGCTCGGAGCTCACCGGATCGGTCCGCCCGGTGAAGCTGGTGGATGTGCTCGTCTACTCTCCTCTCCGAGCTATGGAGAGTGTCATCGTAGAGAGCAACCGTGTCCCCCGTAACACCGGCGACCTCATCGGCGAGGGCCCGGCTGACCCGCTCCACCTACGCTAAGGTGAAACAGTTAGAAGAAAATTAGAACAAAAAGAGAGTTGGGACAAAGAAGAAAGAAATGTGAAGGTATTTACCTCGAGGAGCCGGTTGATGAGGACGATGTAGGGAGTCCGGGCGAAAATGTTACGCCCCAGGATCTCCCGCGTGAAGTAAGGGGTGCGCTCGGGGTCGCCAGAGGAGGAGCCCGCCTGGCTCGCCGCGGTGGGAGCAGCTGGAGGGGGCGCAACGGCGGCAGTAGCGGCGGGCTCAGCCCCTTGACCCTCGGTAACCCCTTCATTGATAGGGGGAGGCACGGTGGCTCACCCTTGCCCGGGCAAGTCTGGGTCCGAGGTTTCCGAGCTGGAGCTCGGAAGGTCGTCCAGGATGGCCCCCAGGTCCGGAGACCAGTAGACCAACCCGTCCAGCTCCGGGATGATAGGAACCTCGAGGGCAGAGAGTGCGCTGGCAGCAGCAGGCGCGGGCGCAGGTGTGGGCACGGACACACTGGAGGCGGCCGGTGCGGGCTCGGGTACGGGCGCAGGCGCGCTGGGGGCAGTAGGCGCGGGCTCGGGCGCAGGCGCGCTAGGAGCAGCAGCCGCGGGCTCGGGCGCGTTGGAAGTGGCGGCCGCAGGCTCGGGCGCGGGCGCGCTGGAAGCAGCAGCCGCGGGCTCGGGTGCGGGCGCACTGGAAGCAGCAGCCGTGGGCGCAGGCGCGCTGGGAGCAGCAGCCGCGGGCTCGGGCGCGTTGGAAGTGACGGTCGCAGGCTCGGGCACGGGCGCGCTGGAAGCAGCAGCCACGAGCTCGTGTGCGGGCGCACTGGAAGCAGCAGCCGCGAGCTCGTGTGCGGGCGCACTGGAAGCAGCAGCCGCGGGTGCGGGCGCGGGCGTGCTAAAAGCAGCAGCCACGGGCTCGGGAACGAGCGTGCTGGGAGCAGGCGCAGCCGGTGCTGGGATCTTGCTCGAAGGGGGTGCAGGAGAGGTCCAGGTCGGCGGCACTGGTCCCTCGAAGGGCGGGGGAAGCCCCGCGGTCGCTGGCGTGGGCTCATCTCCCGAAGCCCGCTCCTCGTCGTCGGAGCTGGAGGTCGTGCTGAGATCATCGGCTGATCCCAAGCCTGCCTCCACGAGGGCGTCCTTCCTCCGCTCCTCGAGGACCTGTTGGAAGGCTTCGCGAGCCTCCCGAACAGTGTTGTCCTCTCCCGACGGGCGGGCTGAAGGAGTCTTCTTCTTCGTCTTCTTCCGCGAGGCACCCTCCTCTGGATTCATCACCGAAACAAACAAAGTTTTAGTCAGGTCGCCTGGGAATCCGCGCATCAGCACTTCAGCCATTGGGGACTCCACTTCCGCCATGCTGAGAAGAAGCTCGACGTGCGGATCCTCGAGCTCGACGAAGGAAATGCGACGTCGCCGAGGCTCCGGGACTGGGGCCCTCGGGGAAATGACAGAAAGGGTGGTCGCCTGACCTGGGGCTGCTTTGCGGGCTGGTGGCGGCGGTGGCGCGACATCCTCCTCGTGGAGCATCTCGAGGGTGTCCTTGTCGGCGACTTGAATGGGGGAAGCCCGCTTCTTCCCTTCTTCGCCGAGGTCGCCGCCGTGGAGGTCGAGGGCACCGCCGTGGAGGTCGCAACAGCGCGCCTGGAGACCGCGATCTTCTTCCGCATCACCTTCTATCGGGTGGTGACGGCTCCGGTCCGGAGATCCTTCCAGAGGAAGGAAAAGTCCGGCGGGAGGACCTTCTCGAGGGTTCGACCCCCGAGGAAATCCAGAATCGCCTCGTCGAGCGATCTCTCACGGGCGGCGGCGATGCACTTCTTCCCCTTTGGCCGGTATTCCGTGATCTCCTTGAAGATAGGGAGAGGCGGTCTGCCAGGAAGAGAGGGGACGCCGGCTTGAGGACCTCGCCAGTCACCGTCGATCACGAACGGATACTGCTTCCAGTACCGGTCCTTGTTCTCAACGGCGGTGAACGGAAGTACCTCGCCAGTGCGACCAGTGAGATAAAACTGGCCGCAGCCCGCCTCGATGAAGGCGGTCCCTGGCTTGAGGAACCATTTCTTCAGGAGGTAGGCAAGGGGGATCCTCACGTTGAGGGCTTCCTCAATTCGAGAAAGCCCGTAGAGGATCCCCTACGAGTTTCCTGGAAGCTGGGCAGGGCACAAGCCCGCCAGTTCCAGTAGCTCGCTGGCGAGGTGGTTCAGGGGTAGCCGGAGCCCTGACCAAATCTGCCCCACGAAGACCGCCGTGCTAGAGAGCGGCCTCCTCGAGTGTGGGAAGGGCAGGATGGCGAGCTCCTGAGGAATGTTCGCCGTGGAGCGTAAGCTAGCGGGGATCGGTGCCCCGCCGATGTCATTGAACCAGACAACGGTGGGCTCCCTTGCGGGAACCTCCTCGATGCCAGGTTCAAGCACCGAATGGGGGCGACGTTGAGAGGTTCCTCATGGGAGGAAGCAGCAGCAGCAGAAGAAGCGGCAGCAGAAGAAGCCATAAGAGCAAGGGGGTGCAAGCGAGCTGCGAGCTGCGAGCTGAAAGCAGAGGGAGAAGGGAGAGCTGTTTTTACGCTGTGGTAAAAATCTCCCCCCATCCCCTATTTATAGATGGGTGAGAGGCAGGTGAATCGGGCCGCAGTTAATACTCGAGCGCGCCCAACGAGGCGACACGCCGACGGTTGAAGCGATAACTCGCCTTTCTCCAATCAGGCAGTGCCACGTGGACCACGCGTGGGAAAAGGTTGCGCCAGTGCCAACGCTATCCTTTACTGATAGAAAAAGGAGCGAATAAGAAGAAGACACGTGTCTCGTGCCGATCGGGATCTCATGATGAGATTCATTGTATCAGAACCGAGCCTCGCGCCGCATTTAATCTGAGGTGACCGTCGGAGATTCGCAGCGATACCCAAATCCCAAGATCGCCCACGGCTGGTGCCCGCAGCTTGCTCGAGGCAGACCCTGACCGCGTGTGATGAGCTCGCACCGGAAGGAGATCGCTCGCGGCCGACGCTCCCGGCCCGCCCGCGTTTGTGAAATACTGAGAGTCAAAGCTTTCGACGCAGATCGCATAAGGCTGGTGCCCGCAGCTCGCCCGAGGCAGACCCTGACCGCGTGTGATGAGGTCGCGCCGGAAGGAGATCGCTCGTGGCTGACGCTCCTGGCCCGCCCAGCGTTTGAGAAATACTGGCACTCAAAGCTTCCGACACAGACCGCCTAAGGCTGGTGCCCGCAGCTCGCCCGAGGCAGACCCTGACCGCGTGTGATGAGCTCGCGCCGGAAGGAGATCGCTCATGGCTGACGCTCCCGGCCCGCCCAGCGTTTGTGAAATACTGAGAGTCAAAGCTTTCGACGCAGACCGCCTACGGCTGGTGCCCGCAGCTCGCCCGAGGCAGACCCTGACCGCGTGTGATGAGCTCGCGCCGGAAGGAGATCGCTCGTGGCTGACGCTCCCGGCCCGCCCAACATTTGTGAAATACTGAGAGTCAAAGCTTTCGACACAGATCGTCCACGGCTGATGCTCCCGGCCCGCCCGGCATTTTGTGAAATACTGGTAGTCAAAACTCTCGGCGCAGATTGCCCACAGCAAGCGCCCGCAGCCCGCAAGGTGGAGGTCGCCAATGACTAAGAACTCCTAATCCGACCGTTGTGTGCAATAAGACTCCTGAGCAAGCACCAAAGTCTCCTTGGTCGCTCCCTCAGGAGGGGGTAATGTTGGGGGTAGCTGAAATCCGCCCCGGAGTTCGCCCCCCCCCCCCCCCTGTGCCCGCCAAGTCATCTTGACAGGGAGCGGGATCCACATTGGGCTGAAGGGGCCTCAGGTTAAGAGCTCGCTCGGGAGCTCGCCAGAGCTCGCCTGGGAGCTCGCCAGAGCTCGCCCGGGAGCCCGCCAGAGCTCGCCCGGGAGCCCGCCAGAGCTCGCCCGTGAGCTCGCCCTAGCTCGCCCGGGAGCTCGCCAGAGCTCGCCCGGGAGCCCGCCCGATCTCACTCAGGAGCTCGCCTAAGCTCATTCAGGGGCTCGATTAGAGTTCGCTCGGGAGCTCGCCCCCCCCCCCTGTGCCCGCCAAGTCATCTTGACAGGGAGCGAGGTCCACATTGGGCTGAAGAGGCCATAGGCTAGGAGCTCGCTCGGGAGCTCACCCATGGTCACTCAGGAGCTCGCCCAAGCGCGTCCCGGAGATCGCCAGAGCCCGCTCCGGAGCTCGCCCAAGCTCGCCCAAACTCCCCTGTTTATCGAAGAGGTCACTCCTGTAAGGTCCGACTCTTGATAGATATGGAAGAGAAGGCGGGGCAATGGAGGGCGAGTTCGCACTAGCGTCCCACCTGAGGTTGCCCACAACGGAGCAGCATGAAGGGTTGCCAGGTGTCGAAACCCCACTGAAGCTACGTGGTCGATTGTAGTCCGTGGAAGTCCGTCAGAATCAGTTCTGAGACCTCCCAGACTAGAATATTCCAGAATAGCCACCTGGCAGCGACAAGAAAGATGCTCTCCCCCACTCAAACCGCCTGGCAGGCTCGACGACAAAAAATGTCAGGGGCGCAAGTACCGAGGATCGTTAGACCCACACGAGCCAGAACGTGGGGGGTCTAGAAGGCTAATGTTGGGGGTAGCTGAAATCCGCCCCGGAGTTCGCCCCCTCCTGTGCCCGCCAAGTCATCTTGACAGGGAGCGGGATCCACATTGGGCTGAAGGGGCCTCAGGTTAAGAGCTCGCTCGGGAGCCCGCCAGAGCTCGCCCGGGAGCCCGCCAGAGCTCGCCCGGGAGCCCGCCAGAGCTCGCCCGTGAGCTCGCCCTAGCTCGCCCCGGGAGCTCGCCAGAGCTCGCCCGGGAGTCCGCCCGATCTCGCTCAGGAGCTCGCCTAAGCTCATTCAGGGGCTCGATTAGAGTTCGCTCGGGAGCTCGCCCCCCCCCTGTGCCCGCCAAGTCATCTTGACAGGGAGCGAGGTCCACATTGGGCTGAAGAGGCCATAGGCTAGGAGCTCGCTCGGGAGCTCGCCCATGGTCACTCAGGAGCTCGCCCAAGCGCGTCCCGGAGATCGCCAGAGCCCGCTCCGGAGCTCGCCCAAACTCGCCCAGACTCCCCTGTTTATCGAAGAGGTCGCTCCTGTAAGGTCCGACTCTAGATAGATATGGAAGAGAAGGCGGGTACGAACGAATTAGAATGGATCGTATGAACGAATTAGAATAGATCGTACGAATGAATTAGAATGGATACATTCGATTGAATGAATTAAAATGGATCATACGAATGAATTAGAATAGATCATAGGAATGAATTAGAATGGATCATGAAAATGAATTAGAATGGATACATTCATGCGAACGAATTAGAATGGATCGTAGGAATGAATTAGAATGGATCGTACGAATGAATTAGAATGGTTACATTCATGCGAATGAATTAGAATGGATCGTACGAATGGATTAGAATGGATCGTACGAATGGATTAGAATGGATCGTACGAATGAATTAGAATGGGTCGTACAAATGAATTAGAAAGGTTATATTTGTGACATTCTAATTCATTCGTACGATCCATTCTAATCCATTCGTACGATCCATTCTAATTCATTCGTACGATCCATTCTAATCCATTCGTACGATCCATTCTAATCCACTCGTATGATCCATTCTAATTCATTCGCCCGAATGTAACCATTCTAATTCATTCGTACGATCCATTCTAATTCATTCCTACGATCCATTCTAATTCGTTCGCACGAATGTATCCATTCTAATTCATTTGCGCGATCCATTCTAATTCATTCCTATGATCCATTCTAATTCATTCGTACGATCCATTCTAATTCATTCGCTCGAATGTATCTATTCTAATTCATTCGTACGATCCATTCTAATTCGTTCATACAATCCATTCTAATTCGTTCGTACGATCCGTTCTAATTCATTCACACTATCTATTCGTACGATCCATTCTAATTCATTCGTACGATCCATTCTAATTCATTCGCACTATCTATTCTAATTCATTCATACGATCCATTCTAATTCATTCGCACAATCCATTCTAATTCATTCGTACGATCCATTCTAATTCAATCGTATGATCCATTCTAACTCATTCGGTGGATCCATTGTAATTCATTTGCACGATCCATTCTAATTCATTCATACGATCCATTCTAATTCATTCGCTCGAATGTATCCATTCAAATTCATTTGTATCATCCATTCTAATTCATTCGTACGATCCATTCTAATTCATTCGCGTGATCCATTCTAATTCATTCGTATGATACATTCAGACGACTGAATTAGAATGGATTGTACAAATGAATTAGAATTGATCATACAAATGAATTAGAATGGATCGTACGAATGAATTAGAATGGATCGTGCGAATGAATTAGAATGGATCATACAAATGAATTAGAATGGATCTTACGATTCATTCTAATTCATTCGTACGATCCATTCTAATGCATTCGTACGGTTCATTCTAATTCATTCGCACGATCCATTCTAATTCATTTGTATGATCCATTCTAATTTATTTGCACGAATATACGATCCATTTTAATTTATTCGCAATAATGTATCCATTCTAATTTATTCGTACAATCCATTCTAATTTATTTGTACAAATGTATCCATTCTAATTCATTCGTTCGATCCATTCTATTTCATTCGTACAATCCATTCTAATTCATTCACACGATCCATTCTAATTCATTCGTACGATCCATTCTAATTCATTCCTACGATCTATTCTAATTTATTCGCTCGAATGTATCCATTCTAATTCATTCGTACGATCCATTCTAATTCATTCGCACGATCCATTCTAATTCATTCGTACGATCCATTCTAATTCATTCGCTCGAATGTAACCATTCTAATTCATTCGTACGATCCATTCTAATTCATTCCTACGATCCATTCTAATTTATTCGCATGAATGTATCCATTCTAATTCATTTGAACGATCCATTCTAATTCATTCCTATGATCCATTCTAATTCATTCGTACGATCCATTCTAATTCATTCGCTCGAATGTATCCATTCTAATTCATTCGTACGATCCATTCTAATTCATTCGTACGATCCATTCTAATTCATTCTCACGAATGTAACCTTTCTAATTCATTTGTATGATCCATTCTAATTCATTCGTGCGATCCATTCTAAGCCATTCGTACGATCCATTCTAATCCATTCGTATGATCCATTCTAATCCATTCGTACGATCCATTCTAATTCATTCTCACAAATGTAACCATTCTAATTCATTCGTACGATCCATTCTAATTCATTCCTACGATCCATTCTAATTCATTCGCACGAATGTATCCATTCTAATTCATTCGTACGATCCATTCTAATTCATTCCTACGATCCATTCTAATTCATTGGTACGAATGTATCCATTCTAATTCATTCGTACGATCCATTCTTATCCATTCGTACGATCCATTCTAATCCATTCGTACGATCCATTCTAATTCATTCTCACAAATATAACCTTTCTAATTCATTTGTACGATCCATTCTAATCCATTCGTACGATCCATTCTAATCCATTCGTACGATCCATTCTAATCCATTCGTACGATCCATTCTAATTCATTCGCACGAATGTAACCATTCTAATTCATTCGCACGAATGTATCCATTCTAATTCATTTGCACGATCCATTCTAATTCATTCCTATGATCCATTCTAATTCATTCGTATGATACATTCATACGACTGAATTAGAATGGATTGTACGAATGAATTAGAATTGATCATGCGAATGAATTAGAATAGATCGTACGAATGAATTAGAATAGATCGTGCAAATGAATTAGAATGGATCATAGGAATGAATTAGAATGGATCGTACGAATGAATTAGAATGGATCGTACGAACGAATTAGAATGGATCGTACAAATGAATTAGAATGGATCGTACGAATGAATTAGAATGGATATATCATGCGGATGAATTAGAATGGATCGTGCGAATGAATTAGAATAGATCGTACAAATGAATTAGAAAGGTTACATTTGTGAGAATGAATTAGAATGGATCGTACGAATGGATTAGAAAGGATCATACGAATGGATTAGAATGGATCATACAAATGATTTAGAAAGGTTACATTCGTGAGAATGAATTAGAATGGATCGTACGAATGAATTAGAATGGATACATTCGAGCGAATGAATTAGAATGGATCGTACGAATGAATTAGAATTGATCATAGGAATCAATTAGAATGGATCGTGCAAATGAATTAGAATGGATACATTAGTGCGAATGAATTAGAATGGATCGTAGGAATGAATTAGAATGGATCTTATGAATGAATTAGAATAGTTACATTCGTGCGAATGAATTAGAATGGATCGTACGAATGAATTAGAATGGATCGTACGATCCATTCTAATTCATTCTCATAAATGTATCCATTCTAATTCATTCGTATGATCCATTCTAATTCATTCACAAGATCCATTCTAATTCATTCGTACGAATATATCCATTCTAATTCATTCGTACGATCCATTCTAATTCATTCGTACGATCCATTCTAAATCATTCGCACGATCCATTCTAATTCATTCGTACGATCCATTCTAATTCATTCATACGATCTATTCTAATTCATTCGCATGAATGTAGCTATTCTAATTCATTCGTACGATTCATTCTAATTCATTCGTATGATCCATTCAAACTCATTCATATGATCCATTCTAATTCATTCGTACGATCCATTCTAATTCATTTGTACGATCCATTCTAATTCATTCGCACAAATGTATCCATTTTAATTCATTCGTACGATCCATTCTAATTTATTCATACGATCCATTCTAATTCATTCGCACAATCCATTCTAATTCATTCATACGATCCATTCTAATTCATTCGCACGAATGTATCCATTCTAACTCATTCGTACAATGCGTTCTAATCCATTCGTACGAATGAATTAGAATGGATACATTCATGCGAATGAATTAGAATGGATTGTACGAATGAATTAGAATGAATTAAAATGGATCGTACGAATGAATTAGAATGGATCGTACGAATGAATTAGAATGGATACATTCGTGCGAATGAATTAGAATAGATCGTACGAATGAATTAGAATGGATCGTACGAATGAATTAGAATGGATCGTGCAAATAAATTAGAATGGATCGTACGAATCAATTAAAATGGATACATTTGTGCGAATGAATTAGAATGGATCGTACAAATGAATTAAAATGGACCGTACGAATGAATTAAAATGGATCGTATGAATGAGTTTGAATGGATCATACGAATGAATTAGAATGAATCTTCCGAATTAATTAGAATGGTTACATTCGTGCGAATGAATTAGAATAGATCGTACGAATGAATTAGAATGGATCGTCCGAATGAATTAGAATGAATCGTACGTACGAATGAATTAGAGTAGATCGTAGGAATGAATTCGCAAATTAGAATGGATCGTACGAATGAATTAGAATGGTTACATTCGTACGAATGAATTAGAATGGATCGTACGAATGAATTAGAATGGATCGTGCAAATGAATTAGAATGGATCATATGAATAAATTAGAATGAATCGTACGAATGAATTAAAATGGATATATTTGTGCGAATGAATTAGAATGGATCGTACAAATGAATTAGAATGGATCGTACGAATGAATTAGAATGGATCGTATGAATGAGTTTGAATGGATCATACGAATGAATTAGAATGGATCGTACGAATGAATTAGAATGAATAATACGAATGAATTAGAATGGATCGTACGAATGAATTAGAATGGATCGTGCGAATGAATTAGAATGGATCGTACGAATGAATTAGAATGGATCGTACGAATGAATTAGAATGGATATATTCATGCGAATGAATTAGAATGGATCATGTGGGGGAAAATCTTCGTGCCGACCCGAAGACTTTCGCAGCACCAGTCAATTGGAGTCGAAGTTGACGTCGAAGATCGTTGGTCGATCTGTTGATTGAAGTTGTTGCTTTTGATATGTAAACAGAGAGATATGCAATTAGAGAGTAGACACGAGATGTGATCTCGGAGTTCAGCCGAAGCCTACGTCTCCGTGCTATAAGGAGCAACCCGAATTCACTAACACTTATGTCGAAGTGATCTCGACAGGCCGAGTATCACTAGAAACACTCTGATTTCTTCGAAGGAGAGAAGAAGATCAAAGAGAGATGATAGATGGGAAGTCGGAAATCCCAGAGCTCTGGTTTTAGAACTGAGAATTCGATCCATTTACATTCGAAGGCTCTGCTATTTATAGGATTCTCTGGGAAGGATTCCGGGGTAAATGGCGGTTTCTGCTGTAGTATCTGGGGATCCTCCAGGTAAGGCTGGTGGGCTCCGCTGCTGTCTTAGGGGCTCACCAGGCAGGGCCGGTGGGTCCCGTTGTGGTACTTGGGGGGCCCACCAGGCAGGGCTGGTGGGTCCCTCGGAAGCCTTCATGGGCCCACCGGGCAGGGCCGGTGGGTCCCGCTGTGGTACTCGGGGGCCCACCAGGCAGGGTTGGTGGGTCCCTCGGAAGCCTTCATGGGCCCACCGGGTAGGGCCGGTGGGTCCCGCTGTGGTATTCGGGGGCCCACCAGGCAGGGCTGGTGGGTCCCGCTGTGGTATTCGGGGGCCCACCAGGCAGGGCTGGTGGGTCCCGCTGTGGTATTCGGGGGCCCACCAGGCAGGGCCGGTGGGTCCCGCTGTTTGCAGACTTCTTGCCAAAATTTGCACCCACAGTTACCCCCTCCAAGTTAGCTAAGAGGCCTCCTTGGCTGGCTTGGACTCGTGGTGCAAAGCTAACGACCCCCTGTTACACATGAAGAGGAGCTCTGTCGAATGTTAGCGAAAAAATAGATTGATCGGTCAAATTTGACCGATCGGTCAAATTTTTGACCTATCGGTTAAAATTTGGCCGATCGGACAAATTTGACCGATCGGTCAAATTTTGACCGATCGGTCAAAATTCAACCGGTCAAGGATCGGGTGATCGGTCAAAAAACATGGTTTTTTGACCGATCCAGTAGAGATTTTGACCGATCGGTTGATTTTTGTTCGATCGGACAAATTCGACTGATCGATCAAATTTTGACCGATCGGTCAAATTTTGACCGATCGGTTAAAATTTGGCCGATCGGACAAATTTTGACCGATCGGATAAATTTGACCGATCGGACAAATTTTGACTGATCGGTCAAAATTCAACCGGTCAAGGATCGGGTGATCGGTCAAAAAACATGGTTTTTTGACCGATCCAGTAGAGATTTTGACCGATCGGTTGATTTTTGTTCGATCGGATAAATTCGACTGATCGGTCAAATTTTGACCGATCGGTCAAATTTTGACCGATCAGTTAAAATTTGGCCGATCGGACAAATTTTGACCGATCGGACAAATTTGACCGATCGGACAAATTTTGACTGATCGGTCAAAATTCAACCGGTCAAGGATCGGGTGATCGGTCAAAAAACATGGTTTTTTGACCGATCCAGTAGAGATTTTGACCGATCGGTTGATTTTTGTTCGATCGGACAAAGTTGACTGATCGGTCAAAAAAGTGATCGGTCAAATTTGATCGGTCAAGAGTGATCGGTCAAAAGTGATCGGTCAAATTTGATCGGTCAAATTTGATCGGTCAAAAGTGATCGGTCAAATTTTGATCGGTCAATTTCGACCTATCGATCGAGGTGATCGGGTGCAAATCGCCAATGGAAGGGGAGGGTGTGAACATCTTCATGTCTGTTTATGGCACCGAAGGGAGAAGTGGAGGATGGTATGGTATGTTCGATCAGGTAGAGATCAGATTTGAGAGAAGAAGGTTGTTTTGATCGGGAGGAGGTTATTGATCGGGTGCAAATCGCCGATCGGGTGCAAATCTCCGATCAGGTGCAAATCGCCGATCAGGAGCAGGTCACTGATCGGGTGTAAATCGCCAATCGGGTGCATTTTGCCGATCGGGTGAATTTCACCGATCGGACAAAAAACAGCCGGTCAAAGAAGGGTTGATCGGCAAAATACCCCCGTTTGGCGCCAGATCCAGTAGTATTTTTCGCCGATCAGATAGAAAACGAAGGGGAAGAAGGGGATCGAGTTTGCCGATCGGTCAAATTTGACCGATCGGTCAAATTTGACCGATCGGAGGCACTGATCGGGTAATTTTGTACTAAATCTGGAGAAAAAACCCCCTCCGCGACCGATCGCTGAAATCTTGACCGGCTGAATATGCCCGATCGGTCGCCAGCAGCCGATCTGAGGCGGGGTCGCCGTTCTCGGTGCAGTGGGAGATGGCGATTGGTAGTGGGACTTCGATCCGTCGGTTGCCGGGGAGTTGCGGCCGATCGGTGATGAGATCGGGAGCGGCGGAGCTGAGGTTGGAGCTGAGGGAGACGAGGGGTTTACAGCTCCTCTGCTTTGTGGACGCGGGAGAATAGAGGATCTGAGCGGAGTCGCTGTGCAGTCACGGGCCGGCTGCTTTCAGTCACGGGTTGCATCTCCCCACTGAGCCATGCAGTCACGGGCCGGTTGACCACAGCTTTGTGGACGCCAGCTTGTCACCCACGTGGGGGCAACATGTGGTCTGGATACTTGGTGCTGGTCTAAAGGGAAGGCTGTGACAGCTTGATGCAATGAAGGCTGTGATCAAGTGGGAATGAGAGGCGGAGTGTTGGGTGGATCGGCGCACATGCATGAATGCATGCATGGAAGTTCCATGCATGATGGAAGGGAAGGCTGTGATAGCTTGATGCACAAATGATGGCATTGATTATGGCCATTGATTCACACCTTTGATGCTTGCTTCAAAGGTCAAAAGTTGACAACCCAGGTGAAGGCCATGTAAATGTTTGGTGTATATACCACGCGTGCTCCCAACCCGGCACGCTATGATCGTTTGATTTGAATTATTCTTGATCAAACACCATACAACCAAAAGGTATTTCAAATGGACTGAACACCCAGATCGGCCAAGTGGGACTTCCTCTCTTGGGCTCGAGGGGTCTGTCTCGAAATTGTAATGCCGTGGCACTGCTGGTCTGAGAGTGAGCCAACGATCGGACTTGAGTGTGGTTTGATGTATCTGTATAGTTTGTCTCTAGGATTTGCATTCTGGAGTCCGTCATCTTTCATCTAGCGTCGAATACGTAGAGGAACATGGGCGACTCCTGGCCAATGGTTGATCCTTCGACTGATCGCCACTAATCGGTAACGGTCACGAGGGTCGACTACCGTTAGAAGATCGGATGACGAAGGTCGGCCGATAATCCGTAGCATTGAAAGCCATGCCACGGGAGGTCATGTGAGTCAGTTGGGCAGGGCCAATCCTCGTAGTAAGGAAGTTTGAATCGATCGAATGTCGATGCTACGAACCGTTGTAACTCGATCTTTTGCAAGATCAGCTTGTACTCACAAGTCTTCGAATGCACAAGCATGTACGAATGACATGCGTACCTAGTTGTCCTCCACTGGACTAACCAGGGTAGAGAGTGTCATTAGAAAGCAATTGAATGTCTGGGTGTTCTGAAATAGAATTTGAACATCTTGCTACTGAATAGTGTTGAGGCCAAATTATCCGGTCAAGGTTCGAGTGATCAGCAAAAAACCTTGGTTTTTTGCCAGATCCAGTAGAGCTACTGAATAGTGTTAAGGCCAAATTATCCGGTCAAGGTTCGAGTGATCGGCAAAAAACCTTGGTTTTTTGCCAGATCCAGTAGAAAATCGACCGATCGAATGATTTTAGCCGATCGGACAAGTTTGTCCGATCGGTAAAAAATTATCCGGTTAAGGTTCGCGTGATCGGCAAAAAACCTCGGTTTTTTGCCAGATCCAGTAGAAAATCGACCGATCGAATGATTTTAGCCGATCGGACAAGTTTGTCCGATCGATAAAAAATTATCCGGTCAAGGTTCGCGTGATCGGCAAAAAACCTCGGTTTTTTGCCAGATCCAGTAGAAAATCGACCGATCGAATGATTTTAGCCGATCGGACAAGTTTGTCCGATCGGTAAAAAATTATCCGGTCATGGTTCGAGTGATCGGCAAAAAACCTCGGTTTTTTGCCAGATCCAGTAGAAAATCGACCGATCGAATGATTTTAGCCGATCGGACAAGTTTGTCCGATCGGTAAAAAATTATCCGGTCATGGTTCGAGTGAGGCCACGAGCGAAGACTTCGATTGAATGCTGAGACTCAGGTCTCGGACTTTGCCCTCAAATGGTTGATGAGTTTTCGCCTTTGTCAATCGGCTTTTGAATCTTAGGACGATCTGCAACGTCAGAAGATTTTTGAGGGTTGGTCGGAAGATCACGCGACTCCTGGGTGATAGTCGTCTCGTCGTTGATGCTGGCTATGAAAGATTGTCGTTTCACCCCCTCATCGATGGTGGATTTCCAGAACGAGTCTTCCTCGAGCATGAGAGCACGTGATGCTCTCTTATGAGTATCGAGTGGTAGAAGTCTTCTGTAGTGACTTGGTAAGTTTGAGAGATGTCCTGCCTCTGGAGTGACATTGGCTGAATGCTGCTCGACGCGTGGGACCTTGATCTTCATGTCGAGATGTGTTGGGGCAAAGAGCTTTAGGCTTTGCTAGGGTGCCGAGAGCAGGTCTCGGATTTTGGACTTGCTGCACGTCGAGGCAGCGAAGGTGTCTTGGATTATGTACCTGAGTGTTGATATTCTGGTAGCTTGAAATTGAGAGTTGTGCTGTTTCACAACCCGAAACCGTTTAACATTTGCACGTAAAGGGTCGTGTCGCAACACGAAGCCCTAAACTTGTTAAACGACCTGGTAGCTTGAAATTGAGAGTTGTGCTGTTTCACAACCCGAAATCGTTTAACATTTGCACGTAAAGGGTCGTGTCGCAACACGAGGCCCTAAACTTGTTAAACGACCTGGTAGTTTGAAATTGAGAGTTGTGCTGTTTCACAACCCGAAACCGTTTAACATTTGCACGTAAAGGGTCGTGTCGCAACACGAGGCCCTAAACTTGTTAAACGACCTGGTAGCTTGAAGGTTGAGCTGGCTCAACTTGAATTTGCTTGAAGGTTTGAAACTGAATATTGCGCTGTCTCATAACTCAGAATTTGAACGGACAAGTAGACGTTTGAAAGCAATCTTTATTCAACATAGAATTTACATCATAGATAGAATAATTTAAGATTTCGAGCATTCCAAGCCCGTGGCAATCGATAGAATCCTTGGCCTCCTTCTGATTTGACTTTGTATAGACCTTCCCAGTTGGGATCTAGTTTCCAGCTGCTGCGTTCTCTGACGATACAAATGGTCGCTTGAAAGTTGATCATCTCCAACCCCCCAGATTTTTCCATCTCGAGGGAGATCTTCACTAGTGATGTTCGAAGGAATGATTTTGCCTGCCTTTGAGAATCTCTTGGAGATGTCCTACACGTAGCAGATCTTCCAAATGATGCCTTAGCCGGTGGCACTGATCAGTTGAATGACCATGACTGCGATGGAAATCACAGTAGACGGTTTTGTCTGCAGTGGCCTTAGTGTCGGGCTGCAGTGGATTAGGCCATCGGAGGAACTCTTCATGCTGAATTCGATCGAGGATCTGTTCGATTGGTAGATTCCATTTGGTAAAAGTAGTCTTCTTTGGAGGAGATCGGTCCATCGTTTCTTAATCGCTTGGGTGCGAGAGGAACTTCTGCTTCTGCGTTGTAGGCTCTGGTAGCATATTTTGTGGTTTCCCTTTCGGCGGGTCGCCTCTTCGTCTCTCGTCCCTTTCGGGCAACTTGATCATCCTCAACCTCAATTTCCCGTTGGATTCGATCAAACATTGAACCTAGGGAAAGAGGAGGATTGCGAATGAAGTCGTTGTAAATGTGCATGTCGAAGCGGAGTGCATTCTGAAATGCCAACATGATAGCTTCATCATCCAGATGCCTCCCAGAGAGGGCAGCGTGCTCATTGCGAAATCTCCTTGTGAAGCTGCGAAGACTCTCATCCGAACCCATCCTTAGCCGATAGAGGGAATCGAGCTTCTTCTCCGGCTTCAAATTAAGTTGATAATGTTGCACAAAGAGATTGGCTAAGACGCTGAACTGAGTAATGGATCCAGCTCGAAGGTTGTGGTACCAATCGAGGGATGGCTCATCGAGGCTCCCGGCGAAGGTGCGGCAGAGCACGTTGTTCTCTTCTTCATGCGGTGTCAGGGATTGTTTGAAAGAGAGTATATGGAGAGTTGGATCTCCTTTGACGCAATTGAATTTGGGGAGAGTGGGTGTTCTCCATCCCCTTGGAAATGCTGACTCGAATAAGCTTCGATGGAGGGGTCCGACGGAGGAGTATCCATCCCTACGACCCTGCCCTCGACTTAGATGGAGATCGAGGGGTAAGATCGAGAGGTCCTGTTCGGCAGGTTGGAGTCGATGACGAAGGTCCGATCCGAGCCCACGTTGAAGCGGAACGGATGGTGAAACTCTATTCTTCGAGGGCGCACCTTTCATCTGACATCTTCTCGAGTCATCTTGCTTTGAAGGGACTCTTTTGTTGAAGTTGCGACCAGGAGTGGATTGAGAGGATTCGTCGTCGAGGCGGTCCCAAACACTCTGCTTCCACAGGGCAGCAGAGGGAGTTGGATCGCGTCGAATCCTTTCGAGGGTAGTAGTGCCCATTGACCTCTGTTGCTCAGTGTGGATTGAATGTTGCGGAAGATCGACCCTCTCATTTGTAGAGGGGATAGGAAGAGCGATCCCAGCCTCAGAAGCTGCCTTCTTGAGAGCATCCCTCTCAGCGGTGAGGGTGGCGTTTTGCTTTGCAAATTGAAGCAGTTGAAAGTCGACCGCTGAAATTTGATATGTCGAAGGAGGGTCTTTAGCAGGAGTGGGGGTTGTTTGACCGATTGATTGTCGCGCAGGGTGGATGATCGGTCGATCGACAGATCTTCCACTCCCTGAATGAACCCCCATCTCTGGGACAGCAAGGGGCTGTCCGAAATTGAGCCTTTGACTCATTGATCGAGTCTCAGGACGAGCTTGTTGTTGAGTATTACTTCCTTCTGGTTGACCTTGATGTTTTGTCCTCGCCATTCAGAGAGCGAAAGGTGCAACGAGAGTGCCGTTCAGTTGTCTGATCAACCGAGAGAGCGAGGAAGTTTGACTATCAAGATCAGTTGTAGGTTCAACCGATCAAGTAGTAGCGGAGAGTTGGACTTTTTGATCGGATCCCACAGACGGCGCCAAACTGTGGGGGAAAATCTTCGTGCCGACCCGATGACTTTCGCAGCACCAGTCAATTGGAGTCGAAGTTGACGTCGAAGATCGTTGGTCGATCTGTTGATTGAAGTTGTTGCTTTTGATATGTAAACAGAGAGATATGCAATTAGAGAGTAGACACGAGATGTGATCTCGGAGTTCAGCCGAAGCCTACGTCTCCGTGCTATAGGGAGCAACCCGAATTCACTAACACTTATGTCGAAGTGATCTCGACAGGCCGAGTATCACTAGAAACACTCTGATTTCTTCGAAGGAGAGAAGAAGATCAAAGAGAGATGATAGATGGGAAGTCGGAAATCCCAGAGCTCTGGTTTTAGAACTGAGAATTCGATCCATTTACATTCGAAGGCTCTGCTATTTATAGGATTCTCTGGGAAGGATTCCGGGGTAAATGGCGGTTTCTGCTGTAGTATCTGGGGATCCTCCAGGTAAGGCTGGTGGGCTCCGCTGCTGTCTTAGGGGCTCACCAGGCAGGGCCGGTGGGTCCCGTTGTGGTACTTGGGGGGCCCACCAGGCAGGGCTGGTGGGTCCCTCGGAAGCCTTCATGGACCCACCGGGCAGGGCCGGTGGGTCCCGCTGTGGTACTCG
Organism: Chamaelirium japonicum; assembly: GCA_947650365.1. Classification (NCBI taxonomy): domain Eukaryota; kingdom Viridiplantae; phylum Streptophyta; class Magnoliopsida; order Liliales; family Melanthiaceae; genus Chamaelirium; species Chamaelirium japonicum. The sequence goes on from CANTAL010000175.1 coordinate 539,180, forward strand.
GGGGCCCACCAGGCAGGGTTGGTGGGTCCCTCGGAAGCCTTCATGGGCCCACCGGGCAGGGCCGGTGGGTCCCGCTGTGGTATTCGGGGGCCCACCAGGCAGGGCTGGTGGGTCCCGCTGTGGTATTCGGGGGCCCACCAGGCAGGGCTGGTGGGTCCCGCTGTGGTATTCGGGGGCCCACCAGGCAGGGCCGGTGGGTCCCGCTGTTTGCAGACTTCTTGCCAAAATTTGCACCCACAGATCATACGAATGAATTAGAATGGATACATTTGTGAGAATAAATTAGAAAGGATCGTACGATCCATTATAATTCATTCGTATGATCCATTCAAATTCATTCGCATGATCCATTCTAATTCATTCGTACGATCCATTCTAATTCATTCGCACGAATGTAACCATTCTAATTCATTCGTACGATCCATTTTAATTCATTCCTACGATCCATTTTAATTCATTCGCACGAATGTATCCATTCTAATTCATTTGCACGATCCATTCTAATTTATTTGCATGAATCAATCTAATTCATTCGTACGATCCATTCTAATTTATTTGAATGAATTAGAATGGATGGTGCGAATGAATTAGAATGGATTGTACGAATGAATTAGAATGGATACATTCGTGCGAATGAATTAGAATGGATCGTACGAATGAATTAGAATGGATCGTACGAATGAATTAGAATGAATCGTACGAATGAATTAAAATGGATCGTACGAATGAATTAGAATGGATACATTTGTACGAATAAATTAGAATGGATCGTATATTCGTGCAAATAAATTAGAATGGATCATACAAATGAATTAGAATGGATCGTGCGAATGAATTAGGATGAATCGTACGAATGCATTAGAATGGATCGTACGAATGAATTAGAATTGATCATGCTAATGAATTAGAATGGATCGTACGAATGAATTAGAATGGATCGTACGAATGAATTAGAATGGATCATGCGAATGAATTAGAATGGATTGTACGAATGAATTAGAATGGATACATACAAATGAATTAGAAAGGTTACATTCGTGAGAATGAATTAGAATGGATCGTACGAATGAATTAGAATGGATCGTACGAATGAATTAGAATGGATACATTCGAGCGAATGAATTAGAATGGATCGTGCAAATGAATAAGAATGGATCATAGGAATGAATTAGAATGGATCGTACGAATGAATTAGAATGGTTACATTCGTGCGAATGAATTAGAATGGATCGTACGAATGAATTAGAATGGATCGTACAAATGAATTAGAAAGGTTACATTTGTGCGAATGAATTAGAATGGATCGTACGAATGAATTAGAATGGATCGTAGGAATGAATTAGAATGGATCGTACGAATGAATTAAAATGGTTACAATCGTGCGAAAGAATTAGAATGGACCGTACGAATGCATTAGAATGGATCGTACAAATGAATTAGAAAGGTTACATTTGTGCGAATGAATTAGAATGGATCGTACGAATGAATTAGAATGGATCGTACGAATGGATTAGAATGGATCTTTCAAATGAATTAGAATGGATCGTACGAATGAATTAGAAAGGTTACATTTGTGAGAATGAATTAGAATGGATCGTACGAATGAATTAGAATGGATCGTACGAATGGATTAGAATGGATCGTACGAATGAATTAGAATGGATCGAACGAATGAATTAGAATGGATACATTCGAGCGAATGAATTAGAATAGATCGTAGGAATGAATTAGAATGGATCGTACGAATGAATTAGAATGGATACATTCGTGCGAATGAATTAGAATGGACTGTATGAATGAATTAGAATGGATCATAGGAATGAATTAGAATGGATCGTGCAAATGAATTAGAATGGATACATTCGTGCGAATGAATTAGAATGGATCGTAGGAATGAATTAGAATGGATCGTACGAATGAATTAGAATGGTTACATTCATGTGAATGAATTAGAATGGATCGTACGAATGGATTAGAATGGATCGTACGAATGGATTAGAATGGATCGTACAAATGAATTACAAAGGTTACATTTGTGAGAATGAATTAGAATGGATCGTATGAATGAATTAGAATGGATCGTACGAATGGATTAGAATGGATCGTACGAATGAATTAGAATGGATACATTTGTGCGAATGAATTAGAATGGATCGTGCGAATGAATTAGAATGGATCGTACGAATGAATTAGAATGGATATATTTATGCGAATGAATTAGAATGGATCGAACGAATGAATTAGAATGGATATATTTGTGCGAATGAATTAGAATGGATCATACGAATGAATTAGAATGGATCGTGCAAATGAATTAGAATGGATACATTCGTGCGAATGAGTTAGAATGGATCGTAGGAATGAATTAGAATGGATCATACGAATGAATTAGAATGGATCGTACGAATGAATTAGAATGGATACATTTGTGCGAGGAATAAGAATGGAGCGTACGAATGAATTAGAATGGAGTGTACGAATGAACTAGAATGGATACATTCGTGCGAATGAATTAGAATAGATCATATGAATGAATTAGAATAGATCGTACGAATGAATTAGAATGGATCGTACGAATAAATAAGAATGGATCGTGCGAATGAATTAAAATGGATCATACGAATGAATTAGAATAGATCGTAGGAATGAATTAGAATGAATCATACAAATGAATTAGAAAGGTTACATTCGTGATAATGAATTAGAATGGATCATACGATCCATTCTAATTCATTCTCACGAATGTAACCTTTCTAATTCATTTGTATGATCCATTCATACGATTAATTCTAATTCATTCATACGATCTATTCTAATTCATTCGCACGAATGTATCCATTCTAATTCATTTGTATGATCAATTTTAATTCATTCGTAAAATCCATTCTAATTCAGTCGTATGATCCATTCTAATTCATTCGTACAAATGAATTAGAATGGATCGTATGAACGAATTAGAATGGATCGTGCGATTGAATTAGAATGGATCGTACGAATGAATTAGAATGAATCGTACGAATGAATTAGAATAGATCGTACGAATGAATTAGAATGGATACATTCATGCGAATGAATTAGAATGGATCGTAGGAATGAATTAGAATGGATCGTGCAAATGAATTAGAATGGATACAATCGTACGAATGAATTAGAATGGATCGTAGGAATGAATTAGAATGGATCGTACGAATGAATTAGAATGGTTACATTCGTGCGAATGAATTAGAATGGATCGTACGAATGAATTAGAATGGATCGTGCAAATGAATTAGAATGGATCGTACGAATCAATTAGAATAGATTGTGCGAATGAATTAGAATGGATCGTACGAATGAATTAGAATGGATCCACCGAATGAATTAGAATGGATCGTACGAATGAATTAGAATGGATCCACCGAATGAGTTAGAATGGATCATACGAATGAATTAGAATGGATCGTACGAATGAATTAGAATGGATCGTATGAATGAATAAGAATGGATCATACGAATGAATTAGAATGGATCGTGCGAATGAATTAGAATGAATCGTACGAATGCATTAGAATGGATCGTACGAATGAATTAGAATGAATCGTACGATCCATTCTAATTTATTTTTATGATCCATTCTAATTCATTCTCACAAATGTATCCATTCTAATCCATTCGTACGATCCATTCTAATCCATTCGTACGATCCATTCTAATTCATTCGTACGATCCATTCTAATTCATTCGTACAAATGTATCCATTCTAATTCATTCGTACGATCCATTCTAATTCATTCCTACGATCTATTCTAATTCATTCGCAAGAATGTATCCATTCTAATTCATTTGCACGATCCATTCTAATTCATTCCTATGATCCATTCTAATTCATTCGTACGATCCAGTCTAATTCATTCGTATGATCCATTCTAATTCATTCGTATGATTCATTCTAATTCATTCTGACGATCCATTCTAATTCATTCGCACAAATGTATCCATTCTAATTTATTCGTATGATCCATTCTAATTCATTCGCACGATCCATTCTAATTCATTTGTACGAATGTATCCATTCAAATTCATTCGCACGATCCATTCTAATTCTTTCGCACAAATGTATCCATTCTAATGCATTCGTACGAATCATTCTAATTCATTCGTACGATCCATTCTAATTCATTCGCACGAATGTATCCATTCTAATTCATTTGCACGATCCATTCTAATTCATTCCTATGATCCATTCTAATTCATTCGTACGATCCATTCTAATTCATTCGCTCGAATGTATCCATTCTAATTCATTCGTACGATCCATTCTAATTCATTCGTACGATCCATTCTAATTCATTCCTACGATCCATTCTAATTCATTCGCACGAATGTATCCATTCTAATTCATTTGCACGATCCAATCTAATTCGTTCCTATAATCCATTGTAATTCATTCGTACGATCATTCTAATTCATTCGCTTGAATGTATCCATTCTAATTCATTCGTAAGATCCATTCTAATTCATTCGTATGATCCATTCTAATTCATTCTCACGAATGTGACCTTTCTAATTCATTTGTATGTATCCATTCTAATTCATTCGCACGATCCATTCTAATTCATTCGCACGATCCACTCTAATTCATTCGCACGAATGTATCCATTCTAATTCATTCGTACGATTCATTCTAATTCATTCGCACGATCCATTCTAATTCATTCGTACGATCTATTCTAATTCATTCGTACGATCTATTCTAATTCATTCGCACGAATGTAACCATTCTAATTCATTCGCACGAATATAACCATTCTAATTCATTCGTATGAGCTATTCTAATTCATTCGTACGATCCATTCTAATTCATTCGTACGATCCATTGTAATTCATTCATACAGTCCATTTAGATTCATTCGCACGAATGTATCCATTCTAATTCATTTGCACAATCCAATCTAATTCAAACGTATGATCCATTCTAATTCATTCGTACGATCCATTCTAATTTGCTAATGAATTAGAATGGATCGTAGGAATGAATTAAAATGGATCATACGAATGAATTAGAATGGTTACATTCGTGCGAATGAATTAGAATGGATCGTACAAATGGATTAGAATGGTTCGTACGAATGGATTAGAATGGATCGTACGAATGAATTAGAATGGATCGTACAAATGAATTAGAAAGGTTACATTTGTGAGAATGAATTAGAATGGATCGTACGAATGAATTAGAATGGATCGTACGAATGAATTAGAATGAATCGTACGAATGCATTAGAATGGATACATTCATGCGAATGAATTAGAATGGATCGTACGGATGAATTAGAATGGATCGTGCGAATGAATTAGAATGGATACATTCGAGCGAATGAATTAGAATGGATCGTACGAATGAATTAGAATGGATCGTACGAATAAATTAGAATGGATCGTTCTAATTCTTTCCTACGATCCATTCTAATTCATTCGCACGAATGAATTATAATTCGTACGAATGGATTAGAATGGATCCTGCGAATGAATTAGAATGGATCGTACGAATGAATTAGAATGGATACATTTGTGCGAATGAATTAGAATAGATCGTATGAATGAATTTGAATGGATCGTACGAATAGATCATAGGAATGAATTAGAATGGATACATTCGTGCGAATGAATTAGAATGGATCGTACGAATGAATTAGAATGGAGACATTCGAGCGAATGAATTAGAATAGATCGTAGGAATGAATTAGAATGGATCATACGAATGAATTAGAATGGATCGTGCGAATGAATTAGAATGGATTGTACAAATGAATTAAAATGGATACATTTGTACGAATGAATTAGAATGGATTGTGTGAATGAATTAGAATGAATCGTGCGTATGAATTAGAATAGATTGTGCGAATAAATTAGAATGGATTGTACGAATGAATTAAAATGGATCGTACGAATGCATTAGAATGGATCGTACGGATAAATTAGAATGGATACATTTGAGCGAATGAATTAGAATGGATCGTGCGATGAATTAGAATGGATCATGCAAATGAATTAGAATGGATCGTACAAATGGATTAGAATGGATCGTACGAATGAATTTGAATGGATCATACAAATGAATTGGAAAGGAATTAGAATGGATCGTACGAATGAATTAGAATGGATTGTACGAATGAATTAGAATGGATCGTATGAATGGTTTAGAACGGATCATACGAATGAATTAGAATGGATTGTACGAATGAATTAGAATAGCTCATACGAATGAATTAGAATAAATCGTACGAATGAATTAGAATGGTTAGATTCGTGCGAATGAATTAGAATGGATCGTACGAATGAATTAGAATGGATCATACAAATGAATTAGAATGGATCGTATGAATGAATTAGAATGGATCATACAAATGAATTAGAAAGGTTACATTCGTGAGAATGAATTAGAATTGATACATTCGAGCGAATGAATTAGAATGGATACATACAAATGAATTAGAATGGATCGTGCGAATGAATTAGAATTGATCGTACGAATGGATTAGAATGGATCATATGAATGAATTAGAATGGTTACATTCGTGCGAATGAATTAGAATGGATCGTACAAATGGATTTGAATGGATCGTACGAATGGATTAGAACGGATACATTCGTTCGAATGAATTAGAATGGATCGTACGAATGGATTAGACTGGATCATACGAATGAATTAGATCGTAGGAATGAGTTAGAATGAATCGTACGAATGAATTAGAATGGATCGTACGAATGAATTAGAATGGATCGAGCGAATGAATTAGAATGGATCGTACGAATGAATTAGAATGGATCATAGGAATGAATTAGAATGGATCGTGCAAATGAATTAGAATGGATACATTCGTGCGAATGAATTAGAATGGATCGTAGGAATGAATTAGAATGGATCGTACGAATGAATTAGAATGGATACATTTGTACGAATGAATTAGAATGGATCGCACGAATGGATTAGAATGGATCATACGAATGGATTAGAATGGATCGTACGAATGGACTAGAATGGATCGTACGAAAGGATTAGAATGGATCGTACGAATGAATTAAAATGGATACATTCATACGATTGAATTAGAAATTTATTCGTACGATCCATTCAAATTCAATCGTATGATCCATTCTAATTCATTCGCACGATCAATTCTAATTCATTCGTCCGATATATTCTAATTCATTCGCACGAATGTATCAATTCTAATTTATTCGTACGATCCATTCAAATTCGTTCATACGATCCATTCTAATTCATTTGTATGATCCATTCTAATTCATTCGTACGATCCATTCTAATCCATTCATACGATCCATTCTAATCCATTCGTACGATCCATTCTAATCCATTCGTACGATCCATTCTAAACCATTCTACGATCCATTCTAATTCATTCGCACGAATGTAACCATTCTAATTCATTCATACGATCCATTCTAATTCAATCGCACAATCCATTCTAATTCATTCGTACGATCCATTCTAATTCATTCGCATGATCCATTCTAATTCATTCCTATGATCCATTCTAATTCATTCATACAATCCATTCTAATTCATTCGCACGAATGTATCATACGAATGAATTAGAATGGATCATGCGAATGAATTAAAATGGATCGTACAAATGAATTAGAATGGATCGTGCGAACGAATTGGAATGGATCGTACGAACAAATTAGAATGGATCGTACGAACGAATTAGAATGGATCGTATGAACGAATTAGAATGGATCGTACGAATGAATTAGAATGGATACATTCGTGCGAATGAATTAGAATGGATTAGAATGAATCGTACGATCCATTCTAATTCATTCTCACAAATGTAACCTTTCTAATTCATTTGTACGATCCATTCTAATTCATTCGTACGATCCATTCTAATTCATTCCAATGATCCATTCTAATCAATTCGTACGATCCATTCTAATTCATTCGCACGAATGTTACCATTCTAATTCATTCGTACGATCCATTCTAATTAATTATCACAAATGTAACCTTTCTAATTCATTCGTACGATCCATTCTAATTCATTCGTACGATTCATTCTAATTCATTCGTACGATCCATTCAAATTCCTTCGCACAAATGTATCTATTCTAATTCATTCGTACGATCAATTCTAATTCATTCGCACGAATGTAACCATTCTAATTCATTCGCACGAATATAACCATTCTAATTCATATGTATGAGCTATTCTAATTCATTCGTACGATCCATTCTAATTCATTCGTACGATCCATTGTAATTCATTCATACAGTCCATTCAGATTCATTTGCACGAATGTATCCATTCTAATTCATTCGCACAATCCAATCTAATTCAAACGTATGATCCATTCTAATTCATTCGTACGATCCATTCTAATTTGCTAATGAATTAGAATGGATCGTAGGAATGAATTAGAATGGATCGTACGAATGAATTAGAATGGTTATATTCGTGCGAATGAATTAGAATGGATCGTACAAATGGATTAGAATGGTTCGTACGAATGGATTAGAATGGATCATACGAATGAATTAGAATGGATCGTACAAATGAATTAGAAAGGTTACATTTGTGAGAATGAATTAGAATAGATCGTACGAATGAATTAGAATGGATCGTACGAATGAATTAGAATGAATCGTACGAATGCAATAGAATGGATACATTCGTGCGAATGAATTAGAATGGATCGTACGAATGAATTAGAATGGATCATGCGAATGAATTAGAATTGATACATTCGAGCGAATGAATTAGAATGGATCGTACGAATGAATTAGAATGGATCGTACGAATAAATTAGAATGGATCGTTCTAATTCTTTCCTACGATCCATTCTAATTCATTCGCACGAATGAATTATAATTCGTACGAATGGATTAGAATGGATCGTGCGAATGAATTAGAATGGATCGTACGAATGAATTAGAATGGATACATTCGTGCGAAAGAATTAGAATAGATCGTATGAATGAATTAGAATGGATCGTACGAATAGATCATAGGAATGAATTAGAATGGATACATTCGTGCGAATGAATTAGAATGGATCGTACGAATGAATTAGAATGGATACATTCGAGCGAATGAATTAGAATAGATCGTAGGAATGAATTAGAATAGATCATACGAATGAATTAGAATGGATCGTGCGAATGAATTAGAATGGATTGTACAAATGAATTAAAATGGATACATTTGTACGAATGAATTAGAATGGATTGTGCGAATGAATTAGAATGAATCGTGCGTATGAATTAGAATAGATCGTGCGAATAAATTAGAATGGATCGTACGAATGAATTAAAATGGATCGTACGAATGCATTAGAATGGATCGTACGAATGAATTAGAATGGATACATTTGAGCGAATGAATTAGAATGGATCGTGCGATGAATTAGAATGGATCGTGCAAATGAATTAGAATGGATCGTACAAATGGATTAGAATGGATCGTACGAATGAATTAAAATGGATCATACAAATGAATTAGAAAGGAATTAGAATGGATCGTACGAATGAATTAGAATTGATCGTGCGAATGAATTAGAATTGATCCTATGAATGAATTAGAATGGATCGTACGAATGAATTAGAATGGATACATACATTCATGCGAATGAATTAGAATGGATCGTGCAAATGAATTAGAATGGATATATTTGAACGAATAAATTAGAATGGATCATACGAATGAATTAGAATGGATCGTACGAATGGATTAGGACGCATTGTACGAATGAATTAGAATAGTTAGATTTGTAAGAATGAATTAGAATGGATCATACGAATGAATTAGAATGGATCGTACGAATGGATTAGAATGAATCATACGAATGAATTAGAATGGATCGTACGAATGAATTAGAATAGCTCATACGAATGAATTAGAATAAATCGTACGAATGAATTAGAATGGTTACATTCGTGCGAATGAATTAGAATGGATCGTACGAATGAATTAGAATGGATCATACGAATGAATTAGAATGGATCATATGAATGAATTAGAATGGATCATACAAATGAATTAGAAAGGTTACATTCGTGAGAATCAATTAGAATTGATACATTCGAGCGAATGAATTAGAATGGATACATACAAATGAATTAGAATGGATCGTGCGAATGAATTAGAATTGATCGTACGAATGGATTAGAATGGATCATATGAATGAATTAGAATGGTTACATTCGTGCGAATGAATTAGAATGGATCGAGTGAATGAATTAGATTGGATCGTACGAATGAATTAGAATGGATCATAGGAATGAATTAGAATGGATCGTGCAAATGAATTAGAATGGTTACATTCGTGCGAATGAATTAGAATGGATCGAACGAATGGATTTGAATGGATCGTACGAATGGATTAGAACGGATACATTCGTTCGAATGAATTAGAATGGATCGTACGAATGGATTAGACTGGATCATACGAATAAATTAGATCGTAGGAATGAGTTAGAATGAATCGTATGAATGAATTAGAATGGATTGTACGAATGAATTAGAATGGATCGAGCGAATGAATTAGAATGGATCGTACGAATGAATTAGAATGGATCATAGGAATGAATTAGAATGGATCGTGCAAATGAATTAGAATGGATACATTCGTGCGAATGAATTAGAATGGATCGTAGGAATGAATTAGAATGGATCGTACAAATGAATTAGAATGGATACATTTGTACGAATGAATTAGAATAGATCGCACGAATGGATTAGAATGGATCATACGAATGGACTAGAATGGATCGTACGAATGGACTAGAATGGATCGTACGAAAGGATTAGAATGGATCGTACGAATTAGAATGGGTCGTATGATTGAATTAAAATGGATACATTCATACGACTGAATTAGAAATTTATTCGTACGATCCATTCAAATTCAATCGTATGATCCATTCTAATTCATTCGCACGATCAATTCTAATTCATTCGTTCGATCTATTCTAATTCATTCGCACGAATGTATCAATTCTAATTCATTCGTACGATCCATTCTAATTCGTTCATATGATCCATTCTAATTCATTTGTATGATTCATTCTAATTCATTCGTACGATCCATTCTAATCCATTCGTACGATCCATTCTAATCCATTCGTACGATCCATTCTAATCCATTCGTACGATCCATTCTAATTCATTCGCACGAATGTAACCATTCTAATTCATTCATACGATCCATTCTAATTCAATCGCACAATCCATTCTAATTCATTCGTACGATCCATTCTAATTCATTCGCATGATCCATTCTAATTCATTCCTATGATCCATTCTAATTCATTCAGACAATCCATTCTAATTCATTCGCACGAATGTATCATACGAATGAATTAGAATGGATCATGCGAATGAATTAAAATGGATCGTACAAATGAATTAGAATGGATCGTGCGAACGAATTAGAGTGGATCGTACGAACGAATTTGAATGGATCGTACGAACGAATTAGAATGGATCGTATGAACGAATTAGAATGGATCGTACGAATGAATTAGAATGGATACATTCGTGCGAATGAATTAGAATGGATTAGAATGAATCGTACGATCCATTCTAATTCATTCTCACAAATGTAACCTTTCTAATTCATTTGTACGATCCATTCTAATTCATTCATACGATCCATTCTAATTCATTCCTACGATCCTTTCTAATCAATTCGTACGATCCATTCTAATTCATTCGCACGAATGTTACCATTCTAATTCATTCGTACGATCCATTCTAATTCATTCTCACAAATGTAACCTTTCTAATTCATTCGTACGATCCATTCTAATTCATTCGTACGATCCATTCTAATTCCTTCGCACAATGCGTTCTAATCCATTCGTACGATCTATTCTAATTAATTCGCTCGAATGTATCCATTCTAATTCATTCGTTCGATCCATTCTAATTCATTCGCACGATCCGTTCTAATTCATTCCTATGATCCATTCTAATTCATTCGCACAAATGTAACTATTCTAATTCATTCGTACGATCCATTCTAATTCTTTCCTACGATCCATTCTAATTCATTCGCACGATTGTATCCATTCTAATTCATTTGCACGATCCATTCTAATTCATTCGTACGATCCATTCTAATTCATTCGCTCGAATGTATCCATTCTTACTCATTCGTACGATCCATTCTAATTCATTCATACGATCTATTCTAATTCATTCTCACGAATGTAACCTTTCTAATTCTACGAATGAATTAGAATGGACCGTGCGAATGAATTAGAATCATTCGTACGAATGAATTAGAATGGATCGTATGAATGAATTAGATCGTACGAATAAATTAGAATGGAGCGTACGAATGAATTAGAATGGTTACATTCGTGCGAATGAATTAGAATGGATCGTACGAATGAATTAGAATGGATCATGCGAATGAATTTGAATGGATCGTACGAATGAATTAGAATGGATCGAACGAATGAATTAGAATCGATATATTCGAGCGAATGAATTAAAATGGATCATACGAATGAATTAGAATGGATCATACGAATGAATTAGAATGGATCGTACGAATGTATCCATTCCAATTCATTCGTACGATCCATTCTAATTCATTCGCACGATCCATTCTAATTGATTCGTACTATGCAATCTAATTCATTCTCACGAATGTAACCTTTCTAATTCTACAAATGAATTAGAATCGATCGTACGAATGAATTAGAATCGATTATACAAATGAATTAGAATGGATCGTACGAATGAATTAGATCGTACGAATGAATTAGAATGGATCGTACGAATGAATTAGAATGGTTACATTCGTGAATGAATTAGAATGGATCGAACGAATGAATTAGAATGGATCATGCAAATGAATTTGAATGGATCGTACGAATGAATTAGAATGGATCGAACGAATGAATTAGAATGGATACATTCGAGCGAATGAATTAGAATAGATCGTAGGAATGAATTAGAATGGATCATACGATTGAATGAGAATGGATCATACGAATGAATTAGAATGGATCGTACGAACGAATTAGAATGGATCGTATAAATGAATTAGAGTGGATACATTCGAGCGAATGAATTAGAATGGATCGTACGAATGAATTAGAATGGATTGTGCGAATGAATTAGAATGAATCGTACGAATGCATTAGAATGGATCGTATGAACGAATTAGAATGGATCGTACGAATGAATTAGAATGGATACATTCGAGCGAATGAATTAGAATAGATCGTAGGAATGAATTAGAATGGATCATACGAATAAATTAGAATGGATCGTACGAATGGATTAGAATGGATCGTACGAATGAATTAGATCGTACAAATGAATTAGAATGGATCATGCGATTGATTTTGAATGGATCATACGAATGAATTAGAATGGATACATTCATGCGAATGATTAGAATGGATCTTACGAATGAATTAGAATGGATCGTACGAATGGATTAGAATGAATTAGAATGGATCATATGAATGAATTTGAATGGATCGTACGAATGAATTAGAATGGATTTAACGAATGAATTAGAATGGATACATTCGAGCGAATGAATTAGAATAGATCATAGGAATGAATTAGAATGGATCATACGAATGAATTAGAATGGATCGTGCGAATGAATTAGAATGGATTGTACGAATGAATTAGAATGGATACATTCGTGCGAATGAATTAGAATGGATCGGACGAATGAATTAGAATGGATATATTCGTGTGAATGAATTAGAATGAATTGTACGAATGAATTAAAATGGATCGTGCGAATGTATTAGAATTGATCATACGAATGAATTAGAATGGATCGAACGAATGAATTAGAATGGATCGTGCGAATGAATTAGAATGGATCGTACGAATGAATTAGAATGGATACATACAAATGAATTAGAAAGGTTACATTCGTGAGAATGAATTAGAATGGATCGTACGAATGAATTAGAATGGATCGTACGAATGAATTAGAATGGATACATTCGAGCGAATGAACTAGAATGGATCGTGCGAATGAATTAGAATGGATCATAGGAATGAATAAGAATGGATCATACAAATGAATTAGAAAGGTTACATTTGTGCGAATGAATTTGAATGGATCGTACGAATGAATTAGAATGGATCGTGCGAATGAATTAGAATGGATACATTTGTGCGAATGAATTAGAAGGGATCATACGAATTAATTAGAATGAATCATACGAATGAATTAGAATGGATCATACGAATGAATTAGAATACATCATGTGAATGAATTAGAATGGATCGTACGTTTGAATTAGATTGGATTGTGCTAATGAATTAGAATGGATACATTCATGCGAATGAATTAGAATAGATTATATGAATGAATTAGAATGGATCGTACGAATGAATTAGAATGGATCGTTCGAATGAATTTGAACGGATCGTGCGAATGAATTAGAATGGATCCTACGAATGAATAAGAATGGATCGTAAGAATGAATTAGAATGGATCGTACGGATGTATTAGAATGGATCATACGAATGGATTAGAATGGATCGTACGAATGGATTAGAATGGATCGTACGAATGAATTAGAATGGATCGTACGAATGAATTAGAATGGATCATACAAATGAATTAGAATGGTTACATTCGTGAGAATGAATTAGATTGGATCGTACGAATGAATTAGAATGGATCATGCGAATGAATTTGAATGGATTGTACGAATGAATTAGAATGGATCGAACGAATAAATTAGAATGGATACATTCGAGCGAATGAATTAGAATAGATCGTAGGAATGAATTAGAATGGATCATACGAATGAATTAGAATGGATCGTGCGAATGAATTAGAATGGATTGTACGAAGGAATTAGAATGGATACATTCGTGCGAATGAATTAGAATGGATCGGACGAATGAATTAGAATGGATACATTCGTGCGAATGAATTAGAATGAATTGTACGAATGAATTAAAATGGATCGTGCGAATGTATTAGAATTGATCATACGAATGAATTAGAATGGATCGAACGAATGAATTAGAATGGATCGTGCGAATGAATTAGAATGGATCGTACGAATGAATTAGAATGGATACATACAAATGAATTAGAAATGTTATATTCGTGAGAATGAATTAGAATGGATCGTACGAATGAATTAGAATGGATCGTACGAATGAATTAGAATGGATACATTCGAGCGAATGAATTAGAATGGATCGTGCGAATGAATTAGAATGGATCATAGGAATGAATTAGAATGGATCATACAAATGAATTAGAAAGGTTACATTTGTGCGAATGAATTAGAATGGATCGTACGAATGAATTAGAATGGATCGTGCGAATGAATTAGAATGGATACATTTGTGCGAATGAATTAGAAGGGATCATACGAATGAATTAGAATGAATCATACGAATGAATTAGAATGGATCATACGAATGAATTAGAATACATCATGTGAATGAATTAGAATGGATCGTACGTTTGAATTAGATTGGATTGTGCTAATGAATTGGAATGGATACATTCATGCGAATGAATTAGAATAGATTATATGAATGAATTAGAATGGATTGTACGAATGAATTAGACTGGATCGTACGAATAAATTAGAATGGATTCGAGCGAATGAATTAGAATGGATTGTACGAATGAATTAGACTGGATCGTACGAATAAATTAGAATGGATACATTCATACGAATGAATTAGAATGGATCGTACGAATGTATTAGAATGGATCGTACGAATGGATTAGAATGGATCGTACGAATGGATTAGAATGGATCGTACGAATGAATTAGAATAGATCATACAAATGAATTAGAATGGTTACATTCGTGAGAATGAATTAGAATGGATCGTACGAATGAATTAGAATGGATCATGCGAATGAATTTGAATGGATTGTACGAATGAATTAGAATGGATCGAACAAATGAATTAGAATGGATACCTTCGAGCGAATGAATTAGAATAGATCGTAGGAATGAATTAGAATGGATCATACGAATGAATTAGAATGGATCGTGCGAATGAATTAGAATGGATTGTACGAATGAATTAGAATGGATACATTCGTGCGAATGAATTAGAATGGATCGGACAAATGAATTAGAATGGATTGTGCGAATGAATTAGAATGGATCGTGCGAATGAATTAGAATGAATCGTACGAATGCATTAGAATGGATACATTCGTACGAATGAATTGGAATTGATCATGCTAATGAATTAGAATCGATCGTACGAATGAATTAGAATGGATTGTACGAATGAATTAGAATGGATCGTGCAAATGAATTAGAATGGATTGTACGAATGAATTAGAATGGATACATACAAATGAATTAGAAAGGTTACATTCGTGATAATGAATTAGAATGGATCATACGAATGAATTAGAATAGATACATTCGAGCGAATGAATTAGAATGGATCGTGCGAATGAATTAGAATGGATCGTAGGAATGAATTAGAATGGATCGTACGAATGAATTAGAATGGTTACATTCGTGCGAATGAATTAGAATGGATCGTACGAATGAATTAGAATGGATCGTACAAATTAATTAGAAAGGTTACATTTGTGCGAATGAATTAGAATGGATCGTATGAATGAATTAGAATGGATCGTAGGAATGAATTAGAATGGATCGTACGAATGAATTAGAATGGTTACAATCGTGCGAAAGAATTAGAATGGATCGTACGAACGAATTAGAATGGATCGTACAAATGAATTAGAAAGGTTACATTTGTGCGAATGAATTAGAATGGATCGTACGAATGAATTAGAATGGATCGTACGAATCGATTAGAATGGATCTTACAAATGAATTAGAATGGATCGTACAAATGAATTAGAAAGGTTACATTTGTGAGAATGAATTAGAATGGATCGTACGAATGAATTAGAATGGATTGTACGAATGGATTAGAATGGATCGTACGAATGAATTAGAATGGATCGAACGAATGAATTAGAATGGATACATTCGAGCGAATGAATTAGAATAGATCGTAGGAATGAATTAGAATAGATCGTACGAATGAATTAGAATGGAAACATTCGTGCGAATGAATTAGAATGGACTGTACGAATGAATTAGAATGGATCATAGGAATGAATTAGAATGGATCATGCAAATGAATTAGAATGGATACATTCGTGCGAATGAATTAGAATGGATCGTCGGAATGAATTAGAATGGATCGTACGAATGAATTAGAATGGTTACATTCGTGCGAATGAATTAGAATGGATCGTACGAATGAATTAGAATGGATCGTACGAATGGATTAGAATGGATCGTACGAATGAAGTAGAATGGATCGTTCGAATGAATTCGAATGGATCGTACGAATGAATTAGAATAGATCGTATGAATGAATTAGAATGGATACATTTGTGCGAATGAATTAGAATGGATCGTGCGAATGAATTAGAATGGATCGTACGAATGAATTAGAATGGACATATTTATGCGAATGAATTAGAATGGATCGAACGAATGAATTAGAATGGATACATTTGTGCGAATGAATTAGAATGGATCATACGAATGAATTAGAATAGATATATTTATGCGAATGAATTAGAATGGATCGTACGAATGAATTAAAATGGATCGTACGAATGAATTAGAATGGATCGTATGAACGAATTAGAATCGATCGTACGAATGAATTAGAATCGATACATTCGAGCGAATGAATTAGAATGGATCGTACGAATGAATTAGAATGGATCAAAGGAATGAATTAGAATGGATCGTGCAAATGAATTAGAATCGATACATTCGTGCGAATGAATTAGAATGGATCGTAGGAATGAATTAGAATGGATCGTACGAATGAATTAGAATGGATCATACGAATGAATTATAATGGATACATTTGTGCGATGAATAAGAATGGAGCATACGAATGAATTAGAATGGAGTGTACGAATGAACTAGAATGGATACATTCGTGCGAATGAATTAGAATAAATCATACGAATGAATTAGAATAGATCGTATGAATGAATTAGAATGGATCATACGAATAAATAAGAATGGATCGTGCGAATGAATTAAAATGGATCATACGAATGAATTGGAATAGATCGTCGGAATGAATTAGAATGGATCATACAAAGGAATTAGAAAGGTTACATTCGTGATAATGAATTAGAATGGATCATACGATCCATTCTAATTCATTCTCACGAATGTAACCTTTCTAATTCATTTGTATGATCCATTCGTACGATCAATTCTAATTCATTCATACGATCTATTCTAATTCATTCGCACGAATGTATCCATTCTAAATCATTTGTATGATCAATTTTAATTCATTCGTAAAATCCATTCTAACTCAGTCGTATGATCCATTCTAATTCATTCGTACAAATGAATTAGAATGGATCGTACGAACGAATTAGAATGGATCGTGCGATTGAATTAGAATGGATCGTACGAATGAATTAGAATGAATCGTACGAATGAATTAGAATAGATCGTACGAATGAATTAGAATGGATACATTCGTGCGAATGAATTAGAATGGATCGTAGGAATGAATTAGAATGGATCGTGCAAATGAATTAGAATGGATACATTCGTGTGAATGAATTAGAATGGATCGTAGGAATGAATTAGAATGGATCGTACGAATGAATTAGAATGGTTACATTCGTGCGAATGAATTAGAATGGATCGTACGAATCAATTAGAATTGATCGTGCGAATGAATTAGAATGGATCGTACGAATGAATTAGAATGGATTGTGCGAATGAATTAGAATGGATCGTACGAATGAATTAGAATGGATCCACCGAATGAATTAGAATGGATCTTACGAATGAATTAGAATGGATCCACCGAATGAGTTAGAATGGATCATACGAATGAATTAGAATGGATCGTACGAATGAATTAGAATGGATCGTACGAATGAATTAGAATGGATCGTATGAATGAATAAGAATGGATCGTACGAATGAATTAGAATGGATCGTGCGAATGAATTAGAATGAATTGTACGAATGCATTAGAATGGATCGTATGAATGAATTAGAATGAATCGTATGATCCATTCTAATTCATTCGTACGATCCATTCTAATTCATTCTCACAAATGTATCCATTCTAATCCATTCGTACGATCCATTCTAATCTATTCGTACGATCCATTCTAATTCATTCGTACGATCCATTCTAATTCATTCGTACAAATGTATCCATTCTAATTCATTCGTATGATCCATTCTAATTCATTCCTACGATCCATTCTAATTCATTCGCACGAATGTATCCATTCTAATTCATTTACACGATCCATTCTAATTCATTCCTATGGTCCATTCTAATTCATTCGTACGATCCATTCTAATTCATTCATATGATCCATTCTAATTCATTCGTATGATTCATTCTAATTCGTTCGTATGATCCATTCTAATTCATTCGCACAAATGTATCCATTCTAATTTATTCGTATGATCCATTCTAATTCATTCGCACGATCCATTCTCATTCATTTGTACGAATGTATCCCTTCTAATTTCATTCGCACGATCCATTCTAATTCTTTCGCACAAATGTATCCATTCTAATGCATTCGTACAAACCATTCTAATTCATTCGTACGATCCATTCTAATTCATTCCTACGATCAATTCTAATTCATTCACACGAATGTATCCATTCTAATTCATTTGCACGATCCATTCTAATTTATTCCTATGATCCATTCTAATTCATTCGTACGATCCATTCTAATTCATTCGCTCGAATGTATCCATTCTAATTCATTCGTACGATCCATTCTAATTCATTCGTACGATCCATTCTAATTCATTCCTACGATCCATTCTAATTCATTCGCACGAATGTATCCATTCTAATTCATTTGCACGATCCATTCTAATTCGTTCCTATATATGTTCCATTCTAATTCATTCGTACGATCCATTCTAATTTATTCGCTTGAATGTATCCATTCTAATTTATTCGCTTGAATGTATCCATTCTAATTCATTCGTACGATCCATTCTAATTCATTCTCACGAATGTAACCTTTCTAATTCATTTGTATGTATCCATTCTAATTCATTCGTACGATGCATTCTAATTCATTCGCACGATCCATTCTAATTCATTTGCACGATCCATTCTAATTCATTCGCACGAATGTATCCATTCTAATTCATTCGTACGATTCATTCTAATTCATTCGCACGATCCATTCTAATTCATTCGTACGATCCATTCCAATTCATTCGTACGATCTATTTTAATTCATTCGCACGAATGTAACCATTCTAATTCATTCGCACGAATGTAACCATTATAATTCATTCGTATGAGCTATTCTAATTCATTCGTACGATCCATTCTAATTCATTCGTACGATCCATTGTAATTCATTCATACGGTCCATTCAGATTCATTCGCACGAATGTATCTATTCTAATTCATTCGCACAATCCAATCTAATTCAAACGTATGATCCATTCTAATTCATTCGTACGATCCATTCTAATTTGCTAATCAATTAGAATGGATCGTAGGAATGAATTAGAATGGATCGTACGAATGAATTAGAATGGTTACATTCGTGCGAATGAATTAGAATGGATCGTACAAATGGATTAGAATGGATCATACGAATGGATTAGAATGGATCGTACGAATGAATTAGAATGGATCGTACAAATGAATTAGAAAGGTTACATTTGTGAGAATGAATTATAATGGATCATACGAATGAATTAGAATGGATCGTACGAATGAATTAGAATGGATCGTGCGAATGAATTAGAATGAATCGTACGAATGCATTAGAATGGATACATTCGTGCGAATGAATTAGAATGGATCATACGAATGAATTAGAATGGATCGTGCGAATGAATTATAATGGATACATTCGAGCGAATGAATTAGAATGGATCGTACGAATGAATTAGAATGGATCGTACGAATAAATTAGAATGGATCGTTCTAATTCTTTCCTACGATCCATTCTAATTCTTTCGCACAAATGAATTATAATTCGTACGAATGGATTAGAATGGATCGTGCAAATGAATTAGAATGGATCGTACGAATGAATTATAATGGATACATTCGTGCGAATGAATTAGAATAGATCGTACGAATGAATTAGAATGGATCGTACGAATGGATCATAGGAATGAATTAGAATGGATACATTCGTGCGAATGAATTAGAATGGATCGTACGAATGAATTAGAATGGATACATTCGAGCGAATGAATTAGAATAGATCGTAGGAATGAATAAGAATGGATCATACGAATGAATTAGAATGGATCGTGCGAATGAATTAGAATGGACTGTACAAATGAATTAAAATGGATACATTTGTACGAATGAATTAAAATGGATCGTACGAATACATTAGAATGGATCGTACGAATGAATTAGAATGGATACATTTGAGCGAATGAATTAGAATGGATCGTGCGATGAATTAGAATGGATCGTGCAAATGAATTAGAATGGATCGTACAAATGGATTAGAATGGATCGTACGAATGAATTAGAATGGATCATACAAATGAATTAGAAATGAATTAGAATGGATCGTACGAATGAATTAGAATGGATCGTGCGAATGAATTAGAATTGATCATACGAATGAATTAGAATGGATCGTACGAATGAATTAGAATGGATACATACATTCATGCGAATGAAGTACAATGGATACATTCATGCGAATGAATTAGAATGGATCGTACAAATGAATTATAATTGATCGTACGAACGAATTAGAATGGATCGTACGAATGAATTAGAATGGATCATACAAAGGAATTAGAAAGGTTACATTTGTAAGAATAAATTAGAATGGATCGTACAAATGAATTAGAATGGATCGTACGAATGGATTAGAATGGATCATACGAATGAATTAGAATGGATCGTACGAATGAATTAGAATAGCTCATACGAATGAAATAGAATGAATCGTACGAATGAATTAGAATGGTTACATTCGTGCGAATGAATTAGAATGGATCGTACGAATGAATTAGAATGGATCATACGAATGAATTAGAATGGATCGTATGAATGAATTAGAATGGATCATACAAATGAATTAGAAAGGTTACATTCGTGAGAATGAATTAGAATTGATACATTCGAGCGAATGAATTAGAATTGATACATACAAATGAATTAGAATGGATCGTGCGAATGAATTAGAATTGATCGTACGAATGGATTAGAATGGATCATATGAATAAATTAGAATGGTTACATTCGTGCGAATGAATTAGAATGGATCGTACGAATGGATTAGAATGGATCGTACGAATGGATTAGAACGGATACATTCGTTCGAATGAATTAGAATGGATCGTACGAATGGATTAGACTGGATCATACGAATGAATTAGATCGTAGGAATGAGTTAGAATGAATCGTATGAATGAATTAGAATGGATCGTACGAATGAATTAGAATGGATCGAGCGAATGAATTAGAATGGATCGTACGAATGAATTAGAATGGATCATAGGAATGAATTAGAATGGATCGTGCAAATGAATTAGAATGGATACATTCGTGCGAATGAATTAGAATGGATCGTCGGAATAAATTAGAATGGATCGTACGAATGAATTTGAATGGATACATTTGTACGAATGAATTAGAATGGATCGTACAAATGGATTAGAATGGATCGTACGAATAGATTAGAATGGATCTTATGAATGGATTAGAATGGATCGTATGAATTTGAATGGATCGAACGAATGAATTAAAATGGATACATTCATACGACTGAATTAGAAATTTATTCGTACGATCCATTCAAATTCAATTGTATGATCCATTCTAATTCATTCGCACAATCAATTCTAATTCATTCATCCGATCTATTCTAATTCATTCGCACGAATGTATCAATTCTAATTCATTCGTGCGATCCATTCTAATTCGTTCATACGATCAATTCTAATTCATTTGTATGATCCATTCTAATCCATTCGTACGATCCATTCTAATCCATTCGTACGATCCATTCTAATCCATTCGTACGATCCATTCTAAACCATTCGTACGATCCATTCTAATTTATTCACACGAATGTAACCATTCTAATTCATTCATACGATCCATTCTCATTCAATCGCACAATCCATTCTAATTCATTCGTACGATCTATTCTAATTCATTCGCACGATCCATTCTAATTCATTCCTATGATCCATTCTAATTCATTCATACAATCCATTCTAATTCATTCGCACGAATGTATCATACGAATGAACTAGAATGGATCATGCGAATGAATTAAAATGGATCGTACAATCCATTCTAAATCATTCTCACAAATCTAACCTTTCTAATTCAATTGTACGATCCATTCTAATTCATTCGTACGATCCATTCTAATTCATTCCTATGATCCATTCTAATCAATTCGTACGATCCATTCTAATTCATTCGCACGAATGTTACCATTCTAATTCATTCGTACGATCCATTCTAATTTATTCCTACGATTCATTCTAATTCATTCGCACGAATGTATCCATTCTAATTCATTTGCACGATCCATTCTAATTCAATCCTATGATCCATTCTAATTCATTCGTACGATCTATTCTAATTCATTCGCTTGAATGTATCCATTCTAATTCTTTCGTACGATCCATTCTAATTCGTTCATACGATCCATTCTAATTCGTTCGTACGATCTATTCTAATTCGTTCGTACGATCCATTCTAATTCATTCGCACGATCCATTCTAATTCATTTGTATGATCCATTTTAGATCATTCGTATGATCCATTCTAATTCATTCGTACGATCCATTCTAATTCATTCGCACGAATGTATCCATTCTAATTTATTCGCACGATCCATTCTAATTCATTCGTTCGATCCATTCTAATTCATTCGTACAATCCATTCAAATTAATTCGCATGATCCATTCTAATTCATTCGTACGATCCATTTTAATTCATTCGTACGATTCATTCTAATTCATTCGCACGATCCATTCAAAATCATTCGTACGATCCATTCTAATTCATTCGCACGAATGTATGCTGGACCGTGCAAATGAATTAGAATGGATCCATTCGTACGAATGGAATAGAATGGATCGTGCGAATGAATTAGAATGGATCGTACGAACGAATTAGAATGGATCGTACGAACAAATTAGAATGAATCGTATGAATGAATTAGAATGGATCGTACGAATGGATTAGAATGGATCGTACGAATGGATCATGCGAATGAATTAGATTGGATTGTACGAATGAATTAGAATGGATCGTACGAATGAATTAAAATGGATACATTCGTGCGAATGAATTAGAATGGATTGTGCGAATGAATTAGAACGGATTGTGCGAATGAATTAGAATGGATCATATGAATGAATTAGAATGGATCGTGCAAATAAATTAGAATGGAAACATTCGTGCGAATGAATTAGAAAGGATCGTAGGAATTAATTAGAATGGATCGTACGAATGAATTAGAATGGTTACATTCGTGCGAATGAATTAGAATTGATCGTACGAATGGATTATAATGGATCGGACGAATGAATTAGAATGGATTCATTCGCACGAATGAATTAGAATGGATAGATACAAATGAATTAGAAAGGTTACATTCGTGAGAATGAATTAGAATGGATACATTCGAATGAATTAGAATGGATCATACGAATGAATTAGAATAGATCGTACGAATGAATTAGAATTGATCGTACAAATAAATTAGAATGGATCGTGCGAATGAATTAGAATGTATCGCACGAATGAATTAGAATGGATCCACCGAATGAGTTATAATGGATCATGCGAATGAATTAGAATGGATCGTACGAATGAATTAGAATGGATTCATTCATGCGAATGAATTAGAATGGATCGGACGAATAAATTAGAATTGATCGTTCGAATGAATTAGAATGGATCATATGATTGAATTTGAATGGATCGTACGAATAAATTAGAATGGATACATTTGTGCGATGAATAAGAATGGAGCGTACAAATGAATTAGAATGGAGCGTACGAATGAACTAGAATGGATACATTCGTGCGAATGAATTAGAATGGATCATATGAAAGAATTAGAATGGATACATTCGAGCGAATGAATTAGAATGGATCGTACGAATGAATTAGAATGGATCATAGGAATGAATTAGAATGGATCGTGCAAATGAATTAGAATGGATTGTATGAATGAATTAGAATGGATATATTTATGTGAATGAATTAGAATAGATTGTGCGAATGAATTAGAATGGATCGTATAAATGAATAAGAATGGATCATACGAATGAATTAGAATGGATCGTGCGAATAAATTAGAATGAATCGTACGAATGTATTAGAATGGATCGTACGAATGAATTAGAACGAATCATACGATCCTTTCTAATTCATTCGTCCGATCCATTCTTATTCATTCGCACGAATGTATCCATTCTAATTCATTCGTACAATCCATTCTAATTCATTTGCACGATCTATTCTAATTCATTCCTATCATCCATTCTAATTCATTCGTACGATCCATTCTAATTCATTCGCTCGAATGTATCCATTCTAATTCTTTCATATGATCGATTCCAATTCATTCGCACGAATGTATCCATTCTAGTTCATTCATACGCTCCATTCTAATTCATTCGTACGCTCCATTCTTATTCATCGCACAAATGTATCCATTCTAATTTATTCGTACGATCCATTCAAATTCAATTGTATGATCCATTCTAATTCATCTGCACGATCAATTCTAATTCATTCGTCCGATCCATTCTAATTCATTCGAACGAATGTATCCATTCTAATTCATTCGTACGATCCATTCTAATTCGTTCGCATGATCCATTCTAACTCATTTGTTGGATCCATTCTAATTCATTCGTACGATCCATTCTAATTCATTCGCACGATCCATTCTAATTTATTCATACGATCCATTCTAATTCATTCGTACGATCTATTCTAATTCATTCGCATGATCCATTCTAATTCATTCGTACGATCCATTCTAATTCATTCGTACAATCCATTCAAATTAATTCGTACGATGCAATCTAATTCATTTGCACAAATGTATCTATTCTAATCCATTCGTACGATCCATTCTAATCCATTCGTACGATCCATTCTAATTCATTTGTACGATCCATTCTAATTCATTCTCTCAAATGTAACCTTTCTAATTCATTTGTACAATCCATTCTAATTCATTCGTACGATCCATTCTAATCCATTCATACGATCCATTCTAATCCATTCGTACGATCCATTCTAATTCATTTGTACGATCCATTCTAATTCATTCTTACAAATGTAACCTTTCTAATTCATTTGTATGATTCATTCTAATTCATTCGTACGATCCATTCTAATTTGTTCGTACGATCAATTCTAATTCATTTGTACGATCCATTCTAATTCATTCGCATGAATGTATCCATTCTAATTCATTCGTAAGATCCATTCTAATTCTTTCGTACGATCCATTCTAATTCATTCGTACGATTCATTCTAATTCATTCGCACGATCCATTCTAGTTTATTCATACGATCCATTCATTATTCATTCATACGATCCATTCTAATTCATTCATACGATCCATTCTAATTCATTCGTATGATCCATTCTAATTCATTCGTATGATCCATTCTAACTCATTCGGTGGATCCATTCTAATTCATTCGTACAATCCATTCTAATCCATTCGCACGATCCATTCTAATTTATTCGTACGATCCATTCTAATTCATTCCTATGATCCATTCTAATTCATTCGCACGAATGTATCCATTCTAATTCATTTGCACGATCCATTCTAATTCATTCCTATGATCTATTCTAATTCATTCGTACGATCCATTCTAAATCATTCGCCCGAATGTATCCATTCTAATTCATTCGTACGATCCATTCTAATTCATTCGTATGATCCATTCTAATTTATTCGTTTAAATATATCCATTCTAATTCATTCGCACGATCCATTCTAATTCATTCGTACGATCCATTCTAATTCATTAGTATGATCAATTCTAATTCATTCGTACAATCCATTCTAATTCAGTCGTATGAATGTATCATACGAATGAATTAGAATGGATCATAGGAATGAATTAGAATGGATCGTGCAAATGAATTAGAATGGATACATTCGTGCGAATGAATTAGAATGGATCGTAGGAATGAATTAGAATGGATCGTACGAATAAATTAGGATGGTTACATTCGTGCGAATGAATTAGAATGGATCGTACGAATGGATTAGAATGGATCGTACAAATCAATTAGAAATGTTACATTTGTGAGAATGAATTAGAATGGATCGTACGAATGAATTAGAATGGATCGTATGAATGGATTAGAAAGGTTACATTTGTGAGAATGAATTAGAATGGATCGTACGAATGAATTAGAATGGATCGTGCGAATAAATTAGAATGAATCGTACGAATGAATTCGAATGGATCGTACGAATGAATTAGAATGGATACATTTGTACGAATAAATTAGAATGGATTGTACGAATGAATTAGAATTTATACATTCTTGCGAATAAATTAGAATGGATCGTATATTCGTACAAATAAATTAGAATGGATCATACGAATGAATTAGAATGGATCGTGCGAATGAATTAGAATGAATCATACGAATGCATTAGAATGGATCGTACGAATGAATTAGAATGAATCGTACGATCCATTCTAATTCATTCGTCCGATCCATTCTAATTCATTCGCACGAATGTATCCATTCTAATTCATTCGTACAATCCATTCTAATTCATTCGCACGATCCATTCTAATTCATTCATATGATCCATTCTAATTCATTCCTACGACCTATTCTAATTCATTCGCTTGAATGTATCAATTCTAATTCATTCGTACGATCCATTCACATTCATTCGCATGATCCATTCTAATTCATTCGTACGATACATTCTAATTCATTCTCACGAATGTAACCTTTCTAATTCATTTGTATGATCCATTCTAATTCATTCGTACGATCCATTCTAATTCATTCGTACGATCCATTCTAATTCATTCTCACAAATATAACCTTTCTAATTTATTTGTATGATCCATTCTAATTCATTCATACGATCCATTTTAATTCATTCGCATGATCCATTCTAATTCATTCGTATGATACATTCGTGCGAATGAATTAGAATGGATCGTACGAATGAATTAGAATGGATCGTACGAATGAATTAGAATAGATCGTGCGAATAAATTAGAATGGATCATACGAATGAATTAGAATAGATATATTCATGCGAATGAATTAGAATGGATCGTACGAATGAATTAGAATGGATCGTGCGAATAAATTAGAATGGATCGTACGAATGAATTAAAATGGATACATTTGTGCGAATGAATTAGAATGGATCATACGATTGAATTTGAATGGATCATACGAATAAATTAGAATGGATACATTTGTGCGATGAATAAGAATGGAGTGTACGAATGAATTAGAATGGAGCGTACGAATGAACTAGAATGGATACATTCGTGTGAATGAATTAGAATGGATCATATGAAAGAATTAGAATGGATCGTGTGAATGAATTAGAAAGAATCGTACGAATGAATTAGAAAGGATATATTCGTGCGAATGAATTAGAATGGATCGTACGAATGAATTAGACTGGATCGTACGAATAAATTAGAATGTATAAATTCATGCAAATGAATTAGAATGGATCGTACGAATGAATTAGAATGGATCATACGAATGAATTAGAATGGATCGTACGAATGAATTAGAATGGATCATATGAATGAATTAGAATGGTTACATTCGTGTGAATGAATTAGAATGGATCGTACGAATGGAGTAGAACGGATCGTACGAATGGATTAGAACACATTGTACGAATGAATTAGAATAGATACATTTGTGCGAATGAATTAGATTGCATCGTACGAATGAATTTGAATGGATTGTACGAATGAATTAGAATGGATCGTACGAATGAATTTGAATGGATCGTACGAATGGATTAGAATGGATTCGTACGATGCATTCTAATTCATTCGTACGATTCATTCTAATTCATTCGTATGAGCTATTCTAATTCATTCGTACGATCCATTCTAATGAATTAGTACGATTCATTTTAATTCATTCGCATAAATATATCCTTTCTAATTCATTCGTACGATCCATTCTAATTCATTCGCACGATCCATTCTAATTCATTCGCACAAATGTATCCATTCTAATTCATTCGTACGATCCATTCTTATTCATTCATATGATCCATTCTAATTCATTCTTATGATCCATTCTAATTCATTCTTATGATCCATTCTAATTCATTCGTACGATCCATTCTAATTCATTCGCTCGAATGTATCCATTCTAATTAATTCGTACGATCCATTCTAATTCATTCGTACGATCCATTCTAATTCATTCTCACGAATGTAACCTTTCTAATTCATTTGTATGATCCATTCTAATTCATTCGTACGATCCATTCTAATTCATTCGTACTATCCATTCTAATCCATTCGTACGATCCATTCTAATTCATTCGTACGATCCATTCTAATTCATTCGTACGATCCATTCTAATTCATTCGTACTATCCATTCTAATCCATTCGTACGATCCATACTAATTCATTCGTACGATCCATTCTAATTCATTCGCTCGAATGTTTCCATTCTAATTCATTCGTACGATCCATTCTAATTCGTTCAAACGATCCATTCTAATTTGTTCGTACGATCCATTCTAAAATGATATAGAATGGATCATACGAATCAATTAGAATGGATCGTACGAATGAATTAGAATGGATTGTGCGAATGAATTAGAATGGATCATATGAATGAATAAGAATGAATCGTACGAATGAATTAGAATGGATCGTGCGAATGAATTAGAATGAATCGTACGAATGCATTAGAATGGATCGTACGAATGAATTAGAATGAATCGTACGAACCATTCTAATTCATTCGTCCGATCCATTCTAATTCATTCGCACGATCCATTCTAATTCATTCGCACAATCCATTCTAATTCATTCGTACGATCCATTCTAATTCATTCGTACGATCCATTCTAACTCATTTTAGAATGGATCGTACGAATGAATTAGAATGGACCGTATGAACAAATTAGAATGGATCGTACGAATGAATTAGAATGGATACATTCGAGCGAATGAATTAGAATGGATCGTACGAATGGATTATAATGGATCGTACGAATGGATTAGAATGGATCGTACG
Organism: Chamaelirium japonicum; assembly: GCA_947650365.1. Taxonomy (NCBI): domain Eukaryota; kingdom Viridiplantae; phylum Streptophyta; class Magnoliopsida; order Liliales; family Melanthiaceae; genus Chamaelirium; species Chamaelirium japonicum. Next base: position 569,486 of record CANTAL010000175.1, read on the forward strand.
AATGGATTAGAATGGATCGTACGAATGGATTATAATGATTTGTACGAATGAATTAGAATGGATACATTCGAGCGAATGAATTAGAATGGATCGTACGAATGAATTAGAATAGATCATACGAATGAATTAGAATGGATCGTACAAATGAATTAGAATGGATACATTTATGCGATGAATAAGAATGGAGCGTACGAATGAATTAGAATGGAGCGTACGAATGAACTAGAATGGATATATTCGTGCGAATGAATTAGAATGGATCATATGAAAGAATTAGAATGGATCGTGCGAATGAATTAGAAAGGATCGTACGAATGAATTAGAATGGATATATTCGTGCGAATGAATTAGAATGGATCGTACGAATGAATTAGACTGGATCGTACGAATAAATTAGAATAGATACATTCATGCAAATGAATTAGAATGGATCGTACGAATGAATTAGAATTGATCATACGAATGAATTATAATGGATCATACGAATGAATTAGAATGGATCATATGAATGAATTAGAATGGTTACATTCGTGCGAATGAATTAGAATGGATCGTACGAATGAATTTGAATGGATCGTACGAATGGATTAGAACGCATTGTACGAATGAATTTGAATGGATTGTATGAATGAATTAGAATGGATCGAACGAATGAATTAGAATGGATACATTCGAGCGAATGAATTAGAATAGATCGTAGGAATGAATTAGAATGGATCATACGAATGAATTAGAATGGATCGTGCGAATGAATTAGAATGGATTGTACGAATGAATTAGAATGGATACATTCGTGCGAATGAATTAGAATGGATCGGACGAATGAATTAGAATGGATTGTGCGAATGAATTAGAATGGATCGTGCGAATGAATTAGAATGAATCGTACGAATGCATTAGAGTGGATACATTCGTACGAATGAATTTGAATTTATCATGCTAATGAATTAGAATCGATCGTACGAATGAATTAGAACGGATTGTACGAATGAATTAGAATGGATCGTGCAAATGAATTAGAATGGATTGTACGAATGAATTAGAATGGATACATACAAATGAATTAGAAAGGTTACATTCGTGATAATGAATTAGAATGGATCGTACGAATAAATTAGAATGGATACATTCGAGCGAATGAATTAGAATGGATCGTGCGAATGAATTAGAATGGATCGTAGGAATGAATTAGAATGAATCGTACGAATGAATTAGAATGGTAACATTCGTGCGAATGAATTAGAATGGATCGTACGAATGAATTAGAATGGATCGTACAAATTAATTAGAAAGGTTACATTTGTGCGAATGAATTAGAATGGATCGTATGAATGAATTAGAATGAATCGTAGGAATGAATTAGAATGGATCGTACGAATGAATTAGAATGGTTACAATCGTGCGAAAGAATTAGAATGGATCGTACGAACGAATTAGAATGGATCGTGCAAATGAATTAGAAAGGTTACATTTGTGCGAATGAATTAGAATGGATCGTACGAATGAATTAGAATGGATCGTACGAATGGATTAGAATGGATCTTACAAATGAATTAGAATGGATCGTACAAATGAATTAGAAAGGTTACATTTGTGAGAATGAATTAGAATGGATCGTACGAATGAATTAGAATGGATCGTACGAATGGATTAGAATGGATCGTACGAATGAATTAGAATGGATCGAACGAATGAATTAGAATGGATACATTCGAGCGAATGAATTAGAATAGATCGTAGGAATGAATTAGAATAGATCGTACGAATGAATTAGAATAGAAACATTCGTACGAATGAATTAGAATGGACTGTACGAATGAATTAGAATGGATCATAGGAATGAATTAGAATGGATCATGCAAATGAATTAGAATGGATACATTCGTGCGAATGAATTAGAATGGATCGTAGGAATGAATTAGAATGGATCGTACGAATGAATTAGAATGGTTACATTCGTGCGAATGAATTAGAATGGATGGTACGAATGAATTAGAATGGATCGTACGAATGGATTAGAATGGATCGTACGAATGAAGTAGAATGGATCGTTCGAATGAATTAGAATGGATCGTATGAATGAATTAGAATAGATCGTATGAATGAATTAGAATGGATACATTTGTGCGAATGAATTAGAATGGATCGTGCGAATGAATTAGAATGGATCGTACGAATGAATTAGAATGGATATATTTATGTGAATGAATTAGAATGGATCGAACGAATGAATTAGAATGGATACATTTGTGCGAATGAATTAGAATGGATCATACGAATGAATTAGAATAGATATATTTATGCGAATGAATTAGAATGGATCGTACGAATAAATTAAAATGGATCGTACGAATGAATTAGAATGGATCGTATGAACGAATTAGAATGGATCGTACGAATGAATTAGAATGGATACATTCGAGCGAATGAATTAGAATGGATCGTACGAATAAATTAGAATGGATCAAAGGAATGAATTAGAATGGATCGTGCAAATGAATTAGAATGGATACATTCGTGCGAATGAATTAGAATGGATCGTAGGAATGAATTAGAATGGATCGTACGAATAAATTAGAATGGATCATACGAATGAATTAGAATGGATACATTTGTGCGATGAATAAGAATGGAGCATACGAATGAATTAGAATGGAGTGTACGAATGAACTAGAATGGATACATTCGTGCGAATGAATTAGAATAGATCATACGAATGAATTAGAATAGATCGTATGAATGAATTAGAATGGATCATACGAATAAATAAGAATGGATCGTGCGAATGAATTAAAATGGGTCATACGAATGAATTAGAATAGATCATCGGAATGAATTAGAATGGATCATACAAAGGAATTAGAAAGGTTACATTCGTGATAATGAATTAGAATGGATCATACGATCCATTCTAATTCATTCTCACGAATGTAACCTTTCTAATTCATTTGTATGATCCATTCGTACGATCAATTCTAATTCATTCATACGATCTATTCTAATTCATTCGCACGAATGTATCCATTCTAATTCATTTGTATGATCAATTTTAATTCATTCGTAAAATCCATTCTAATTCAGTCGTATGATCCATTCTAATTCATTCGTACAAATGAATTAGAATGGATCGTACGAACGAATTAGAATGGATCGTGCGATTGAATTAGAATGGATCGTACGAATGAATTAGAATGAATCGTACGAATGAATTAGAATAGATCGTACGAATGTATTAGAATGGATACATTCGTGCGAATGAATTAGAATGGATCGTAGGAATGAATTAGAATGGATCGTGCAAATGAATTAGAATGGATACATTCGTGTGAATGAATTAGAATGGATCGTAGGAATCAATTAGAATGGATCGTACGAATGAATTAGAATGGTTACATTCGTGCGAATGAATTAGAATGGATCGTACGAATAAATTAGAATTGATCGTGCGAATGAATTAGAATGGATCGTACGAATGAATTAGAATGGATTGTGCGAATGAATTAGAATGGATCGTACGAATGAATTAGAATGGATCCACCGAATGAATTAGAATGGATCGTACGAATGAATTAGAATGGATCCACCGAATGAGTTAGAATGGATCATACGAATGAATTAGAATGGATCGTACGAATGAATTAGAATTGATCGTGCGAATGAATTAGAATGAATCGTACGAATGCATTAGAATGGATCGTATGAATGAATTAGAATGAATCGTATGATCCATTCTAATTCATTCGTACGATCATTTCTAATTCATTCTCACAAATGTATCCATTCTAATCCATTCGTACGATCCATTCTAATCCATTCGTACGATCCATTCTAATTCATTCGTACGATCCATTCTAATTCATTCGTACAAATGTATCCATTCTAATTCATTCGTACGATCCATTCTAATTCATTCCTATGATCCATTCTAATTCATTCGCATGAATGTATCCATTCTAATTCATTTGCACGATCCATTCTAATTCATTCCTATGGTCCATTCTAATTCATTCGTACGATCCATTCTAATTCATTTGAATGATCCATTCTAATTCATTCGTATGATTCATTCTAATTCATTCGTACGATCCATTCTAATTCATTCACACAAATGTATCCATTCTAATTTATTCGTATGATCCATTCTAATTCATTCGCACGATCCATTCTCATTCATTTGTACGAATGTATCCATTCTAATTCATTCGCACGATCCATTCTAATTCTTTCGCACAAATGTATCCATTCTAATGCATTCGTACGAACCATTCTAATTCATTCGTACGATCCATTCTAATTCATTCCTACGATCAATTCTAATTCATTCACACGAATGTATCCATTCTAATTCATTTGCACGATCCATTCTAATTCATTCCTATGATCCATTCTAATTCATTCGTACGATCCATTCTAATTCATTCGCTCGAATGTATCCATTCTAATTCATTCGTACGATCCATTCTAATTCATTCGTACGATCCATTCTAATTCATTCCTACGATCCATTCTAATTCATTCGCACGAATGTATCCATTCTAATTCATTTGCACGATCCATTCTAATTCGTTCCTATAATCCATTCTAATTCATTCGTACGATCCATTCTAATTCATTCGCTTGAATGTATCCATTCTAATTCATTCGTAAGATCCATTCTAATTCATTCGTACGATCCATTCTAATTCATTCTCACGAATGTAACCTTTCTAATTCATTTGTATGTATCCATTCTAATTCATTCGTACGATGCATTCTAATTCATTCGCACGATCCATTCTAATTCATTTGCACGATCCATTCTAATTCATTCGCACGAATGTATCCATTCTAATTCATTCGTACAAATGAATTAGAAAGGTTACATTTGTGAGAATGAATTAGAATGGATCATACGAATGAATTAGAATGGATCGTACGAATGAATTAGAATGGATCGTGCGAATGAATTAGAATGAATCGTACGAATGCATTAGAATGGATACATTCGTGCGAATGAATTAGAATGGATCGTACGAATGAATTAGAATGGATCGTGCGAATGAATTAGAATGGATACATTCGAGCGAATGAATTAGAATGGATCGTACGAATGAATTAGAATGGATCGTACGAATAAATTAGAATGGATCGTTCTAATTCTTTCCTACGATCCATTCTAATTCATTCGCACGAATGAATTATAATTCGTACGAATGGATTAGAATTGATCGTGCGAATGAATTAGAATGGATCATACGAATGAATTATAATGGATACATTTGTGCGAATGAATTAGAATAGATCGTATGAATGAATTAGAATGGATCGTACGAATGGATCATAGGAATGAATTAGAATGGATACATTCGTGCGAATGAATTAGAATGGATCGTACGAATGAATTAGAATGGATACATTCGAGCGAATGAATTAGAATAGATCGTAGGAATGAATAAGAATGGATCATACGAATGAATGAGAATGGATCGTGCGAATGAATTAGAATGGATCGTACGAATGAATTAGAATGGATATATTTGAGCGAATGAATTAGAATGGATCGTGCGATGAATTAGAATGGATCGTGCAAATGAATTAGAATGGATCGTACAAATGGATTAGAATGGATCGTACGAATGAATTAGAATGGATCATACAAATGAATTAGAAAGGAATTAGAATGGATCGTACGAATGAATTAGAATGGATCGTGCGAATGAATTAGAATTGATCATACGAATGAATTAGAATGGATCGTACGAATGAATTAGAATGGATACATATATTCATGCGAATGAATTAGAATGGATACATTCATGCGAATGAATTAGAATGGATCGTACAAATGAATTAGAATTGATCGTACGAACGAATTAGAATGGATCGTACGAATGAATTAGAATGGATCATACAAATGAATTAGAAAGGTTACATTTGTAAGAATAAATTAGAATGGATCGTACAAATGAATTAGAATGGATCGTACGAATGGATTAGAATGGATCATACGAATGAATTAGAATGGATCGTACGAATGAATTAGAATAGCTCATACGAATGAAATAGAATGAATCGTACGAATGAATTAGAATGGTTACATTCGTGCGAATGAATTAGAATGGATCGTACGAATGAAGTAGAATGGATCATACGAATGAATTAGAATGGATCGTATGAATGAATTAGAATGGATCATACAAATGAATTAGAAAGGTTACATTCGTGAGAATGAATTAGAATTGATACATTCGAGCGAATGAATTAGAATGGATACATACAAATGAATTAGAATGGATCGTGCGAATGAATTAGAATTGATCGTACGAATGGATTAGAATGGATCATATGAATAAATTAGAATGGTTACATTCGTGCGAATGAATTAGAATGGATCGTACGAATGGATTAGAATGGATCGTACGAATGGATTAGAATGGATACATTCGTTCGAATGAATTAGAATGGATCGTACGAATGGATTAGACTGGATCATACGAATGAATTAGATCGTAGGAATGAGTTAGAATGAATCGTATGAATGAATTAGAATGGATCGTACGAATGAATTAGAATGGATCGAGCGAATGAATTAGAATAGATCGTACGAATGAATTAGAATGGATCATAGGAATGAATTAGAATGGATCGTGCAAATGAATTAGAATGGATACATTCATGCGAATGAATTAGAATGGATCGTCGGAATGAATTAGAATGGATCGTACGAATGAATTTGAATGGATACATTTGTACGAATGAATTAGAATGGATCGTACGAATGGATTAGAATGGATCGTACGAATGGATTAGAATGGATCGTATGAATGGATTAGAATGGATCGTACGAATTTGAATGGATCGTACGAATAAATTAAAATGGATACATTCATACGACTGAATTAGAAATTTATTCGTACGATCCATTCAAATTCAATTGTATGATCCATTCTAATTCATTCGCACAATCAATTCTAATTCATTCATCCGATCTATTCTAATTCATTCGCACGAATGTATCAATTCTAATTCATTCGTGCGATCCATTCTAATTCGTTCATACGATCCATTCTAATTCATTTGTATGATCCATTCTAATCCATTCGTACGATCCATTCTAATCCATTCGTACGATCCATTCTAATCCATTCGTACGATCCATTCTAAACCATTCGTACGATCCATTCTAATTTATTCGCACGAATGTAACCATTCTAATTCATTCATACGATCCATTCTCATTCAATCGCACAATCCATTCTAATTCATTCGTACGATCTATTCTAATTCATTCGCACGATCCATTCTAATTCATTCCTATGATCCATTCTAATTCATTCATACAATCCATTCTAATTCATTCACACGAATGTATCATACGAATGAACTAGAATGGATCATGCGAATGAATTAAAATGGATCGTACAATCCATTCTAAATCATTCTCACAAATCTAACCTTTCTAATTCATTTGTACGATCCATTCTAATTCATTCGTACGATCCATTCTAATTCATTCCTATGATCCATTCTAATCAATTCGTACGATCCATTCTAATTCATTCGCACGAATGTTACCATTCTAATTCATTCGTACGATCCATTCTAATTTATTCCTACGATCCATTCTAATTCATTCGCACGAATGTATCCATTCTAATTCATTTGCACGATCCATTCTAATTCAATCCTATGATCCATTCTAATTCATTCGTACGATCCATTCTAATTCATTCGCTTGAATGTATCCATTCTAATTCTTTCGTACGATCCATTCTAATTCGTTCATATGATCCATTCTAATTCGTTCGTACGATCTATTGTAATTCGTTCGTACGATCCATTCTAATTCATTCGCACGATCCATTCTAATTCATTTGTATGATCCATTTTAGATCATTCGTATGATCCATTCTAATTCATTCGTACGATCCATTCTAATTCATTCGCACGAATGTATCCATTCTAATTCATTCGCACGATCCATTCTAATTCATTCGTTCGATCCATTCTAATTCATTCGTACGATCCATTCAAATTAATTCGCATGATCCATTCTAATTCATTCGTACGATCCATTCTAATTCATTCGTACGATTCATTCTAATTCATTCGCACGATCCATTCAAATTCATTCGTACGATCCATTCTAATTCATTCGCACGAATGTATGCTGGACCGTGCAAATGAAATAGAATGGATCCATTCGTACGAATGGAATAGAATGGATCGTGCGAATGAATTAGAATGGATCGTACGAACGAATTAGAATGGATCGTACGAACAAATTAGAATGAATCGTATGAATGAATTAGAATGGATCGTACGAATGGATTAGAATGGATCGTGCGAAGGGATCATGCGAATGAATTAGATTGGATTGTACGAATGAATTAGAATGGATCGTACGAATGAATTAAAATGGATACATTCGTCCGAATGAATTAGAAAGGATTGTGCGAATGAATTAGAACGGATTGTGCGAATGAATTAGAATGGATCATATGAATGAATTAGAATGGATCGTGCAAATAAATTAGAATGGATACATTCGTGCGAATGAATTAGAAAGGATCGTAGGAATGAATTAGAATGGATCGTACGAATGAATTAGAATGGTTACATTCGTGCGAATGAATTAGAATTGATCGTACGAATGGATTATAATGGATCGGACGAATGAATTAGAATGGATTCATTCGCACGAATGAATTAGAATGGATAGATACAAATGAATTAGAAAGGTTACATTCGTGAGAATGAATTAGAATGGATACATTCGAATGAATTAGAATGGATCATACGAATGAATTAGAATAGATCGTACGAATGAATTAGAATTGATCGTACAAATAAATTAGAATGGATCGTGCGAATGAATTAGAATGTATCGCACGAATGAATTAGAATGGATCCACCGAATGAGTTAGAATGGATCATGCGAATGAATTAGAATGGATCGTACGAATGAATTAGAATGGATTCATTCGTGCGAATGAATTAGAATGGATCGGACGAATAAATTAGAATTGATCGTTCGAATGAATTAGAATGGATCATATGATTGAATTTGAATGGATCGTACGAATAAATTAGAATGGATATATTTGTGCGATGAATAAGAATGGAGCGTACAAATGAATTAGAATGGAGCGTACGAATGAACTAGAATGGATACATTCGTGCGAATGAATTAGAATGGATCATATGAAAGAATTAGAATGGATACATTCGAGCGAATGAATTAGAATGGATCGTATGAATGAATTAGAATGGATCATAGGAATGAATTAGAATGGATCGTGCAAATGAATTAGAATGGATTGTATGAATGAATTAGAATGGATATATTTGTGCGAATGAATTAGAATAGATTGTGCGAATGAATTAGAATGGATCGTATAAATGAATAAGAATGGATCATACGAATGAATTAGAATGGATCGTGCGAATAAATTAGAATGAATCGTACGAATGTATTAGAATGGATCATACGAATGAATTAGAACGAATCGTACGATCCTTTCTAATTCATTCGTCCGATCCATTCAAATTCATTCGCACGAATGTATCCATTCTAATTCATTCGTACAATCCATTCTAATTCATTTGCACGATCTATTCTAATTCATTCCTATCATCCATTCTAATTCATTCGTACGATCCATTCTAATTCATTCGCTCGAATGTATCCATTCTAATTCTTTCATATGATCGATTACAATTCATTCGCACGAATGTATCCATTCTAGTTCATTCATACGCTCCATTCTAATTCATTCGTACGCTCCATTCTTATTCATCGCACAAATGTATCTATTCTAATTTATTCGTACGATCCATTCAAATTCAATTGTATGATTCATTCTAATTCATTTGCACGATCAATTCTAATTCATTCGTCCGATCCATTCTAATTCATTCGAACGAATGTATCCATTCTAATTCATTCGTACGATCCATTCTAATTCGTTCGCATGATCCATTCTAACTCATTTGTTGGATCCATTCTAATTCATTCGTACGATCCATTCTTATTCATTCGCATGATCCATTCTAATTCACTCGTACGATCCATTCTAATTTATTCGTACAATCCATTCAAATTAATTCGTACGATGCAATCTAATTCATTTGCACAAATGTATCTATTCTAATCCATTCGTACGATCCATTCTAATCCATTCGTACGATCCATTCTAATTCATTCGTACGATCCATTCTAATTCATTCTCTCAAATGTAACCTTTCTAATTCATTTGTACGATCCATTCTATTCCATTCATACGATCCATTCTAATCCATTCGTACGATCCATTCTAATTCATTTGTACGATCCATTCTAATTCATTATTACAAATGTAACCTTTCTAATTCATTTGTATGATTCATTCTAATTCATTCGTACGATCCATTCTAATTTGTTCGTACGATCAATTCTAATTCATTTGTACGATCCATTCTAATTCATTCGCATGAATGTATCCATTCTAATTCATTCGTAAGATCCATTCTAATTCTTTCGTACGATCCATTCTAATTCATTCGTACGATTAATTCTAATTCATTCGCACGATCCATTCTAGTTTATTCATACGATCCGTTCATTATTCATTCATACGATCCATTCTAATTCATTCATACGATCCATTCTAATTCATTCGTATGATCCATTCTAATTCATTCGTATGATCCATTCTAACTCATTCGGTGGATCCATTCTAATTTATTCGTACAATCCATTCTAATCCATTCGCACGATCCATTCTAATTTATTCGTACGATCCATTCTAATTCATTCCTATGATCCATTCTAATTCATTCGCACGAATGTATCCATTCTAATTCATTTGCACGATCCATTCTAATTCATTCCTATGATCTATTCTAATTCATTCGTACGATCCATTCTAAATCATTCGCCCGAATGTATCCATTCTAATTCATTCGTACGATCCATTCTAATTCATTCGTATGATCCATTCTAATTTATTCGTTTAAATATATCCATTCTAATTCATTCGCACGATCCATTCTAATTCATTCGTACGATCCATTCTAATTCATTAGTATGATCAATTCTAATTCATTCTTACAATCCATTCTAATTCAGTCGTATGAATGTATCATACGAATGAATTAGAATGGATCATAGGAATGAATTAGAATGGATCGTGCAAATGAATTAGAATGGATACATTCGTGCGAATGAATTAGAATGGATCGTAGGAATGAATTAGAATGGATCGTACGAATAAATTAGGATGGTTACATTCGTGCGAATGAATTAGAATGGATCGTACGAATGGATTAGAATGGATCGTACAAATCAATTAGAAATGTTACATTTGTGAGAATGAATTAGAATGGATCGTACGAATGAATTAGAATGGATCGTATGAATGGATTAGAAAGGTTACATTTGTGAGAATGAATTAGAATGGATCATACGAATGAATTAGAATGGATCGTGCGAATAAATTAGAATGAATCGTACGAATGAATTAGAATGGATCATACGAATGAATTAGAATGGATACATTTGTACGAATAAATTAGAATGGATTGTACGAATGAATTAGAATTTATACATTCTTGCGAATAAATTAGAATGGATCGTATATTCGTGCAAATAAATTAGAATGGATCATACGAATGAATTAGAATGGATCGTGCGAATGAATTAGAATGAATCATACGAATGCATTAGAATGGATCGTACGAATGAATTAGAATGAATCGTACGATCCATTCTAATTCATTCGTCCAATCCATTCTAATTCATTCGCACGAATGTATCCATTCTAATTCATTCGTACAATCCATTCTAATTCATTCGCACGATCCATTCTAATTCATTCATATGATCCATTCTAATTCATTCCTACGACCTATTCTAATTCATTCGCTTGAATGTATCAATTCTAATTCATTCATACGATCCATTCACATTCATTCGCATGATCCATTCTAATTCATTCGTACGATCCATTCTAATTCATTCTCACGAATGTAACCTTTCTAATTCATTTGTATTCTAATTCATTCGTACGATCCATTCTAATTCATTCGTACGATCCATTCTAATTCATTCTCACAAATATAACCTTTCTAATTTATTTGTATGATCCATTCTAATTCATTCATACGATCCATTTTAATTCATTCGCATGATCCATTCTAATTCATTCGTATGATACATTCGTGCGAACGAATTAGAATGGATCGTACGAATGAATTAGAATGGATCGTACGAATGAATTAGAATAGATCATGCGAATAAATTAGAATGGATCATACGAATGAATTAGAATAGATATATTCATGCGAATGAATTAGAATGGATCGTACGAATGAATTAGAATGGATCGTGCGAATAAATTAGAATGGATCGTACGAATGAATTAAAATGGATACATTTGTGCGAATGAATTAGAATGGATCATACGATTGAATTTGAATGGATCATACGAATAAATTTGAATGGATACATTTGTGCGATGAATAAGAATGGAGCGTACGAATGAATTAGAATGGAGCGTACGAATGAACTAGAATGGATACATTCGTGTGAATGAATTAAAATGGATCATATGAAAGAATTAGAATGGATCGTGTGAATGAATTAGAAAGAATCGTACGAATGAATTAGAAAGGATCTATTCGTGCGAATGAATTAGAATGGATCGTACGAATGAATTAGACTGGATCGTACGAATAAATTAGAATGGATACATTCATGCAAATGAATTAGAATGGATCGTACGAATGAATTAGAATGGATCATACCAATGAATTAGAATGGATCGTACGAATGAATTAGAATGGATCATATGAATGAATTAGAATGGTTATATTCGTGTGAATGAATTAGAATGGATCGTACGAATGGAGTAGAACGGATCGTACGAATGGATTAGAACACATTGTACGAATGAATTAGAATAGATATATTTGTACGAATGAATTAGATTGCATCGTACGAATGAATTTGAATGGATTGTACGAATGAATTAGAATGGATCGTACGAATGAATTTGAATGGATCGTACGAATGGATTAGAATGGATTCGTACGATGCATTCTAATTCATTCGTACGATTCATTCTAATTTATTCGTATGAGCTATTCTAATTCATTCGTACGATCCATTCTAATGAATTAGTACGATTCATTCTAATTCATTCGCATAAATATATCCATTCTAAATCATTCGTACGATCTATTCTAATTCATTCGCACGATCCATTCTAATTCATTCGCACAAATGTATCCATTCTAATTCATTCGTACGATCCATTCTTATTCATTCATATGATCCATTCTAATTCATTCTTATGATCCATTCTAATTCATTCTTATGATCCATTCTAATTCATTCGTACGATCCATTCTAATTCATTCGCTCGAATGTATCCATTCTAATTAATTCGTACGATCCATTCTAATTCATTCGTAAGATCCATTCTAATTCATTCTCACGAATGTAACCTTTCTAATTCATTTGTATGATCCATTCTAATTCATTCGTACGATCCATTCTAATTCATTCGTACTATCCATTCTAATCCATTCGTACGATCCATTCTAATTCATTCATACGATCCATTCTAATTCATTCGTACGATCCATTCTAATTCATTCGTACTATCCATTCTAATCCATTCGTACGATCCATTCTAATTCATTCGTACGATCCATTCTAATTCATTCGCTCGAATGTTTCCATTCTAATTCATTCGTACGATCCATTCTAATTCGTTCATACGATCCATTCTAATTTGTTCGTACGATCCATTCTAAAATGATATAGAATGGATCATACGAATCAATTAGAATGGATCGTACGAATGAATTAGAATGGATTGTGCGAATGAATTAGAATGGATCATATGAATGAATAAGAATGAATCATACGAATGAATTAGAATGGATCGTGCTAATGAATTAGAATGAATCGTACGAATGCCTTAGAATGGATCGTACGAATGAATTAGAATGAATCGTACGAACCATTCTAATTCATTCGTCCGATCCATTCTAATTCATTCGCACGATCCATTCTAATTCATTCGCACAATCCATTCTAATTCATTCGTACGATCCATTCTAATTCATTCGTACGATCCATTCTAACTCATTTTAGAATGGATCGTACGAACAAATTAGAATGGACCGTATGAACAAATTAGAATGGATCGTACGAATGAATTTGAATGGATACATTCGAGCGAATGAATTAGAATGGATCGTACGAATGGATTAGAATGGATCGTACGAATGGATTAGAATGGATCGTATGAATGGATTAGAATGGATCGTACGAATGGATTATAATGATACGTTCGAATGAATTAGAATGGATACATTCGAGCGAATGAATTAGAATGGATACATTCGAGCGAATGAATTAGAATGGATCGTACGAATGAACATACGAATGAATTAGAATGGATCGTACAAATGAATTAGAATGGATACATTTATGCGATGAATAAGAATGGAGCGTACGAATGAATTAGAATGGAGCGTACGAATGAACTAGAATGGATATATTCGTGCGAATGAATTAGAATGGATCATATGAAAGAATTAGAATGGATCGTGCGAATGAATTAGAAAGGATCGTACGAATGAATTAGAATGGATATATTCGTGCGAATGAATTAGAATGGATCGTACGAATGAATTAGAATTGATCATACGAATGAATTAGAATGGATCATACGAATGAATTAGAATGGATCATATGAATGAATTAGAATGGTTACATTCGTGCGAATGAATTAGAATGGATCGTACGAATGGATTAGAATGGATCGTACGAATGGATTAGAACGCATTGTACGAATGAATTAGAATAGATACATTTGTGCGAATGAATTAGATTGCATCGTACGAATGAATTAGAATGGATCGTACGAATGAATTAGAATGGATCGTACGAATGAATTAGAATGGATATATTTGTGCGAATGAATTAGAATGGATCGTACGAATGAATTAGAATGGATCGTACGAATGAATTAGAATGGATACATTTGTGCGAATGAATTAGAATTGATCGTGCGAATGAATTAGAATGGATCGTATGAATGATTTAGAATGGATCGTGCGAATGAATTAGACTGGATTGTACGAATGAATTAGAATGGATCATGCGAATGAATTTGAATGGATCGTACGAATGAATTAGAATGGATCGAACGAATGAATTAGAATGGATATATTCGAGCGAATAAATTCGAATCGATCGTAGGAATGAATTAGAATAGATCATACGAATGAAATAGAATGGATCGTGCGAATGAATTAGAATGGATTGTACGAATGAATTAGAATGGATATGTTCGTGCGAATGAATTAGAATGGATCGGACGAATGAATTAGAATGGATCGTACGAATGAATTAGAATGGATCATGCAAATGAATTAGAATGAATCGTACGAATGCATTAGAATGGTTACATTCGTGCGAATGAATTAGAATGGATTGTACAAATGAATTAGAATGGATACATTCATGTGAATGAATTAGAATGGATCGTACAAATGGATTAGAATGGATCGTACGAATGAATTAGAATAGATCGTACGAACGAATTAGAATGGATCGTATGAACGAATTAGAATGGATCGTACGAATGAATTAGAATGGATACATTCGAGCGAATGAATTAGAATGGATCGTACGAATGAATTAGAATGGATCATAGGAATGAATTAGAATGGATCGTGCAAATGAATTAGAATGGATACATTCGTGCGAATGAATTAGAATGGATCGTAGGAATGAATTAGAATGAATCGTACGAATGAATTAGAATAGTTACATTCATGCGAATGAATTAGAATGGATCGTACGAATGGATTAGAATGGATCGTACGAATGGATTAGAATGGATCGTACGAATGAATTAGAATGGATCGTACAAATGAATTAGAAAGGTTACATTTGTGAGAATGAATTAGAATGGATCGTACGAATGAATTAGAATGGATCGTACGAATGGATTAGAATGGGAATGGATTAGAATGGATCGTACGAATGGATTAGAATGGATCGTACGAATGAATTAGAATGTATTATACAAATGAATTAGAAAGGTTACATTCGTGAGAATGATTTAGAATGGATCGTACGAATGAATTAGAATGGATCATGCGAATGAAATTGAATGGATCGTACGAATGAATTAGAATGGATCGAACGAATGAATTAGAATGGATACATTCGAGCGAATGAATTAGAATAGATCGTAGGAATGAATTAGAATGGATCATACGAATGAATTAGAATGGATTATGCGAATGAATTAGAATGGATCGTACGAATGAATTAGAATGGATCGTACGAATAAATTAGAATGGATTATGCGAATGAATTAGAATGGATCGTATGAATGAATTAGAATGGTTACATTCGTGCGAATGAATTAGAATGGATCGTACGAATGGTTTAGAATGGATCGTACGAATGAATTAGAATGGATCGTACGAATGTATTAGAATGGATCATATGAATGAATTAGAATGGTTACATTCGTGCGACTGAATTAGAATGGATCATACGAATGGATTAGAATGGATCGTACGAATGGATTACAATGGATCATACGAATGAATTAGAATGGATCGTACAAATGAATTAGAAAGGTTACATTTGTGAGAATGAATTAGAATGGATCGTACGAATGAATTAGAATGGATCGTACGAATGGATTAGAATGGGAATGGATTAGAATGGATCGTATGAATGGATTAGAATGGATCGTACGAATGAATTAGAATAGATCATACAAATGAATTAGAAAGGTTACATTCGTGAGAATGATTTAGAATGGATCGTACGAATGAATTAGAATGGATCATGCGAATGAAATTGAATGGATCGTACGAATGAATTAGAATGGATCGAACGAATGAATTAGAATGGATACATTCGAGCAAATGAATTAGAATAGATCGTAGGAATGAATTAGAATGGATCATACGAATGAATTAGAATGGATCGTGCGAATGAATTAGAATGGATTGTACGAATGAATTAGAATGGATACATTCGTGCGAATGAATTAGAATGGATCGGACGAATGAATTAGAATGGATCGTACGATTCATTCTAATTCATTCGTACGATCCATTCTAATGCATTCGTACGATTTATTCCAATTCATTCGCACGATCAATTCTAATTCATTCGTATGATCCATTCTAATTTATTTGCCCGAATATACAATCCATTCTAATTTATTCGTAAGAATGTGTCCATTCTAATTCATTCGTACAATCCATTCTAATTTATTCGTACAAATGTGTCCATTCTAATTCATTCGTACGATCCATTCTAATTCATTCGTAGAATTCATTCTAATTCATTCGTATGATCCATTCTAATTCATTCGTACGATCCATTCTAATTCATTCGCACGAATGTATCCATTCTAATTAATTCGTACGATCCATTCTAATTCATTCGTATGATCCATTCTATTTCATTCCTACGATCTAGTCTAATTCATTTGCTCGAATGTATCCATTCTAATTCATTCGTACGATCCATTCTTATTCATTCGTACGATCCATTCTAATTCATTCGTATGATCAATTCTAATTCATTCGCACGATCCATTCTAATTCATTCTCATGAATGTAACCTTTCTAATTCATTTGTATGATCCATTCTAATTCATTCGTATGATCCATTCTAATCCATTCGTACGATCCATTCTAATCCATTCGTACGATCCATTCTAATTCATTCTCACAAATGTAACCTTTCTAATTCATTTGTACGATCCATTCTAATTCATTCGTACGATCCATTCTAATCCATTCGTACGATCCATTCTAATTCATTCGCAAGAATGTAACCATTCTAATTCATTCGTTCGATCCATTCTAATTTATTCCTACGAATGAGTTAGAATGGATCATATGAATGAATTAGAATGGATCGTATGAATGAATTAGAATGGATCGTATAAATAAATTAGAATGGATCGTACGAATGAATTAAAATGGATACATTTGTCCGAATGAATTAGAATGGATCATACGATTGAATTTGAATGGATCGTACGAATAAATTAGAATGGATACATTTGTGCGATGAATAAGAATGGAGCGCACGAATGAATTAGAATGGAGCGTACGAATGAATTAGAATGGATACATTCGTGCGAATGAATTAGATTGGATCATATGAAAGAATTAGAATGGATCGTGCGAATGAATTAGAAAGGATCGTACGAATGAATTAGAATGGATATATTCGTGCGAATGAATAAGAAAGGATCGTACGAATGAATTAGACTGGATCGTACGAATAAATTTGAATGGATACATTCTTGCAATTGAATTAGAATGGATCGTACGAATGAATTAGAATGGATCATACGAATGAATTAGAATGGATCATACGAATGAATTAGAATGGATCATATGAATGAATTAGAATGGTTACATTCGTGCGAATGAATTAGAATGGATCGTACGAATGGATTAGAATGGATCGTACGAATGGATTAGAATGCATTGTACAAATGAATTAGAATAGATACATTTGTGCGAATGAATTAGATTGCATCGTACGAATGAATTTGAATGGATTGTACGAATGAATTAGAATGGATCGTACGAATGATTTAGAATGGATCGTGCGAATGAATTAGAATGGATCGTACGAATGAAATAGAATGGATCGTGTGAATGAATTAGAATGGATCGTACGAATGAATTAGAATGGATACATTTGTGCGAATGAATTAGAATGGATCGTACGAATGAATTAGAATGGATCGTACGAATGAATTAGAATGGTTCGTACGAATGAATTAGAATGGATACATTCGAGCGAATGAATTAGAATGGATCGTATGAATGAATTAGAATGGATCATAGGAATGAATTAGAATGGATTATGCAAATGAATTAGAATGGATCGTACGAAGGAATTAGAATGGATCATACGAATGAATTAGAATGGATACATTTGTGCGAAAGAATTAGAATGGATCGTACAAATGAATTAGAATGGTTACATTCGTGTGAATGAATTAGAATGGATCGTACAAATGAATTAGAATGGATCGTGCGAATGAATTAGAATTGATCATACGAATGAATTAGAATGGATCGTACGAATGGATTAGAACGCATTGTACGAATGAATTAGAATGGATCGTACGAATGATTTAGAATGGATCGTACAAACGAATTAGAAAGGTTATATTTGTGAGAATGAATTAGAATGGATCGTACGAATGAATTAGAATAGATCGTGCGAATAAATTAGAATGGATTGTACGAATGAATTAGAATGGATCGAACGAATGAATTAGAATAGATACATTTGTTTGAATTAATTAGAATGGATCGTACGAATGAATTAGAATGAATCGTACGAATGTATTAGAATGGATCGTACGAATGAATTAGAATGAATCGTACGATCCATTCCAATTCATTTGTACGATCCATTCTAATTCTTTCATATGATCCATTCTATTTCATTCGCACGAATATATCCATTCTAATTCATTCGTACAATCCATTCTAATTCATTCGCACGATCCATTCTAATTCATTCGTATGATCCATTCTAATCCATTCCTACGATCTATTCTAATTCATTCGCACGAATGTATCCATTCTAATTTATTCGTACGATCCAGTCTAATTCATTCGTACGATCCATTCTAATTCATTCGCACGAATATATCCATTCTAATCTATTCGTACGATCCATTCTAATTCGTTCATGCGATCCATTCTAATGCATTCGTACGATCCATTCTAATGCATTCGTACGATCCATTCTAATTCATTCGTACGATCCATTCTAATTAATTCGCACAAATGTATCCATTCTAATTCATTCGTTCGATCCATTCTAATCCATTCGCACGATTCATTCATTTGATCCATTCTAATTCATTCGCATGAATGTACGAATGAATTAGAATGGATACATTTATGCGAATGAATTAGAATGGATCCTACAAATGAATTAGAATGGATCATACAAATGAATTAGAATGGATCGTGCGAATGAACGAGAATGGATCATGCGAATGAATTAGAATGGATACATTCGTACAAATGAATTAGAATGGATCGTGCGAATGAATTAGAATGGATCGTACGAATGAATTAGAATCGATCGTACGAATGAATTAGAATAGATAGTGCGAATGAATTAGAATAGATCGTACGAATGAATTAGAATGGATCGTACGAGTGGATTAGAATGGATCGTACGAATGGATTAGAATGGATCGTACAAATGGATTAGAATGGATCGTACGAATGAATTAGAATGGATCATACAAATGAATTAGAAAGGTTACATTTGTGAGAATGAATTAGAATGGATCGTACGAATGAATTAGAATGGATCCACCGAATGAATTAGAATGGTTACATATGTGCGAATGAATTAGAATGTATCATGCGAATGAATTAGAATGGATCGTACGAATGAATTAGAATGGTTATATTCGTGCGAATGAATTAGAATGGATTGTATGAATGAATTAGAATGGATCGTGCGAATGAATTAGAATTGATCATACGAATGAATTAGAATGGATCGTAGGAATGAATTAGAATGGATCGTATGAATGAATTAGAATGGTTACATTCATGCGAATGAATTAGAATGGATCGTACGAATGGTTTAGAATGGATTGTACAAATGGATTAGAATGGATCGTACGAATGAGTTAGAATGGATACATTCGAGCGAATGAATTAGAATGGATCGTACGAATGAATTAGAATGGATCGTACGAATGGATTAGAATGGATCTTACGAATGGATTAGAATGGATCGTACGAATGGATTAGAATGGATTGTACGAATGAAGTAGAATGGATCATACAAATGAATTAGAAAGGTTACATTCGTGAGAATGAATTAGAATGGATCGTGCGAATGAAATAGAATTGATCATACGAATAGATTAGAATGGATCGTACGAATGAATTAGAATAGATCGTGCAAATGAATTAGAATGGATCATACGAACGAATTAGAAAGGATCGTGCGAATTTATTAGATTGCATCGTACGATCCATTCTAATTCATTCGCTCGAATGTATCCATTCTAACTCATTCGTACAATCCATTCTAATTCGTTTATACGATCCATTCTAATTCGTTCGTACGATCCATTCTAATTCATTCATATGATCCATTCTAATTCATTCCTACGATCCATTCTAATTCATTTGCGTGAATGTATCCATTCTAATTCATTCGTACGATCCATTCCATTTCATTCGTACGATCCATTCTAATTCATTCGTATGATCCATTCTAATTCATTCCTACGATCTATTCTAATTCATTCACTCGAATGTATCCATTCTAATTCATTCGTTCGATCCATTCTAATTCATTCGTACGATCCATTCAAATTCATTCGTATGATCCATTCTAATTCATTCGTACGATCCATTCTAATTCAATCGTATGATCCATTCTAATTCATTCGCACGAATGTATCCATTCTAATTCATTCAATAATCCATTCTAATTCATTCGTATGATCTATTCTAATTCATTCGCACGATCCATTCTAATTCATTCGCACGAATATATCCACTCTAATTCATTCGCACGATCCATTCTAATTCATTCTCACGATCCATTCTAATTCATTCGTACGATCCATTCTAATTCATTCGTATGATCCATTCTAATTTATACATTCAAATATATCCATTCTAATTCATTCTCACGAATGTAACCTTTCTAATTCATTTGTAGGATACATTCTAATTCATTTGTACGGTTCATTCTAATCCATTCGTACGATCCATTCTAATCCATTCGTACGATGCATTCTAATTCATTCGTACGATCCATTCCAATTCATTCGTATGATCCAATCTAATTCATTCATGAAATCCATTATAATTCATTCATACGATCCATTCTAACTCATTCATACGATCCATTCTAATTAATTCGCATGAATGTACGAATGAATTAGAATGGATCATACGAATGAATTAGAACGGATCGTACGAATGAATTAGAATGGATCGTGCGAGTGAATTAGAATGGATACAATCGTACAAATGAATTAGAATGGATCGTGCGAATGAATTAGAATGGATCGTACGAATGAATTAGAATGGATCGTACGAATGAATTAGAATGGATCGTACAAATGGATTAGAATGGATCGTACGAATGAATTAGAATGGATCGTACGAATGAATTAGAATGGATACATTCGAGCGAATGAATTAGAATAGATCGTAGGAATGAATTAGAATGGATCATACAAATGAATTAGAATGGATTGTGCGAATGAATTAGAATGGATTGTACGAATGAATTAGAATGGATACATTCGTGCGAATGAATTAGAATGGATCGGACGAATGAATTAGAATGGATCGTACGATTCATTCTAATTTATTCGTACGATCCATTCTAATGCATTCGTACGATTCATTCTAATTCATTCGCACGATCCATTCTAATTCATTCGTATGCTCCATTCTAATCCATTCGTATGATCCATTCTAATCCATTCGTACAATCCATTCTAATCCATTCGTACGATCCATTCTAATTCATTCCTATCTATCCATTCTAATTCATTCGTACGATCCATTCTAATTCTTTCATACAATCTATGCTAATCCATTCGCACGATCCATTCTAATTCATTCGTATGATCCATTCTAATTCATTCCTACGATCTATTCTAATTCATTCGCTCGAATATATCCATTCTAATTCATTCGTACGATCCATTCTAATCCATTCGTACGATCCATTCTAATTCATTCGCACGAATGTAACCATTCTAATTCATTCGTACGATCCATTCTAATTCATTCGCTCGAATGTATCCATTCTAATTCATTCGTACGATCCATTCTAATCCATTCGTACGATCCATTCTAATTCATTCGTATGATCCATTGTAATTCATTCCTACGATCTATTCTAATTCATACGCTCGAATGTATCTATTCTAATTCATTCGTACGATCCATTCTAATTCATTCCTACGATCCATTCTAATTCATTCGCATGAATGTATCCATTCTAATACATTCGTACGATCCATTCTAATGCATTCGTACGATCCATTCTAATTCATTCATACGATCCATTCTAATTCGTTCGTACGATCCATTCTAATTCATTCGTATGAATGTATCCATTCTAATTTATTCGTACGATCCAGTCTAATTCATTCGTACGATTCATTCTAATTCATTCGCACGAATGTATCCATTCTAATTCATTCGTACGATCCATTCTAATTCATTCACACGAATGCTTTAGAATGGATCATACGAATGGATTAGAATGGATCGTACGAATGGATTAGAATGGATCATACGAATAAATTAGAATGGATCATACAAACGAATTAGAAAGGTTACATTCGTGAGAATGAATTAGAATCGATCGTACGAATGAATTAGAATGGATCATACGAATGAACTTGAATGGATCGTACGAATGAATTAGAATGGATCGAACGATTGAATTAGAATGGATACATTCGAGCGAATGAATTAGAATAGATCGTAGGAATGAATTAGAATGGATCATACGAATGAATTAGAATGGATTGTGCGAATGAATTAGAATGGATTGTACGAATGAATTAGAATGGATACATTCGTGCGAATGAATTAGAATGGATCGTACGAATGAATTAGAATGGATCGTGCGAATGAATTAGAATGAATCGTACGAATAAATTAGAATGGATCGTATGAATGAATTAGAATGGATACATTTGTATGAATAAGTTAGAATGGATTGTACGAATGAATTAGAATGGATACATTCTTGCGAATAAATGTATCCATTCTAAATCATTCCTACGATCCATTCTAATTCATTCGCAGGAATGTATCCATTCTAATTTATTTGCACGATTCATTCTAATTCATTCCTATGATCCATTCTAATTCATTCGTATGATACATTCAACCGACTGAATTAGAATGGATTGCACGAATGAATTAGAATTGATCATACGAATGAGTTAGAATGGATCGTACGAATGAATTAGAATTGATCGTGCGAATAAATTAGAATGGATCATAGGAATGAATTAGAATGGATCGTACGAATGAATTAGAATGGATCGTATGAACGAATTAGAATGGATCGTATGAATGAATTAGAATGGATCGTACAAATGAATTAGAATGGATCGTACGAATGAATTAGAATGGTTATATTCGTGCGAATGAATTAGAATGGATCGTGCGAATGAATTAGAATAGATCGTACAAATGAATTAGAAAGGTTAGATTTGTGAGAATGAATTAGAATGGATCATATGAATGAATAAGAATGGATCGTACGAATAAATTAGAATGGATACATTCGTGCGAATGAATTAGAATGGATCGTAGGAATGAATTAGAATGGATCGTACGAATGAATTAGAATGGTTACATTCATGCGAATGAATTAGAATGGATCGTACGAATGGATTAGAATGGATCGTACGAATGAATTAGAATGGATACATTCGAGCGAATGAATTAGAATGGATCGTGCGAATGAATTAGAATGGATCATACAAATAAATTAGAATAGATCGTAGGAATGAATTAGAATGGATCGTGCGAATGAATTAGAATGAATTATACGTATGAATTAGAATGGATCGTACAAATGAATTAGAAAGGTTACATTTGTGAGAATGAATTAGAATGGATCGTACGAATGAATTAGAATGGATCGTACGAATGGATTAGAATGGATCATACAATCCATTCGAATTCATTCCTACGATCCATTCTAATTCATTCGCACGAATGTATCCATTCTAATTCATTTGTATGATCCATTCTAATTCATTACTACGATCTATTCTAATTCATTCGCTCGAATGTATCCATTCTAATTCATTCGTTCGATCCATTCTAATTCATTCGTACGATCCATTCAAATTCATTCGCTCGAATGTAACCTTTCTAATTCATTTGTACGATCCATTCTAATTAGAAAGGTTACATTCGAGGGAATGAATTTGATCCATTCTAATACATTCATGCGAATGAATTAGAATGGATCGGACGAATGAATTAGAATGGATCGTACGAATCAATTAGAATGGATCGTACGAATGAATTAGAATGGATCGTAGGAATGAATTAGAATGGATCGTGCGAATGAATTATAATGGATCCATTTGTACGAATGAATTAGAATGGATCGTGCGAATGAATTAGAATGGATCGTACGAATGAATTATAATGGATCGTGCGAATGAATTAGAACAGATCGTACGAATGAATTAGAATGGATATATTTGTGCGAATAAATTAGAATGGATCGTATGAACGAATTAGAATGGATTGTATGAACGAATTAGAATGGATCGTACAAATAAATTAGAATGGATCATATGAATGAATTAGAATGGATCGTGCGAATGAATTAGAATGGATTGTACGAATGAATTAGAATGGATACATTCGTGCGAATGAATTAGAATGGATCGGACGAATGAATTAGAATGGATCGAACGAATGAATTAGAATGGATCGTACGAATGAATTAGAATGGATCGTATGAACAAATTAGAATGGATCGTACGAATGAATTAGAATGGATACATTCGAGTGAATGAATTAGAATGGATCGTGCGAATGAATTAGAATGGATCGTATGAATGAATTAGAATGGATACATTCGAGCTTACGAATAGATTAGAATGGATCGTACGAATGGATTAGAATGGATCGTGCGAATGAATTAGAATGGATCGTTGGAATGAATTGGAATGGATCGTGCGAATGAATTAGAATGAATCGTACGAATGCATTAGAATGGATCGTACGAATGAATTAGAATGGATACATTCGAGCGAATAAATTTGAATAGATCGTAGGAATGAATTAGAATGGATCATACGAATGAATTAGAATGGATCGTGCGAATGAATTAGAATGGATTGTACGAATGAATTAGAATGGATACATTCGTGCGAATGAATTAGAATGGATCGGACAAATGAATTAGAATGGATCGTACGATTCATTCTAATTCATTCATACGATCCATTCAAATTCATTCGTACGATCCATTCTAATTAATTCGCACGATCCATTCTAATTCATTCGTACGAATGTATCCATTCTAATCCATTCGCACGATCCATTCTAATTCATTCGAATGAATTAGAATGGATACATTCGAGCAAATGAATTAGAATGGATCGGGCGATGAATTAGAATGGAGCATACGAATGGATTAGAATGGATTGTACGAATGAATTAGAATGGATCATACAAATGAATTAGAAAGGTTACATTCGTGAGAATGAATTAGAATGGATCATACGAATGAATTAGAATGCATTCGTATGATTCATTCTAATTTATTCAAATGATCCATTCTAATTCATTCGTACGATCCATTCTAATTCATTCGCATGAATACATCTATCCAAATTTATTCGTATGATCCATTCTAATTTATTCGCACGATCTATTCTAATTCATTCGTACGATCCATTCTAATTCATTCGTACGATCCATTCTAATTCATTCGCACGAATGTATCATACCAATGAATTAGAATGGATCATGCGAATGAATTAAAATGGATCGTACAAATGAATTAGAATGGATCGTGCGAATTAATTAGAATGGATTGTACGAATGAATTAGAATGGATCGTACGAACGATTAGAATGGATCGTACGAATGAATTAGAATGGATCGTACAAATGGATTAGAATGGATCGTGCGAATGAATTAGAATGGATACATTCGTGCGAATGAATTAGAATGGATCGGACGAATGAATTAGAATGGATTGTGTGAATGAATTAGAATAGATCGTGCGAATGAATTAGAATGGATACATTCGTGCGAATGAATTAGAATGGATCGGACGAATGAATTAGAATGGATCGTACGATTTATTCTAATTCATTCGTACGATCCATTCTAATGCATTCGTACGATTCATTCTAATTCATTCGCACGATCCATTCTAGTTCATTCGTACGATCCATTCTAATTCATTCGTACGATCCATTCTAATTAGATCGTATGATCCATTCTAATTCATTCGCACAAATGTATCCATTTTAATTCATTCGTATGATCCATTCTAATTTATTCATACGATCCATTCTAATTCATTCGCATGATCCATTCTAATCCATTTGTACGATCCATTCTAATTCATTCGTACGATCCATTCTAATTCATTCCTACGTACGATCCATTCTAATTCATTCGCATGAATGTAACCATTCTAATTCATTCGTACGATCCATTCTAATTCATTCCTACGATCCATTCTAATTCATTCGCATGAATGTATCCATTCTAATTCATTCGTTCGATCTATTCTAATTCATTCGTACGATCCATTCAAATTCATTTGTATGATCCATTCTAATCCATTCGTACGATCCATTCTAATCTATTCGTACGATCCATTCTAAACCATTCGTACGTTCCATTCTAATCCATTCATCCGATCCCTCCTAATTCATTCGTACGATCCATTCTAATTCATTCTCACAAATGTAACCTTTCTAATTCATTTGTACGATCCATTCTAATTCATTCGTACGATCCATTCTAATCCATTCGTACGATCCATTCTAATCCATTCGTACGATCTATTCTAATTCATTCGCACGAATGTATCCATTATAATTTATTCGTACGATCCATTCTAATTCATTCCTACGATCCATTCTAATTCATTCGCACGAATGTATCCATTCTAATTCATTTGCATGATCCATTCTAATTCAATCGTACGATCCATTCTAATTCATTCTCACGAATGTAACCTTTCTAATTCATTTGTATGATCCATTCTAATTCATTCGTACGATCCATTCTTATTCATTCGCTCGAATGTGTCCATTCTAATTCATTCGTACGATTCATTCTAATTCGTTCATACGATCCATTCTAATTCGTTCGTACGATCCATTCTAATCCATTCGTACGATCCATTCTAATTCATTCGTACGATCCATACGATCCATTCTAATTCATTCGCTCGAATGTATCCATTCTAATTCATTCGTACGATCCATTCTAATTCGTTCATACAATCCATTATAATTCGTTCGTACGATCCATTCTAATTCATTCGCACGATCCATTCTAATTCATTCGTATGATCCATTCTAATTCATTCGTATGATCAATTCTAATTCATTCACACGATCCATTCTAATTCATTCGTACGATCCATTCTAATTCATTCCTATGATCCATTCTAACTCATTCTAATTCATTCGCACAAATGTAACCTTTCTAATTTATTTGTACAATCCCTTCTAATTCATTCGTACGATCCATTCTAATTCATTCGCACGAATGTATCCATTCTAATTCATTCGTTCGATCCATTCTAATTCATTCGTACGATCCATTCAAATTCATTCGCATGATCCATTCTAATTCATTTGTACAATCCATTCTAATTCATTCTCACGAATGTAACCTTTCTAATTCATTTGTTTGATCCATTGTAATTCATTCGTATGATCCATTCTAATCCATTCGTACGATCCATTCTAATCCATTCGTATGATCCATTCTAATTCATTCGCACAAATGTATCCATTCTAATTCATTTGCACGATCCATTCTAATTCAGTTGTACGATCCATTCTAATCCATTCGTACGATCCATTCTAATTCATTCGTACAAATGGATTAGAATGGATCGTACGAATGAATTAGAATGGATCGTACGACTGAATTAGAATGGATCGTACGAACGAATTAGAATGGATCGTCTGAACGAATTAGAATGGATCGTACGATTGAATTAGAATGGATACATTTGAGCGAATGAATTAGAATGAATCGTATGGATCGTACGAATGAATTAGAATGGATCGTACGAATGGATTAGAATGGATCGTACGAACGAATTAGAATGGATCATATGAACGAATTAGAATGGATCGTACGAATGAATTAGAATGGATACATTCGAGCGAATGAATTAGAATGGATCGTACGAATGAATTAGAATGGATCATACGAATGGATTAGAATGGATCGTACGAATGGATTAGAATGGATCATACAAATGAATTAGAAAGGTTACATTCGTGAGAATGAATTAGAATGGATCATACGAATGAATTAGAATGGATCATACGAATGAATTAGAATGGATCGTACGAATGGATTAGAATGGATCGTACGAATGGATTAGAATGAATTAGAATGGATCGTACGAATGGATTAGAATGGATCGTGTGATTGAATTAGAATGGATCGTACGAACGAATTAGAATGGATCGTATGAACGAATTAGAATCGATACATTCGAGCGAATGAATTAGAATGGATAGTACAAATGAATTAGAATATATCATAGGAATGAATTAGAATGGATAGTACGAATGGATTAGAACGCATTGAATGAATGAATTAGAATGGATCGTACAAATGAATTAGAATGGATACATTCGTGCGAATGAATTAGAATGGATCGTACGAATGAATTAGAATGGATCGTGCGAATGAATTAGAATGGATAGTGCGAATGAATTAGAATGGATCGTACGAATGAATTAGAATGGGTCCACCGAATGAGTTAGAATGGATCATACGAATGAATTAGAATGGATCGTACGAATGAATGAGAATGAATCGTACGATCCATTCTAATTCATTCGTCCGATCTATTCTAATTCATTCGCACGAATGTATCCATTCTAATTCATTCGCACGAATGAAACCATTCTAATTCATTCGTACGATCCATTCTAATTCATTCCTACGATCCATTCTAATTCATTCGCACGAATGTATCCATTCTAATTCATTTGCACGATCCATTCTAATTCATTCCTATGATCCATTCTAATTCATTCGTACGATCCATTCTAATTCATTCGTACGATCCATTCTAATCCATTCGTACGATCCATTCTAATTCATTCGTACGATCCATTATAATTCATTCTTACAAAATGTAACCTTTCTAATTCATTTGTACGATCCATTCTAATTCATTCGTACGATCCATTCTAATCCATTCGTACTATCCATTCTTATTCATTCGTACGATCCATACTAATTCATTCGCACGATCCATTCTAATTCATTCGCACGAATGTATCCATTCTAATTCATTCATACGATCCATTCTAATTCATTCGCACGATACATTTGTGCGAATGAATTAGAATGGATCGTACGAATGGATTAGAATGGATCGTACGAATTAATTTGAATGGATCGTACAAATGAATTAGAAATGTTATATTTGTGAGAATGAATTAGAATGGATCGTACGAATGAATTAGAATGGATTGTACGAATGGATTAGAATGGATCGTACGAATGAATTAGAATGGATCGTACGAATACATTAGAATGGTTACATTCATGCGAATGAATTAGAATGGATTATACGAATGAATTAGAATGGATCGTGCGAATGAATTAGAATGGATCGTACGAATGAATTAGAATGGATCGTGCGAATGAATTAGAATGGATCGTACGAATGAATTAGAATGGATACATTTGTGCGAATGAATTAGAATGGATAGTACGAATGAATTAGAATGTATCGTCCGAATGAATTAGAATGGATCGTACGAATGAATTAGAATGGATCATACAAATGAATTAGAATGGATACATTCGTGCGAATGAATTAGAATGGATCGTACGAATGGATTAGAATGGATCATAGGAATGAATTAGAATTGATCGTACGAATGAATTAGAATGGATCGTACAAGATTGTAGGAATGAATTAGAATGGATCGTACAAATGAATTAGAATGGATCATGCTAATGAATTAGAATGGATCGTACGATCCATTCTAATCCATTTGTACGATCCATTCTAACTCATTCGTACGATCCATTCTAATTCATTCGTATGATCCATTCTAACTCATTCGCACAAATGTATCCATTCTAATTCATTTGTACAATCCATTCTAATTCATTCGCACGATCCATTCTAATTCATTCATACGATCCATTCAAATTCATTCGCATGATCCATTCTAATTCATTCGTATGATCCATCTAATTTATTCTCACGAATGTAACCTTTCTAATTCATTTGTATGATCCATTCTAATTCATTCGTACAATCCATTCTAATCCATTCGTCCGATCCATTGTAATTCATTTATACAATCCAATCAAATTCATTCGCACAAATGTATCCATTCAAATTCATTTGTACGATCCATTCTAATTAATTCGCACGATCCATTCTAATTCAGTCGTATGAATATATCCATTTTAATTCATTCGTACGATCCATTCTAATTCGTACGATCCATTCTAATCCATTCGTACGATCCATTCTAATCTATTCGTACGATCCATTCTAATTCATTCATACGATCCATTCTAATTCATTCCTACGTACGATCCATTCTAATTTATTCGCACGAATGTAACCATTCTAATTCATTCGTACGATCCATTCTAATTCATTCCTACGATCCATTCTAATTCATTCGCACGAATGTATCCATTCTAATTCATTTGCACGATCCATTCTAATTCATTCCTATGATCCATTCTAATTCATTTGTACGATCCATTCTAATTCATTCGCTCGAATGTATCCATTCTAATTCATTCGTACGATCCATTCTAATTCGTTCCTACGATCAATTCTAATTCGTTCGTACGATCCTTTCTAATTCGTTCGTACGATCCATTCTAATTCATTCGCACGATCTAGTCTAATTCATTCGTACGATCCATTCTAATTCATTCGCTCGAATGTATCCATTCTAATTCATTCGTACGATCCAAAAAAATTAGAATGGATCATATGAATGAATTAGAATGGATCGTGCGAATGAATTAGAATGAATCGTACGAATGCATTAGAATGGATCGTACGAATGAATTAGAATGAATCGTACGATCCATTCTAATTCATTCGCTCGAATGTATCCAATCTAATTCATTCGTACGATCTATTCTAATTCATTCGCACAAGCCATTCTAATTCATTCGTATGATCCATTCTAATTCATTCCTACGATCTCTTCTAATTCATTCGCTCGAATGTATCCATTCTAATTCATTCGTTCGATCCGTTCTAATTCATTCGTTCAATCCATTCAAATTCATTCGCTGATCCATTCTAATTCATTCGTACGATCCATTCTAATTCAATCGTATGATCCATTCTAATTTATTCGCACAAATGTATCCATTTTAATTCATTCCTACGATCCATTCTAATTTATTCATACGATCCATTCTAATTCATTCGCACGATCCAATCTAATTCATTCGTATGATCCATTCTAATTCATTTGCACGATCCATTCTAATCCATTCGTACGATCCATTCTAATCCATTCGTACGATCCATTCTAATTCATTCGTACGATCCATTCTAATTCATTCGCACAAATGTATCCATTCTAATTCATACGATCCATTCTAATTCGTTCATACGATCCATTCTAATTCATTCGCACGAATGTAACCATTCTAATTCATTCGTACGAACCATTCTAATTTATTCCTACGATCAATTCTAAATCATTCGCACGAATGTATCCATTCTAATTCATTCGCATGATCCATTCTAATTCATTCCTATGATCCATTCTAATTCATTCGTACGATCCATTCTAATTCATTCGCTCGAATGTATCTATTCTAATTCATTCGTACGATCCATTCTAATTCATTTGTACGATCCATTCTAATTCATTCTCACGAATGTAACCTTTCTAATTCATTTGTATGTATCCATTCTAATTCATTCGTACGATCCATTCTAATTCATTCGCACGATCCATTCAAATTCATTTGTACGATCCATTCTAATTCATTCGCACGATCCATTCTAATTCATTCGTACGATCCATTCTAATTCATTCTCACGAATGTATCCATTCTAATGCATTCGTACGATTCTTCTAATGCATTCTAATCCATTCTAATTCATTCGCACGATCCATTCTAATTCATTCGTATGATCCATTCTAATTCATTCGCACAAATGTATCCATTTTAATTCATTCGTACGATCCATTCTAATTTATTCATACGATCCATTCTAATTTATTCGCACGATCCAATCTAATCATTCGTATGATCCATTCTAATCCATTCGTACGAATGGATTAGAATGGATACATTCGTGTAATCCATTCTAATTCATTTGCACGATCCATTCTAATCCATTCGTACGATCCATTCTAATCCATTCGTACGATCCATTCTAATTCATTCATACGATCCATTCTAATTCATTCGCACAAATGTATCCATTCTAATTCATACGATCCATTCTAATTCGTTCATACGATCCATTCTAATTCATTCGTACGAATGTAACCATTCTAATTCATTCGTATGATCCATTCTAATTCATTCCTACGAGCCATTCTAATTCATTCGCACGAATGTATCTATTCTAATTCATTTGCATGATCCATTCTAATTCATTCCTATGATCCATTCTAATTCATTCGTACGATCTATTCTAATTCATTCGCTCGAATGTATCCATTCTAATTCATTCATACGATCCATTCTAATTCATTCGTACGATCCATTCTAATTCATTCTCATGAATGTAACCTTTCTAATTCATTTGTATGTATCCATTCTAATTCATTCGTACGATCCATTCTAATTCATTCGCACGATCCATTCTAATTCATTTGTACGATCCATTCTAATTCATTCGTACGATCCATTCTAATTCATTCGTACGAATGTATCCATTCTAATGCATTCGTACGATTCATTCTAATTCATTCGCACGATCCATTCTAATTAATTCGTATGATCCATTCTAATTCATTCATCCGATCCATTCTAATTTTCATTCGCATGAATGTATCCATTCTAATTCATTCGTACAATCCATTCTAATTCATTCGCACGATCCATTCTAATTCATTCGTATGATCCATTCTAATTCATTCCTACGATCTATTCTAATTCATTCACTCGAATGTATCCATTCTACTTCATTCGTTCGATCTATTCTGATTCATTCGTACGATCCATTCAAATTCATTCATATGATCCATTCTAATTCATTCGTAGGATCCATTCTAATTCATTCTGACGAATGTAACCTTTCTAATTCATTTGTATGATCCATTCTAATTCATTCGTACGATCCATTCTAATTTATTCGTACGATCCATTCTAATTCATTCGTACGATCTATTCTAATTCATTCGCAAGAATGTAACCATTCTAATTCATTCGTACGATTTATTCTAATTCATTCGTATGAGCTATTTTAATTCATTCGTACGATCCATTCTAATTCATTCGTACGATCCATTGTAATTCATTCATACAATCCATTTAGATTTATTCGCACAAATGTATCCATTCAAATTCATTCGTACGATCCATTCTAATTAATTCTCACGATCCATTCTAATTCAATCGTATGAATGTATCCATTTTAATTCATTCGTACGATCCATTCTAATTCATTCGTATGATCTAATTCATTCGTACGATCCATTCTAATTCATTCGTACGATCAATTCTAATTCATTCGCACGATCCATTTTAATTCATTCGTACGATCCATTTCTAATTCATTCGTACGATCCATTCTAATTCATTCTCACGAATGCAACCTTTCTAATTCATTTGTATGATCCATTCTAATTCATTCGTACGATCCATTCTAATCCATTCGTACGATCCATTCTAATCCATTCGTACGATCCATTCTAATCCATTCGTATGATCCATTGTAATTCATTCTCACAAATGTAACCTTTCTAATTCATTTGTACGATCCATTCTAATCCATTCGTACGAACCATTCTAATCCATTCGTACGATCCATTCTAATCCATTCGCATGAATGTAACCATTCTAATTCATTCATACGATCCATTATAATTCTTTCCTACGATCCATTCTAATTCATTCGTCCGATCCATTCTAATTCATTCGCACGAATGTATCCATTCTAATTCATTCATACAATCCATTCTAATTCATTCGCACGATCCATTCTAATTCATTCATATGATCCATTCTAAATCATTCCTACGATCTATTCTAATTCATTCGCTCGAATGTATCCATTCTAATTCATTCTTACGATCCATTCAAATTCATTCGCATGATCCATTCTAATTCATTCGTACGATCCATTCTAATTCATTCTCATGAATGTAACCTTTCTAATTCGTTTGTATGATCCATTCTAATTCATTCGTATGATCCATTCTAATCCATTCGTACGATCCATTCTAATCCATTCATACGATCCATTCTAATTCATTCGTACAATCCATTCTAATTCATTCGTATGAATGTATCCATTCTAATTTATTCGTACGATCCAGTCTAATTCATTCGTACGATCCATTCTAATTCATTCGCACGAATGTATCCATTCTAATTCATTCGTACGATCCATTTTAATTCATTCGTATGATCCATTCTAATTCATTCGCACGAATGTAACCATTCTAATTCGTTCGTACGATTCATTCTAATTCATTTGTACGATCCATTCTAATTCATTCGTACAATGCGTTCTAATCTATTCGTACGATCCATTCTAATTCATTCCTATGATCTATTCTAATTCATTCGTACGATCCATTCTAATTCATTCGCTCGAATGTGTCCATTCTAATTCATTCGTACGATCCATTCTAATTCGTTCATACGATCCATTCTAATTCGTTCGTACGATCCATTCTAATTCATTCGTACGATCCATTCTAATTCATTCTCACGAATGTAACCTTTCTAATTCATTTGTACGATCCATTCTAATTCATTCGTACGATCCATTCTAATTCATTCGTACGATCCATTCTAATTCATTCCCACAAATGTAATCTTTCTAATTCATTTGTATGATCCATTCTAATTCATTCGTACGATCCATTCTAATCCATTCGTACGATCCATTCTAATTCATTCGCACGATCCATTCTAATTCATATGCACAAAGGTATCCATTCTAATTCATTCGTACGATCCATTCTAATTCATTCGTACGATCCATTCTAATTCATTCGTACGATCCATTCTAGTTCATTCGCACGATCCGTTCTAATTCATTCGTACGATCCATTCTAATTCATTCGCATGATCCATTCTAATTCATTCGTATGATTCATTCGTACGACCCATTCTATTCATTCGTACGAATGAATTTGAATTAGAATGGATCGTGCGAATGAATTAGAATGGATCGATCCATTCTAATCCATTCGTACGATCCATTCTAATTCATTCATACGATCCATTCTAATTCATTTTCACAAATGTAACCTTTCTAATTCATTTGTACGATCCATTCTAATCCATTCGTTCGATCCATTCTAATCCATTCGTACGATCCATTCTAATTCATTCGCACGATCTAATTCATTTGCATGATCCATTCTTACGATCCATTCTAATTCATTCATACGATCCATTCTTATTCATTCACATGATGTATTCTAATTCATTCGTACGATCCATTCTAATTCATTCGCACGATCCATTCTAATTCATTCGTATGATCCATTCTAATTCATTCCTACGTTCTATTCTAATTCATTCGGTCGAATGTATCCATTCTAATTCATTCGTTCGATCCATTCTAATTCATTCGTAAGATCCATTCAAATTCATTCGCATGATCCATTCTAATTCATTCATACGATCCATTCTAATTCATTCTCACGAATGTAACCTTTCTAATTCATTCCTACAATCCATTCTAATTTATTCGTACGATCCATTCTAATCCATTCGTATAATCCATTCTAATTCATTCGTATTCTAATTCATTCATACGATCCATTCTAATTCATTCTCACGAATGTAACCTTTCTATTTCATTTGTACGATCCATTCTAATTCATTCGTACGATCCATTCTTATCCATTCGTACGATCCATTCTAATCCATTCGTATGATCCATTCTAATTCAGTCGCACGAATGTAACCATTCTAATTCATTCATATGATCCATTCTAATACATTCGTATGATCCATTCTAATTCATTCGTACGATCCATTCTAAACCATTCGTACGATCCATTCTAATTCATTCGCACGAATGTAACCATTCTAATTCATTCATACGATCCATTCTAATTCATTCGCATAATCCATTCTAATTCATTCGTACGATCCATTCTAATTCATTCTCACAAATGTAACCTTTCTAATTTATTTGTACGATCCATTCTAATTCATTTGTACGATCCATTCTAATCCATTCGTACGATCCATTCTAATCCATTCGTACGATCCATTCTAATTCATTCGCACGAATGTAACCATTCTAATTCATTCGTACGATCCATTCTAATTCATTCCTACGATCCATTCTAATTCATTCGCACGAATGTATCCATTCTAATTCATTTGCACGATCCATTCTAATTCACTCCTATGATCCATTCTAATTCATTCGTATGAACGAATTTGAATGGATCGTACGAATGAATTAGAATAGATACATTCGTGCGAATTAATTAGAATGGATCGTACGAATGGATTAGAATGGATCGTACGAATGGATTGTACGATTCATTCTAATTCGTTCGTATGATCCATTCTAATTCATTCGTATGATCCATTCTAACTCATTCGGTGGATCCATTCTAATTCATTCGTACGATCCATTCTAATTCATTCGCACAAATGTATCCATTCTAATTCATTTTTACGATCCATTCTAATTCATTCGTACAATGCGTTCTAATCCATTCGTACGATCCATTCTAATTCATTCCTATGATCCATTCTAATTCATTCGTACGATCCATTCTAATGCATTCGCTCGAATGTCTCCATTCTAATTCCTTCATATGATCCATTCTAATTCGTTCATACGATCCATTCTAATTCATTCTCACGATCCATTCTAATCCATTTGTACGATCCATTCTAATTCATTCGTACAAATGAATTAGAATGGATCGTATGAATGAATAAGAATGGATCGTACGAATGAATCAGAATGGATCGTGCGAATGAATTAGAATGAATCGTACGAATGCATTAGAATGGATACATTCGTGCGAATGAATTAGAATGGATCGTATGAATGAATTAGAATGGATCGTACGAATGAATTAAAATGGATATATTTGTACGAATGAATTAGAATGGATAGTACGAATGAATTAGAATGGATCGTACGAATGAATTAGAATGGATACATTCGAGCGAATGAATTAGAATAGATCGTAGGAATGAATTAGAATGGATCATACGAATGAATTAGAATGGATCGTGTGAATGAATTAGAATGGATCGTGCGAATGAATTAGAATGGATCATACGAATAAATTAGAATGGATCCACCGAATGAGTTAGAATGGATCATACGAATGAATTAGAATGGATCGTACGAACGAATTAGAATGGATCGTATGAATGAATTGGAATGGATCGTAAGAATGGATTAGAATGGATCGCACGAATGGATCATGCGAATGATTTAGAATGGATACATTCGTGCAAATGAATTAGAATGGATTGTGCGAATGAATTAGAACGGATTGTGCGAATGAATTAGAATGAATCGTGCGAATGAATTAGAATGGATCGTATGAATGAATAAGAATGGATCGTACGAATGCATTAGAATGGATACATTCGTGCAAATGAACTAGAATGGATCGTACAAATGAATTAGAATGGATCGTACGAATGAATTAGAATGAATCGTACTAATTCATTAGAATGGATCGTACGAATGAATTAGAATAGCTCATACGAATGAATTAAAATGAATCGTACGAATGAATTAGAATGCATTGTACGAATCCATTCTAATCCATTCGTACGATCCATTCAAATTTATTTGTACGGTCCATTCTAATTCATTCGTACAATCCATTCAAATTCATTCGTACGATGCAATCTAATTCATTCGCACAAATGTATCTACTCAAATTCATTCGTATAATGCGTTCTAATCCATTCGTACGATCCATTCTAATTCATTCGTACGATCCATTCTAATTCATTCGTACGATCCATTCTAATTCATTCGTACAATTCATTCAAATTCATTCGTACGATGCAATCTATCTAATTCATTCGTACGATCCATTCTAATTCATTCGCACGAATGTATCCATTCTAATGCATTCGTACGATTCATTCTAATTCATTCACACGATCCATTCTAATTCATTCGTACGATCCATTCTTATTCATTCATACGATGCATTCTAATTCATTTGTACGAATGAATTAGAATGGATCGTACGAATGGATTAGAATGGATCGTGCGAATGAATTAGAATGGATCGTACGAACGAATTAGAATGGATCGTATGAACGAATTAGAATGGATCGTATGAATGAATTAGAATGGATACATTCGAGCGAATGAATTAGAATGGATCGTACGAATGAATTAGAATGGATCATAGGAATGAATTAGAATGGATCGTATGAACGAATTAGAATGGATCGTACGAATGAATTAGAATGGATACATTCGACCGAATGAATTAGAATGGATCGTACGAATGAATTAGAATGGATACATTCGAGCGAATGAATTAGAATGGATCGTACGAATGAATTAGAATGGATCGTACAAATGAATTAGAAAGGTTACATTCTTGAGAATGAATTAGAATGGATCGTACGAATGAATTAGAATGGATCATGCGAATGAATTTGAATGGATCGTACGAATGAATTAGAATGGATCGAACGAATGAATTAGAATGGATACATTCGAGCGAATGAATTAGAATGGATCGTATGAATGAATTAGAATGGATCGTGCGAATGAATTAGAATAGATCGTACTAATGGATTAGAATGGATCGTACGAATGGATTAGAATGGATCGTACGAATGGATTAGAATGGATCGTGCGAATGAATTAGAATGGATCGTACGAATGAATTAGAATGGATCGTACGAATGGATTAGAATGGATCGTGCGAATGAATTAGAATGGATCGTACGAATGAATTAGAATGGAATGGATCGTGCGAATGAATTAGAATTAATCCATTCTAATTCATTCGCACGAATGTATCCAATCTAATTCATTCGTACGATCCATTCTTATTCATTCGTACGATCCATTCTAATTCATTCGCACGATCCATTCTAATTCATTCGCACGATCCATTCTAATCCATTCGTATGATCCATTCTAATTCATTCGCACGAATGTAACCATTCTAATTCATTCGTACGATCCATTCTAATTCATTCCTATGATCTATTCGAATACATTCACTCGAATGTATCCATTCTAATTCATTCGTTCGATCCATTCTAATTCATTCGTACTATCCATTCAAATTCATTCGCATGATCCATTCTAATTTATTCGTACGATCCATTCTAATTCATTCTCTCGAAAGTAACCTTTCTAATTCATTTGTATGATCCATTCTAATTCATTCGTACGATCAATTCTAATCCATTCGTACGATCCATTCTAATCCATTCGTACGATCCGTTCTAATTCATTCGTACGATCCATTCTAATTCATTCTCACAAATGTAACCTTTCTAATTCATTTGTACGATCCATTCTAATTCATTCGTACGATCCATTCTAATCCATTCGAACGATCCATTCTAATCCATTCGTACGATCCATTCTAATTCATTTGCACGAATGTAACCATTCTAATTCATTCGTACGATCCATTCTAATTCATTCCTATGATCCATTTGTATGATCCATTCTAATCCATTCGCACAAAGGTATCCATTCTAATCCATTCGTACGATCCATTCTAATCCATTCGTACGATCCATTCTAATTCATTCGTACGATCCATTCTAATTCATTTGTATGATCCATTCTAATTCATTCGTATGAATGTATCCATTCTAATTCATTCGTACGATCCATTCTAATTCATTCCTACGATCTATTCTAATTCATTCGCTCGAATGTATCCATTCTAATTCATTCGTTCGAGCCATTCTAATTCATTCGTACGATCCATTCAAATTCATTCGCATGATCCATTCTAATTCATTCGTACGATCCATTCTAATTCATTCTCACGAATGTAATCTTTCTAATTCATTTGTATTGTCCATTCTAATTCATTCGTACGATCCATTCTAATTCATTCGTATGTTCCATTCCAATTTATTCATACGATCCATTCTAATTCATTCACACAATCCATTCTAATTCATTCGTTCGATCCATTCTAATTCATTCGTACGATCCATTCTAATTCATTCGTACGATCCATTCTTATTCATTCATACGATCCATTCTAATTCATTCGCACAATACATTCTAATTCATTCGTACAATCCATTCTAATTCATTCCCACGATCCATTCTAATTCATTCGTACGATCCATTCTAATTCATTCGCATGAATATATCTATTCTAATTCATTCGTATGAACCATTCTAATTTATTCGCACGATCTATTCTAATTCATTCGTACGATCCATTCTAATTCATTCGTACGATCCATTCGAATTTATTCGTTCAAAAATATCCATTCTAATTCATTCGTACGATCCATTCTAATTCATTCATACGATCCATTCTAATTCATTCGTACGCTCCATTCTTATTCATCGCACAAATGTATCCATTCTAATTCATTCGTACGATCCAATCTAATTCATTCGCATGATCGATTCTAATTCATTCGTATGATCCATTCTAATTCATTCGTACGATCCATTCTAATTATTTCGTACGATCCATTCTAATTCATTCGCACGATCTATTCTATTTCATTCGTACAATCCATTCTAATTCATTCGTACGATCCATTCTAATTCATTCGCACAAATGTATCCATTCTAATTCATTCGTATGATCCATTCTAATTCATTCGCACGATCCATTCTAATTCATTCGTACGATCCATTCTAATTCATTCACACAAATGTATCCATTCTAATCCATTCATACGATCCATTCTAATTCATTCGCACAAT
This sequence comes from Chamaelirium japonicum, assembly GCA_947650365.1. Classification (NCBI taxonomy): domain Eukaryota; kingdom Viridiplantae; phylum Streptophyta; class Magnoliopsida; order Liliales; family Melanthiaceae; genus Chamaelirium; species Chamaelirium japonicum. The sequence continues at coordinate 611,382 of CANTAL010000175.1, forward strand.
CCATTCTAATTCATTCATATGATCCATTCTAATTCATTCGTATGATCCATTCCAATTCATTCACACGAATGTATCCATTCTAATTCATTTTCACGATCCATTCTAATTCATTCCTATGATCCATTCTAATTCATTCGTACGATCCATTCTAATTCATTCGCTCGAATGTATGCATTCTAACTCATTCGTACGATCCATTCTAATTCATTCGTACGATCCATTCTAATTCATTCGCATGAATGTATCCATTCTAATTCATTCGTACAATCCATTCTAATTCATTCGTGCGATCCATTCTAATTCATTCCTATGATCCATTCGCACAAATATAACCTTTCTAATTCATTTGTACGATCCTTTCTAATTCATTCGTACGATCCATTCTAATTCATTCGTACGATCCATTCTTATTCATTCATACGATCCATTCTAATTCATTCGCACAATCCATTCAAATTCATTCGCACGAATGTAACCATTCTAATTCATTCGTACGATCCATTCTAATTCATTCATACTATCCATTCTAATTCATTCGCACGAATGTATCCATTCTAATTAATTCGTATGATCCATTCTAATTCATTCGTATGATCCATTCTTTTTTTTTTTTTTTGAGAACCCCTCCAACGGGAGGGAGGGTTTGGTGGACCCCGACCAGAATCAATTAAAACTCAAGAATGATGCTGTTACAGAAAAAGGAAGCCTTCTCCCCTAGCTTGTCACGCCAAGGAATAATCCAAGTCCCGAAAAGAGAAACCACTGAACGACGTAGATTCTCCTGCCCGGCCGAAGCAGCATTGAAGATCCGATTATTCCTCTCAAGCCAGATCACCCACACAATCGCCATGACCAACACATCCCAAGGTTTCCTGATGCCTAGCGGAACCCTCCTCCTCCTCCAGGAGCTCCAAAGACCTCTAAGAGATCGAGGGTGTGAGAGAATACCGGCCTTGCCTTCGAAATGGTCCCACAACTGCCGAGCAAAGGGGCACCCAAGTAACAGATGCGATGAGGTCTCCTCCTCTGCATTGCAGAAAGTACAAAGAGCGTCCACAGCCTGGGGATGGTGCCTCCGCAACAGGTTCGCCTTAGTAAGAATCTTATTCCTCGAGGCCATCAGGGAGAAAATCTGGACCTTCGAAGGCGCCTTCGTCCTCCAAATAGCCTTCGATGGTCTATGATTGTGCACTCGAGGTAGGAGGTGCTCGTAGAAGGATCTCACAGAGAATAATCCGGAGGAAGAGCAGTTCCACCGGACCGTATCCCGCTCGGAACTGAAGGTAGCCGCTTGCAAAATCACATAAAGATCCTGCAGCTCCCATCGACCGACCCGATCTAAAGGAGCTCGGAGTCTAATCTTCCAGCCGATAGAGTCCCCCCTCCGGCAAGCCTAGGATCGGACCGACGCTCCCCTGTTCCGGGCCAAAAAAAAGAGAGACGGGAAGAGATGCTCCAATGGCCTATCACCGATCCAAGTGTCACGCCAGAACCTGATGGCCCATCCGTCACCTAAGGAGAGAGTGGTTGCATCTCTGTAGAGGTCCTTGACCTTGAGGACGCCTCGCCAAAAATGCGAAATTCTCCCCAAGACTCTACTCCGCACGTGGAGTGGGGAAAACCTCCGGAAATAACGGGACAGAATAACTTCCCTCCAAGAAGCATCCGTACCTTGCTTAATCTCTACCACCACTTCCCCAGCATCGAGATATTGAACCGGCGCAGATCCAAGACACCTAACCCGCCCAGCTTTCGAATGAATTAGAATTGATCGTACGAATGGATTAGAATGGATCGTACAAATGGATTAGAATGGATCGTACGAATGGATTAGAATGGATCGTACAAATGAATAAGAAAGGTTACGTTTGTGAGAATGAATTAGAATTGATCGTAGGAATGAATTAGAATGGATCATACGAATGAATTAGAATGGATCGTACGAATGGATTAGAATGGATACATTCGTGCGAATGAATTAGAATGGATTGTACGAATAAATTAGAATGGATTGTACGAATGAATTAGAATGGATACATTCTTGCGAATAAATTAGAATGGATCGTTTATTCGTGCAAATAAATTAGAATGGATCATACGAATGAATTAGAATGGATCGTGCGAATGAATTAGAATGAATCGTACGAATGCATTAGAAAGGATCGTACGAATGAATTAGAATGAATCATACGATCCATATTAATTCATTTGTACGATCCATTCTAATTCATTCGCACGATCCATTCTAATTCATTTCCACGATCCATTCTAATTCATTCCTATGATCCATTCTAATTCATTCGTACGATCCATACAAATGAATTAGAAAGGTTACATTCGTGAGAATGAATTAGAATGGATCATACGAATGAATTAGAATGGATCATGCGAATGAATTTGAATGGATCGTACGAATGAATAAGAATATTTTGTGCGAATGAATTAGAATGGATCATAGGAATGAATTAGAATAAATTATACATATGAATTAGAATGGATCGTGCGAATGAATTAGAATGGATTGTACGAATGAATTAGAATGGATACATTCATGCAAATAAATTAGAATGGATCGTACGAATGAATTAGAATGGATCATACGAATGAATTAGAATGGATCGTACGAATGAATTAGAATGGATCGTACAAATGAATTAGAAAGGTTACATTTGTGAGAATGAATTTGAATGGATCGTACGAATGAATTAGAATGGATCGTACGAATGGATTAGAATGGATCGTACGAATGGATTAGAATGGATCGTACGAATGGAATAGAATGGATCGTACGAATGGATTAGAATGGATCGTACGAATGGATTAAAATGGATCGTACGAATGATACGATCCATTCTAATTTATTCGTACGATCCATTCTAATTCATTCGTACTATCCATTCTAATCCATTCGTACGATCCATTCTAATCTATTCGTATGATCCATTCTAATCCGTTCGTACGAATGTATCCATTCTAATTCATTTGTACGATCCATTCTAATTCATATGTGCGAATGAATTAGAATGGATTAGAATGGATCTTACGAATGGATTAGAATGGATTGTGCAAATGAATTAGAATGGATACATTTGTGCGAATGAATTAGAATGAATCGTACGAATGCATTAGAATGGATCGTACGAATGAATTAGAATAGATACATTTGTGCGAATGAATTAGAATGGATCGTACGAATGAATTAGAATGGATCGTACGAATGAATTAGAATAGATCATACGAATGAATTAAAATGGATCGTGCGAATAAATTAGAATGGATCGTACGAATGAATTAGAATGGATACATTTGTGCGAATGAATTAGAATGGATCATACGAATGAATTAGAATGGATCGTACGAAAGAATTATAATGGATCATACGAATCAATTAGAATGGATCGTATGAATGAATTAGAATGGATCGTACGAATGAATTAGAATGGATCGTATGAATGAATACGAAGTACGATCCATTCTAATCCATTCGTACAATCCATTCTAATCCATTCATACGATCCATTCTAATTCATTCGCACGAATGTAACCATTCTAATTCATTCGTACGATCCATTCTAATTCATTCATACGATCCATTCTAATTCACTCGCACGAACGTATCTATTCTAATTCATTTGCACGATCCATTCTAATTCATTCCTATGATCCATTCTAATCCATTCTAATTCATTCGTACGATCCATTCTAATTCTTTCATACAATCCATTCTAATTCATTCGCACGATCCATTCTAATTCATTCGTATGATCCATTCTAATTCAATTCTATGATCTATTCTAATTCATTCGCTCGAATGTATCCATTCTAATTCATTCGTACGATCCATTCTAATCCATTCGTACGATCCATTCTAATTCATTCGCACGAATGTAACCATTCTAATTCATTCGTACGATCCATTCTAATTCATTCACACGATCCATTCTAATTCATTCTCACGAATGTAACCTTTCTAATTCATTTGTATGATCCATTCTAATTCATTTGTACGATTCATTCTAATCCATTCGTACGATCCATTCTAATTAATTCGTACGATCCATTCTAATTCATTCTCACAAATGTAACCTTTCTAATTCATTTGTACGATCCATTCTAATTCATTCGCACGATCTATTCTAATTCATTCATACAATCCATTCTAATTCATTCGTACGATCCATTCTAATTCATTCGTACGATCCATTCTAATTCATTCGTACGATCCATTCTAATTCATTCTCACGAATGTAACCTTTCTAATTCATTTGTATGATCCATTCTAATTCATTTGTACGATTCATTCTAATCCATTCGTACGATCCATTCTAATTAATTCGTACGATCCATTCTAATTCATTCTCACAAATGTAACCTTTCTAATTCATTTGTACGATCCATTCTAATTCATTCACACGATCTATTCTAATTCATTCATACAATCCATTCTAATTCATTCGTACGATCCATTCTAATTCATTCGTACGATCCATTCTAATTCATTCGCACGATCCATTCTAATTCATTCTCACGAATGTAACCTTTCTAATTCATTTGTATGATCCATTCTAATTCATTTGTACGATTCATTCTAATCCATTCGTACGATCCATTCTAATTAATTCGTACGATCCATTCTAATTCATTCTCACAAATGTAACCTTTCTAATTCATTTGTACGATCCATTCTAATTCATTTGCACGATCTATTCTAATTCATTCATACAATCCATTCTAATTCATTCGTACGATCCGTTCTAATTCATTCGTACGATCCATTCTAATTCATTCGTACGATCCATTGTAATTCATTCATACAATCCATTCAGATTCATTCGCACAAATGTATCCATTCAAATTCATTCGTACGATCCATTCTAATTAATTCGCACGATCCATTCTAATTCAGTCGTATGAATGTATCCATTCTAATTCATTCGTACGATCTATTCTAATTCATTCGTGATGCGTTCTAATTCATTCGCATAAATGTATCCATTCAAATTCATTCGTACGATCCATTCTAATTAATTCGCACGATCCATTCTAATTCAGTCGAATGAATGTATCCATTCTAATTCATTCATACGATCCATTCTAATTCATTCGCACGATCCATTCTAATTCATTCGTCCGATCCATTCAAATTCATTCGTACGATGCAATCTAATTCTTTCGCACAAATGTATCTAGTCTAATTCATTCGCTCGAATGTATCCATTTTAATTCATTCGTACGATCCATTCTAATTCATTCGTACGATCTAATTCATTCGTACGATCCATTCTAATTCATTCGTACGATCGATTCTAATTCATTCGCACGATCCATTCTAATTCATTCGTACGATCCATTCTAATTCATTCGTATGATCCATTCTAATCCATTCGTACGATCCATTTAATTCATTCGTACGATCTATTCTAATTCATTCTCACAAATGTAACCTTTGTAATTTATTTGTACGATCCATTCAAATTCATTCGTACGATCCATTCTAATCCATTCGTTCGATCCATTCTAATTCATTCGTACGATCCATTCTAATTCATTCGTCCGATCCATTCAAATTCATTCGTACGATGCAATCTAATTCATTCGCACGAATGAATTAGAATGGATCATAGGAATAGATTAGAATGGATCGTACGTAGGAATGAATTAGAATGGATCGTACGAATGAATTGGAATGGATCGTGCGAATGGATTAGAATGGATTGTGCGAATGAATTAGAATAGATCGTTGGAATGAATTAGAATGGATCATAGGAATGAATTAGAATGGATCGTGCGAATGTATTAGAATGGATTGTACGAATGAATTAGAATGGATACACTCGTGCGAATGAATTAGAATGGATCATACGAATGAATTAGAAAGGATAATGCGAATGAATTTGAATGGTTCGTACGAATGAATAAGAATGGATCGTACGAATGAATTAGAATGGATACATTCGAGCGAATGAATTAGAATAGATCGTAGGAATGAATTAGAATGGATCGTACGAATGAATTAGAATGGATCGTACGTTTGAATTAATTTGGATCGTACGAATGAATTAGAATGGATCATAGGAATGAATTAGAATGGATCGTGCAAATGAATTAGAATGGATTCATTCGTGCGAATGAATTAGAATGGATCGTACGAATGAATTAGAATGGTTACATTCGTGCGAATGAATTAGAATGGATCATACAAATGAATAAGAATGGATCGTACGAATGAGTTGTACGAATAAATTAGAATGGATCGTGAGAATGAATTAGAATGGATCGTACAAATGGATTAGAATGGATCGTATGAATGGATTAGAACGCATTGTACGAATAAATTAGAATAGATACATTTGTGCAAATGAATTAGATTGCATCGTACGAATGAATTTGAATGGATTGTACGAATGAATTAGAATGGATACATTCGAGCGAATGAATTAGAATGGATCGTACGAATGAATTTGATTGGATCATACGAATGAATTAGAATGGATCGTACGAATGATTTAGAATGGATCGTGCGAATGAATTAGATTGCATCGTACGATCCATTCAAATTCATTCGTACGATGCAATCTAATTCATTCACACAAATGTATCTATTCTAATTCATTCGTACAATGCGTTCTAATCCATTTGTACGATCCATTCTAATCCTTTCGTACGATCCATTCTAATTATTTCGTATGATCCATTCTAAATCATTCGTACGATCCATTCTAATACATTCGCACGATCCATTCTAATTCATTCGCACGAATGTATCCGTTCTAATTCATTTGCACGATCCATTCTAATTCATTCCTATGATCCATTCTAATTCATTCGTACGGTCCATTCTAATTCATTCGTCCGATCCATTCAAATTCATTCGTACGGTGCAATCTAATTCATTCGCACAAATGTATATATTCTAATTCATTCATACAATGGGTTCTAATCCATTCGTACGATCCATTCTAATCCATTCGTACGATCCATTCTAATTCATTCACATGATCCATTCTAATTCCTTCGTACGATCAATTCTAATTCATTTGCATGAATGTATCCATTCTAATTCAATCGTACAATCCATTCTAATTCATTCGCACGATCCATTCTAATTCATTCGTATGATCCATTCTAATTCATTCCTACGATCTATTCTAATTCATTCGCTCAAATGTATCCATTCTAATTCATTCGTTCGATCCATTGTAATTCATTCATACGATCCATTCAAATTTATTCGCATGATCCATTCTAATTCATTCGTACGATCCATTCTAATTCATTCTCACGAATGTAACCTTTCTAATTCATTTGTATGATCCATTCTAATTCATACGTACGATCCATTCTAATCCATTCGTACGATCCATTGTAATCCATTCATACGATCCATTCTAATTCATTCGTACGATCCATTCTAATTCATTCGCACAAATGTAACCTTTCTAATTCATTCGCTCAAATGTATCCATTTTAATTCATTCGTACGATCCATTTTAATTCATTCGTATGATCTAATTCATTCGTACGATCCATCCTAATTCATTCGTACGATAGATTCTAATTCATTCACACGATCCATTCTAATTCATTCGTACAATCCATTCTAATTCATTCATATGATCCATTCTAATCCATTCGTACGATCCATTCTAATTCATTCGTACGATCCATTCTAATTCATTCTCACAAATGTAACCTTTCTAATTCATTTGTACGATCCATTCTAATTCATTCGTACGATCCATTCTAATCTATTCGTACGATCCATTCTAATTCATTCCTATGATCCATTCTAATTGATTCGTACGATCTATTCTAATCCATTCGTCCGATCCATTCTAATCCATTCGTACGATCCATTCTAATTCATTCGTACGATCCATTCTAATTCATTCTCACAAATTCAACCTTTCTAATTCATTTGTACGATCCATTCTAATTCATTCGTATGATCCATTCTAATCCATTCGTACGATCCATTCTAATCCATTCGTACGATCTATTCTAATTCATTCGCACGAATATAACCATTCTAATTCATTCGTACGATCCATTCTAATTCATTCATACAATCCATTCTAAGGCATTCGCACGAATGTATCGTGCAAATGAATTAGAATGGATCGTGCAAATGAATTAGAATGGATACATTCATGCGAATGAATTAGAATGGATCGTACGAATGAATTAGAATGGATCGTACGAATGAATTAGAATGGATACATTCGAGCGAATGTATTAGAATGGATCGTACGAATGAATTAGAATGAATCATACGAATGAATTAGAATGGATCGTGCGAATGAATTGGAATGGATCGTACGAATAAATTAGAATGAATCGTACGATCCATTCTAATTCATTCTCACGAATGTAACCTTTCTAATTCATTTGTATGATCCATTCTAATTCATTCGTACGATCCATTCTAATTCATTCGTATGATCCATCTAATTCATTCGCACGAATGTAACCATTCTAATTCATTCATATGATCCATTCTAATTCATTTGTACGATCCATTCTAATTCATTCGTACGATCCATTCTAATTCATTCGTACGATCCATTCTAATGCATTCATACAATCCATTCTAATGCATTCGTACGATCCATTCTAATTCGTTCATTCGATTCATTCTAATTCGTTCGTACGATCCATTCTAATTCATTCGTACGATTCATTCTAATTCATTCGCACGATCCATTCTAATTCATTCGTACGATCTATTCTAATTCATTCGTATGATCAATTCTAATTCATTCGCACGATCCATTCTAATTCATTCGTACGATCCATTCTAATTCATTCGCACGAATGTAACCATTCTAATTCATTCGTACGATCCATTCTAATTCATTCTTACGATCCATTCTAATTCATTCGCACGAATGTATCCATTTAATTCATTTGCACGATCTATTCTAATACATTCCTATGATCCATTCTAGTTCATTCGTACGATCCATTCTAATTCATTCGCTCGAATGTATCCATTCTAATTCATTCGTACGATTTATTCTAATTCATTCGTACGATCCATTCTAATTCATTCGTACGATCCATTCTTATTCATTCATACGATCCATTCTAATTCATTTGTACAAATGAATTAGAATGGATCGTACGAATGGATTAGAATGGATCGTACGAATGAATTAACATGGATACATTCTAATTCATTCTCATTCCTACGAATTAGAATAGATCGTACGAATGAATTAGAATAGATCGTACGAATGAATTAGAATGGATCGTACGAATTGAATTAGAATGGATCGTACGAATGAATTAGAATGGATCGTACGAATGAATTAGAATGGATCGTACGAATGAATTAGAATGGATCGTACGAATTAATTAGAATGGATCCTAAGAATGAATTAGAATGGTTACATTCGTGCGAATGAATTAGATGGATCATACGAATGAATTAGAATGGATCGTACGAATGAATTAGAATGGATCATACAAATGAATTAGAAAGGTTACATTCATGAGAATGAATTAGAATGGATCGTACGATTCATTCTAATTTATTCGTACGATCCATTCCAATTCATTCGCACGATCCATTCTAATTCATTCGTATGATTCATTCTAATTCATTCGTACGATCCATTCTAATACATTCGCTCGAATGTATCCATTCTAATTCATTCGTACAATCCATTCTAATTCATTCGTACGATCCATTCTAATTCATTCGCATGAATGTATCCATTCTAATTCATTTGCACGATCCATTCTAATTCATTCCTATGATCCAGTCTAATTCATTCGTACGATCCATTCTAATTCATTCTCACGAATGTAACCTTTCTAATTCATTTGTATGATCCATTCTAATTCATTCGTACGATCCATTCTAATCCATTCGTACAATCCACTCTAATCCATTCGTACGATCCATTCTAATCCATTCCTACGATCCATTCAAATTCATTCGTACGATGCAATCTAATTCATTCGCACAAATGTATCTATTCTAATTCATTCGTACAATGCGTTCTAATCCATTCGTACGATCCATTCTAATCCATTTGTACGATCCATTCTAATTCATTCGCACGAATGTAACCATTCTAATTCATTCATATGATCCATTCTAATTCATTCGTATGATCTATTCTAATTCATTCGCATGATCCATTCTAATTCATTCGTACGATCTATTCTAATCCATTCGTACGATCCATTATAATCCATTCGTACGATCCATTCTAATTCATTCGCACGAATGTAACCATTCTAATTCATTCGTACGATCCATTCTAATTCATTCCTACGATCCATTCTAATTCATTCGCACAAATGTATCCATTCTAATTCATTTGCACGATCCATTCTAATTAATTCCTATGATCCATTCTAATTCATTTGTACGATCCATTCTAATTCATTCGCTCGAATGTATCCATTCTAATTCATTCGTACGATCCATTCTAATTTATTCGTACAATCCATTCTAATTCATTCGCACGATCCATTCTAATTCATTCATATGATTCATTCTAATTCATTCGCACGATCCATTCTAATTCATTCGTACGATTCATTCTTATTCATTCATACGATCCATTCTAATTCATTCGTACGATCCATTCTAATTCATTCGCATGAATGTAACCCTTCTAATTCATTCGTACGATCCATTCTAATTCATTCCTACGATCCATTCTAATTCATTCGTATGAATATATCCATTCTAATTCATTCGTACGATCCATTCTAATTCATTCGTACGATCCATTCTAATTCATTCGCATGATCCATTCTAATTTATTCGTACGATCCATTCTAATTCATTCGTACGATCTATTCTAATTCATTTGCATGATCCATTCTAATTCATTCGTACGATCCATTCTAATTCATTCGTACAATCCATTCAAATTCATTCGTACGATGCAATCTAATTCATTCACACAAATGTATTTATTCTAAATCATTCGTACAATGCGTTCTAATCCATTCGTACGATCCATTCTAATCCATTTGTACGATCCATTCTAATTCATTCGCATGAGTGTAACCATTCTAATTCTAATTCGTTCGTACGATCCATTCTAATTCATTCGTACGAATAAATTAGAATGGATACATTCATGCAAATGAATTAGAATGGATCGTACGAATGAATTATAATGGATCATACGAATGAATTTGAATGGATCGTACGAATGAATTAGAATGGATCATATGAATGAATTAGAATGGTTACATTTGTGACAATGAATTAGAATGGATCGTACGAATGAATTAGAATGGATCATAGGAATGAATTAGAATGGATCATGCAAATGAATTAGAATGGATTAGAATGGATCATAGGAATGGATTACAATGGATCGTACGAATGAATTAGAATAGATCGTACAAATGAATTAGAAAGGTTACATTTGTGAGAATGAATTAGAATGGATCATACGAATGGATTAGAATGGATCGTACGAATGGATTAGAATGGATCATATGAATGGATTAGAATGGATCATACAAATGAATTAGAAAGGTTACATTCGTGAGAATGAATTAGAATGGATCGTACGAATGAATTAGAATGGATCATGCGAATGAATTTGAATGGATCGTACGAATGAATTAGAATGGATCGAACGAACGAATTAGAATGGATCGTACGAATGTATCCATTCTAATTCATTCGTACGATCCATTCTAATTCATTCATATGATCCATTCTAATTCGTTCGTACGATCCATTATAATTCGTTCGTACGATCCATTCTAATTCATTCGCACGATCCATTCTAATTCATTCACACGATCCATTCTAATTCTTTCATATGATCCATTCTAATTCATTCGCACGAATGTATCCATTCTAGTTCATTCGTACGCTCCATTCTAATTCATTCGTACGCTCCATTCTTATTCATCGCACAAATGTATCCATTCTAATTCATTCGTACGATCCATTCTAATTCATTCGCACGATCGATTCTAATTCATTCGTAGGATCCATTCTAATTCATTCGTACGATCCATTCTAATTCTTTCGTACGATCCATTCTAATTCATTTGCACGATCTATTCTAATTCATTCGTACAATCCATTCTAATTCATTCGTACGATCCTTTTTTTTTTTTTTTAATTTAATGCTAGGGGATTTTATTAGGGAGCCCGCCCATGAAAACAAAGACACTATTACATCTCTGGCCTTTTATAAAACAAGGCATCAGAGAGTGAAGATACTCAAAACATCTAGAAACATCTAAAACCTGAATCAGCAACTGCAATCTACCTTCTTGAAACAAACTTGAATCGAGAGCTGCAATCTGTGCCTGTATTCAACTTGCCATGCTCACTTTAGACTTATATTCTGTTGTAAATCTTCCCCACTTTATCATTTTCAATAGCAATACGCAGATTTTCTTTGAAATGGATACACCCTTATCAGCAACTCTGAGTGACTCATTTTGGATAGAATATCAGCTGGTTGATTTCCCTCCCTCCATATATGAGTAATCTTATGCTTATGGAAGCGCTCCAGTTTGGATTTTATACTTAAAACCTGATGCTTATTCTTCCAAGGGATATCACAATTACCTTTGATGCAATTTACAGCAAGTAAGGAATCTGATTCAATCCAAAGACAAGATGTGATTTCTGATGCAATATTGATACCATGGTCTATAGCTTCTAGTTCAACAGAAGGGATATTATTGTAATTCGATTTCCCCATATAAGCTTCAACTGCATTACCATTAGAATTCCTTAGAATCCCACCAATAGAAGCCCCTATAGAATTGAGTGCTCCATTAGTATTCAGTTTAATTTCATCCTTCTGTGGCTTAAGCCAAGATGTTTGACTAGAAATAGGCATAATTGGCTGGAAATAGCAGCCCCATCGAGCCGCAATAATTCGATTCTCCTGCGTGTCCTCTTCACAAATATGAAGCTCATTAACATGGATTTGGACTAGGGAAGTAATATTTGCCATCAAGACTCTTTTATGCTTAGAGGTTTTCTCAAAAATTCTGCTGTTTCTTTCTCTCCATAGCAAATGAACAACACAACCTGTGACAATTTGTGCAATTGTAGTGATGAGCCCTTTGCCATGGAACTTTTTCTGAAGCCTTGTGATTTCACTTTCAATATTTCCAATCCTGCTAGCCTTAATGCCCATTCTAGACAAAGCTGATCTCCAAATCCAGACGGAGTATGAACATTTAAAAAAAAGATGATCATGGTCCTCTCTGTCAGACCAACATAAAGAGCAAAGGGAAGGAACCTTCATACCTTTTTTTGGAGTTTATCACAAGTGAGGAGTTTCCTTATGAAAGCTCTCCACAAAGTAAAGGAGTGCTTTTCAATCCTGTTTTGATGCCAAATCCAATTGTATTCTGCCATAGTTGTACCATGACTTCTAATGGAATGCCAGGCTGATTTTAATGAAAAAATGCCATTTGGTGATGGAGTCCAAACATCCAAGTCTGCTAGATTAGTGTATTGAAGCTTATAATCAGTCATAATCTGAAACAACTCAAAGATATTTGCTGAAGTTGGAGTTGGTAAAGACCAGCAGCCATCACAGATGAATTCTTTGACAAGCACATTCTTCTCATACCCCAAATCATAAACAGTTCTTAAATCAAATCTATCAATAAGTCTACCTTGGGAGGACCAATTATCATACCAGACTTTAGTATTACATCCATCTCCTAACACCTTTTTAATTTTTGGGAGAAATAGATGTCTGATCTTTAGGATTCCTTTCCAAATGCCTGAAGCATTTGGACTAATTTTGCAATCCCAAATTGAGTCATTCGTACGATCCATTCTAATTCATTCGCACTATCCATTCTAATTCAATCGTACGATCCATTCTAATTCATTCGTACGATCCATTCTAATTCATTTGTACAAATGTATCCATTCTAATTCATTCGTACGATCCATTCTAATTCAATCATACGACCTATTCTAATTCATTCGCACGAATGTATCCATTCTAATTCATTCGCACAATCCAAACTAATTCAAACGTACGATCCATTCTAATTCATTCACATGATGTATTCTAATTCATTCATTTGATCCATTCTAATTCATTCTTACGATTCATTCTAATTCATTCGTACGATCCATTCTAATTCATTCATACAATCCATTCTAATTCATTTGCACAAATGTATCCATTCTAATTCATTCGTACAATCCAATCTAATTCATTCGCACGATCCATTCTAATTCATTCGTATGATCCATTCTAATTCATTCCTACGATCTATTCTAATTCATTCGCTCGATTGTATCCATTCTAATTCATTCGATCGATCCATTCTAATTCATTCATACGATCCATTCAAATTCATTCGCATGATCCATTCTAATTCATTCTTACGATCTATTCTAATTCATTCTCACGAATGTAACCTTTCTAATTCATTTGTATGATCCATTCTAATTCATTCGTACGATCCATTCTAATCCATTCGTACGATCCATTCTAATTCATTCGTACGATCCATTCTAATTCATTCTCACAAATGTAACCTTTCTAATTCATTTGTACGATCCATTCTAATTCATTCGCACGTTCCATTCTAATCCATTCGTACGATCCATTCTAATCCATTCGTACGATCCATTCTAATTCATTCGCACGAATGTAACCATTCTAATTCATTCGTACGATCCATACTAATTCATTCCTACGATCCATTCTAATTCATTCGCATGAATGTATCTATTCTAATTCATTCGTATGATACCTTCATACGACTGAATTAGAATGGATCGTACGAATGAATTAGAAGGGATCGTATGAATGAATAAGAATGGATCGTACGAATGAATTAGAATGGATCGTACGAATGAATTAGAATGGATCGTGCTAATGAATTAGAATGGATCGTACGAATGAATTAGAATAGATACATTTGTGCGAATGAGTTAGAATGGATCATACGAATGAATTAGAATGGATCGTACGAATGAATTAGAATTGATCATACGAATGAATTAGAATGGATCGTGCGAATGAATTAAAATGGATTGTACAAATGAATTAGAATGGACATACTCGAGCGAATGAATTAGAATAGATCGTAGAAATGAATTAGAATGGATTATACGAAAGAATTAGAATGGATCGTGCGAATGAATTAGAATGGATTGTACGAATAAATTAGAATGGATACATTCGTGCGAATGAATTAGAATGGATCGGACGAATGAATTAGAATGGATCGTACGATTCATTCTAATTCATTCATCCGATCCATTCTAATGCATTCGTACGATTCATTCTAATTCATTCGCAAGATCCATTCTAATTCATTCGCTCGAATGTATCCATTCTAATTCATTCGTACGATCCATTCTAATTCGTTCATACGATCAATTCTAATTCGTTCGTACGATCCATTCTTATTAATTCATACGATCCATTCTAATTCGTTCGTACGATCCATTCTAATTCATTCATCCGATCCATTCTAATTCATTCGCACGAATGTATCCATTCTAATTCATTCGCACGATCCATTCTAATTCATTCATACACTCCATTCTAATTCATTCGCACGAATGTATCCATTCTAATTAATTCGTACGATCCATTCTAATTCATTCGTATTATCTATTCTTATTCATTCGCACGATCCAGTCTAATTGATTTGCACGATCCATTCTAATTCATTTGCATGAATGTATCCATTCTAATTCATTCGTACAATCCAATCTAATTCATTAATATGATCCATTCTAATTCATTCGTACAATCCATTCTAATTCATATGCACAAAGGTATCCATTCTAATTCATTTGTACGATCCATTCTAATTCATTCGTACGATCCATTCTAATTCATTCGCACGATCCGTTCTAATTCATTCCTAAGATCCATTCTAATTCATTCGCACGAATGTAACCATTCTAATTCATTCGTACGACCCATTCTAATTCATTCCTACGATCCATTCTAATTCATTCGCACGAATGTATCCATTCTAATTCATTCGTACAATCCATTCTAATTCATTCGCACGATCCATTCTAATTCATTCGTATGATCCATTCTAATTCATTACGATCTCTACTAATTCATTCGCTCGAATGTATCCATTCTAATTCATTCGTTCGATCCATTCTAATTCATTCGTACGATCCATTCAAATTCATTCGCATGATCCATTCTAATTCATTCGTACGATCCATTCTAATTCATTCTCACGAATGTAACCTTTCTAATTCATTTGTATGATCCATTCTAATTCATTCGTACGATCCATTCTAATCCATTCGTACGATCCATTCTAATCCATTCGTACGATCCATTCTAATTCATTCGTACGATCCATTCTAATTCATTCTCACAAATGTAACCTTTCTAATTCATTTGTACGATCCATTCTAATTCATTCGTACGATCCATTCTAATCCATTCGTACGATCCATTCTAATCCATTCGTATGATCCATTCTAATTCATTCGCACGAATGTAACCATTCTAATTCATTCGTACGATCCATACTAATTCATTCCTACGATCCATTCTAATTCATTCGCATGAATGTATCTATTCTAATTCATTCGTATGATACATTCATACGACTGAATTAGAATGGATCGTACGAATGAATTAGAATGGATCGTATGAACGAATAAGAATGGATCGTACGAATGAATTAGAATGGATCGTACGAATGAATTAGAATGGATCGTGCTAATGAATTAGAATGGATCGTACGAATGAATTAGAATGGATACATTTGTGCGAATGAGTTAGAATGGATCATACGAATGAATTAGAATGGATCGTACGAATGAATTAGAATTGATCATACGAATGAATTAAAATGGATCGTGCGAATGAATTAGAATGGATTGTACAAATGAATTAGAATGAACATACTCGAGCGAATGAATTAGAATAGATCGTAGAAATGAATTAGAATGGATCATACGAAAGAATTAGAATGGATCGTGCGAATGAATTAGAATGGATTGTACGAATAAATTAGAATGGATACATTCGTGCGAATGAATTAGAATGGATCGGACGAATGAATTAGAATGGATCGTACGATTCATTCTAATTCATTCGTACGATCCATTCTAATGCATTCGTACGATTCATTCTAATTCATTCGCACGATCCATTCTAATTCATTCGCTCGAATGTATCCATTCTAATTCATTCGTACGATCCATTCTAATTCGTTCATACGATCAATTCTAATTCGTTCGTACGATCCATTCTTATTCATTTATAAGATCCATTCTAATTCGTTCGTACGATCCATTATAATTCATTCATCCGATCCATTCTAATTCATTCGCACGAATGTATCCATTCTAATTCATTCGCACGATCCATTCTAATTCATTCATACAATCCATTCTAATTCATTCGCACGAATGTATCCATTCTAATTAATTCGTACGATCCATTCTAATTCATTCGTATTATCTATTCTTATTCATTCGCACGATCCAGTCTAATTGATTTGCACGATCCATTCTAATTCATTCGCACGAATGTATCCATTCTAATTCATTCGTACAATCCAATCTAATTCATTAATATGATCCATTCTAATTCATTCGTACGATCCATTCTAATTCATATGCACAAAGGTATCTATTATAATTCATTCGTACGATCCATTCTAATTCATAAGTACGATCCATTCTAATTCATTCGCACGATCCGTTCTAATTCATTCCTAAGATCCATTCTAATTCATTCGCACGAATGTAACCATTCTAATTCATTCGTACGATCCATTCTAATTCATTCCTACGATCCATTCTAATTCATTCGCACGAATGTATCCATTCTAATTCATTCGTACAATCCATTCTAATTCATTCGCACGATCCATTCTAATTCATTCGTATGATCCATTCTAATTCATTACGATCTATTCTAAATCATTCGCTCGAATGTATCCATTCTAATTCATTCGTTCGATCCATTCTAATTCATTCGTACGATCCATTCAAATTCATTCGCATGATCCATTCTAATTCATTCGTATGATCCATTCTAATTCATTCTCACGAATGTAACCTTTCTAATTCATTTGTATGATCCATTCTAATTCATTCGTACGATCCATTCTATTACATTCATACGATCCATTCTAATTCATTCGTACGATCCATTCTAATTCATTCTCACAAATGTAACCTTTCTAATTCATTCGTACGATCCATTCTAATCCATTCGTACGATCCATTCTAATCCATTCGTACGATCCATTCTAATTCATTCGCACGAATGTAACCATTCTAATTCATTCGTACGATCCATTCTAATTCATTCCTACGATCCATTCTAATTCATTCGCACGAATGTATCCATTCTAATTCATTTGCACGATCCATTCTAATTCATTCCTATGATCCATTCTAATTCATTCATACGATCCATTCTAATTCATTCGCTCGAATGTATCCATTCTAATTCATTCGTACAATCCATTCTAATTCAATCGTACGATCCATTCTAATCCATTTGTACGATCCATTCTAATCCATTCGTACAATGCGTTCTAATTCATTCGCACGAATGTATCCATTTTAATTCATTTGCACCATCCATTCCAACTCTTTCCTATAATCCATTCTAATTCATTCATACGATCCATTCTAATTCATTCGCTCGAATGTATCCATTCTAATTCATTCATACGATCCATTCTAATTCGTTCGTACGATCCATTCTAATTCGTTCGTACGATCCAATCTAATTCGTTCGTACGATCCATTCTAATTCATTCGCACGATCCATTCTAATTCATTTGTACGATCCATTTTAATTCATTCGCAGGATCCATTCTAATTCATTCGTATGATACATTCATGCGAATGAATTAGAATGGATCGTACGAATGAATTAGAATGGATCGTATGAATGCATTAGAATAGATCGTGCGAATAAATTAGAATGGATCATACGAATGAATTAGAATAGATATATTCATGCGAATGAATTAGAATGGATCGTACGAATGAATTAGAATGGATAGTGCGAATGAATTAGAATGGATCGTATGAATAAATTAGAATGGTTCGTACGAATGAATTAAAATGGATACATTTGTGCGAATGAATTAGAATGATCATACGATTGAATT
Source organism: Chamaelirium japonicum (assembly GCA_947650365.1). Taxonomy (NCBI): domain Eukaryota; kingdom Viridiplantae; phylum Streptophyta; class Magnoliopsida; order Liliales; family Melanthiaceae; genus Chamaelirium; species Chamaelirium japonicum. Next base: position 630,492 of record CANTAL010000175.1, read on the forward strand.
TGAATGGATCGTATGAATAAATTAGAATGGATACATTTGTGCGATGAATAAGAATTGAGCGATCCATTTTAATTCATTCGCATGATCCATTCTAATTCATTCGTATGATACATTCATACGACCAAATTAGAATGGATTGTACGAATGAATTAGAATTGATCATACGAATGAATTAGAATGGATCGTATGAATGAATTAGAATGGATCGTGCGAATGAATTAGAATGGATCGTACGAATGAATTAGAATGGATATATTTGAACGAATAAATTAGAATGGATCATACGAATGAATTAGAATGGATCGTACGAATGAATTAGAATGGATCGTGCAAATGAATTAGAATCGATCGTACGAATGAATTAGAATGGATCGTACGAATGAATTAGATCGTACGAATGAATTAGAATGGATCGTACGAATGAATTAAAATGGATACATTCATACGACCGAATTAGAATGGATCGTGCGAATTAATTAGATTGGATCATACAAATAAATTTGAATGGATACATTTGTGCGAATGAATCTGACTGGATTGTATGAATGAGTTACAATGGATCGTACGAATGAATTAGAATGGATACATTCGAGCGAATGAATTAGAATGGATCGTACGAATGAGTTAGAATGGATCATAGGAATGAATTAGAATGGATCGTGCAAATGAATTAGAATGGATACATTCGTGCGAGTGAATTAGAATGGATCGTAGGAATGAATTAAAATGGATCGTACGAATGAATTAGAATGGTAACATTCGTGCGAATGAATTAGAATGGTTCGTACGAATGGATTAGAATGGATCGTACAAATGAATTAGAATGGATCGTACAAATGAATTAGAAATGTTACAATTGTGAGAATGAATTAGAATGGATCGCACGAATGAATTAGAATGGATCGTACGAATGGATTAGAATGGATTGTACGAATGGATTAGAATGGATCGTACGAATGAATTAGAATGGATCATATAAATGAATTAGAAAGGTTACATTCGTGAGAATGAATTAGAATGGATCGTACGAATGAATTAGAATGGATCATGCGAATGAATTAGAATGGATCGTATGAATGGATTAGAATGGATCTTACGAATGCATTAGAATGGATATATTCATGCGAATGAATTAGAATGGATCATGCGAATGAATTAGAATGGATACATTTGTGCGAATGAATTTGAATGGATTGCACGAATTGAGTTAGAATGGATCGTATGAATAAATCAGAATGGATCATACAAATGAATTAGTAAGGTTACATTCATGAGAATGAATTAGAATGGATCATGCGAAGGAATTACAATTGATCATACGAATGGATTACAATGGATCGTACGAATGAATTAGAATAGATCGTGCGAATGAATTAGAATGGATTGTACGAACATATTAGAATGGATCGTACGAACGAATTAGAATGGATCGTATGAACGAATTAGAATGGATCGTACGAATGAAATAGAATGGATACATTCGAGCGAATGAATTAGAATGGATCGTACGAATGAATTAGAATGGATCATAGGAATGAATTAGAATGGATCGTGCAAATGAATTAGAATGGATACATTCGTGCGAATGAATTAGAATGGATCGTAGGAATCAATTAGAATGGATCGTACGAATGAATTAGATTGGTTACATTCGTGCGAATGAATTAGAATGGATCGTACTAATGAATTAGAATGGATCGTGCGAATGAATTAGAATGGATCGGATCGTACGATCCATTCTAATTCATTCGTATGATCAATTCTAATTCATTCGCACGATCCATTCTAATTCATTCGTACGATCGATTCTAATTCATTCGCACGAATTTAACCATTCTAATTCATTCGTACGATCCATTCTAATTCATTCCTACGATCCATTCTAATTCATTCGCACGAATGTATCCATTCTAATTCATTTGCACGATCCATTCTAATTCATTCCTATGATCCATTCTAATTTATTCGTACGATCCATTCTAATTCATTCGCTCGAATGTATCCATTATAATTCATTCGTACGATTGATTCTAATTCATTCGCACGATCCATTCTAATTTGTTTGTACGATCTATTCTTATTCATTCATACGATCCATTCTAATTCATTTGTACGAATGAATTAGAATGGATCGTACGAATGGATTAGAATGGATTGTACGAATGAATTAGAATGGATCGTACGAAGGAATTAGAATGGATCATATGAACGAATTAGAATGGATCGTATGAATGGATTAGAATGGATACATTCGAACGAATGAATTTGAATGGATCGTACGAATGAATTAGAATGGATCATAGGAATGAATTAGAATGGATCGTGCAAAAAAATTAGAATGGATACATTCGTGCGAATGAATTAGAATGGATCGTAGTAATGAATTAGAATGGATCGTACGAATGAATTAGAATGGTTACATTCGTGTGAATGAATTAGAATGGGTCGTACGAATGGATTAGAATGGATCATACGAATGGATTAAAATGGATCGTACGAATGAATTAGAATGGATCGTATAAACAAATTGGAAAGGTTACATTTGTGAGAATGAATTAGAATGGATCGTACGAATGGATTAGAATGGATCGTACGAATGGATTAGAATGGATCGTGCGAATGAATTAGAATGGATCATACAAATGAATTAGAAAGGTTACATTCGTGAGAATGAATTAGAATGGAGCGTACGAATGAATTAGAATGGATCATGTGAATGAATTTGAATGGATCGTACGAATGAATTAGAATGGATCGAACGAATGAATTAGAATGGATACATTCGAGCGAATGAATTAGAATAGATCGTAGGAATGAATTTGAATGGATCATACGAATGAACTAGAATGGATCGTGCGAATGAATTAGAATGGATTGTACGAATGAATTAGAACGGATACATTCGTGCGAATGAATTAGAATAGATCGGACGAATGAATTTGAATGGATCGTACGATTCATTCTAATTCATTCGTACGATCCATTCTAATGCATTTGTACGATTCATTCAAATTCATTCGGACGATCCATTCTAATTCATTCGTATGATCCATTCTAATTTATTTGCACGAATATATGATCCATTCTAATTTATTCGCAAGAATGTATCCATTCTAATTCATTCGTACAATCCATTCCAATTTATTCATACAAATGTATCTATTCTAATTCATTCGTACGGTCCATTCTAATTCATTCGTACGATTCATTCTAATTCAAGAGAATGAATTAGAATGGATCATAGGAATGAATTAGAATGGATACATTCGTGCGAATGAATTAGAATGGATCATAGGAATGTATTAGAATGGATCGTACGAATGAATTAGAATGGATCGTACGAATGGATTAGAATGGATTGTACGAATGGATTAGAATGGATCGTACGAATTAGAATGGATCGTACGAATGAATTAAAATGGATACATTCATACGACTGAATTAGAATGGATCATGCGAATTAATTAGAATGGATCGTACGAATGAATTTGAATGGATACATTTGTGCGAATGAATATGAATGGATTGTATGAATGAATTACAATGGATCGTACGAATGGATTAGAATGGATCGTACGAATGAATTAGAATGGATCATACAAATGAATTAGAAAGGTTACATTCGTGAGAATGAATTAGAATGGATCGTACGAATGAATTAGAATGGATCGTGCGAATAAATTAGAATGAATCGTACGAATGCATTAGAATGGATCGTACGAATGAATTAGAATGAATTAGAATGGATACATTCGTGCGAATGAATTAGAATGGATCGTACGAATGAATTAGAATGGATTGTACGAATGAATTAGAATGGATCGTATGAATGAATTAGAATAGTTACATTCGTGCGAATGAATTAGAAGGGATCGTACGAATGAATTAGAATGGATCGTGCGAATGAATTAGAATTGATCATATGAATGAATTAGAATGGATCGTACGAATGAATTAGAACGCATTGTACAAATGAATTAGAATAGATACATTTGTGCGAATGAATTAGAATGGATCGTACGAATGGATTAGAATGGATCGTACGAATGAATTAGAATGGATCGTACGAATGAACTAGAATTGATCGTGCGAATGAATTAGAATCGATCGTACGAATGAATTAGAATGGATCGTATTAATGAATTAGATCGTACGAATGAATTAGAATGGATCGTACGAATGAATTAAAATGGATACATTCGAGCGAATGAATTAGACTGGTTACATTTGTGCGAATGAATTAGATTGAATCGTACGAATGAATTTGAATGGATTGTACGAATGAATTAGAATGGATTGTACAAATGAATTAGAATGGATCAGGCGAATGAATTAGAATAGATCGTACGAATGAATTAGAATGGATCGTACGAATAAATTGGAATGGATCGTGCGAATGAATTAGAATGGATCGTACGAATGAATTAGAATGGATCCACCGAATGAGTTAGAATGGATCATGCGAATGAATTAGAATGGATCGTATGAATGAATTAGAATGGATACATTCGTGTGAATGAATTAGAATGGATCGGACGAATCAATTAGAATTGACCGTGCGAATGAATTAGAATGGATCATACGATTGAATTTGAATGGATCGTAAGAATAAATTAGAATGGATACATTTGTGCGATGAATAAGAATGGAGCGTACGAATGAATTACAATGGAGCGTACGAATAAACTAGAATGGATACATTCATGCGAATGAATTAGAATGGATCATATGAAAGAATTAGAATGGATCGTGCGAATGAATTAGAAAGGATCGTACGAATGAATTAGAATGGATATATTCGTGCGAATGAATTAGAATGGATCGTACGAATGAAAAAGTCTGGATCGTACGAATAAATTAGAATGGATACACTCATGCAAATGAATTAGAATGGATCGTGCGAATGAATTAGAATTGATCGTACGAATGAATTAGAATGGATCGTACGAATGAATTAGATCGTACGAATGAATTAGAATGGATCGTGCGAATGAATTAGAATTGATCATACGAATGAATTAGAATGGATTGTGTGAATTAATTAGAATGGATCGTACGAATGCATTAGAATGGATACATTCGTGCGAATGAATTAGAATGGATCATACGAATGAATTAGAATGGATACATTTGTGCGAATGAATTTGAATGGATTGCATGAATTGAATTAGAATGGATCGTACGAATAGATTAGAATGGATCGTACGAATGAATTTGAATGGATCGTACAAATGATTTAGAAAGGTTACATTCGTGAGAATGAATTAGAATGGATCGTGCGAATGAATTAGAATTGATCATACGAATGGATTAGAATGGATCGTATGAATGAATTAGAATAGATCGTGCGAATGAATTAGAATGGATCGTACGAACGAATTAGAATGGATCGTACGAACGAATTAGAATGGATCATATGAACGAATTAGAATAGATCGTACGAATGAATTAGAATGGATACATTCGAGCGAAAGAATTAGAATGGATCGTACGAATGAATTAGAATGGATCATAGGAATGAATTAGAATGGATCGTGCAAATGAATTAGAATGGATACATTCGTGCGAATGAATTAGAATAGATCATACGAATGATTTAGAATGGATCGAACGAATGAATTTGAATGGATCGTGCGAATGAATTAGAATGAATCGTACGGATGAATTAGAATGGATCGTACGAATGAATTAGAATGGATCGTACGAATGGATTAGAATGGATCGTACGAATGAATTAGAATGGATCATACAAATGAATTAGAAAGGTTACATTTGTAAGAATGAATTAGAATGGATCGTACGAATGAATTAGAATGGATCGTACGAATGGATTAGAATGGATCATACGAATGGATTAGAATGGATCGTACGAATGGATTAGAATAGATCGTACGAATGAATTAGAATGGATCATACAAATGAATTAGAAAGGTTACATTCGTGAGAATGAATTAGAATGGATTGTACGAATGAGTTAGAATGGATCGAACGAATGAATTAGAATGGAAACATTCGAGCGAATGAATTAGAATAGATCGTAGGATCGAATTAAAATGGATCATACGAATGAATTAGAAAGGATCGTGCGAATGAATTAGAATAGATTGTACGAATGAATAAGAATGGATACATTCGTGCGAATGAATTAGAATGGATCGTACGAATGAATTAGAATGGATCGTGCGAATGAATTATAATGAATCGTACGAATGCATTAGAATGGATACATTCGTGCGAATGATTTAGAATGGATCGTACGAATGAATTAGAATGGATCGTGCGAATGAATTAGAATGGATCGTACGAATTAATTAGAATGGATCGTGCGAAAGAATTAGAATGGATCGTGCGAATGAATTTGAATGGATCGTACGAATGAATTAGAATGAATCGCACGATCCGTTCTAATTCATTCTCACAAATGTAACCTTTCCAATTCATTTGTACGATCCATTCTAATTCATTCGTACGATCCATTCTAATTCATTCCTATGATCCATTCTAATCCATTCGTACGATCCATTCTAATTCATTCGCACGAATGTATCCATTATAATTCATTCGTACGATCCATTCTAATTTATTCGTACGATCTAATTCATTCGTACGATCCATTCTAATCCATTCGTACGATCCATTCTAATCCATTTGTACGATCCATTCTAATCCATTCGTACGATCCATTCTAATCCATTCGTACGATCCATTCTAATTCATTCGTACGATCCATTCTAATTCATTCCTACGATCTATTCTAATTCATTCGCTCAAATGTATCCATTCTAATTCATTCGTTCGATCCATTTTACTTCATTCGTACGATCCATTCTAATTCATTCGTACGATCTATTCTAATTCAGTCGTTCGATCCTTTCTAATTCATTTGTACGATCCATTCTAATCCATTCGTACGATCCATTCTAATCCATTCGTACGATCCATTCTAATCCATTCGTACGATCCATTCTAATCCATTCGTACGATCCATTCTAATTCATTCATACGATCCATTCTAATTCATTCGTATGATCCATTCTAATTCATTCGCATGATCCATTCTAATTCATTCGTACGATCCATTCTAATTCATTCTCACGAATGTAACCTTTCTAATTCATTTTATGATCCATTCTAATTCATTCGCACGATCTATTCTAATTCATTCGCACGATCCATTCTAATTCATTCGCACGAATGTATCCATTCTAATTCATTCGTATGATCCATTCAAATTTATTCGCACGATCCATTCTAATTCATTCGTATGATTCATTCTAATTGATTCGTACGATATATTCTAATTTATTCGCATGAATGTAACCATTCTAATTCATTCGTACGATCCATTCTAATTCATTCCTACGATCCAATCTAATTCATTCGCACGAATGTAACCATTCTAATTCATTTGTACGATCCATTCTAATTCATTCCTACGATCCATTCTAATTCATTCGCACGAATGTATCCATTCTAATTCATTTGCACGATCCATTCTAATTCATTCCTATGATCAATTCTAATTCATTCGTACAATCCATTCTAATTCATTCACACGAATGTATCCATTCTAATTCATTCGCCCAAATGTATCCATTCTAATTCATTCGTACGATCCATTCTTATTCATTCATACGATCCATTCTAATTCATTTGCACGATCCATTCTAATTCATTCCTATGATCCATTATAATTCATTCGTACGATCCATTCTAATTCATTCATACGATCCATTCTAATTCATTCGCACGAATATATCCATTTTAATTCATTCGAATGATCCATTCTAATTCATTCTCACGATCCATTCTAATTCATTCGTATGATCCATTCTAATTCATTCGCACGATCCATTCTAATTCATTTGCATGAATGTATCCATTCTAATTCATTCGTACGATCCATTCCAATTTATTCGTATGATCCATTCTAATTCATTCATGCAATCCATTCTAATTCATTCATACGATCCATTCTAACTCATTCATACGATCCATTCTAATTCATTCGCCTGAATGTATGTATCCATTCTAGTTCATTCGCACGAATGTATCCATTCTAATTCATTCGTATGATCTATTCTAATTCAATCGCAAGATCCATTCTAATTCATTCGTACGATCCATTCTAATTCATTCGTACGATCCATTCAAATTCATTCGTACGATCCATTCTAATTAATTCGCACAAATGTATCCATTCTAATTCATTCGTACGATCCATTCAAATTCAATCGTATGATCCATTCTAATTCATTCGCACAAATGTAACCATTTTAATTCATTCGTACGATCCATTCTAATTCATTCGCACGATCCATTCTAATTTGTTCGTACGATCCATTCTAATTCATTCGTACGATCCATTCTAATCCATTCGTACGATCCATTCTAATTCATTTGCACGATCCATTCTAATTCATTCGCACAAATGTATCCATTCTAATTCATTCGTACAATCCATTCTAATTCATTCGCATGATCCATTCTAATTCATTCGTACGATCCATTCTAATTCATTTGTACGATCCATTCTAATTCATTCGCATGAATGTATCCATTCTAATTTATCCGTACGATCCGTTCTAATTCATTCTCACGAAAGTATCATACGAATGAATTAGAATGGATCTACGAATGAATTAGAATGGATCTACGAACGAATTAGAATGGATCGTACGAATGGATTAGAATTAGATCATACGAATGGATTAGAATGGATCGTACGAATGAATTTGAATGGATCGTACTAATGAATTAGAACGGATCGTATGAATGAATTAGAATGGATATATTCGTACGAATGAATTAGAATTGATCATACGAATGAATTAGAATAGATCGTAGGAATGAATTAGAATGAATCATACGAATGAATTAGAATACATCTTGTGAATGAATTAGAATGGATCGTACGTTTGAATTAGATTGGATTGTGCGAATGAATTAGAATGGATACATTCGTGCGAATGAATTAGAATAGATCGTATGAATGAATTAGAATAGAACGTACAAATGAATTAGAATTGATCGTGCTAATAAATTTGAATGGATCGTGCAAATGAATTAGAATGGATAATACGAATGAATTAAAATGAATCGTACGAATGAATTAGAATGGATCGTGCGAATGAATTAGAATAAATCGTACGAATGCATTAGAATTGATCATGCGAATGAATTAGAATGGATACATTCGTACAAATGAATTAGAATGGATCGTGCGAATGAATTAGAATGGATCGTACAAATGAATTAGAATGGATCGTACGAATGAATTAGAATGGATCGTGCGAATGAATTTGAATGGATCGTGCGAATGAATTAGAATGGATCATACGAATGAATTAGAATAGATCATGCGAATGAATTAGAATGGATCGTACGAATGGATTAGAATGGATCGTACGAATGGATACATTCGTGCGAATGAATTAGAATGGATCGTACGAATGAATTAGAATGGATCGTGCGAAAGAATTAGAATGAATCATACGAATGAATATGAATGGATCGTACGAATGGATTAGAATGGATCGTATGAATGAATTAGAATGGATCATACAAATGAATTAGAAAGGTTACATTCAAGAGAATGAATTAGAATGGATCGTGTGAATGAATTAGAATTGTCGTACGATCCATTCAAATTCATTCGGTCGAATGTATCCATTCTAATTCGTTCATACGATCCATTCTAATTCGTTCGTACAATTCATTCTAATTCATTCATACGATCCATTCTAATGCATTCGTACGATTCATTCTAATTCATTCGTGCGATCCATTCTAATCCATTCGTACGATCCATTCTAATCCATTCGTACGATCCATTCTAATTCATTCGTATGATCCATTCTAACTCATTCGGTGGATCCATTCTAATGCATTCGTACGATTCATTCTAATTCATTCGCACGATCCATTCTAATTCATTTGCACAATCCATTCTAATTCATTCCTATGATCCATTCTAATTCGTTCGTACGATCCATTCTAATTCATTCGTACGATCCATTCTAATCCATTCGTACGATCCATTCTAACTCATTTGGTGGATCCATTCTAATTCATTCGTATGATCCATTCTAATTCATTCGTACGATCCATTCTAATTCATTCGTACGATCCATTCTAATTCATTCGTACGATCCATTCTAATCCATTCGTACGATCCATTCTAACTCATTCGGTGGATCCATTCTAATTCATTCCTATGATCCATTCTAATTTATTCGTACGATCCATTCTAATTCATTCGCTCGAATGTATCCATTCTAATTCATTCTTATGATCCATTCTAATTCAGTCGTATGAATGTATCATACGAATGAATTAGAATGGATCATGCGAATGAATTAAAATGGATCGTACAAATGAATTAGAATGGATCATACGAATGGATTAGAATGGATCGTACGAATGGATTAGAATGGATTAGAATGGATCGTACGAATGAATTAGAATGGATTAGAATGGATCATACGAATGGATTAGTATGGATTAGAATGGATTGTACGAATGAATTAGAATGGATACATTATTGCGAATAAATTAGAATGGATCGTATATTCGTGCAAATAAATTAGAATGGATCGTATGAATGAATAAGAATGGATCATACAAATGAATTAGAATGGATCGTGCGAATGAATTAGAATGAATCGTACAAAAGCATTAGAATGGATACATTCATGCGAATGAATTAGAATGGATCGTATGAATGAATTATAATGGATCGTACGAACGAATTAGAATGGATCTTACGAACGAATTAGAATGGATCGTACGAATGAATTAGAATGGATATATTCGAGCGAATGAATTAGAATGGATCGTACGAATGAATTAGAATGGATCATAGGAATGAATTAGAATGGTTCGTGCAAATGAATTAGAATGGATACATTGGTGCAAATGAATTAGAATGGAACGTAGGAATGAATTAGAATGGATCGTACAAATGAATTAGAATGTTTACATTCGTGCGAATGAATTAGAATGGATCGTACGAATGGATTAGAATGGATCGTACGAATGAATTAGAATGGATCATACAAATGAATCAGAAAGGTTACATTCGTGAGAATGAATTAGAATGGATCGTACGAATGAATTAGAATGGATCGTACGAATGAATTAGAATGGATACATTCGAGTGAATGAATAAGAATGGATCGTACGAATAAATTAGAATGGATCATAGGAATGAATTAGAATGGATCGTGCAAAAGAATTAGAATGGATACATTCGTGCGAATGTATTAGAATGGATCATAGGAATGAATTAGAATGGATCGTACGAATGAATTAGAATGCCTACATTCGTGCGAATGAATTAGAATGGATCGTACGAATGAATTAGAATGGATCGTACGAATGAATTAGAATGGATCGTGCGAATAAATTAGAATGGACTGTACGAATGAATTAGAATGGATACATTCGTGCGAATGAATTAGAATGGATCAGACGAATGAATTATAATGGATCGTATAAATGAATTAGAATGGATCATGCGAATGAATTAGAATGAATCGTACGAATACATTAGAATGGATACATTCGTGCGAATGAATTAGAATGGATCGTACGAATGAATTAGAATGGATCGTGCGAATGAATTAGAATGGATCGTACGAATGAATTAGAATGGATCGTGCGAATGAATTAGAATGGATCGTACGAATGAATTAGAATGGATACATACAAATGAATTAGAAAGGTTACATTCGTGAGAATGAATTAGAGTGGATCGTACGAATGAATTAGAATGGATCGTACGAATGAATTTAAATGGATACGTTCGAGCGAATGAATTAGAATGGATCGTATGAATGAATTAGAATGGATCATACAACTGAATTAGAATGGATCATATGAATGAATTAGAATGGATCGTACGAATGAATTAGAATGGATCGTACGAATGGATTAGAATGGATCGTACGAATGAATTAGAATGGATCGTACAAACGAATTAGAATGGATCGTATGAACGAATTAGATTGGATCGTACGAATGAATTAGAATGGATACATTCGAGCGAATGAATTAGAATGGATCGTACGAATGAATTAGAATGGATCATAGGAATGAATTAGAATGGATTGTGCAAACGAATTAGAATGTATACATTCGTGCGAATGAATTATAATGGATCATAGGAATGAATTAGAATGGATCGTACGAATGAATTAGAATGGTTACATTCGTGCGAATGAATTAGAATGGATCATACGAATGGATTAGAATGGACCGTACGAATGGATTAGAATGGATCGTACGAATGAATTAGAATGGATCGTACAAATGAATTAGAAAGGTTACATTTGTGATAATGAATTAGAATGGATCGTACGAATGGATTAGAATGGATCGTACGAATGGATTAGAATGGATCGTACGAATGAATTAGAATGGATCAAACAAATGAATTAGAAAGGTTACATTCGTGATAATGAATTAGAATGGATCGTACGAATGAATTAGAATGGATCATGCGAATGAATTTGAATGGATCGTACAAATGAATTAGAATGGATCAAATGAATAAATTAGAATGGATAGATTCGAGCGAATGAATTAGAATAGATCGTAGAATGAATTAAAATGGATCATACGAATGAATTAGAATGGATCGTGCGAATGAATTAGAATGGATTGTACGAATGAATTAGAATGGATACATTCGTGCGAATGAATTAGAATGGATCGGACGAATGAATTAGAATGGATCGTACGATTCATTATAATTCATTCGTATGATCCATTCTAATGCATTCGTACGATTCATTCTAATTCATTGGCACGATCCATTCTAATTCGTTCGTATGATCCATTCTAATTTATGTTCACGAATATACAATCCATTCTAATTTATTCGCAAGAATGTAGCCATTCTAATTCATTCGTACAATCCATTCTAATTTATTCGTACAAATGTATCCATTCTAATTTATTCATACGATCCATTCTAATTCATTCGCATGATCCATTCTAATTCATTTGTACGATCCATTCTAATTCATTCGCACGAATGTATCCATTCTAATTCATTCGTACGATCCATTCAAATTCATTCCCACGATCCATTCTAAATCATTCGTATGATTCATTCTAATTCATTCGTACGATCCATTCTAATTCATTCGCACGAATGTAACCATTCTAATTCATTCATACGATCCATTCTAATTCACTCCTATGATCCATTCTAATTCATTCGCACGAATGTAACCATTCTAATTCATTCGTACGACCCATTCTAATTCATTCCTACGATCCATTCTAATTCATTCGCACGAATGTATCCATTCTAATTCATTTACACGATCCATTCTAATTTATTCTTGTGATCCATTCTAATTCATTCGTACGATCCATTCTAATTCATTCGCACGAATGTATCCATTCTAATTCATTCGCACAAATGTATCCATTCTAATTCATTCGTACGTCCATTCTTATTCATTCATACGATCCATTCTAATTCATTTGCACGATCCTTTCTAATTCATTCCTATGATCCATTCTAATTCATTCGTACGATCCATTCTAATTCATTCGCTCGAATGTATCCATTCTAATTCATTCGTACGATCCATTCTAATTCATTCGTACAATTCATTCAGATTCATTCGCACAAATGTATCCATTCAAATTCATTCGTACGATCCATTCTAATTAATTCGCACGATCCATTCTAATTCAATAGCATGAATGTATCCATTTTAATTCATTCGTACGATCCATTCTAATTCGTACGATCCATTCTAATCCATTCGTACCATCCATTCTAATCCATTCGTATGATCCATTCTAATTAATTCGTATGAATGTAACCATTCTAATTCATTCGTACGATCCATTCTAATTCATTCCAACGATCCATTCTAATTCATTCGCATGAATATACCATTCTAATTCATTTGCATGATCCATTCTAATTCATTCCTATGATCCATTCTAATGCATTCGTACGATCCATTCTAATTCATTCGCTCGAATGTATCCATTCTAATTCATTCGTACGATCTATTCTAATTCATTCGTATGATCCATTCTAATCCATTCGTACGATCCATTCTAATTTATTCGTACAATGCGTTCTAATCTATTCGTACGATCCATTCTAATTCATTCGTACGATCCATTCTAATTCATTTGTTCGATCCATTCTAATTCATTCGTACGATCCATTCTAATTCACTCGTACGATCCATTCTAATCCATTATAATTCATTCGGTCGAATGTATCCATTCTAATTCATTCGTACGATCCATTCTTTTTCATTCATACGATCCATTCTAATTCATTCGCACGATCCATTCTAATTCATTTGCACAATCCGTTCTAATTCATTCGCACAATCCATTCTAATTCATTCGCACGAATGTATCCATTCTAATTCATTCGTACGATTGATTCTAATTCATTCGTACGATCAATTCTAATACATTCGCATGATCCATTCGTACGATCCATTCTAATCCTTTCGTACGATCCATTCTAATCCGTTCGTACGATCCATTCTAATTCTTTCGTACAATCTATTCTAATTCATTCACACGATCCATTCTAATTCATTTGTACGATCCATTCTAATTCATTCCTATGATCCATTCTAATACATTCGTACGATCCATTCTAATTCATTCGTACGATCCATTCTAATTTAGTCGTATGAATGTATCCATTTTAATTCATTCGTACGATCCATTCTAATTCATTCGCACGAATGTAACCATTCTAATTCATTTGTACGATCCATTCTAATTCATTCATACGATCCATTCTAATCCATTCGTACGATCCATTCTAATTCATTCGAATGATATATTCTAATTCTTTCGCACGATCCATTATAATTCATTCGCACAAATGTATCCATTCTAATTCATTCGTATGATCCATTCTGATTCATTCGAATGATCCATTCTAATTCATTCGTACGATCCATTCTAATTCATTCTCACGAATGTAACCTTTCTAATTCATTTGTATGATCCATTCTAATTCATTCGTACGATCCATTCTAATCCAATTGTACAATCCATTCTAATCCATTCGTACGATCCATTCTAATTCATTCTCACAAACGTAACCTTTCTAATTCATTTGTACGATCCATTCTAATTTATTCATACGATCCATTCTAATCCATTCGTACGATCTATTCTAATCCATTCGTACGATCCATTCTAATTCATTCGCACAAATGTAACCATTCTAATTCATTGGTACGATCCATTCTAATTCATTCGTACGATCCATTCTAATTCATTCGCACAATCCATTCTAATTCATTCGTACGATCCATTCTAATTCATTCGCACGATCCATTAGAATTCATTCGTACGATCCATTCTAATTCATTCGCACGAATGTATCCATTCTAATGCATTCGTACGATCCATTCTAATTCATTCGTATGATCCATTCTAATCCATTCGTACGATCCATTCTAATTCATTCATAGGATCCATTCTAATTCATTCTCACCAATGTAACCTTTCTAATTCATTTGTACGATCCATTCTAATTCATTCGTACGATCCATTCTAATCCATTCGTACGATCCATTCTAATCCATTCGTACGATCCATTCTAATTCATTCGCACGAATGTAACAATTCTAATTTATTCGTACGATCCATTCTAATTCATTCGCACGATCCATTCTAATTCATTCGTACGATCCATTCTAATTCATTCGCACGATCCGTTCTTATTCATTCGTACGATCCATTCTAATTTATTCGCACGAATGTATCCATTCTAATGCATTCGTACGATCCATTCTAATTCATTCGTACGATCCATTCTAATCCAT
Source organism: Chamaelirium japonicum (assembly GCA_947650365.1). Taxonomy (NCBI): domain Eukaryota; kingdom Viridiplantae; phylum Streptophyta; class Magnoliopsida; order Liliales; family Melanthiaceae; genus Chamaelirium; species Chamaelirium japonicum. The sequence continues at coordinate 646,328 of CANTAL010000175.1, forward strand.
TCGTACGATCCATTCTAATTCATTCGTACGATCCATTCTAATTCATTCTTACAAATGTAACCTTTCTAATTCATTTGTACGATCCATTCTAATTTATTCGTACGATCCATTCTAATCCATTCGTACGATCCATTCTAATCCATTCGTACGATCCATTCTAATTCATTCGTATGATCCATTCTAACTCATTCGTACGATCCATTCTAATTCATTCTCACAAATGTAACCTTTCTAATTCATTTGTATGATCCATTCTAATTCATTCGTACGATCCATTCTAACCCATTCGTACGATCCATTCTAATCCATTCGTACGATCCATTCTAATTCATTCTCACAAATGTAACCTTTCTAATTCATTTGTACGATCCATTCTAATCCATTCGTACGATCCATTCTAATCCATTCGCACGAATGTAACCATTCTAATTCATTCGTACGATCCATTCTAATTCATTCCTACGATCCATTCTAATTCATTCGCAAATTAGAATGGATCGTACGAATGAATTAGAAAGGATCGTGCGAATGAATTAGAATGGATCGTACGATCCATTCTAATTTATTCGTATGATCAATTCTATTTCATTGCACGATCCATTCTAATTCATTCGTACAATCCATTCTAATTCATTCGCACGAATGCATTAGAATGGATCATACGAATGAATTAGAATGAATCGTACGATCCATTCTAATTCATTCGTACGATCCATTCTAATTCATTCGCACGATCCATTCAAATTCATTCGTACGATCCATTCTAATTCATTCGCACGAATGTAACCATTCTAATTCATTCGTACGATCCATTCTAATTCATTCGTACAATGCGTTCTAATCCATTCTTACGATCCATTCTAATTCATTCGTACGATCCATTCTAATTCGTTCGCTCGAATGTATCCATTCTAATTCTTTCGTACGATCCATTCTAATTCGTTCATACGATCCATTCTAATTCGTTCGTACGATCCATTCTAATTCATTCGTACAATGCGTTCTAATCCATTCTCACAAATGTAACCTTTCTAATTCATTTGTATGATCCATTCTAATTCATTCGTACGATCCTTTCTAAATCGTTCATACGATCCATTCTAATTCATTCGCACGATCCATTCTAATTTATTCGTACGATCTATTCTAATTCATTCGCATGATCCATTCTAATTCAGTCGTACGATCCATTCTAATTCATTCGTACAATCCATTCATATTCATTCGTACGATGCAATCTAATTCATTCGCACAAATGTATCTATTCTAATTCATTCGTACAATGCATTCTAATTCATTCGTACGATCCATTCTAATCCATTCGTACGATCCATTCTAATTCATTCTCACGATCCATTCTAATTCATTCGCTCGAATGACGAATGAATTAGAATGGATCGTGAGAATGAATTAGAATGAATCGTACGAATGCATTAGAATGGATCATACGAATGAATTAGAATGAATCGTATGATCCATTCTAATTCATTCGTTCGATCCATTCTAATTCATTCGCACGAATGTATCCATTCTAATTCATTCGTACAATCCATTCTAATTCATTCGCACGATCCATTCTAATTCATTCGTATGATCCATTCTACTTCATCCCTACGATCTATTCTAATTCATTCGCTCGAATGTATCCATTCTAATTCATTCGTACGATCCATTCTAATTCATTCGCACGATCCATTCTAATTCATTCGCACGAATGTATCCATTCTAATTCATTTGCACGATCCATTCTAATTCATTCCTATGATCCATTCTAATTTATTCGTACGATCTATTCTAATTCATTCGCTCGAATGTATCCATTCTAATTCATTCGCACGATCCATTCTAATCCATTCGTACGATCCATTCTAATCCATTCGTACGATCCATTCTAATTCATTCGCACGAATGTAACCATTCTAATTCATTCGTACGATCCATTCTAATTCTTTCCTACGATCCATTCTAATTCATTCGCACGATCCATTCTAATTCATATGCACAAAGGTATCCATTCTAATTCATTCATATGATCCACTCTAATTCATTCGTACGATCCATTCTAATTCATTCGTACGATCCATTCTAATTCATTCGCACGATCCGTTCTAATTCATTCCTATGATCCATTCTAATTCATTCGCACGAATGTAACCATTCTAATTCATTCGTATGATCCATTCTAATTCATTATTACGATCCATTTTAATTCATTCGGACGAATGTATCCATTCTAATTCATTTGCACGATCCATTCTAATTCATTTCTATGATCCATTCTAATTCATTCCTACGATCCATTCTAATTCATTCGCTCGAATGTATCCATTCTAATTCATTCGTACGATCCATTCTAATTCATTCGTACGATCCATTCATACGATCCATTCTAATCCATTCGTACGATCCATTCTAATTCATTCATACGATCCATTCTAATTCGTTCGTACAATCCATTCAAATTCATTCGTACGATCCATTCTAATTCATTCGCACGATCCATTCTAATTCATTCATACGATCCATTCTAATTCATTCGTACGATCCATTCTAATTCATTCGTATGATCCATTCTAATTCATTCATACAAATGTGTCCATTCTAATTTATTCGTACGATCCATTCTAATTCATCCGTACGATTCATTCTAATTCATTCGCACGATCCATTCTAATTCATTCGTACGATCCATTCTAAATCATTCGTATGATCTATTCTAATTCATTCGCACGAATGTATCCATTCTAATTCATTTGCACGATCGATTCTAATTCATTCCTATGATCCATTCTAATTCATTCGTACAATCCCTTCAAATTCATTCGCTCGAATGTATCCATTCTAATTCATTCGTACGATCCATTCTAATTCGTTCATACGATCCATTCTAATTCGTTCGTACGATCCATTCTAATTCGTTCGTACTATTCATTCTAATTCATTAGTACGATCCATTCTAATGCATTCGTACGATTCATTCTATCATTCGCACGATCCATTCTCATTCATTCGTATGATCCATTCTAATTCATTCCTACGATCTATTCTAATTCATTTGCTCGAATATGACCTTTCTAATTAGAATGGATCGTACAAATGAATTAGAAATGTTACATTCGTGAGAATAAATTAGAATGGATCGTACGAATGAATTAGAATGGATCGTCCGAATGAATTAGAATAGATCGTACGAATGAATTAGAATGGATCGTACGAACGAATTAGAATGGATCATAGGAATGAATTAGAATGGATCGTGCAAATGAATTAGAATGGATCGTGGGAATGAATTAGAATGAATCGTACGAATGAATTAGAACGGATTCGTGCGAATGAATTAGAATGGATCGTTCGAATGAATTAGAAAGGTTACATTCGTGAGAATGAATTAGAATGGATTATACGAATGAATTAGAATGGGCCATGCGAATGAATTTGAATGGATCGTACAAATGAATTAGAATGGATCGAACGAATGAATTAGAATGGATACATTCGAGCGAATGAATTAGAATAGAACGTAGGAATGAATTAGAACGGATCGTACGAATGAATTAGAATGGATACATTCGTGCGAATGAATTAGAATGGATCGTACGAATGAATTAGAATGGATCCACCGAATGTGTTAGAATAGATCATACGAATGAATTAGAATGGATCGTACGAATGAATTAGAATGGATTGTGCGAATGAATTAGAATGGATCGTATGAATGAATAAGAATGGATCGTACGAATGAATTAGAATGGATCGTGCGAATGAATTAGAATGAATCGTACGAATGCATTAGAATGGATCGTGCGAATGAATTAGAATGGATCGTACGTTGCAATCTAATTCATTCGTACGATCCATTCTAATTCATTCGTATGATCAATTCTAATTCATTCGCATGATCCATTCTAATTCATTCGTATGATCCATTCTAATTCATTCCTACGATCTATTCTAATTTATTCGCACGAATGTATCCATTCTAATTCATTCGTATGATCCATTCTAATTCATTCGTATGATCCATTCTAACTCATTCGGTGGATCCATTCTAATTCATTCGTACGATCCATTCTAATTCATTCGCACGATCCATTCTAATTTATTCGTACGATCCATTCTAATTCATTCGTACGATCTATTCTAATTCATTCGCATGATCCATTCTAATTCATTCGCATGATCTATTCTAATTCATTCGTACGATTCATTCGTACGATCCATTCTATTCATTCGTACGAATGAATTTGAATGGATCATACAAATGAATTAGAAAGGTTACATTCGTGAGAATGAATTAGAATGGATACATTTGTGCGAATGAATTAGAATAGATTAGAATGGATCGTACGAATGGATTAGAATCCATTCTAATTCATTTGTATGATCCATTCTAATTCATCGCACGATCCATTCTAATTCATTCGCTCGAATGTATCCATTCTAATTCATTTGACGATCCATTCTAATGCATTCGTACGATCCATTCTAATTCATTCGTCCGATCCATTCTAATTCATTCACACGAGTGTATCCATTCTAATTCATTCGTACAATCCATTCTAATTCATTCGCACGATCCATTCTAATTCATTCATATGATCCATTCTAATTCTTTCCTATGATCTATTCTAATTCATTCGCTCGAATGTATCCATTCTAATTCATTCGTTCAATCCATTCTAATTCATTCGTACGATCCATTCAAATTCATTCGCATGATCCATTCTAATTCATTCGTAGGATCCATTCTAATTCAATCGTATGATCCATTCTAATTCATTCGTACAAAGATCGTACGAATAAATTAGAATGAATACATTCATGCAAATGAATTAGAATGGATCGTATGAATGAATTAGAATGGATTGTGCGAATGAATTAGAATAGATCGTATGAATGAATAAGAATGGATCGTACGAATGAATTAGAATGGATCGTGCGAATGAATTAGAATCGATCGTACGAATGAATTAGATCGTACGAATGAATTAGAATGGATCGTACGAATGAATTAAAATGGATACATTCATACGACTGAATTAGAATGGATCGTATCGTACGAATGAATTAGAATGGATTGTACAAATGAATTAGAATGGATACATTCGAGCAAATGAATTAGAATGGATCGTACGAATGATTTAGAATGGATCATAGGAATGAATTAGAATGGATCGTACGAAAGAATTAGAATAGATTGTACGAATGAATTAGAATGGATTAGAATGGATCGTACGAATGAATTAGAATGGATCGTACAAATGAATTAGAAAGGTTATATTTGTGAGAATGAATTAGAATGGATCGTACAAATGAATTAGAATGGAATGTGCGAATGAATTAGAATGGATCGTATGAATGAACTAGAATGGTTACATTCGTGCGAATGAATTAGAATGGATCGTACGAATGGATTAGAATGGATCATACGAATGAATTAGAATAGATCGTACAAATGAATTAGAAAGGATCGTACGAATGAATTAGAATGGATCGTACGAATGAATTAGAATGGATACATTCGAGCGAATGAATTAGAATGGATCGTACGAATGAATTAGAATGGATCGTGCGAATGAATTAGAATGGATCGTAAGAATGAATTAGAATGGATCGTGCGAATGAATTAGAATGGATCGTACGAATGAATTAGAATAGATCGTGCGAATAAATTAGAATGGATCATACGAAAGAATTAGAATAGATATATTCATGCGAATGAATTAGAATGGATCGTACGAATGAATTAGAATTGATCGTGCGAATGAATTAGAATTTATCATACGAATGAATTAGAATGGATCGTGCGAATGAATTAGAATGGATCATACGATGCAATCTAATTCATTCGTATGATCCATTCTAATTCATTCGTATGATCAATTCTAATTCATTCGCACGATCCATTCTAATTCATTCTCACGAATGTAACCTTTCTAATTAATGTGTATGATCCATTCTAATTCATTCGTACGATCCATTCTAATCCATTCGTACGATCGATTCTAATCCATTCGTACGATCCATTCTAATTCATTCGTACGATCCATTCTAATTCATTCTCACAAATGTAATCTTTCTAATTCATTTGTACGATCCATTCTAATTCATTCGTACGATCCATTTTAATCCATTCGTACGATCTATTCTAATTCATTCGCACGATCCATTCTAATTCATTCCTACGATCCATTCTAATTCATTCACACGAATGTATCCATTCTAATTCATTTGCATGATCCATTCTAATTCATTCCTATGATCCGTTCTAATTCATTCATACGATCCATTCTAATGCATTCGTACGATTCATTCTAATTCATTCGCACGATCCATTCTAATTCATTCGTACGATCCATTCTAATCCATTCGCACGATCCATTCTAATCCATTCGTACGATCCATTCTAATACATTCGTACGATCCATTCTAATCCATTCGTACGAATGGATTAGAATGGATCGTACGAATGGATTAGAATGGATCGTACGAATGAATTAGAATGGATCGTACAAATGAATTAGAAAGGTTACATTTGTGAGAATGAATTAGAATGGATCGTACGAATGAATTAGAATGGATCGTACGAATGGATTAGAATGGATCATACGAATGAATTAGAATAGATCGTACGAATGAATTAGAATAGCTCATACTAATGAATTACAATGAATCGTACGAATGAATTAGAATGGTTACATTCGTGCGAATGAATTAGAATATATCATACGAATGAATTAGAATGGATCGTACGAATGAATTAGAATGGATCGTGCGAATGAATTAGAATGGATCGTGCGAATGAATTAGAATGGATCGTACGGAAGAATTAGAATGGATCGTACGAACGAATTAGAATGGATCATACAAACGAATTAGAATGGATCGTACGAATGAATTAGAATGGATACATTCGAGCGAATGAAGTAGAATGGATCATACGAATAAATTAGAATGGATTGTGCGAATGAATTTGAATGGATCGTACGAATGAATTAGAATGGATCGAACGAATGAATTAGAATGGATACATTCGAGCGAATGAATTAGAATAGATCGTAGGAATGAATTAGAATGGATCATACGAATTAATTAGAATGGATCGTGCAAATGAATTAGAATGGATTGTACGAATGAACTAGAATGGATACGTTCGTGCGAATGAATTAAAATGGATCGGACGAATGAATTAGAATGGATCGTATGATTCATTCTAATTCATTCGTACGATCCATTCTAATGCATTCGTACGATTCATTCTAATTCATTCGCACGATCCATTCTAATTCATTCGTACGATCCATTCTAATTCATTCGCACGATCCATTCTAATTCATTCGTACGATCCATTCTAATTCATTCGTACGATTCATTCTAATTCATTCGTATGATCCATTCTAATTCATTCGCACGATCCATTCTAATTCATTCGTATGATCCATTTTAATTCCTTCATATGATCCATTCTAATTCATTCGCTCGAATGTATCCATTCTAATTCATTTATACGATCCATTCTAACTCATTCATACGATCCATTCTAATTCATTCGCATGAATGTAGGTATCCATTCTAGTTCATTCTCACGATCCATTCTAATTCATACGTACAATCCATTCTAATTCATTCGCACGAATGTATTCATCACGATCCATTCTAATTTATTCGTACGGTCCATTCTAATTTATTCGTACGATCTATTCTAATTCATTCGCACGAATGTAACCATTCTAATTCATTCGTACGATTCATTCTAATTCATTCGTATGAGCTATTCTAATTCATTCGTACGATCTATTCTAATTCATTCATATGATCCATTGTAATTTATTCATACAATCCATTCAGATTCATTCGCACAAATGTATACATTCAAATTCATTCGCACGATCCATTCTAATTAATTCGCACGATCCATTCCAATTCATTCTCACGAATGTAACCTTTCTAATTCAGTTGTATGATCCATTCTAATTCATTCGTACGATCCATTCTAATCCATCCGTACGATCCATTCTAATTTATTCATACGATCCATTCTAATTCATTCTTACAAATGTAACCTTTCTAATTCATTTGTACGATCCATTCTAATTCATTCGTACGATCCATTCTAATTCATTCGCAAGATCCATTCTAATTCATTCGTACGAATGTAACCATTCTAATTCATTTGTACGATCCATTCTAATTCATTCGTACGAATGAATTAGAATGGATACATTCGAGCGAATGAATTAGAATGGATTAGAAAGGTTACATTTGTGAGAATGAATTAGAATGGATCGTACGAATGAATTAGAATGGATCGTACGAATGGATTAGAATGGATCGTACGAATGAATTAGAATGGATCATACAACTGAATTAGAAAGGTTACATTCGTGAGAATGAATTGGAATGGATCGTGCGAATTAATTAGAATGGATCGTGCGAATGAATTTGAATGTATACATTTGTGCGAATGAATCTGAATGGATTGTATGAATGAATTACAATGGATCGTATGAATGAATTAGAATAGATCGTACGAATGAATTAGAATAGCTCATACGAATGAATTAGAATGAATCGTACGAATGAATTAGAATGGTTACATTCGTGCGAATGAATTAGAATAGATCGTACGAATAAATTAGAATGGACCGTACGAATAAATTAGAATGGATCGTGATGAATACATTCGTGCGAATGAATTAGAATGGATTGTACGTATGAATTAGAATGGATCGTGCGAATGAACTAGAATGGATACCTACATTCATGCGAATGAATTAGAATGGATCGTATGAATGAGTTAGAATGGATCGTATAAATGAATTAGAATGGATACATTCGAGCGAATGAATTAGAATGGATCATATGAAGGAATTAAAATGGATCATACGAATGAATTAGAATGGATCGTGCGAATGAATTAGAATGGATCATACGAATGAATTAGAATGAATTGTACGAATGAATTAGAATGGATCGTACGAATGAATTAGAATGGATCGTGCGAATGAATTAGAATGGATCATACGAATGAATTAGAATGGATCGTGCGAATGAATTAGAATGGATCATACAAATAAATTTGAAAGGTTACATTCGTGAGAATAAATTAGAATCGATCGTACGAATGAATTAGAATGGATCATGCGAATGAATTTGAATGAATCGTACGAATGAATAAGAATGGATCGTACGAATGAATTAGAATGGATACTTTCGAGCGAATGAATTAGAATAGATCATAGGAATGAATTAGAAAGGATCATACGAATGAATTAGAATGGATCGTGCGAATGAATTAGAATGGATTGTATGAATGAATTAGAATGGATACATTCGTTCGAATGAATTAGAATGGATCGTACGAATGGATTAGAATGGATCGTACGAATGGATTAGAATGGATCGTACGAATGAATTAGAATGGATCGTACGAATGGATTAGAATGGATCATACGAATGAATTTGAATGGATCATGCGAATGAATTTGAATGGATCGTATGAATGAATTAAAATGGATCATATGAACGAATTAGAATGGATCGTACGAATGAATTAGAATGGATACATTCGTGCGATCCATTCTAATTCATTTGTACGATCCATTCTTATTCATTCGAACGATCCATTCAAACGTACGAATGAATTAGAATGGATCATAGGAATGAATTAGAATGGATCGTGCAAATGAATTAGAATGGATCGTACGAATGAATTAGAATGGTTACATTCGTGCGAATGAATTAGAATGGATTGTACGAATGGATTAGAATGGATCGTATGAATGGATTAGAATGGATCGTACGAATGGATTAGAATGGATCGTACAAATGAATTAGAATAGATCGTGCAAATGAATTAGAATCGATCGTGCGAATGAATTAGAATGGATCGTACGTTTGAATTAGATTGGATTGTGCGAATGAATTAGAACGGATACATTCGTGCGAATGAATTAGAATAGATCGTATGAATGAATTAGAATGGATCGTACGAATTAATTAGAATGGATCGTGCGAATGAATTAGAATGGATCGTACGAATGAATTAGAATGGATCGTTCGAATGAATTAGAATGGATACATTCGAGCGAATGAATTAGAATAGATCGTAGGAATGAATTAGAATGGATCGTACTAATGAACTAGAATGGATACATTCATGCGAATGAATTAGAATGGATTGTACGATCCATTCTAATTCATTCGTACATCGTACGATCCATTCTAATTCATTCGCACGAATGTAACCATTCTAATTCATTTGCACGATCCATTCTAATTCATTCGTACGATCCATTCTAATTCATTCGTTCGATCCATTCTAATCCATTCGTACGATCCATTCTAATCCATTCGTACGATCCATTCTAATCCATTCGTACGATCCATTCTAAATAATTAGAATGGATCGTGCGAATGAATTAGAATGGATCGTGCGAATGAATTAGAATGGATTGTATGAATGAATTAGAATGGATATATTCATGCGAATGAATTAGAATGGATCGTGCGAATGAATTAGAATGGATCGTACGAATGAATTAGAATGGATCATGCGAATGAATTAGAATGGATTGTATGAATGAATTAGAATGGATATATTCGTGCGAATGAATTAGAATGGATCGTGCGAATGAATTAGAATGGATCGTGCAAATGAATTAGAATGGATCATACGAATGAATTAGAATGGATCGTACGAATGTATCCATTCTAATTCATTCGTACGATTCATTCTAATTCGTTCATATGATCCATTCTAATTCATTCGTACGATCTATTCAAATTCATTCGCATGATCCATTCTAATTCATTCGTACGATCCATTCTAATCCATTCTAATTCATTCGTATGATCCATTCTAATTCGTTCGTACGATCCATTCTAATTCATTCGCACAAATGTATCTATTCTAATTCATTCGTACGATCCATTCCAATTCGTTCATACGATCCATTCTAATTCGTTCGTACGATCCATTCTAATTCGTTCGTTCGATCCATTCTAATTCGTTCGTACGATCCATTCTAACTCATTCGCATGATGCATTCTAATTCATTCTCACGAATGTAACCTTTTTAATTTATTTGTATGATCCATTCTAATTCATTCGTACGATCTATTCTAATCCATTCGTACGATCCATTCTAAGCCATTCGTACGATCCACTCTAATCCATTCATACTATCCATTCTAATTCATTTGTACGCTCCATTCTTATTCATTCGCACAATCCATTCGTACGATCCATTCTAATCCATTCGTACGATCCATTCTAATTCATTCGTATGATCCATTCTAATTCATTCTTACAAATGTAACCTTTCTAATTCATTTGTACGATCCATTCTAATTTATTCGTATGATCCATTCTAATTCATTCGTATGATCTATTCTAATTCATTCGCACGAATGTAACCATTCTAATCCATTAGTACGATCCATTCTTATTCATTCCTACGAATGTATCCATTCTAGTTCATTCGTACGCTCCATTCTAATTCATTCGTACGCTCCATTCTTATTCATCGCACAAATGTATCCATTCTAATTCACTCGCACAATCCATTCTAATTCTTTCGTACGATCCATTCTAATTCATTCGTATGATCCATTCTAACTCATTCGGTGGATCCATTCTAATTCATTCGTACGATCCATTCTAATTCATTCGCACGATCCATTCTAATTTATTCGTATGATCCATTCTAATTCATTCGTACGATCTATTCTAATTCATTCACACGAATGTAACCATTCTAATTCATTCGTACGATTCATTCATTTGTATGAGCTATTCTAATTCATTCGTACAATCCATTCCAATTCATTCTCACAAATATAACTTTTCTAATTCATTTGTACGATCCATTCTAATTCATTCGTACGATCCATTCTAATCCATTCGTACGATCTATTCTAATTCATTCACACGATCCAATCGTATGATCCATTCTAATTCATTCGCACAAATGCATCCATTTTAATTCATTTGTACGATCCATTCTAATTTATTCATACGATCCATTCTAATTCATTCGCACGATCCATTCTAATTCATTCGTACGATCCATTCTAATTCATTCGCATGAATATATCTATCCTAATTCATTCATATGATCCATTCTAATTTATTCGCACGATCTATTCTAATTCATTCGTACGATCCATTCTAATTCATTCGCACGATCCATTCTAATTTATTCATACGATCCATTCTAATTCATTCGTACGATCTATTCTAATTCATTCGCACGATCCATTCTAATTCATTCGTACGATCCATTCTCACGAATGTAACCTTTCTAATTCATTTGTATGATCGTATGAATGAATTAGAATGGATCGTGCGAATGAATTAGAATGGATCGTACGATCCATTCTAATTCATTCGTATGATCAATTCTAATTCATTCGCACGATCGATCCATTCTAATTCATTCGTATGATCAATTCTAATTCATTCGTACGATCCATTCTAATTCATTCGTACGATCGATTCTAATTCATTCGCACGAATTTAACCATTCTAATTCATTCGTACGATCCATTCTAATTCATTCCTATGATCCATTCTAATTCATTCGCACGAATGTATCCATTCTAATTCATTTGCACGATCCATTCTAATTCATTCCTATGATCCATTCTAATTCATTCGTACGATCCATTCTAATTCATTCGCTCGAATGTATCCATTATAATTCATTCGTACGACTGATTCTAATTCATTCGCACGATCCATTCTAATTAGTTTGTACGATCTATTCTTATTCATTCATACGATCCATTCTAATTCATTTGTACGAATGAATTAGAATGGATCGTACGAATGGATTAGAATGGATCGTACGAATGAATTAGAATGGATCGTACGAAGGAATTAGAATGGATCATATGAACGAATTAGAATGGATCGTACGAATGGATTAGAATGGATACATTCGAACGAATGAATTTGAATGGATCGTACGAATGAATTAGAATGGATCATAGGAATGAATTAGAATGGATCGTGCAAAAGAATTAGAATGGATACATTCGTGCGAATGAATTAGAATGGATCGTAGTAATGAATTAGAATGGATCGTACGAATGAATTAGAATGGTTACATTCGTGTGAATGAATTAGAATGGATCGTACGAATGGATTAGAATGGATCATACGAATGGATTAAAATGGATCGTACGAATGAATTAGAATGGATCGTATAAACAAATTAGAAAGGTTACATTTGTGAGAATGAATTAGAATGGATCGTACGAATGGATTAGAATGGATCGTACGAATGGATTAGAATGGATAGTGCGAATGAATTAGAATGGATCATACAAATGAATTAGAAAGGTTACATTCGTGAGAATGAATTAGAATAGAGCGTACGAATGAATTAGAATGGATCATGTGAATAAATTTGAATGGATCGTACGAATGAATTAGAATGGATCGAACGAATGAATTAGAATGGATACATTCGAGCGAATGAATTAGAATAGATCGTAGGAATGAATTTGAATGGATCATACGAATGAACTAGAATGGATCGTGCGAATGAATTAGAATGGATTGTACGAATGAATTAGAACGGATACATTCGTGCGAATGAATTAGAATAGATCGGACGAATGAATTAGAATGGATCGTACGATTCATTCTAATTCATTCGTATGATCTATTCTAATGCATTCATACGATTCATTCTAAGTCATTCAGATGATCCATTCTAATTCATTCGTATGATCCATTCTAATTTATTTGCACGAATATATGATCCATTCTATTTTATTCGCAAGAATGTATCCATTCTAATTCATTCGTACAATCCATTCCAATATATTCGTACAAATGTATCTATTCTAATTCATTCGTACGATCCATTCTAATTCATTCGTACGATTCATTCTAATTCATGAGAATGAATTAGAATGGATCATAGGAATGAATTAGAATGGATACATTCATGCGAATGAATTAGAATGGATCGTAGGAATGAATTAGAATGGATCGTACGAATGAATTAGAATGGATCGTACGAATGGATTAGAATGGATTGTACGAATGGATTAGAATGGATCGTACGAATTAGAATGGATCGTACGAATGAATTAAAATGGATATATTCATACGACTGAATTAGAATGGATCGTGCGAATTAATTAGAATGGATCGTACGAATGAATTTGAATGGATACATTTGTGCGAATGAATATGAATGGATTGTATGAATGAATTACAATGGATCGTACGAATGGATTAGAATGGATCGTACGAATGAATTAGAATGGATCATACAAATGAATTAGAAAGGTTACATTCGTGAGAATGAATTAGAATGGATCGTACGAATGAATTAGAATGGATCGTGCGAATAAATTAGAATGAATCGTACGAATGCATTAGAATGGATCGTACGAATGAATTAGAATGAATTAGAATGGATACATTCGTGCGAATGAATTAGAATGGATCGTACGAATGAATTAGAATGGATTGTACGAATGAATTAGAATGGATCGTACGAATGAATTAGAATAGTTAGATTCGTGCGAATGAATTAGAATGGATCGTACGAATGAATTAGAATGGATCGTGCGAATGAATTAGAATTGATCATACGAATGAATTAGAATGGATCGTACGAATGAATTAGAACGCATTGTACAAATGAATTAGAATAGATACATTTGTGCGAATGAATTAGAATGGATCGTACGAATGGATTAGAATGGATCGTACGAATGAATTAGAATTGATCGTGCGAATGAATTAGAATCGATCGTACGAATGAATTAGAATGGATCGTATTAATGAATTAGATCGTACAAATGAATTAAAATAGATACATTCGAGCGAATGAATTAGACTGGTTATATTTGTGCGAATGAATTAGATTGAATCGTATGAATGAATTTGAATGGATTGTACGAATGAATTAGAATGGATCGTACGAAAGAATTAGAATGGATCATGCGAATGAATTAGAATAGATCGTACGAATGAATTAGAATGGATCGTACGAATAAATTAGAATGGATCGTGCGAATGAATTAGAATGGATCGTACGAATGAATTAGAATGGATCCACCGAATGAGTTAGAATGGATCATGCGAATGAATTAGAATAGATCGTATGAATGAATTAGAATGGATACATTCGTGTGAATGAATTAGAATGGATCGGACGAATATATTAGAATTGACCGTGCGAATGAATTAGAATAGATCATAAGATTCAATTTGAATGGATCGTACGAATAAATTAGAATGGATACATTTGTGCGATGAATAAGAATGGAGCGTACGAATGAATTACAATGGAGCGTACGAATGAACTAGAATGGATACATTCGTGCGAATGAATTAGAATGGATCATATGAAAGAATTAGAATGGATCGTGCGAATGAATTAGAAAGGATCGTACGAATGAATTAGAATGGATATATTCGTGCGAATGAATTAGAATGGATCGTACGAATGAAAAAGTCTGGATCGTACGAATAAATTAGAATGGATACACTCATGCAAATGAATTAGAATGGATCGTGCGAATGAATTAGAATCGATCGTACGAATGAATTAGAATGGATCGCACGAATGAATTAGATCGTACGAATGAATTAGAATGGATCGTGCGAATGAATTAGAATTGATCATACGAATGAATTAGAATGGATTGTGTGAATGAATTAGAATGGATCGTACGAATGCATTAGAATGGATACATTCGTGCGAATGAATTAGAATGGATCATACGAATGAATTAGAATGGATACATTTGTGCGAATGAATTTGAATGGATTGCATGAATTGAATTAGAATGGATCGTACGAATGGATTAGAATGGATCGTACGAATGAATTTGAATGGATCGTACAAATGATTTAGAAAGGTTACATTCGTGAGAATGAATTAGAATGGATCGTGCGAATGAATTAGAATTGATCATACGAATGGATTAGAATGGATCGTATGAATGAATTAGAATAGATCGTGCGAATGAATTAGAATGGATCGTACGAACGAATTAGAATGGATCGTACGAACGAATTAGAATGGATCGTATGAACGAATTAGAATGTATCGTACGAATGAATTAGAATGGATACATTCGAGCGAAAGAATTAGAATGGATCGTACGAATGAATTAGAATGGATCATAGGAATGAATTAGAATGGATCGTGCAAATGAATTAGAATGGATACATTCGTGCGAATGAATTAGAATAGATCATACGAATGATTTAGAATGGATCGTACGAATGAATTTGAATGGATCGTGCGAATAAATTAGAATGAATCGTACGGATGAATTAGAATGGATCGTACGAATGAATTAGAATGGATCGTACGAATGGATTAGAATGGATCGTACGAATGAATTAGAATGGATCCTACAAATGAATTAGAAAGGTTACATTTGTAAGAATGAATTAGAATGGATCGTACGAATGAATTAGAATGGATCGTACGAATGGATTAGAATGGATCGTACGAATGGATTAGAATAGATCGTACGAATGAATTAGAATGGATCATACAAATGAATTAGAAAGGTTTCATTCGTGAGAATGAATTAGAATGGATCGTACGAATGAGTTAGAATGGATCATACGAATGAATTAGAATGGATTGTACAAATGAATTAGAATGGATCAAACGAATGAATTAGAATGGAAACATTCGAGCGAATGAATTAGAATAGATCGTAGGACCGAATTAAAATGGATCATACGAATGAATTAGAATGGATCGTGCGAATGAATTAGAATAGATTGTACGAATGAATAAGAATGGATACATTCGTGCGAATGAATTAGAATGGATCGTACGAATGAATTAGAATGGATCATGCGAATGAATTATAATGAATCGTACGAATGCATTAGAATGGATACATTCGTGCGAATGATTTAGAATGGATCGTACGAATGAATTAGAATGGATCGTGCGAATGAATTAGAATGGATCGTACGAATTAATTAGAATGGATCGTGCGAAAGAATTAGAATGGATCGTGCGAATGAATTTGAATGGATCGTACGAATGAATTAGAATGAATCGTACGATCCATTCTAATTCATTCTCACAAATGTAACCTTTCCAATTCATTTGTACGATCCATTCTAATTCATTCGTACGATCCATTCTAACTCATTCCTATGATACATTCTAATCCATTCGTACGATCCATTCTAATTCATTCGCACGAATGTATCCATTACAATTCATTCATACGATCCATTCTAATTTATTCGTACGATCTAATTCATTCGTACGATCCATTCTAATCCATTCGTACGATCCATTCTAATCCATTTGTACGATCCATTCTAATCCATTCGTACGATCCATTCTAATTCATTCGTAAGATCCATTCTAATTCATTCCTACGATCTATTCTAATTCATTCGCTCAAATGTATCCATTCTAATTCATTCGTTCGATCCATTTTACTTCATTCGTACGATCCATTCTAATTCATTCGTACGATCCATTCTAATTCAGTCGTTCGATCGATTCTAATCCATTCGTACGATCCATTCTAATCCATTCGTACGATCCATTCTAATCCATTCGTACGATCCATTCTAATCCATTCGTACGATCCATTCTAATTCATTCATACGATCCATTCTAATTCATTCGTTTGATCCATTCTAATTCATTCGGATCATCCATTCTAATTCATTCGTACGATCCATTCTAATTCATTCTCACGAATGTAATCTTTCTAATTCATTTGTATGATCCATTCTAATTCATTCGCACGATCTATTCTAATTCATTCGCACGATCCATTCTAATTCATTCGCACGAATGTATCCATTCTAATTCATTCGTACGATCCATTCAAATTTATTCGCACGATCCATTCTAATTCATTCGTATGATTCATTCTAATTCATTCGTACGATATATTCTAATTTATTCGCACGAATGTAACCATTCTAATTCATTCGTACGATCCATTCTAATTCATTCCTACGATCCAATCTAATTCATTCACACGAATGTAACCATTCTAATTCATTCATACGATCCATTCTAATTCATTCCTATGATCCATTTTAATTCATTCGCACGAATGTATACATTCTAATTCATTCCTATGATCCATTCAAATTCATTCGTACGATCCATTCTAATTCATTCACACGAATGTATCCATTCTAATTCATTCGCCCAAATGTATCCATTCTAATTCATTCGTACGATCCATTCTTATTCATTCATACGATCCATTCTAATTCATTTGCACGATCCATTCTAATTCATTCCTATGATCCATTATAATTCATTCGTACGATCCATTCTAATTCATTCGTACGATCCATTCTAATTCATTCGCACGAATATATCCATTCTAATTCATTCGAATGATCCATTCTAATTCATTCTCACGATCCATTCTAATTCATTCGTATGATCCATTCTAATTCATTCGCACGATACATTCTAATTCATTTGCATGAATGTATCCATTCTAATTCATTCGTACGATCAATTCCAATTCATTCGTATGATCCATTCTAATTCATTCATGCAATCCATTCTAATTCATTCATACGATCCATTCTAACTCATTCATACGATCCATTCTAATTCATTCGCCTGAATGTATGTATCCATTCTAGTTCATTCGCACGAATGTATCCATTCTAATTCATTCGTACGATCTATTCTAATTCAATCGCAAGATCCATTCTAATTCATTCGTACGATCCATTCTAATTCATTCGTACGATCCATTCAAATTCATTTGTACGATCCATTCTAATTAATTCGCACAAATGTATCCATTCTAATTCATTCGTACGATCCATTCAAATTCAATCGTATGATCCATTCTAATTCATTCGCACAAATGTAACCATTTTAATTCATTCGTACGATCCATTCTAATTCATTCGCACGATCCATTCTAATTTGTTCGTACGATCCATTCTAATTCATTCGTACGATCCATTCTAATCCATTCGTACGATCCATTCTAATTCATTTGCACGATCCATTCTAATTCATTCGCACAATTGTATCCATTCTAATTCATTCGTACAATCCATTCTAATTCATTCGCATGATCCATTCTAATTCATTCGTACGATCCATTCTAATTCATTTGTACGATCCATTCTAATTCATTCGCATGAATGTATCCATTCTAATTTATCCGTACGATCCGTTCTAATTCATTCTCACGAATGTATCATACGAATGAATTAGAATGGATCTACGAATGAATTAGAATGGATCTACGAACGAATTAGAATGGATCGTACGAATGGATTAGAATTAGATCATAAGAATGGATTAGAATGGATCGTACGAATGAATTTGAATGGATCGTACTAATGAATTAGAACGGATCGTATGAATGAATTAGAATGGATATATTCGTACGAATGAATTAGAATGGATCATACGAATGAATTAGAATAGATCATAGGAATGAATTAGAATGAATCATATGAATGAATTAGAATACATCTTGTGAATGAATTAGAATGGATCGTACGTTTGAATTAGATTGGATTGTGCGAATGAATTAGAATGGATACATTCGTGCGAATGAATTAGAATAGATCGTATGAATGAATTAGAATAGAACGTACGAATGAATTAGAATTGATCGTGCTAATAAATTTGAATGGATCGTGCGAATGAATTAGAATGGATAATACGAATAAATTAAAATGGATCATACGAAAGAATTAGAATGGATCGTGCGAATGAATTAGAATAAATCGTACGAATGCATTAGGATGGATCATGCGAATGAATTAGAATGGATACATTCGTACAAATGAATTAGAATGGATCGTGCGAATGAATTAGAATGGATCGTACAAATGAATTAGAATGGATCGTACGAATGAATTAGAATGGATCGTGCGAATGAATTTGAATGGATCGTGCGAATGAATTAGAATGGATCATACGAATGAATTAGAATAGATCATGCGAATGAATTAGAATGGATCGTACGAATGGATTAGAATGGATCGTACGAATGGATACATTCGTGCGAATGAATTAGAATGGATCGTACGAATAAATTAGAATGGATCGTGCGAAAGAATTAGAATGAATCGTACGAATGAATAACAATGGATCGTACGAATGGATTAGAATGGATCGTACGAATGAATTAGAATGGATCATACAAATGAATTAGAAAGGTTACATTCGTGAGAATGAATTAGAATGGATCGTGTGAATGAATTAGAATTGTCGTACGATCCATTCAAATTCATTCGGTCGAATGTATCCATTCTAATTCGTTCATACGATCCATTCTAATTCGTTCGTACAATTCATTTTAATTCATTCGTACGATCCATTCTAATGCATTCGTACGATTCATTCTAATTCATTCGTACGATCCATTCTAATCCATTCGTACGATCCATTCTAATCCATTCGTACGATCCATTCTAATTCATTCGAATGATCCATTCTAACTCATTCGGTGGATCCATTCTAATGCATTCGTACAATTCATTCTAATTCATTCGCACGATCCATTCTAATTCATTTGCAAAATCCATTCTAATTCATTCCTATGATCCATTCTAATTCGTTCGTACGATCCATTCTAATTCATTCGTACGATCCATTCTAATCCATTCGTACGATCCATTCTAACTCATTTGGTGGATCCATTCTAATTCATTCGTATGATCCATTCTAATTCATTCGTACGATCCATTCTAATTCATTCGTACGATCCATTCTAATTCATTCGTACGATCCATTCTAATCCATTCGTACGATCCATTCTAACTCATTCGGTGGATCCATTCTAATTCATTCCTATGATCCATTCTAATTTATTCGTACGATCCATTCTAATTCATTCGCTCGAATGTATGCATTCTAATTCATTCGTATGATCCATTCTAATTCAGTCGTATGAATGTATCATACGAATGAATTAGAATGGATCATGCGAATGAATTAAAATGGATCGTACAAATGAATTAGAATGGATCATACGAATGGATTAGAATGGATTAGAATGGATCGTACGAATGAATTAGAATGGATCATACGAATGGATTAGAATGGATCATACGAATGGATTAGTATGGATTAGAATGGATTGTACGAATGAATTAGAATGGATACATTCTTGCGAATAAATTAGAATGGATCGTATATTCGTGCAAATAAATTAGAATGGATCGTATGAATGAATAAGAATGGATCATACGAATGAATTAGAATGGATCATGCGAATGAATTAGAATGAATCGTACAAAAGCATTAGAATGGATACATTCGTGCGAATGAATTAGAATGGATCGTATGAATGAATTATAATGGATCGTACGAACGAATTAGAATGGATCTTACGAACGAATTAGAATGGATCGTACGAATGAATTAGAATGGATATATTCGAGCGAATGAATTAGAATGGATCGTACGAATGAATTAGAATGGATCATAGGAATGAATTAGAATGGTTCATGCAAATGAATTAGAATGGATACATTCGTGCAAATGAATTAGAATGGAACGTAGGAATGAATTAGAATGGATCGTACGAATGAATTAGAATGTTTACATTCGTGCGAATGAATTAGAATGGATCGTACGAATGGATTAGAATGGATCGTACAAATGAATTAGAATGGATCATACAAATGAATCAGAAAGGTTACATTCGTGAGAATGAATTAGAATGGATCGTATGAATGAATTAGAATGGATCGTACGAATGAATTAGAATGGATACATTCGAGTGAATGAATAAGAATGGATCGTACAAATAAATTAGAATGGATCATAGGAATGAATTAGAATGGATCGTCCAACAGAATTAGAATGGATACATTCGTGCGAATGTATTAGAATGGATCGTAGCAATGAATTAGAATGGATCGTACGAATGAATTAGAATGGTTATATTCGTGCGAATGAATTAGAATGGATCGTACGAATGAATTAGAATGGATCGTACGAATGAATTAGAATGGATCGTGCAAATAAATTAGAATGGATTGTACGAATGAATTAGAATGGATACATTCGTGCGAATGAATTAGAATGGATCGGACGAATGAATTATAATGGATCGTATGAATGAATTAGAATGGATCGTGCGAATGAATTAGAATGAATCGTACGAATGCATTAGAATGGATACATTCGTGCGAATGAATTAGAATGGATCGTACGAATGAATTAGAATGGATCGTGCGAATGAATTAGAATGGATCGTACGAATGAATTAGAATGGATACATACAAATGAATTAGAAAGGTTACATTCATGAGAATGAATTAGAGTGGATCGTACGAATGAATTAGAATGGATCGTACGAATGAATTTGAATGGATACATTCGAGCGAATGAATTAGAATGGATCGTATGAATGAATTAGAATGGATCATACAACTGAATTAGAATGGATCATACGAATGAATTAGAATGGATCGTACGAATGAATTAGAATGGATCGTACGAATGGATTAGAATGGATCATACGAATGAATTAGAATGGATCGTACAAACGAATTAGAATGGATCGTATGAACGAATTAGATTGGATCGTACGAATGAATTAGAATGGATACATTCGAGCGAAGGAATTAGAATAGATCGTACGAATGAATTAGAATAGATCATAGAAATGAATTAGAATGTATACATTCGTGCGAATGAATTTGAATGGATCATAGGAATGAATTAGAATGGATCGTATGAATGAATTAAAATGGTTACATTCGTGCGAATGAATTAGAATGGATCGTACGAATGGATTAGAATGGACTGTACGAATGGATTAGAATGGATCGTACGAATGAATTAGAATGGATCGTACAAATGAATTAGAAAGGTTACATTTGTGAGAATGAATTAGAATGGATCGTACGAATGGATTAGAATGGATCGTACGAATGGATTAGAATGGATCGTATGAATGAATTAGAATGGATCATACAAATGAATTAGAAAGGTTACATTCGTGATAATGAATTAGAATGGATCGTACGAATGAATTAGAATGGATCATGCGAATGAATTTGAATGGATCGTACGAATGAATTAGAATGGATCAAATGAATAAATTAGAATGGATAGATTCGAGCGAATGAATTAGAATAGATCGTAGGAATGAATTAAAATGGATCATACGAATGAATTAGAATGGATCGTGCGAATGAATTAGATTGGATTGTACGAATGAATTAGAATGGATACATTCGTGCTTATGAATTAGAATGGATCGGACGAATGAATTAGAATGGATCGTACGATTCATTATAATTTATTCGTACGATCCATTCTAATGCATTCGTACGATTCATTCTAATTCATTCGCACGATCCATTCTAATTCATTCGTATGATCCATTCTAATTTATGTGCACGAATATACGATCCATTCTAATTTATTCGCAAGAATGTAGCCATTCTAATTCATTCGTACAATCCACTCTAATTTATTCGTACAAATGTATCCATTCTAATTTATTCATACGATCCATTCTAATTCATTCGCATGATCCATTCTAATTCATTTGTACGATCCATTCTAATCCATTCGCACGAATGTATCCATTCTAATTCATTCGTACGATCCATTCAAATTCATTCGCACGATCCATTCTAAATCATTCGTATGATTCATTCTAATTCATTCATACGATCCATTCTAATTTATTCGCACGAATATAACCATTCTAATTCATTCGTACGATCCATTCTAATTCACTCCTATGATCCATTCTAATTCATTCGCACGAATGTAACCATTCTAATTCATTCGTACGATCAATTCTAATTCATTCCTACGATCGATTCTAATTCATTCGCACGAATGTATCCATTCTAATTCATTCGCACAAATGTATCCATTCTAATTCATTCGTACGATCCATTCTTATTCATTCATAAGATCCATTCTAATTCATTTGCACGATCCGTTCTAATTCATTCCTATGATCCATTCTAATTCATTCGTACGATCCATTCTAATTCATTCGCTCGAATGTATCCATTCTAATTCATTCGTACGATCCATTCTAATTCATTCGTACAATTCATTCAGATTCATTCGCACAAATGTATCCATTCAAATTCATTCGTACGATCCATTCTAATTAATTCGCACGATCCATTCTAATTCAGTCGCATGAATGTATCCATTTTAATTCATTCGTACGATCCATTCCTATTCGTACGATCCATTATAATCCATTCGTACCATCCATTCTAATCCATTCGTATGATCCATTCTAATTCATTCGCATGAATGTAACCATTCTAATTCATTCATACGATCCATTCTAATTCATTCCTACGATCCATTCTAATTCATTCGCATGAATATATCCATTCTAATTCATTTGCATGATCCATTCTAATTCATTCCTATGATCCATTCTAATTCATTCGTACGATCCATTCAAATTCATTCGCTCGAATGTATCCATTCTAATTCATTCGTACGATCTATTCTAATTCATTCGTATGATCCATTCTAATCCATTCGCACGATCCATTCTAATTTATTCGTACAATGCGTTCTAATCCATTCGTACGATCCATTCTAATTCATTCGTACGATCCATTCTAATTCATTTGTACGATCCATTCTAATTCATTCGTACGATCCATTCTAATTCAATCGTACGATCCATTCTAATCCATTATAATTCATTCGGTCGAATATATCCATTCTAATTCATTTGTACGATCCATTCTTATTCATTCATACGATCCATTCTAATTCATTCGCACAATCCATTCTAATTCATTTGCACAATCCGTTCTAATTCATTCGCACAATCCATTCTAATTCATTCGCACGAATGTATCCATTCTAATTCATTCATACGATTGATTCTAATTCATTCGTACGATCCATTCTAATACATTCGCATGATCCATTCGTACGATCCATTCTAATCCTTTCGTACGATCCATTCTAATCCGTTCGTACGATCCATTCTAATTCTTTCGTACAATCTATTCTAATTCATTCACACGATCCATTCTAATTCATTTGTACAATCCATTCTAATTCATTCCTATGATCCATTCTAATTCATTCGTACGATCCATTCTAATTCATTCGTACGATCCATTCTAATTCAGTCGTATGAATGAATCCATTTTAATTCATTCGTACGATCCATTCTAATTCATTCACACGAATGTAACCATTCTAATTCATTTGTACGATCCATTCTAATTCATTCATACGATCCATTCTAATCCATTCGTACGATCCATTCTAATTCATTCGAATTATATATTCAAATTCTTTCGCACGATCCATTATAATTCATTCGCACAAATGTATCCATTCTAATTCATTCGTACGATCCATTCTGATTCGTTCGAATGATCCATTCTAATTCATTCGTACGATCCATTCTAATTCATTCTCACGAATGTAACCTTTCTAATTCATTTGTATGATCCATTCTAATTCATTCGTACGATCCATTCTAATCCATTCGTACGATCCATTCTAATCCATTCGTACGATCCATTCTAATTCATTCTCACAAATGTAACCTTTCTAATTCATTTGTACGATACATTCTAATTTATTCGTACGATCCATTCTAATCCATTCGTACGATCCATTCTAATCCATTCGTATGATCCATTCTAATTCATTCGCACGAATGTAACCATTCTAATTCATTGGTACGATCCATTCTAATTCATTCGTACGATCCATTCTAATTCATTCGCACAATGCATTCTAATTCATTCGTACGATCCATTCTAATTTATTCGCACGATCCATTAGAATTCATTCGTACGATCCATTCTAATTCATTTGCACGAATGTATCCATTCTACTGCATTCGTACGATCCTTTCTAATTCATTCATATGATCCATTCTAATCCATTCGTACGATCCATTCTAATTCATTCATACGATCCATTCTATTTCATTCTCACCAATGTAACCTTTCTAATTCATTTGTACGATCCATTCTAATTCATTCGTACGATCCATTCTAATCCATTCGAACGATCCATTCTAATCCATTCGTACGATCCATTCTAATTCATTCGCACGAATGTAACAATTCTAATTTATTCGTACGATCCATTCTAATTCATTCGCACGATCCATTCTAATTCATTCGTACGATCCATTCTAATTCATTCGCACGATCCGTTCTTATTCATTCGTACGATCCATTCTAATTTATTCGCACGAATGTATCCATTCTAATGCATTCGTACGATCCATTCTAATTCATTCGTACGATCCATTCTAATCCATTCGTACGATCCATTCTAATTCATTCGTACGATCCATTCTAATTCATTCTCACAAATGTAACCTTTCTAATTCATTTGTACGATCCATTCTAATTTATTCGTACGATCCATTCTAATCCATTCGTACGATCCATTCTTATCCATTCGTACGATCCATTCTAATTCATTCGTATGAACCATTCTAACTCATTCGTACGATCCATTCTAATTCATTCTCACGAATGTAACCTTTCTAATTCATTTGTATGATCCATTCTAATTCATTCGTACGATCCATTCTAATCCATTCGTACGATCCATTCTAATCCATTCGTACGATCCATTCTAATTCATTCTCACAAATGTATTCTTTCTAATTCATTTGTACGATCCATTCTAATCCATTCGTACGATCCATTCTAATCCATTCGTACGATCCATTCTAATCCATTCGCACGAATGTAACCATTCTAATTCATTCGTACGATCCATTCTAATTCATTCCTACGATCCATTCTAATTCATTCGCAAATTAGAATAGATCGTACGAATGAATTAGAATGGATCGTGCGAATGAATTAGAATGGATCGTACGAATGAATTAGAATGGATCGTGCGAATGAATTAGAATGGATCGTACGATCCATTCTAATTTATTCGTATGATCAATTCTATTTCATTTGCACGATCCTATTCTAATTCATTCGTACAATCCATTCTAATTCATTCGCACGAATGCATTAGAATGGATCATACGAATGAATTAGAATGAATCGTACGATCCATTCTAATTCATTCGTACGATCCATTCTAATTCATTCGCACGATCCATTCAAATTCATTCGTACGATCCATTCTAATTCATTCGCACGAATGTAACCATTCTAATTCATTCGTACGATCCATTCTAATTCATTCGTACAATGCGTTCTAATCCATTCTTACGATCCATTCTAATTCATTCCTATGATCCATTCTAATTCATTCGTACGATCCATTCTAATTCATTCGCTCGAATGTATCCATTCTAATTCTTTCGTACGATCCATTCTAATTTGTTCATACGATCCATTCTAATTCGTTCGTACGATCCATTCTAATTCATTCGTACAATGCGTTCTAATCCATTCTCACAAATGTAACCTTTCTAATTCATTTGTATGATCCATTCTAATTCATTCGTACGATCCATTCTAATTCGTTCATACGATCCATTCTAATTCGTTCGCACGATCCATTCTAATTTATTCGTACGATCTATTCTAATTCATTCGCATGATCCATTCTAATTCATTCGTACGATCCATTCTAATTCATTCGTACAATCCATTCAAATTCATTCGTACGATGCAATTTAATTCATTCGCACAAATGTATCTATTCTAATTCATTCGTACAATGCATTCTAATTCATTCGTACGATCCATTCTAATCCATTCGTACGATCCATTCTAATTCATTCTCACGATCCATTCTAATTCATTCGCTCGAATGACGAATGAATTAGAATGGATCGTGAGAATGAATTAGAATGAATCGTACGAATGCATTAGAATGGATCGTACGAATGAATTAGAATGAATCGTATGATCCATTCTAATTCATTCGTTCGATCCATTCTAATTCATTCGCACGAATGTATCCATTCTAATTCATTCGTACAATCCATTCTAATTCATTCGCACGATCCATTCTAATTCATTCGTATGATCCATTCTAATTCATCTCTAGGATCTATTCTAATTCATTCGCTCGAATGTATCCATTCTAATTCATTCGTACGATCCATTCTAATTCATTCGCACGATCCATTCTAATTCATTCGCACGAATGTATCCATTCTAATTCATTTGCACGATCCATTCTAATTCATTCCTATGATCCATTCTAATTTATTCGTATGATCCATTCTAATTCATTCGCTCGAATGTATCCATTCTAATTCATTCGCACGATCCATTCTAATCCATTCGTACAATCCATTCTAATCCATTCGTACGATCCATTCTAATTCATTCGCACGAATGTAACCATTCTAATTCATTCGTACGATCCATTCTAATTCTTTCCTACGATCCATTCTAATTCATTTGCACGATCCATTCTAATTCATATGCATAAAGGTATCCATTCTAATTCATTCATATGATCCACTCTAATTCATTCGTACGATCCATTCTAATTCATTCGTACGATCCATTCTAATTCATTCGCACGATCCATTCTAATTCATTCCTATGATCCATTCTAATTCATTCGCACGAATGTAACCACTCTAATTCATTCGTACGATCCATTATAATTCATTATTACGATCCATTCTAATTCATTCGGACGAATGTATCCATTCTAATTCATTTGCACGATCCATTCTAATTCATTTCTATGATCCATTCCAATTCATTCGTACGATCCATTCTAATTCATTCGCTCGAATGTATCCATTCTAATTCATTCGTACGATCCATTCTAATTCATTCGTACGATCCATTCGTACGATCCATTCTAATCCATTCATACGATCCATTCTAATTCATTTATACGATCCATTCTAATTCGTTCGTACAATCCATTCAAATTCATTCGTACGATCCATTCTAATTCATTCGCACGATCCATTCTAATTCATTCATACGATCCATTCTAATTCATTCGTATGATCCATTCTAATTCATTCGTATGATCCATTCTAATTCATTCATACAAATGTGTCCATTCTAATTTATTCGTAAGATCCATTCTAATTCATCCGTACGATTCATTCTAATTCATTCGCACGATCCATTCTAATTCATTCGTACGATCCATTCTAAATCATTCGTATGATCTATTCTAATTCATTCGCACGAATGTATCCATTCTAATTCATTTGCACGATCGATTCTAATTCATTCCTATGATCCATTCTAATTCATTCGTACAATCCATTCTAATTCATTCGCTCGAATGTATCCATTCTAATTCATTCGTACTATCCATTCTAATTCGTTCATACGATCCATTCTAATTCGTTCGTACGATCCATTCTAATTCGTTCGTACGATTCATTCTAATTCATTCGTACGATCCATTCTAATGCATTCGTACGATTCATTCTATCATTCGCACGATCCATTCTCATTCATTCGTATGATCCATTCTAATTCATTCCTACGATCTATTCTAATTCATTTGCTCGAATATGACCTTTCTAATTAGAATGGATCGTACAAATGAATTAGAAATGTTACATTCGTGAGAATGAATTAGAATGGATCGTACGAATGAATTAGAATGGATACATTCGTGCGAATGAATTAGAATGGATCGTACGAACGAGATAGAATGGATCATAGGAATGAATTAGAATGGATCGTGCAAATGAATTAGAATGGATCGTGGGAATGAATTAGAATGAATCGTACGAATGAATTAGAACGGATTCGTGCGAATGAATTAGAATGGATCGTTCGAATGAATTATAATGGATCATACAAATGAATTAGAAAGGTTACATTCGTGAGAATGAATTAGAATGGATAGTACGAATGAATTAGAATGGACCATGCGAATGAATTTGAATGGATCGTACAAATGAATTAGAATAGATCGAACGAATGAATTAGAATGGATACATTCGAGCGAATGAATTAGAAAAGATCGTAGGAATGAATTAGAATGGATCGTACAAATGAATTAGAATGAATCGTACGAATGAATTAGAATGGATCGTACGAATGAATTAGAATGGATACATTCGTGCGAATGAATTAGAATGGATCGTACGAATGAATTAGAATGGATCCACCGAATGTGTTAGAATAGATCATACGAATGAATTAGAATGGATCATACGAATGAATTAGAATGGATTGTGCGAATGAATTAGAATGGATCGTATGAATGAATAAGAATGGATCGTACGAATGAATTAGAATGGATCGTGCGAATGAATTAGAATGAATCGTACGAATGCATTAGAATGGATCGTGCGAATGAATTAGAATGGATCGTACGTTGCAATATAATTCATTCGTACGATCCATTCTAATTCATTCGTATGATCAATTCTAACTCATTCGCATGATCCATTCTAATTCATTCGTATGATCCATTCTAATTCATTCCTACGATCTATTCTAATTTATTCGCTCGAATGTATCCATTCTAATTCATTCGTATGATCCATTCTAACTCATTCGGTGGATCCATTCTAATTCATTCGTACGATCCATTCTAATTCATTCGCACGATCCATTCTAATTTATTCGTACGATCCATTCTAATTCATTCGTATGATCTATTCTAATTCATTCGCATGATCCATTCTAATTCATTCACATGATCCATTCTAATTCATTCGTACGATTCATTCGTACGATCCATTCTATTCATTCGTACGAATGAATTTGAATGGATCATACAAATGAATTAGAAAGGTTACATTCGTGAGAATGAATTAGAATGGATACATTTGTGCGAATGAATTAGAATAGATTAGAATGGATCGTACGAATGGATTAGAATCCATTCTAATTCATTTGTATGATCCATTCTAATTCATCGCACGATCCATTCTAATTCATTCGCTCGAATGTATCCATTCTAATTCATTCGTACGATCCATTCTAATGCATTCGTACGATCCATTCTAATTCATTCGTCCGATCCATTCTAATTCATTCACACGAGTGTATCCATTCTAATTCATTCGTACAATCCATTCTAATTCATTCGCACGATCCATTCTAATTCATTCGTATGATCCATTCTAATTCATTCCTACGATCTATTCTAATTCATTCGCTCGAATGTATCCATTCTAATTCATTCGTTCAATCAATTCTAATTCATTCGTACGATCCATTCAAGTTCATTCGCATGATCCATTCTAATTCATTCGTACGATCCATTCTAATTCAATCGTATGATCCATTCTAATTCATTCGCACAAAGATCGTACGAATAAATTAGAATGGATACATTCATGCTAATGAATTAGAATGGATCGTATGAATGGATTAGAATGGATTGTGCGAATGAATTAGAATGGATCGTATGAATGAATAAGAATGGATCGTACGAATGAATTAGAATGGATCCTGCGAATGAATTAGAATCGATCGTACGAATGAATTAGATCGTACGAATGAATTAGAATGGATCGTACGAATGAATTAAAATGGATACACTCATACGACTGAATTAGAATGGATCGTATCGTACGAATGAATTAGAATGGATTGTACAAATGAATTAGAATGGATACATTCGAGCAAATGAATTAGAATGGATCGTACGAATGATTTAGAATGGATCATAGGAATGAATTAGAATGGATCATACGAAAGAATTAGAATAGATTGTACGAATGAATTAGAATGGATTAGAATGGATCGTACGAATGAATTAGAATGGATCGTACAAATGAATTAGAAAAGATCGTACGAATGAATTAGAATGGATCGTACGAATGAATTAGAATGGATACATTCGAGCGAATGAATTAGAATGGATCGTACGAATGAATTAGAATGGATCGTGCGAATGAATTAGAATGGATCGTAAGAATGAATTAGAATGGATCGTGCGAATGAATTAGAATGGATCGTACGAATGAATTAGAATAGATCGTGCGAATAAATTAGAATGGATCATACGAAATAATTAGAATAGATATATTCATGCGAATGAATTAGAATGGATCGTACGAATGAATTAGAATTGATCGTGCGAATTAATTAGCATTGATCATACGAATGAATTAGAATGGATCGTGCGAATGAATTAGAATGGATCATACGATGCAATCTAATTCATTCGTATGATCCATTCTAATTCATTCGTATGATCAATTCTAATTCATTCGCACGTTCCATTCTAATTCATTCTCACGAATGTAACCTTTCTAATTCATTTGTATGATCCATTCTATTTCATTCGTACGATCCATTCTAATCCATTCGTACGATCCATTCTAATCCATTCGTACGATCTCCATTCTAATTCATTCGTACGATCCATTCTAATTCATTCTCACAAATGTAATCTTTCTAATTCATTTGTACGATCCATTCTAATTCATTCGTACGATCCATTTTAATCCATTCGTACGATCTATTCTAATTCATTCGCACGATCCATTCTAATTCATTCCTACGATCCATTCTAATTCATTCACACGAATGTATCCATTCTAATTCATTTGCATGATCCATTCTAATTCATTCCTATGATCTGTTCTAATTCATTCATACGATCCATTCTAATGCATTCGTACGATTCATTCTAATTCATTCGCACGATCCATTCTAATTCATTCGTACGATCCATTCTAATCCATTCGCACGATCCATTCTAATCCATTCGTACGATCTATTCTAATACATTCGTACGATCCATTCTAATCCATTCGTATGAATGGATTAGAATGGATCGTACAAATGGATTAGAATGGATCGTACGGATGAATTAGAATGGATCGTACAAATGAATTAGAAAGGTTACATTTGTGAGAATGAATTAGAATGGATCGTACGAATGAATTAGAATGGATCGTACGAATGGATTAGAATGGATCGTACGAATGAATTAAATGGATCGTACGAATGAATTAGAATAGCTCATACGAATGAATTACAATGAATCGTACGAATGAATTAGAATGGTTACATTCGTGCGAATGAATTAGAATATATCATACGAATGAATTAGAATGGATCGTACGAATGAATTAGAATGGATCGTGCGAATGAATTAGAATGGATCGTGCGAATGAATTAGAATGGATCGTACGGAAGAATTAGAATGGATCGTACGAACGAATTAGAATGGATCGTACAAACGAATTAGAATGGATCGTACGAATGAATTAGAATGGATACATTCGAGCGAATGAAGTAGAATGGATCATACGAATAAATTAGAATGGATTGTGCGAATGAATTTGAATAGATCGTACGAATGAATTAGAATGGATCGAATGAATGAATTAGAATGGATACATTCGAGCGAATGAATTAGAATAGATCGTAGGAATGAATTAGAATGGATCATACGAATTAATTAGAATGGATCGTGCGAATGAATTAGAATGGATTGTACGAATGAACTAGAATGGATACGTTCGTGCGAATGAATTAGAATGGATCGGACGAATGAATTAGAATGGATCGTATGATTCATTCTAATTCATTCGTACGATCCATTCTAATGCATTCGTACGATTCATTCTAATTCATTCGCACGATCCATTCTAATTCATTCGTATGATCCATTCTAATTTACTCATACGATCCATTCTAATTCATTCGCACAATCCATTCTAATTCATTCGTACGATCCATTCTAATTCATTCGTTTGATCCATTCTAATTCATTCGTACGATCCATTCTAATTCATTCGTACGATCCATTCTAATTCATTCGCAAGATCCATTCTAATTTATTCCTATGATCCATTCTAATTCATTCGCACGAATGTAACCATTCTAATTCATTTGTACGATCCGTTCTAATTCATTCGTACGAATGAATTAGAATGGATACATTCAAGCGAATGAATTAGAATGGATTAGAAAGGTTACATTTGTGAGAATGAATTAGAATGGATCGTACGAATGAATTAGAATGGATCGTACGAATGGATTAGAATGGATCGTACGAATGAATTAGAATGGATCATACAACTGAATTAGAAAGGTTACATTCATGAGAATGAATTGGAATGGATCGTGCGAATTAATTAGAATGGATCGTGCGAATGAATTTGAATGTATACATTTGTGCGAATGAATCTGAATGGATTGTATGAATGAATTACAATGGATCGTACGAATGAATTAGAATGGATCGTACGAATGAATTAGAATAGCTCATACGAATGAATTAGAATCAATCGTACGAATGAATTAGAATGGTTACATTCGTGCGAATGAATTAGAATAGATCGTACGCATAAATTAGAATGGACCGTACGAATAAATTAGAATGGATCGTGATGAATACATTCGTGCGAATGAATTAGAATGGATTGTACGTATGAATTAGAATGGATCGTGCGAATGAACTAGAATGGATACCTACATTCATACGAATGAATTAGAATGGATCGTATGAATGAGTTAGAATGGATCGTATAAATGAATTAGAATGGATACATTCGAGCGAATGAATTAGAATGGATCATATGAAGGAATTAAAATGGAACATACGAATGAATTAGAATGGATCGTGCGAATGAATTAGAATGGATCATACGAATGAATTAGAATGAATCGTACGAATGAATTAGAATGGATCGTACGAATGAATTAGAATGGATCGTGCGAATGAATTAGAATGGATCGTACGAATGAATTAGAATGGATCGTGCGAATGAATTAGAATGGATCATACAAATAAATTTGAAAGGTCACATTCGTTAGAATGAATTAGAATCGATCGTACGAATGAATTAGAATGGATCATGCGAATGAATTTGAATGGATCGTACGAATCAATAAGAATGGATCGTACGAATGAATTAGAATGGATACTTTCGAGCGAATGAATTAGAATAGATCATAGGAATGAATTAGACTGGATCATACAAATGAATTAGAATGGATCGTGCGAATGAATTAGAATGGATTGTATGAATGAATTAGAATGGATACATTCGTGCGAATGAATTAGAATGGATCGTACGAATGGATTAGAATGGATCGTACGAATGGATTAGAATGGATCGTACGAATGGATTAGAATGGATCGTACGAATGGATTAGAATGGATCATACGAATGAATTTGAATGGATCATGCGAATGAATTTGAATGGATCGTATGAATGAATTAAAATGGATCATATGAACGAATTAGAATGGATCGTATGAATGAATTAGAATGGATACATTCGTACGATCCATTCTAATTCATTTGTACGATCCATTCTTATTCATTCGTACGATCCATTCAAACGTATGAATGAATTAGAATGGATCATAGGAATGAATTAGAATGGATCATGCAAATGAATTAGAATGGATACATTCGTGCGATTGAATTAGAATGGATCGTAGGAATGAATTAGAATGGATCGTACGAATGAATTAGAATGGTTACATTCGTGCGAATGAATTAGAATGGATTGTACGAATGGATTAGAATGGATCGTACGAATGGATTAGAATGGATCGTACAAATGAATTAGAATAGATCGTGCAAATGAATTAGAATCGATCGTGCGAATGAATTAGAATGGATCGTACGTTTGAATTAGATTGGATTGTGCGAATAAATTAGAATGGATACATTCGTGCGAATGAATTAGAATAGATCGTATGAATGAATTAGAATGGATCGTACGAATTAATTAGAATGGATCGTGCGAATGAATTAGAATGGATCGTACGAATGAATTAGAATGGATCGTTCGAATGAATTAGAATGGATACATTCGAGCGAATAAATTAGAATAGATCGTAGGAATGAATTAGAATGGATCGTACTAATGAACTAGAATGGATACATTCGTGCGAATGAATTAGAATGGATCGTACGATCCATTCTAATTCATTCGTACATCGTACGATCCATTCTAATCCATTCGTATGATCCATTCTAATTCATTCGCACGAATGTAACCATTCTAATTCATTTGCACGATCCATTCTAATTCATTCGTACGATCCATTCTAATTCATTCGTTCGATCCATTCTAATCCATTCGTACGATCCATTCTAATCCATTCATACGATTCATTCTAATCCATTCGTACGATTCATTCTAATCAATGGATCGTGCGAATGAATTAGAATGGATTGTATGAATGAATTAGAATGGATATATTCGTGCGAATGAATTAGAATGGATCGTGCGAATGAATTAGAATGGATCGTACAAATGAATTAGAATGGATCATGCGAATGAATTAGAATGGACTGTATGAACGAATTAGAATGGATATATTCGTGCGAATGAATTAGAATGGATCGTGCGAATGAATTAGAATGGATCGTGCAAATGAATTAGAATGGATCGTATGAATGAATTAGAATGGATCGTACGAATGTATCCATTCTAATTCATTCGTACGATTCATTCTAATTCGTTCATATGATCCATTCTAATTCATTCGTACGATCTATTCAAATTCATTCGCATGATCCATTCTAATTCATTCGTACGATCCATTCTAATCCATTCTAATTCATTCGTATGATCCATTCTAATTCGTTCGTACGATCCATTCTAATTCATTCGCACAAATGTATCTATTCTAATTCATTCGTACGATCCATTCCAATTCGTTCATACGATCCATTCTAATTCGTTCGTACGATCCATTCTAATTCGTTCGTACGATCCATTCTAATTCGTTCGTACGATCCATTCTAACTCATTCGCACGATGCATTCTAATTCATTCTCACGAATGTAACCTTTCTAATTTATTTGTATGATCCATTCTAATTCATTCGTACGATCCATTCTAATCCATTCGTACGATCCATTCTAAGCCATTCGTACGATCCACTCTAATCCATTCATACTATCCATTCTAATTCATTTGTACGCTCCATTCTTATTCATTCGCACAATCCATTCGTACGATCCATTCTAATCCATTCGTACGATCCATTCTAATTCATTCGTATGATCCATTCTAATTCATTCTTACAAATGTAACCTTTCTAATTCATTTGTACGATCCATTCTAATTCATTCGTACGATCCATTCTAATTCATTCGTACGATCCATTCTAATTCATTCGTATGATCTATTCTAATTCATTCGCACGAATGTAACCATTCTAATCCATTAGTACGATCCATTCTTATTCATTCCTATGAATGTATCCATTCTAGTTCATTCGTACGCTCCATTCTAATTCATTCGTACGCTCCATTCTTATTCATCGCACAAATGTATCCATTCTAATTCACTCGCACAATCCATTCTAATTCATTCGTACGATCCATTCTAATTCATTCGTATGATCCATTCTAACTCATTCGGTGGATCCATTCTAATTCATTCGTACGATCCATTCTAATTCATTCGCACGATCCATTCCAATTTATATGTATGATCCATTCTAATTCATTCGTACGATCTATTCTAATTCATTCACACGAATGTAACCATTCTAATTCATTCGTACGATTCATTCATTCGTATGAGCTATTCTAATTCATTCGTACAATCCATTCCAATTCATTCTCACAAATATAACTTTTCTAATTCATTTCTACGATCCATTCTAATTCATTCGTACGATCCATTCTAATCCATTCGTACGATCTATTCTAATTCATTCGCACGATCCAATCGTATGATCCATTCTAATTCATTCGCACAAATGCATCCATTTTAATTCATTTGTACGATCCATTCAAATTTATTCATACGATCCATTCTAATTCATTCGCACGATCCATTCTAATTCATTCGTACGATCCATTCTAATTCATTCGCATGAATATATCTATTCTAATTCATTCATATGATCCATTCTAATTTATTCGCACGATCTATTATAATTCATTCGTACGATCCATTCTAATTCATTCGCACGATCCATTCTAATTTATTCATACGATCCATTCTAATTCATTCGTAAGATCTTTTCTAATTCATTCGCACGATCCATTCTAATTCATTCGTACGATCCATTCTCATGAATGTAACCTTTCTAATTCATTTGTATGATCGATTCTAATTCATTCGTACGAATGAATTTGATTGGATCGTACGAATGAATTAGAATAGATCGTACGAATGAATTAGAATGGATCGTACGAATAAATTAGAATGGATCGTGCGAATGAATTAGAATGGATCGTACGAATGAATTAGAATAGACCGTGCGAATAAATTAGAATGGATCATACGAATGAATTAGAATAGATATATTCATGCAAATGAATTAGAATGGATCGTACGAATGAATTAGAATGGATCGTGCGAATGAATTAGAATGGATCGTATGAATAAATTAGAATGGATCGTACGAATGAATTAAAGTGGATACATTTGTGCAAATGAATTAGAATGGATCATACGATTGAATTTGAATGGATCGTACGAATAAATTAGAATGGATACATTTGAGCGATGAATAAGAATGGAGCGTACGAATGAATTAGAATGGAGCATACGAATGAACTAGAATGGATACATTCGTGCGAATGAATTAGAATGAATCATATGAAAGAATTAGAATGGATCGTGCGAATGAATTAGAAAGGATCGTACGAATGAATTAGACTAGATCGTACGAATAAATTAGAATGGATACATTCATGCAAATGAATTAGAATGGATCGTACGAATGAATTAGAATTGATCATACGAATGAATTAGAATGGATCGTACGAATGAATTAGAATGGATCATATGAATGAATTAGAATGGTTACATTCGTGCGAATGAATTAGAATGGATCGTACGAATGGATTAGAATGGATCGTACGAATGGATTAGAACGCATTGTACGAATGAATTAGAATAGATACATTTGTGCGAATGAATTAGATTGCATCGTATGAATGAATTTGAATACATTCCAATTCATTCGTATGATCTAATTCTAATTCATTCGTACGATCCATTCTAATTCATTCCTACGATCCATTCTAATCCATTCGTACGATCCATTCTAATTCATTCGTACGATCCATTCTAATTCATTTGCACGAATGTATCCATTCTAATTCATTCATACGATCCATTCTAATTCATTCGCACGAATGTAACCATTCTAATTCATTCGTACGATCCATTCTAATTCATTCGTACGATCCATTCTAACTCATTCCTACGATCCATTATAATTCATTCGCACGAATGTATTTATTCTAATTCATTCGTACAATGTGTTCTAATCCATTCGTACGATCCATTCTAATCCATTCGTACGATCCATTTTAATTCATTCGCACGAATGTAACCATTCTAATTCATTCATATGATCCATTCTAATTCATTCGTATGATCCATTCTAATTCATTCATATGATCCATTTTAATTCATTCGTACGATCCATTCTAATTCATTTGCATGAATGTATCCATTCTAATTTATTCATACGATCCAGTCTAATTCATTCGTACGATCCATTCAGATTCATTCGCACAAATGTATCCATTCACACGATCCATTCTAATTTATTTGTACGATCCATTTTAATTCATTCGCATGATCCATTCTAATTCATTCGTATGATACATTCGTGCGAATGAATTAGAATGGATCGTACGAATGAATTAGAATGGACACATTCGAGCGAATGAATTAGAATGGATCGTACGAATGAATTAGAATGGATCATAGGAATGAATTAGAATGGATCGTGCAAATGAATTAGAATGGATACATTCGTGCGAATGAATTAGAATAGATCATACGAATGAATTAGAATGGATCAAAGGAATGAATTAGAATGGATCGTGCAAATGAATTAGAATGGATTGTACGAATGAATTAGAATGGAAACATTCGAGCGAATGAATTAGAATAGATCGTAGGAATGAATTAGAATGGATCATACGAATGAATTAGAATGGATCGTATGAATGAATTAGAATGGATCGTACGAATTAATTAGAATGGATACATTTGTAAGAATGAATTAGAATGGATCGTACGAATGAATTA